>OX328110.1:4441332-5646227 GCA_946811185.2 Hippopus hippopus | reverse complement strand
GGTTGAAAAATGAGTTCGGTATACGAATTTTATCACCTTTTAACTAAACTACTAGACGAAAAAAAAAAAATGACAAGTTTAAGTCCAAAGCATGCGCAGACGACATACTAAATGCAGCCCAAGCTAGTAGATTTTTCTTCCCTTTGAAAGATAAAAAAAGGAAACGTTGTGGAAAAAAGGAGAAAATGCTGGTGACCAGCATTTTCTCCTTTTCCCAGGATGTTTTCAAAATCCTTTTCCGCCGGGGTCGTTCTACCTCATGAGTGTGTGGTAAAGTGTTAAAAACACGTTTAATTACCAATTACTTACGATACCATAAACTAAGTTAATTATTCAGATTTTTTAACGCAATAAATACACTAAAGTGACATCTTTGCAGCCAGAGAGTAAACAAACGCTGTTAAAACTTGACGGGGTTATAATCTAGTCAGCTGTGTAAACCTAGATAAAAAATCAATATAAGGTGTGTGGGGTAAAGAAACTGTAGGAATTTGTCTTCGATTTAAACCGGAAACTGTGGTTGTTATGTCTATGGCTAGCCGCAATAGAATGAAATGCATTTTCTATCTACCGTAATCTGTACAACTTTGCAACCATCAGGGGCAATATTTGGCATGAAGATACAAGAGTGATTATAGTTTCATAAATTAAAAAAAAAACGGTTAAAGAACTGGATGAAAACGAGTGAAGATGTATGTTTTAAGATAAAGTTGACCAATGCGTTATCCGATTGGTATACACATTTTTTTTGTTTCTTTTTTAACGAATGAAAAACAAAAGGAAAAATACCAAGAGTACAAATATTTCTAGGAGAAGAAAATTTGAAATATTGGTTAGTGTGAAAGACATTGTGGAAAAAGGCTTAGTGCACTATGGTGGCATATTTTTGCCACGAGATGCGAGATAGCCATCATGATAGTTTTGGAAAACTATCGCAATAGATTAAAGTTTCCTGGAAATTTTATCGAGACAGTGAAAAGTTTTCTGAAAAAAAAAAAAATCACAATAAACTTAATATTTTAACGCAAAACTTCTCAATCGTACACAAAGCCGATATTCGAGATAAAATTACAGTGATAGATCTATCTGTTTCTCGATATAAATAAATAGAAATTTTATCATTTGGATGAACTCGGTAGTTTTTCACGTCACAAGATTGCAGTAAGTAAAAATTCGAATCATTAACAATTGTAGCTTAATTGGTAAATTTTGACAAGACTCGAAATGAAAAGAAGTCTGTAAAATCGAAAAGACGACTCGAAATACCTCGTACGAACAACTTTAAAACCATTCAGGGAAAAGAATTTATGAGATTGTAGACGAAGATGTTCCGAAACCGTATCTAATAATAGATACCGTGAATGTCGGTTATGGGCACGAAAGCAAAAAAAAATCATGATAACAGTTAGAATTATCGCGATATTTTTATCGTGAAAATTTTTATTATCTAGATAATATTTCAAGGAAACTTTGTTTTATCACGACAGTTCTCTTAAATTATTGCAATAGCTATCTCGTATCTCGCGGCAGAAATATGCCACCATAGTGCACGTACATGTATAAGCTCGTTTAGCCACAATGATTTCCAAAGATGTTAAGTGGCTGCACTTGAAGTTTTTAAAACACAACTATAGAAAGCCGGCCTCTTCAGAAAACGACATTTATGACCGTTCCGATTTAAGAGCGTCTGCTGACGACATGGTTAAAATTTGGTATAAAAACAGCCAAAGATCTCTAAAAGGATAGAAAACATTGTGGAAAAAGAGAAGCAGCTGGTACGCAGCACTTTTTGCTTTTTTTTTTCCATACTGTTTTCAAAAGCTTTCTCTTTTATGGCTGTTATTTTGAATATCTTCATTTGTGTTGATGTTATTTTTGGGCGACATTGACGTCAGAAATTCAATCCTAGGGTTGTTAAAATACAGGATAGACGGGTAAAGGGTTAACACTTTCCGTGCTAAATATAATTGAGTCAAGCTCTGTGAAAAGGGGACTTAATGCATCTGCAAAAAGTAGCGACCCAGGTCAGCCTGCGCAGTCCGCGCAGGCTAACCTGGGCCGCAACTTTTTGCTACTGGTCAATTTTCTGTTTGTCCAAGGACCAGTCAATGTTATGATTAAGTTGGTTGTTTAAAAAAAGTGGATATTATGGATCCATAAGTACGTGATGGCTTGCTTGGTACCATGGATCACGGAGATGTATTAAGCCCCTTTTGGCCGAGCAAGGCTGTATTATATGGTTTGCAACACGCGAAAAGGGGCTTTCGGACATTTGCGTAAAGTGTCGTCTCTGATCACTCTGCGCAGTTCGCGCAGGCTAATCCGAGATGGCAATTTACGTCAACATTAGATTTTGTCCCACAGTAGACTTGCATGAAACAGAAAGTGACACACGATCGGAAAGTGTCCTCTCGGATCAGTCTGCGGGGACTGCCCAGGCTGATCCGGGACGACACTTTACACAAATGTCTGAATGCCCATTTTCGCGTGTTGCAGGCCATATATAAGCTCGACCACTTTCGTTTGCTGAAAATACAATCCACTGAAATCCGCTGAATGTTCTGACTTTTGACCTACTTTTTGATACTGATAACAAATGAATAAATGGAAATTTGTGATTGGTCAAAAACGTAGACATGTTTATTTTAACCCTGTAACAAACAATCCCCGGTTTTCACGACCGTGGGAAGGAAAGCTTTTGAAAACCTTGCGGGAAAAGGAGAAAATCCTGGTTATCAGCATTTTCTCCTTTTCCCACAATGTTTTCTACCCTTTCAGAGAAAAAATTCATAAATTGAGATACTTTTAATTTGTCGTTTGCAGATGTTTTCTTTATGGACCAGTCTAACATTTTGTCGTTTGGTAAAGTGTTAAGGGCCTATACCTGTTTGCTTTATTAAAGATATTTCTTGTTGATTGTTTGGCTTGATTAAAACTGCGGACAATGGGGTCCTGTGTGGCTCAGTAGTAAAGTTCGGAATTAGTAACTTGGAGACTCCAGATTTGATCCTCACTCGAAGTACTTGTTTTTTTATGCAGGTGTCCTTGGGCCAGACACCTCGGATCCCCAGCCTTGTACTGCCCCTAAACACACAATCCCCACAAAATCCCGAGTTTTAACAATTCTAAGGTTGATTGATTAATTAATAGATTTATTGATTGAATGTTGTTTTACGCCGCTTTCAACATTATTTCAGTCATATCATGGCAAAAGTTCACATATTTATGTATGTCCTAGGTTTCGCCAGTACTAGGCTAGGGCTCTGAAGTATCATGCCTAAAGACACTCTCACGAAAAACTGAATGCTTCCAGGCTCGAACCCAAGGTCTCCAGGCTCGAAGGCGTACACCCCACAACTGAGCCACGCAGGACCCCTAACGATAAAGAAAAGGCCTTTCGAAAACATTGTGGGAAGAGGAGAAATGCTGGTAACTAGCAGTTTCTTTTCAAAAGATGAATTTCTATTTTGAGACACAATTATTTTGAAGTCTACAAAAGCTTTCAAACTGGACAAGTGTAACATTTTTGTCTTTCGGTTAAGGCCTATACCCAGGACACATGAATATGTGAGTTTTTGCCGTGATATAACTGAAATAATGTTGAAAGCGGCGTAAAACGCCATACACTCAATAAAACTGGCGGAAGGTAAAGATCCAAGATCAGACTGCACGTTCTGTGCAGTCTAATCTTGATCTTTGCCGTCCGCAAAAACCCTTGGGTTTTTTTTGGTATGTGGAGCCGAAAGGAGGTAAAAGAAAACGTGATAGCTGTTTTCGTGGAATGGCAACGCAAGGTAGTTTTTTTTTATAAAGTGCATAAATCAACAGTGTAAAAAACTTGAGAAATGTTGGAGTCATGCTGTATGAAAAAGAGGCTTAATGTATCTGCAAAAAGTATCGACCCATGTCAGCCTGCGCGCACTGCGCAGGCTGACATGGGTCGATACTTTTTGCTATCTTTTTTAATTTTCTGCATGTCAAAAGACCACTCTTCCTCCAGATTCAGTTAATCGCTCGACTAAATAGGTTTTATGCTTTTTTTTCCCTAATTATATATATGATGACTTGCTTGGTAGCATCAATGGGATGCATGAAGCCCCCTTTTGCCAGGGCATGTCTTATTTCATTAAGTGCAGCAGATATTTACGTTGACAAATTGCACGCGTGTAATGCGCCCTCGGCTTCTGAATTGTAGAGCAAGCTTTCAACAAAATAAATGACGTTTTTGCCTAGAAATACGAAAACTAGGCCATGACCTTTAACCTGATTTTTTTTTTGCCTCCTGGTGCAACTATCACATGCTGCACTCCGGAGGCTCAGTGGTAAGGCGTAGGGGCAGTGATAGTGATTAAGAACGTGTTGGTTCGAACCGTGGCTTTACCACAGCCCTGCCCGAGGTCTGATCGTGGTTAGAAGTATTGCAACCAGGTTCGTTTCTCTCCAACATTTAATCCTTTAGGTACTGAACCCGACATGCATAAGTTGTTTTTGCGGACAGTGTTGATAAAGGTCAGAATGAATGCAGTCATACTATAGCAGACAGTGCACCTATTTATGCTTTCCGTTTTTGTTTGTTTGTTTGTTTTTTCCAGAACCATATTCTTCCCAAGCCACTGACGACTTTCAAAGATAACCATGTTCAAAATTAATCCTATTGCAATGACTATCATCAATCAATGGAAATGAATTGGCCGAGCTTCGGATTCAATCCAGCGACCCCTTGGTCTCAAGCCCAATACGTTACCGAACGCGCCACCAGATCCAACAGAAAGACTGCACGCAACGTGCAAGGTCTTTGAAACTTTTCTGAAATAAGGCTATGTATATATTTTTACCAAAAGGATATGAGCCATGCGCTGTGAAAAGGGGACTTAATGCATCTGCGAAAAGTATCGACCCAGGTCAGCCTGCGCAATCCGCGCAGGCTGACCTGGGCCAAAACTTTTCGCTGTTGGTCAATTATCTGTGTGTCCAAGGACCAGTCTACCTCGTGATAAAGTCAGGTTTTTTTTTTATAAGTGGATATTATGGATCAATAATTATTTGATGGCCTCCTCGGTACCATGGATCACGGAGATGCACTAAGCCCCCTATTCACAGAGCATGGCTCATACAGTGCGAACTTTACCACAACAAAATGTTATAAACAACAGTCCTGTAATTATCATCATCTAAATTCACAAGTGGGTTTCTTGTCTTACATTCAAGAATTTTCCAACTTTAAATGTAACGCAATTTCTCATTGGCTAAACCAGACGGTTTATCCAATTAGATATTGTGTTACTCTCCTAATTCAGAATAAGTCATGGAGTGGCATTTAAAATGGTTAGTTAATACGACCGCTGGTCTTAGGGTTTTTAGCAAGAAGATTGTTGATATTTTTCTATATTGAATTTTTGAAAATGACCCATGTGCTGTGCAAAGGGGGGGGGGGGGGGCTTAATGCTCCTGTAAAAAGTATCATCCCACGTCAGCCTACGCAGTCCACGCAGGCTACCATGGACCGAAACAATTTTCCTTTAGTTAATTTTTTGCATGTCCAATGACCTCTCTACCCCAGATTCAGTCGGCTGTTACAAGAAATGGATCTCAAAGTTCCATTATTATGTTTGGTATAATGCTTCATGGGGCTGCATCAAGCCCCCTTCTGCCAGAGCTCATTCATGGTAACGAGCAGTGAGATTAAACGATTTCATAGCAACCAGTACAAAACGTTCTTCAGTAAAACGGTCATCTGGTCTACCGTTTTACTACTAATTTTAAGTTAGTTTAAGTTTTGCATAAGAAATTTCTTAACTTTACGCCTACATTCAGATTTATCTGAAAATTCATTTTACTAAACTTTCGCAATTTTGTGAATTTTCGCTTGTAAATATATCTGTAACTCTCCAATTGAAGTGGGAAACATTAGTTCCTGCGCAGTAGTTACCTAGATAAACAGTGCGTACCATTCAACTAGAGGGAACTATGGCGTAATTTAAGTGCATTTACCCTACATTTCTCGCGCTTTACGTAATGTTGTAATGCGTTCTAATGGGGCAGAGGTACGCCACGGGGAATAACCGAAAATAACTATTGGATTTTGATGAAAGTCCCAACAAAATGGGATAAGAAGCATGAGATTAAAAGATTTTTTTAGGTGAAAGATCGAAATTTATTTCATCTCGTGAACATCATCGGTAATATTTTCACTCGTGGCTGCGCCACTCGTAAAAACATTACCGATGATGTTCAGCAGACAAAATAAACCCAAAATATCCTCTGTATCATTTTGTCGTAATTTCATCAGGATCTGAGGCTGTCATGTTGCCAAAAAAAGCACTGAATAGGGCAATGAGGTGAAAGATTATTAATATGAGAGGTGCTCTAGTCAAAATGGGTTAAACATATCTCCGTGATATATTATACAAAGCAAGTAATCATTAATTATGGATTAAAAAATCCATCTTTGTAACAACCGAATGAATCATGAGGTAGACTAGTCCTTGGACTTGCAGAAAATTTATCAAAAGCAAAAAGTTTAAACCAAGGTCACCCTGCGCGGATAGCGCAGGCTGACCTGGGTCCATACTTTTTTTGCAGATGCACAAACTCTGTTTTTTGTGTTTTTTTTAAGCATGACACATGGATAGGTTTCTTCAAGTTTTTTCTCAAAACAGTTCTTTTTCACTTACGAGTATGCCGAGCACCGGTAGCTCAGTCGGAAGCGTGCAGGACTTGAGAACAGGGGGTCGTGGGTTCGATCGCTTGCTCGGCCAATTTCTTTCCGAGGATTGATGATAGTCATTGCGACAGGATATATTCCTCTCCCACCACTGACCATTGTCTCGACAACGGTTATCTGGAAAGCAGCCAGTGGCTTTGAAAGAAAATTGTGTGGAGTACTGGTAAAAGAGAATCCAGGAAAGCATGAATAGGTGCACTGGTCGCCGCGATATAACTGAAATAATGTTGAAAACGGCGTTAAACACCAAACAATCAATCAATCTCATACGAGTATGACCTTATCATTCTTAGCCATTGAAACGGTGTTATTTAGACACAATATAAACAATTCAGACCTATTTCTTTCATACAAAAAGGTCTTTTAAGGTTTCCCACTGTAGTAATCCAAAATTTGACCGCTGTCCAAAGTTAATTCCAAAGTTAGCCTAGGGTGATCATTTAGAGATGATTTATTTTATACTTACCAACTTTCAATATTATTGTGGCGCCGCATGAGCTGCGGCACTATATTTTCATCCGCTTTTGAAAAGTGCCTGTGGAGGTAGCCATATTGTTTACGATATGGACTGGTTCAGTGTTTTCTTTAACATACATGTAAAAATGCGTACTTTCATTATCAGATCGAGCACGTACCAACTTTGTTTTTCTATTTGGGCTGATTTTTTGTTTTTTAACATGTAAAATACGGTACTTGCATTGCCAGATCGATAAAAACCAGATCGTATCCCAGATGGCCCAGAGTTTAAATATTTGCCATGTAGTATCACCACGTGGACCTCTACGAAGTTTGTTCAAGTGATGCCCTTGGCGTAAAAAATTAACCCGCTGTAATGTGCCCTATTTCAGAAACAACTGAGGTGCCATTGATGTTATGCATCAATATTTTCTTGTCTGATATCTGATATCTAGCCCTCGAGGAGCCTCGCCCCTTCTGTTGTTTTTTTAGTTTGAGCGACTTTGTTGGTTGCATGACCCTAATAATTTTAACTCTTTACCAAACGATAAAATTTTAAACATGTCCAATTTAAAGGTCTTTGCAGACAACATATGAAATGAAATGATTGGAATTGTCCGTGAAAGTGTAGAAAACTTTATGGGAAAAAGAAATAGTCTTTCTAAAACCTTGTCAGTTCCAGCATTTTCTCCTGTTCCCAAAAGTTTTCAAAATGCTATATCCTCAGGGTTGCTAACCGCTATCCTGCTATATAACTAAATCGAAATTTTCAATTCGATAGTACAAACCCAAATATTGCTTTTTAGAGGTATGTTTTGGGGAATAATATCTCCTTAGCGGAAAATGCAGATCCAAGATCAGACTGCACGTTCTGTGCAGTCTGATCTTGATCTACGCTGTTCGCAAAAAGGTCAGTGAGTTTCGCTTAGCAGCCAAAAGTTTAAAACTCGGCATTTTCATGTTAAAATAATAACCAATTACAATTTGAACCTGATTGGTTAAAGACAGCTTGGAAATTGCTGACAAACGAAAACTGTTTAAGTTTCTGTCTTATGTCGCCGATGCTATTTTGGGTGAATCTGTTTCAATGGGTCAATTTAAATGTTTCATAGAATGTAACTGTACTTTTAAATTAGGCCAGAGAACATTAATTAAAAGTTGATTTCGTGCGTTCTTCAAAGGCTCCATTTTGAAGGACTTTTCCTCTTTTCATCTATCTCTCATACGGTTGTTAAATGACTTTTCTGTCTGGAGGTGGCAGTTTGCGCGTTTTTGATTAATTATAATTGAGCCATGCCCTGTGAAAAGGGGGCTTAATGCATTTGCAAAAAGTTTCGACCCAGGTCAGCCTGCGAAGTCCGCGCAGGCTGACCTAGGTCGAAACATTTTTGCTACTGGTCAACTTTTCTGTATGTTCAAGGACCATTCTACCCCAGTATTCATTCAGCCGGTTGTCAGACAAAAATGGATGTTACGGATTCATAATTATGTGATGACTGACTTGGTATATATAATTCATCTAAGATATGCATTAAACAGCTTTTTGCTAGAGTATGGCTCTGTCACAAATAAACTTCATAAGTTAATCCGTCAATGTCGGAATTTCTCATTCCTTTCTCTGCCGGTAGGTGGCATTCAAATCTTCGAAATATGACATGCGCAGACAACGTTTCTCATTTATATTGTCGCTATAGGTCCCAATCCGAATTTCACTTTTATCGTATTTTCTATTCTTTATTTTGGTCACTATGATGAATCTACACTTATTGAGGGTCCTGCGTGACTCGGTGGTAAAGTATGGGACTAGTAACCTGGAGTCCCTTGACTCGAGTCCCACCTGATTCACTGGGTTTTTGTGGGAGTGTCCTTGGGCACTTCAGAGCCCTAGCCTAGTACTGCCTACTGGTGAAACCCAGCGAATATGGGAATTGTCGCCGTTATATGACTGAAATAATGTTCAAAGCGGCGTAAAACACCGATCAATCAATCAATCGATCAATCCATCAACCCATCCATCCATCCACGACCGACCGACCAATCAATCAATCGATCGATCAATCAACCAATTAATCCAAGCTTATTAGACTTAACTGTATACAGAACAAAAATGCCATACTGGTCGTGAACAGTGCACAAGTTAAATAAGCTTTATAATTTCATTGATAAAACTTTTTTTGCAACATACAAAACACGGTGTCGTCTGTCCCAACATACAAATGAGCGGCTCTGTCAAAATGGGTTTTATGGAAACTTTACTGCATTTCCGTGATGCACTTTTTCAAGCAAGTCATTATTTCATTATTGAATCATGAAATCCGTGCTGTCTAACAGCCGGATGAATTATGGTGTTAAATTGCCCTTTGACAGGCAGAAAATTAATCAATAGCAAGGTCAGCCTGTGCGGACTGCGCAGGGTGACTTGAGTCTACACGTTTTTCAGATGCATTAAACCCCCTTTTCACAGAGTATAGCTAAAATATTAAAGTTGTATGCCTGTATAGTTACAGACTATTTAAACGTGTATTGTTTTTTCGCAACAAAACTTTGCAAAACATAAGAAGAGTAGTCCCATTACCCTAAGATTGCTAAGCGACTCACTGACCTTTTGCGGGCAGTGCAGATCAAGATCAGACTGCACAGAACGTGCAGTCTGATCTTGGATCTACACTTTCCGATAGGAAGATATCTTTCCCCCTCCCCAAAAAAACCTCTTTAAAATAGCACAATTTTGAATTTTACTATGGGCTTTAAAGTTTTATTTCACTTATTTAGCAGTATATGGGTTAAGTATTGATTGACTGATTGATTGATTGATTGATTGTATGGTGTTTAAAGCGTTTTCAACAGTATTTCAATATACATTTATATCGGGGCGGCGAGTGCACCTGTCTATGCTCTCCTGGAGTCTCTTTTATCAGAACTCCGCACAATATTCTTTCCAAGCCACTGGCTGTTTTCCCACATAACCATCGTCGAAACATTGATCAGCGATGAGAGAGGAATGAATCTTTTCGCAATGACTATCATCAGTCCTCGGAAAGAAATTGGCCGAACCCGGGAAAGAACCAGCGATCCCCTGTGCTCAAGTCCTTTACGCTACCGACTGAGCTTCCGGGGCTCAGCAATAAAGGTTAAGAACGTGCAACCTAAATCTTTATAGCGTTGTACATACCAAGAACGGATTTTGGATAAAGTACGTGCAATCTACATCCACACATATACACGCATCCTCGCACCATAATTGGGCTAATTACGTACGGCGCCAGGTATAAGATATATCATCCATATCCATACAAAACAACTATATAAAGTCTGACAATAGTTTGCATATAAGGTAAAAAATAACATTTAGACTGCTAAGCCCGACTCACTGACCTTTTGCGGGCAGTGTAGATCAAGATCAAGATCAGACTGCACAGAACGTGCAGTCCGATCTTGGATCTAAACTGTCCGATAAGGAGATATCTCTCCCCCCCCCCCGCTCAAAAAAAAATTTGAAATAGTAAAATTTGGGTTATTAATGTCGGCTTGAAAATTTCATTTCTCTTATACAGCAGGTTAAAGATTAACAAAGGGCTCTAGCAAGACTATTACAAAGCGAAACTTTATCCTCTAAATTTTACCTCAAATTCCAAGGAATGTTAGGTTCTTTGACATAGCTGTATGTCAGGAGTTTTGGTTCCAGTCATAAATATACGAAAATATTGGTATACAGGTACACGTATATTGAATTTAAAATGGATGAGAACTACTTCCCGTCCTTGACAAGTGTGCATGTCTCCGACGAAAAATAGTTCCAAAGAAGCTTCTATATGACGACTTTATTTTAAACCTATAAACAGGTAGAACAATACTAGCTTTGTCAAGATCACCAATATTTATTGTCGCCATTCAGTATTATATTTTACCTTTCAACTAACCTTATATCCATGTCATAACACCAATGCGATTTTTTTTATACCACGGATATTTATAGAACAATTAAGAAATAATTTTCTTTCTATCGTGGTTTATCGTTCAATAACCCGCGGTTGTGAGTTATGAGGCACAATAAATAATCCACGAGGGCGATAGCCCGAGTGGTTTATTCATTGCGCCTCATAACTCACCACGTGGTTTATTTAAAGGATAATCTTCTTTCTATCGTGATTTATCGTTCAATAAACCACAGTTGTGAGTTATGAGGCACAATAAATAATCCACAAGGGCGATAGCCCGAGTGGTTTATTCATTGTGCCTCATAACTCAGAACGTGGTTTAACGAACGATAAACCACGATAGAATGAAGATTATTTCGATTCAAACATGACCAACTCTTCATGAAAGGAAAACAAATTCATACTTAGATTAAAACCGGATGCAGATTATATTCCATTAAATAACTTACTTACTTTATACAGAATGACGTCACTCTACATAGAATGACGTCACTCTACATAGAATAACGCAGATTTGACTACGCTTTCGTTGCACTGTTATTATAGAGCCGAATTCACGCGTCATGTTAGAATGAATGAATGATAAACTACGATAGAAAGAAGATTATTTCGATTCTAACATGATCAACTCTTAATCAAAGGAAAAAAACAAGTGCATACTTGGTATAAAAAAGCGGATACGGACTATATTCCCTTGAATAAATCACGGCTGTTCCACTTGCTAACAAAAACAAAACCCCAGTGCCCAGTCGGTAAATATAAAAAAAAATCAAAATTTCAATAAAACCATAGGCATCAAACACAACATAAAAAAAACCCGCAACTTTCAACTATTATATTTTCTCCCTTTCAAATAACAACGAAGAATAAATATATCGTTAAGCATAAGAGTCGCTGTCTTTTCGAATGCTCTGAATATTACTCTCAATCCGATTTCCAATACAACAACGGCCAATTTTGAACTGAACTTCTTGTCTTGACTCCAAAACACTTAAATTATATATTGTTAGGCGTACTGGTAACATTTCAAATAGTTCCATCGTTGTCAATTTTAATAAAAACAGTTGATATCGGTAAATCCTTTGGCTTTTCTTTCCTCCTTGGTCGAGTTGCGGAAAATGACGATTTGTTTACGTCAAGTGACTTTCATCGATAACATATCGGAGGGCAGAGACACGGAACAGCCACGAGCTACTTGTTTTATGAAAAATGACGTCACATAGAATGACGTCTATTCTAACATGACACGTGAATTCGGTTTTATAAATAACGAAAGCGTGGTAAAATCTACATCATTCGATATAGAGTGACGTCATTCTGTATAAAGTAAGTCGCCTGTAGCTGTTCCATGTCTTCGCTCTCCGATATTTCACCAATGAAGTCACTTGATGTAAACAAATCGTCATTTTCTGCTCCTTGACCAAGGAGGAAGGAAAAAATTCAAGGATTTACCGATATTAACTGTTTTAATAAAAATTAACAACGAAGGAACTATTTAAAATGTTACTAAATCACGGCTGTTCCACTTGCTAACCAAAACAAAACCCCAGTGCCCAGTCGGTAAATATAAAAAAAATCAAAATTTCAATAAAACCATAGGCATCAAACACAACATAAAAAAACCCCGCAACTTTCAACTATTATATTTTCTCCCTTTCAAATAACAACGAAGAATAAATGTATCGTTAAGCATAAGAGTCGCTGTCTTTTCGAATGCTCTGAATATTACTCTCAATCCGATTTCCAATACAACAACGGCCAATTTTGAACTGAACTTCTTGTCTTGACTCCAAAACACTTAAATTATATATTGTTAGGCGTACTGGTAACATTTCAAATAGTTCCATCGTTGTCAATTTTAATAAAAACAGTTGATATCGGTAAATCCTTTGGCTTTTCCTTCCTCCTTGGTCGAGTTGCGGAAAATGACGATTTGTTTACGTCAAGTGACTTTCATCGATAACATATCGGAGGGCAGAGACACGGAACAGCCACGAGCTACTTGTTTTATGAAAAATGACGTCACATAGAATGACGTCTATTCTAACATGACACGTGAATTCGGTTTTATAAATAACGAAAGCGTGGTAAAATCTACATCATTCGATATAGAGTGACGTCATTCTGTATAAAGTAAGTCGCCTGTAGCTGTTCCATGTCTTCGCTCTCCGATATTTCACCAATGAAGTCACTTGATGTAAACAAATCGTCATTTTCTGCTCCTTGACCAAGGAGGAAGGAAAAAATTCAAGGATTTACCGATATTAACTGTTTTAATAAAAATTAACAACGAAGGAACTATTTAAAATGTTACTAAATCACGGCTGTTCCACTTGCTAACCAAAACAAAACCCCAGTGCCCAGTCGGTAAATATAAAAAAAATCAAAATTTCAATAAAACCATAGGCATCAAACACAGCATAAAAAAACCCCGCAACTTTCAACTATTATATTTTCTCCCTTTCAAATAACAACGAAGAATAAATATATCGTTAAGCATAAGAGTCGCTGTCTTTTCGAATGCTCTGAATATTACTCTCAATCCGATTTCCAATACAACAACGGCCAATTTTGAACTGAACTTCTTGTCTTGACTCCAAAACACTTAAATTATATATTGTTAGGCGTACTGGTAACATTTCAAATAGTTCCATCGTTGTCAATTTTAATAAAAACAGTTGATATCGGTAAATCCTTTGGCTTTTCCTTCCTCCTTGGTCGAGTTGCGGAAAATGACGATTTGTTTACGTCAAGTGACTTTCATCGATAACATATCGGAGGGCAGAGACACGGAACAGCCACGAGCTACTTGTTTTATGAAAAATGACGTCACATAGAATGACGTCTATTCTAACATGACACGTGAATTCGGTTTTATAAATAACGAAAGCGTGGTAAAATCTACATCATTCGATATAGAGTGACGTCATTCTGTATAAAGTAAGTCGCCTGTAGCTGTTCCATGTCTTCGCTCTCCGATATTTCACCAATGAAAGTCACTTGATGTAAACAAATCGTCATTTTCTGCTCCTTGACCAAGGAGGAAGGAAAAAATTCAAGGATTTACCGATATTTACTGTTTTAATAAAAATTAACAACGAAGGAACTATTTAAAATGTTACTAGTAAACATATGTAAATCAAGTATCTTTTCAAGTTGAAGCTAGGATTGGGTGTGGGAGGAGTAATATTCAGAGCCTTCGAAGCAACTACGACTCTAATGCTTGACAATACATTCATTCTTCTTTGTCATTTGAAAGAGAGAAAATATCACAATAAAACAGTGTGTTTTTTTATGTTGTGTTTCATGCCTTAGGTTTTATTGAATTTTGATCCTTTTCATAAATACCGACTGTGCAGTAGGGTTTTGTTTTGGTAAGTAATTGGAACAGCCGTGGTTTATTCAATGGAATATAATCCGCATCCGCGTTTTTACACCAAGTAAGAACTTGTTTTCCTTTGAATAAGAGTTGGTCATGTTAGAATCGAAATAATCTTCTTTCTATCGTGGTTTATCGTTTGATAAACCACGTTGTGAGTTATGAGGCGCAATGAATAAACCACTCGGGCTATCGCCCTCGTGGATTATCCACTGTGTCTCATAACTCACAACCGTGGTTTATTGAACGAAAAACCACAGTAGAATGAAGATTATTTCCTAATTTTACCTGGCTTTCGTTGCAATGTGTCTATAGATCCAAATTCAATTGTCATGTTAGAATTTTTGATATTGCATGGATATTTATAGAACATGAATGAATTTTCTGCGGGTCACGTGTTGTGACGTAGTCAACATTATTTGTGACGTCATTATTAGAACTCATCCATATCCATTTCATATGCAAATATTGCTGATTCGTGCTTTTTATTGTTATAAATGGTAAAAAAAAATCAGATGTTAAAAGATAAATAGAATGCATACATAATGTTGTCGTATATTAAAAATATCTAACTCAGTTGTGAGAATTGATAATTGTTTCGCCAAGGCTCGACAATTATCAATTCTCCCAACCTCGTTAGATATTTTTGATATACAAGTCTATGTACGTATTCTCTATTTACACAATGTTGCATCAAAAACAGGCTTGATTTCTCCAAAGACGTATTATTTATAACTTTTTTGCTTGCTACATTTTAGCTGCAGAACTTTACGAACTGCGCATTAGTATTTATCCTGTTCAGCTTATCAGCATTTCTTCCTTTTCCTACAATGCTTTTAAAGGCCTTATCCCTCGGAGTAGTTAAAAGAACCTTTTGTGTGGTAGAGGTTTAACTATCCCGGAGTAAACTTCGGTTACAACATGAGAATATCCAACAATGATACCAAGTATGAGGCTCTGGTATAAAAGGTTAGACCTGAAAGGTCATCACCATCTAAAAGTGAAACAAAAGGTCGATGAAGGCAAGAATCGTTCAAGTTTCTGTAACCGTAAGATGCTTTAAACAACCATGTAATAGTGGCAATCTAGGTAAGTTTACAGATTGACTGATTAAGGAATAATCTTCTTTCTGGCGTGGTTTATCGTTCAATAAACCACAGTTGTGAGTGTTGAGGCACAATAAATAATCCACGAGGGCGATAGCCCGAGTGGTTTATTCATTGCGCCTCATAACTCACAACGTGGTTTATTGAACGATAAACAATGACAGAAAGAAGATTATTTCGATTCTAACATGACCAACTCTTAATCAAAGGAAAACAAGTTCATACTTTGAGTAGAAACGCGGATGCAGATTATATTCCATTGAATAACTTACTTACTTTACACAGAATAATGTCACTCTATATAGAATGACGCAGATTTTACCACGCTTTCGTTGCACTGTGTTTATAGAGCCGAATTCACGTGTCATGTTAGAATTGATAATTTACGCGGTCTTCAAATCGTTTTTTTTTTAGTAATAACACGACAACAACGCAATTATTTATGTATGTCTTGGGTTTCATCAGTACTAGGCCAATGTTCAGGACCTGTTCTCACCAACCATTCTTAAGAACTTTCTCAGTCTAATTCTCAAAAATTGTTTTAAGTTGAAAACTATCTTCTGAATGGCTTAATCATTAAGTTTAGCAAATCAGAAAATATGTTATTTTCCTTATGTATACGAGTCGTGCTCTGTGAAAAGGGAGCTTAATGCATCTGCAAAAAGTATCGGCCCAGGTCAGCCTGCGCAATCCGCGCAGGCTGACCTGGGCCGAAACGTTTTGCTATTAATCGATTTTCTACAACTAAAAGGACCAGTGTACATCATAATTTAGTCAGTTGTTATACAAAATGGATTTTATGAATCCATAACCATGTGATGACTTGCTTGGTATGATGCGTCACGAAGATGCATTCAGCCTCCTCTTGTCAGAGCATGGTATTAGCCTAAGACTGAACCTAAGATTGGTTGGTGAATACGGGTCCAGACGCGCTTGTCTTATTCGAGGATGCCATTGTTCGATCATCGTTTGGGAGCGTTGACGATCGTAAAACCGAAATGATGTTTCAGCACGAAGAAGCATGACCAACAACGCAATTTGCGCATTATATACAAAAGCACGTGTCAATATTTGCATTTGTTGACTTCAGAAATAGTTGCACGAAAGGTCACCTTTAAAGATACATCTCTACTCGTTTTCAGGCAGTTTTTACGCAGTTTTTAAACAATTTCAGTCTTTTTTTTTTTTTTTTTATCAAACTATAACCATTTTTGTATCTTTATGCCAAATGTTGCCCCTGATAGCTGCAAGATTGCACAGATCACGACGGTTAACAAATGCATTTCGTGTTTTGAAAGCCATCAAAGCAATCGCTGTTGTCGTTTCCGGTGTCAACAAATCTCATTTGAAGACAAAGGAGGACAAATCCCTTGTGTCTTTCTATCCCATACACCATATATATCCATTTGTGTTTACACAGCTAAGCTATTATACGCATTTTAAAGTTTTAACAGTGTTTTTTTTTTTCCTCTCTAGCTGTAAGGATGTATCTTTAAAGGGCAACTACTGACTCTTACATAACATTTCATCCGTATGCTAAATAAATTACAAAAAAAAAAAGCAGCGACTTGTTTATTTCAAACAATGCGAAATTGCGTTGTTCATGACATTAAACAAAGTGTATGTAAGAGACCAACTTAGATAGATCATTAGATATACAGTAAAGGATATTTTTTTTTTCGATGATGTTCACGAGATGAAATAAATTTCGGTATTTCATTAAAAAAAAAATACCTATTTATTTCATGCTTCTAACACTTGTTTTGTTGGGACTTTCATCAAAATCCAGTTCAGTTTTTTTTTTCTGTTAATCCCCGTGGCGTACCCCTTTACTACCCTATCAAAGTCAAATTCCATCATTTGAGCCACATTTAAATTTTCGTCTGCAAATGCTTTCAGTTTGTACAAGTCTACATTTTTGTCGTTTGGTAAACGGTTAACAAAAATATAGTGAAGTAACGATAGCAAATGCTTCAAAGCCCCATGTCCTCTTTGATGGAAAATTGGGAAAGAAATTAAAGTTATCCGTTGAATAGATAATAGTTTCAGAAAAGACACTAGCACGTTGTTTACTTAACTGAAGCTTTAATCAATAGAACAATTACGGAACAAAAAATATTTTTAAAAAAGAAAGACGGCGTAAATTTACCAACAAATATGCAGGAGCCCTAAGAAAAAAACATGTGTACATTTTTGGCCAATCACAAATTTCTATCTATTCATTTGTTATCATTACCAAAAAACTAGGTCAAAAACCAGGACACCGAACTAACAGTCTGTCACTGTGCAGAATCCAGTGTAACATACAATGCATACTTCCGGTCCTACACTGTGAGTTTGCTGTGACCGATTTCTTCGATGATCTTTTACCATCTTTATGAAATTAAGAGAAAAAAAAAAAAAAAAAAAATGAAGATAGTATGGGGCTTTACAGAGGTAAATACATTAAAATTTACCAATTTTGATTGGAATTGAAATATTACGTGTTTGTTTTAGTTTATACTACGTGCAATTACTCTGCTTTAAACTAATCAAAGGGAGATAAATGGACTCAACATTCAGTAGTGAAAAAGTCTTAGTTCCTTTTCATTTAGAATAGGGTCATATCATCAATACCACTGACGCTTCGGGAAGAAAAGAATACCCACCACATCTGTCATGTTTTCGATGGATCGAAATCCTATTAAATGGGAATTAAACCAGATTTTGACCTAAACGTTTTTGAGAAGAAAGTTCTGTTGTAAGGAAAAAATCATAAGGACGTCACCGTTGGTTCGGGGAAAATGCTTCTAGTCACGGCCTGGAAACTACAACCTTCAACACCATATTCGTTGACTCTACCACTGACGTATGGAGCCAGATGGCAGATAAGGAAACACAGGCAGGTGTTTGCTGTTTTTTTTTTTTTCTGAAATTATTATTATTTAGCAATAAAGATATGGAGGAAATGCGATCATGAAGGCCCTGTATTGCTCTACTGGCAAACCATATCTTGTACTCTTAAGTGAGAACAAGAGGGTCATGATAGCACCGAATCGCTAACTTAAGCTTAATTACCTTTGAGAACATAATACCACACGAATCACATGTTTTTCTACTGACCTATTTTTTACCAGGCTAATCAATTTTCATAATTGTTTTCACAAACATATTCTGTGTGATGAGCATCAGTGTGAACATTTGGTTCCTGGAGATTTATCCCAGTGACCTACTTTTATACCCAATGCAGCAAAATTTGGAACTCGTTTGAGATATAACAAGACAAATATCTAGTCCAAATTTCATGAAAACTGGACTAAAAATATGGCCTCTAGTGTGCATGAAGCTTTTCAAAGATTTTAGGTGGTGACCTACATTTTGCAACAGAGATCAATTTTGAAGTTCGTCTAAGATATCATCATGACAATCATTCTATCAACTTTAATGAGCATTGGACTGAAAATGTGGCCTCTAGAGCATATACAAGATTTTTCAAAGTGACAGATTTTTTGAGCTGACATGGCCCTCTTTCAACCAAAAACACAATATCATCAGGACAAATATGCAGACTAACTTTCATGAGTAATGGATTGAACATGTAGCCTCTAGAGTGTACACAAGGTTTTTTTTTTTCCAAAGATTTGATATGGTGACCTGCGTTTGAACTGAAGTGACCCATATTCGATCAGGTCCAAGATATCATCAAGACATATATTTTGTCCAACTTTCATGACTATTGAACTGAAAATGCAGCATCTGGAGCGTACATCAGGTATTTAGAAGATTTGATACAGTGACCTATTTTTTCCTAAGATTTTACATAGTACCCTATTCGTTGACTCTACATGATCCGTTTTCCAACTTGGCCGAGAAGAAAGTCAAGTTCATTGCATCAATGGGAAGATTACGCCAATCGAATAGACCTAGAATCGCCAAATTACAGTTTAATTCATAATTGAACCGTGTAAAACTTCACCGTGGGAATTTAAGTTTATATCCCACAGCTTGTGGACGGATACAAGATATAACTTCATCGTGAAATTCACTGTAAAGTCTAGATGTAAAGAAGATCTTGCGGCGATTTTTCATGATGATAATCAGAAACAAGAGGGCCAAGATGGCCTTGGATCGCTCACCCGAATATTTGAGAGGACCATAGCCAATTTTTTTTTGTTATTCCAAAACTTTTTCTTAAATAACTTCAATAAAAAAACAAGAGCACCGCATGTGGGTGCCAACAATTGGCTGTTGGGTGCTAGATAGTAAGTTAAAATTCTAAGTCTAAAAAGGGGCATAATTTGGCACCAAAGGATCATTTCTGTGAAATCATTTCAAAATCTGACCAGTGGTTTCATAGAAAAAGAATTTTTAAGAATTTCTTCATGTCCGTATAGTGCAAATAGCCCCCCCGCCCCCACCACCACAGCCTTGTTTCCTGACCACGGCCATGTTTTTCGATGGATCAAAATTTCGCAAACACATTTTGAAAAGGGTCACCCAAGGAACATTTCAGTAAAATTATTTCAATATCTGACAAGCGGTTTCAGAGGAGAAGATTTTTAAAGAATTTCTGAGAAAATTCCATTTGGTTGCAATGGCAACGAGAGTTTTTGATGGAATCAAATTCTGTGAACAATTTTTAAAGAGGACCTTCCAAAAAACATTCCAGCCACGTTTGGTCCAATTTGGCCAAGCGGTTTAGGAGGAGAAGATGTTTAAAGAATTGTTGACACCGCTGGACGCAAAGAGCTCCCCCCCACCCACCACGGCCATGTTTTTCGACGCATCAAAATTTTGCGAACAATTTTTTAAAGGGGTCACCCAAGGAACATTTCTGTGAAATTATTTCAAAATCTGACAAGTGGTTTCAGAGGAGAAGATTTTTATACCCCCGCAAAACGAATGTTTTGGGGGGGGGGTATACTGGAATCAGCCTGTCTGTCCGTGTGTCCGTCCGTTTGTCCGTCCGTGTGTCCGTCCGTGTGTCCGTCTGTGTACAAATAATTGCCTGTTTCTGTCAAAGCGCTGGCGGGGGTATTAAGTCACATTCAGCGACAGCTCTAGTTATAGAATTGTTGACACCACACGAGTGCAAAGATCCCCCCCCACCACGACCATGTTTTTTGACGGATCAAAATTTCGCGAACACTTTTTGAAAAGGGTCACCCAAGGAACATATCTGTGAAATGATTTCAAAATCTGACCAGCGGTTTCAGAGGAGAAGATTTTTAAAGAATTTCTTAGAAAATTCCATTCGGTTGCCATGGCAACCAGAGTTTTTGATGGAATCAAATTTTGTAAACAATTTGAAAGAGGACCTCCCGAGGAACCTTCCAGCCAAGTTTGGTCCAAATTGGCCTAGCGGTTTCGGAAGAGAAGATGTTTAAAGAATTGTTGACACCGCTGGACGCAAAGAGCCCCTCCCCCCACCACTACGGCCATGTTTTTCGACGGATCATAATTTCGCGAACACTTTTTGAAAAGGGTCTCCCAAGGAACATATCTGTGAAATGATTTCAAAATCTGACCAGCGGTTTCAGAGGAGAAGATTTTTAAAGAATTTCTTAGAAAATTCCATTCGGTTGCCATGGCAACCAGAGTTTTTGATGGAATCAAATTTTGTGAACAAATTTGAAAGAGGACCTCCCGAGGAACATTCCAGCCAAGTTTGGTCCAAATTGGCCCAGCAGTTTAGGAAGAGAAGATGTTTAAAGAACTGTTGACGACGGACGACGCACGACGGACGACGCACGACGGACACAGGGTGATCCTAAAAGCTCCCCTTGAGCACGTTGTGCTCAGGTGAGCTAAAAAATGTAATTAATAGATCCAGCGCAGGTGTTCCCCATCTATTCTGAATTGCATTCTTAGTCTTATTCTAGATTTACAAAGTAATGCTAAATTCTGATTGGCTAAACCTTCTTGCGTTAAAATTTAGGGAAGCAGCTAGATCTATTAACCCTTGCGAATCACTGATCTTTTCCGGATAGTGTATATTAAGATGAGACTGTACAGAACTTGCAGTCTGATCTTGAATCTACACTGTCCGATAAGGGGACATTCTTCTCTAAAATTAAGTTTGAAGAAGCATTTTTCGGGTTTTTACTTTCGACTTGAAAGTTTCGTATAAGTTGTTCAGCAAGATAAGGGTTAATAATTTATCACCGTATGAAGTAGGGCGATAGCTGGAAAACCATCAGTAAAGAAGAAAGACGCCAATGTACGAGAAAATGTTTTAGTGGTATTTCCTTAATGGGCTATGTAGCCTCTTCAGGTACATTTTGTAGATTTCGCGCCAAAATCTCGCAAAGATTCTTGGTCATGTAATCAATAACACACGTCGATTATGCGGGATCGTACATTTAAAGAAGTACGTGAAAACAAATTTTGGATACGAGGCAACATGGAAGCCGCTTTGTTTTGGTAAACAATTCAAGAAATACTTACTATCCGTTAATTTTAAAATTTGTTAAAACATTTTTGTGTCTATGTTCTGTTTCAAAAATATATTTAAATAAATAGCATAAAGTGCAATGGGAAACCGCGACCATAAAGGGTGTTTTAAGTCTAAATCAAAGGACTGAAAGTCCTGAAAAGCGGATTTGTTTAACAGCTTTAAGCTATGAATAGATGTTATGAAAAAAAAAAAAAAAAAAATCACATGTAATACGTGTTTAATATGTAAGTAGTTTAGTAGAGTAAGCAAGCACAATGGGAGTCAAAGTTGTTCTACCAAGTGTGCTGTGCAGCAACTGTTATTTTACTATTTATTAGAGTAGTAATTTGATCCAACAATTTGACGTGTTTTTACGCTAGTATTATATTTCGGAATGTAAACACGTGTAGGACTGTATTTAGGGTTTAAAAAAAAAAGTGAAGTTGGGGTGTACTAGCTAAAACTTAAAGTAAGATGGTTAGTGCACAAACGTGTACACATGATAATATCTGGTTCAGGTCAAACCGATAACATTGTACGGTCTTAAAAAAGAATAGTTTTCAAGCTAACATCAGCATAAAACGAGGAAGTCTTACGGGTATTTATGGCTCTATTTAATAGACATGTTTTATTTAAGCTTGCTTATTTCGTCAGAATTCTAAGATCTTTCTAAAACTTTCAAAATCATCCAAACATTTAACAGTTTTTTTTTTTTTTTGTAGCAGAATGGTGTAGTGTAGCTACATGTAAACATAATAGAAAGTAAAAACATGTTGAAATAAACCAAGATTGATTTATGTAAATGAAACTTATTTGACAAATATATAAAAAAAAAGTTGATGAGTAAGATTACAAAAACTATACAAAATAGGACATTTTTTTTTTCTTTTTGCCTCAAGGATGATGATATAGAATCATAATTCTGTAAAAAACACAGTGTTAAGGTCAACAAATGTCAATCAGTGTCAGCAATTAAGAACAAATTTGATCAAAGAGTACAAGATACTGCTACTTACAATATGCAATATGAAATTTTTGTGCCTTCTTGTTGAACTCTTTACCAGAGGACAAAATTTTTGACTCTCCCCAAAAAACCAACTATTCAGAATTTCATACTCTCACCGCACTCAAAAATGACTTATCACTGAATTACAGCTGGAAGATCATTAGTAAAGAAAAAAGATAAGATTTAGAAAAAAAAAAGTATTTCCTTAATGAGCTACACAGCCTCCTTGGTATTATTAGATTTCATGCCACAGTTTTGGAAATCCTTATGGGGATGCTACATAATCAGAAACATTCACCATCCGCAACGATCCATATTCAAATCAGTATCAAGACACCATACCTTGTGTAATAAAAAATCAACAGAGTGACCTATTGCTTAAGTACCATTCCATGACAAAACACCAAAAATTGATTCATTTTACTTAATCTAACCATACACTTTATATGAAAAGAAATAAATCTGGTAGTATTTATTGGCCTTTTACAAAAACATTGATTTGTGGCATAAAAACTAAATAGCTCCCCTTTTTTGAGCATTAACAAACAATTCAACAAATAGGGCTCAGATTATATGGTTTGTATCAATTGGTAAAGGGTAGAAAAAATTCTGGAAGAAAAAAAGAAAAGAAATACTGATGTCTTGTTTTCCAACAATGTTTTCATAAGCCCTTTTACACAGAACTCATAAAACATAAGATTTATTGTGTGGTAGAGAGCTAAAAAAAAAAAAAAAAAAAAAAAGAAAGAAAAATCCTCAAAAATTCGCCCAATTTAACTTTGTATAGCACAAAATTCAAGGGTCAAATACAGGCCTTATGGACAAACCATAATGTATTCTGAATACTGATTACATGCATCTGTAACAATTCTATTAAATAGCCTCCCATGGCTGGGATTGAACCCAGAACCTTCAGGTCCTAAGGCAAATGCTCTAGATACCATATTGCTACAAAAGCTAGCTCTATAGCAAGACAATATAAGTGTTCCCCTATACAAACGCAAGCTATACATTTATACCAATCTGTGGGATAGACCAGTATACAAAATATAAATCTATGTCAGGTTTCCTTGGCCTTTGACAACTGGACCTGGAGAAAATTTTGATTGGGGTTTAACACTTTACTGAACGCTCCGTGTTAATAACCCGGAAGGAAAAAGGCAATTGAAAGCATTACGGGACAAGGATAAAATTCTGGTAAGCAGTATTTTCTCCTGTTCCAACAGTGTTTTCAATCATATGAGTAAAATTCAGCTCATTTTGTATCAGTTTCTGAATTGTTGTCTACAGATGCATTTAAAGTGCCTAAAACTTGTCATATGGGGAAGGAATGAATAATGAAATGGCATCTATTTGAGTACCATTTTTAATTAAAAAACAAAAAGTAACTTATGCACAGATGGTGGACATAGACTAATCTGAACAATTTTACAAAAATTAACTCCCCTCTAAACGTGGATCTAGGGTCCTGCATAGCTCACCAGTAAAGTGTAGGACTTGTTACATGATGGTCTAGGTTCCAGCCTCACTGGAAGCACCATGGTTTTTCTGTGGGAGTGTCCTTAGGCAAGAAACTCTAGAGCCCTAGCCTAGTACTGCTGAAACCCAGATACACATAGATAAGCTAGCTGTAACAGTTATATGACTAAAATAATGTTGAAAGCGACATGAAACACCATTCAATTAGTCAATGTGGATCTAAAATTGGCCTGCAAGGGTAACCTTTGTAGATCTAACATTTCTGTCAGTCTCACAAAATTTAGGTCTTAAGTTTTTAAAACATTGGTAGACCAACAGATTTTTCATTTTTTTCATTCTTACTCATTTTTCCCGATTCCATAACACTATGAAGGATACAATGTGTTTTAAATTGGGTAAGTGTGGCTATATTATTCCATTTTGAAGGATGTTCAGAAAAACTTTTGAAACAACTTATCCAGTTGGCTGAGCTTTATTTAGCTACACTTAAAATCAAGGGTTTTCAGAAGAACTAGTGAATGTGGTTTTGGTCTGAGATTATGCATTAAATGAGATTGAAAATATTAACAGCTCACCCTAGCGTTTGTAAACATGTGAGCTTAAATAAATACACTAAACATTTCTAAAATTATAATTATTCATCATTATGCAAGACTCTTTTGAAATATTGGAACTTCTGTACTAAGACATTAAGGTTTTGATTTTTAAAACAGCATTTTACAAATCTAGTCAGACTATAAATACAACACTTTCTAAACTTATAGTGGATATAATCATATAGACTGCAAACAGTTCAAATCTAAAATAGTGTGCCTATAGAAATGGAATTTTACTATGCTAGGTGGTCTGATCTTAATTTACTCTTGCTACATAACAAACAAACTGTCCTCATTCTGAGGTATAAAGCAAGTATTGTTTTGAAACTAGTATGGGTTAGTTTAAAAAAACACAGGAGTCCTCTATGAAAAATAGAAACAGTGGTATTTTGTATACAATTTCTTACTGAAAGTACATTGTCCTTTCCATGACTCTAACACCCACGAATCCCTTCAAGGGTTCCTCCTAATTACTACACAACTTGAAACTATTAATTTTAAAATGAAATACAAAATAAAACTAGAAACAATATTTGATTGTTCAGATAGAATGATTTCTTCTTTCCTTTGAAAAGAATGTTCTTGGTTTTATTCCTGAACTTAAAAATGCCATGTAATAGTCTGAAAGGTGAAAACTAAATGGTGTGTTCAGTATTTTCTAAGATTTAGGCCATGTGTAATTCATGAATATTGAATGTACTTTCCTTCTGTTACATAAATGAAAATTTACCTTGTATCATCATAAAGACACAAGTCAAGGAAATAATGATCAGGTTTTACAAGGGCTAGGCTGGTTCTCTGCAGTGTCTTGTCTATAGACACTCCTACAAAATCCTGGCAACTACGTGAGGATAAAACCCAGGATAATCCTACACCTTCACCAATCAGCCACAGTCTCACAGTACCTCGCGAAATAAATGAACGAGATTATGTAATTTCACAGCTATTTTGGTGCAACTATAAGAAAAAAAAAAAAACGTAGGCCATGTATATTCAAGCTCAGACCTCATATTCTGCACAGCCTGAACTTAGATTATAATACACAGTTTCAAAATAAAAAAAACTGGTGTTTCACTTACCTATAAAAATGGACTTACACTTAATAATTTCGAGTTCATTTTTGAGTATCACATAAAACATAAGAGACCTACATGTCCATGTAATATGCAGACTTCACATTCTTGGGTCTATTTCTATTCAGGTAAAAAAAAAAAAAAAATGCAGGTGTGAATAAGCACAGTGTAAAAAGTGGACTTTAGTCTCACATATGTTGAAAGATACAGTTAACTCATTATCAAACCACAAAATTTTAGACTTTTCCAAGTTCAAAGCATTTGCAAGCGACAGAATAAATGTGACTCAAAATTCGAAATTGTTTTAGGAAGGGTAGAAAACATTGTGGGAAAAGGAGAAAAAGTTGGTAACCAGCATTTTCTCCTTTTCCCACAATGTTTTCAAAAGGCTTTTTCTAGATTCCTTTTTGAAGTTTTGAGCCATGTCTTTGTGAATTTGATAGTCATACATTTACTGCATAATTGAGCCGTAGCATTATGAGATACTTGAAATTCAATATTAACACTGGTAAAAAGGCTATTCATTACAATCCAATGCAGTTTTGAGTGAATCCATTTTCATAGTCCAAAGAAAAGAATTAAAATCATCACTCATCACCTTGCAGAACATTGTCCAGATTTCTTTTTTTATATGTGTAAATCCCCGCCCTGGGTACAGCTCAAGGTCCTATAGCAGCCAGAATGGATCAATATCACAGTCAGTACCTCCTTACCAGGCAGTATAGATTGAAGATCAGACTGCATGTTCTGTGCAATCTGATCTTGATCTACACTATCTGCAAAATTTCCTTGAGTAGCATTTGTCAGCTTAAGGGTTATAGGAAATGGGTCCCTCTATAAAAATTTAAAAACTATAGGCATATTTTCATTCTAAGGTTTGAATTACTTGCTGTTTACATGAAGAACTGTCTGTAATTTGGGTTGAGCAGCAGTTCATCATAAAAATTTACTTCATTAAATAAAGTGTAAATAATTAAAATTTGCTCTTAACATGTACTTCAAATTCCAATCATCAAAAATGTATCAAAAAAGAATTTAAATCTACATGTCCAAACAGTAAGACGTATAGATGCATTCTAGTGGATTCTTTATCATAAATCTATCTGCAAATTCTGCATTCCTAATCTAAATTATTCTGTTGCATGAAACGTAACAAAATAAAATTAAGCGTATTAGAAGGACTTTTACATATTGAAGACAATTTGTAAGCCTCTCTGAGTCTCTGAGGCTTAAAGTCCAGGATGTTAGATTAAGCTAGTGGATGTCTAGTTCACTGAAGACACGATTTTCCATAATAAAAAAAAATCCCCAGTATAAATTCATGTCACGGGTTCATAATTGATCGGGGCCATTTCTGTACGAAGGATTTCTTCATGTTCCTTCGATAATTGGACAGAAAAATTGGAAGCTTTTCCAATGCAATCTTGCATAAACGTGAAAACGTCAAATATATTTCTTTTAATAGACTACATGATCTCCTTTTCTTTAAACGTTTCAAAGAAATATTTCAAACAATTCGGAAATCCATCGATATACGAAGGGCGGTAACAAGGTGCCGAATCGACTTTATCGGTTATCGAAATGGTTTTAAATGATTTACGGTCAAATTCTACCTAGCTATCTGAACAGTTAAAGATATTTTATATAATACTTAGTTGAAAATGTAATTTCAAAAAATAAGTTCTAATCTCCTTGTTTATTTTTACAGTGGACGACACAAGTTGTGAATGAATATTTGTTGAATGAAAACGAGGGCAGTCTGTGTAAACAATGTTCATACGCATATAGCAATATTAAAAAAGAATAAAGAACCAACTTTGTTTAAGTATTTATGGTATTTTAAACTGACAAATTTATAGTTCTAACGAAATTTCGATAAAGAAATCATACCTAATTTGTATGTTTGTTCAGAGTCAGAGCTGAATATCATTTATAGATCTGCGTTGTTCGTCCCATACATCAGCCATGCATAACTGAGCGTGAGCGCGCATGCGCCGTTAAGCATGATGTATTTGGTTCCGGTCAAAACGATCATATTAAGCGGATCTGCTATACAAATCCGCTAAAAAGTACAGGACAATTTTTATTTTTTTGATGCGAGATCATCATAAAAGTAACAATATTTTGGTGAACAATTTCAGAAATTTTTATTGTTTCAAAATTTGTTACAACATTTTTGTGTCTTTCTTTTGTTCTTTTTCAAAAGTAAATGGTAATGAATGGCATATACTGCAGTAGAAAATCCAGAACACAACAGATGTTCGATTTCTTAAAAAAAGAAGGAAAGGAGGTGCAAAAATTAAAACATGAATCTCGAATACGATGTGGCTTAAATTATGAAATTGTTTTCGACAGGGTAGAAAACATTGTTGGAATAGGAGAAAATGTTAGTAACCAACATGTCCTTTATCTAGAATGTTAACTATCCTGTCTACAATGTTATCCTTTCAAAAACAAATCCCTTCATTTAACTGTTTACCAAACGACGAAGTTTTAGACTCACCCGTATTGAAAGAAATTGCAGACAACAAATAAAATGAGGTTTAAATTTTGAGAATTATCTGTAAAATGTTACAAAACATTGTGGGAAAAGGAGAAAATGCTGGTAAGCAGCGTTTTCTCATTTCCAAACAATGTTTTCAAATCTGTTTTCCCAAAAGTCTTGAAAACACTGGATTGTTTGGTAAGCTGATATAGGTCTATTAATAAAAGTACTTGCCGATAGAGAAGTTCGAATCATTTCTTCAATGTGTGAGCCTTGCATCTTCTCGTCTCTTTCCTTCAGCATACTTTCCAAAACTTGAAGTCGCTCCTTCATCGCCTCAACCGCTATCTCTGTTCGAATCATTTTGCTTAACATTTTTTCATCAGACTGTCGCCAGACCGGTTCGCTAGCCCAGCAACTCCCAGCAATGGCAAGGTATAGTAAAATGCTAAACAATACCATAATATTCAGAAAAGCAAGTACTGCTCACAAAGAAAGCTTGGCACAAAATGAGATACAAAACTCTACCAAACTCGCAGCATTTTTTTTTCTGTAAATTACTATAAATCTATCGCTTTATATCGTTGTCGTTTTCGGTACCTGCAATCCAGAACAAACGACTTTTTCTTGGAATACCGCCATGTATTATCTTTCTTTCCTGAGAAGCATGATATACTTGGAATGAATGTTATTCAAATAGAATTATATTCCAACACCTGGCCCAAAGGAAGCGTTTTAATGGTCGTGGGGGTTAAAGAAAGACATGTCGTTGCAATACCAATCGCCCCTCACTTTTTTCTCGGACTTGAGAGGAGTGACTCTCTCTCTGTCTCTCTCAATTTTCATAGTTCTTAAGTAAACTTGAAAAAGTAGGTTTGCCATGGTAGGGGTTATTAAGTTTTCAAACATTTCCCAAATGATGTGGGGGCTATGTAGGAACTGATACCTACTTTTTTTTTTTTAAATGGTATCCCTTCTCAAAACTTTTGACTGCATCGGCGTATTACTTTCTGCTGTAATTTCTACCGATCAATCGGAATCGGGTCATGCCATGTTTGCGCAAGAAGGGTGATAGAATGTTTATTTTTCTTATGCACCATAATATTGAAATTAATATCAAAGTTATAAATTTTACATGAAAATTATCGGAAATGATTTCCTTATGAAGGCAAGTACTTTCTAGTTTAAGTTCTAGTCAAGAACATAAACTAGAAAGTACTTGCCTTCATAACATAAATTAATTTTATTATCTTGTTTCCTTATCATCACGGAATACGGACAGTCGAGGCTACTTTTTTGTGTGGTAACGTATATTACAAGGTCACCTTTAGATCATTTAGATGAGAACTGTCAAAACTATGATAGATAGATAGATTTATTTCTGTATAAAATATATGACATCATAAAAGCACTATACATGAGATAAAATGGACATGATAATGAAATTATGTCAAACTATATTTAAATACAAAGGATGGCACAAAGAATGGCATAAATCCCTTATATCCATTGTGAATATAAGAGGACAAATAACAACTTTGTCTAATTAAATCTAGTAATATTTTTTTCATAACATGTTTAATAAAACATGTAAATAATGTATATATATATGTTGATATGTACAAAATCCCATTCTTTAATTACTGTATAATTTATGGAAAAATACGGCGATTCACCCGCCTGAAAAACTATGATATGTTTTGGTAATGACGTCATCAATAATTAATGAGATACACGCATGCTGTCACGGGATATGTAACAGAGTCGTCTAGGGTAGTAGTGAGATTTTAACGTAACGTATGTTTCATAGTGTATGTCTCTTTTTCATATTGTACGTCACGCTGTTTACTCAAGTACTTTGTGTTAAGAATGTTTTCATTGACTGAAACTTTTTCCATGAGTGTAATACTAGTTTTACAGATCAAAGGGTTGACTGACTTTGTTGCAAACCGTTGTAACGTTTGCCGGTGTTATCTTAAAATGTAATTTTGTGATCCTGCAGTGAAAAAAAATGGCATTAATTTCGATTCTAGAATCAGCCTGAGATCACTGTTGATTTCATTTATGTCACCTTATGAACAAAGTTATCAAATACACACATTTTAAAAAAACAATCAGTCTGCAAAGTTTGGTGCTGTGGTAGACTATATACACTGGGAACAAAATTCACCATTGTGATTGTCGGCGATATCAAATAAAGTGTCATTATAACTTGTTAATGACCAAATAATGCAAGTTATTCACAAGAATTCAATCAAATACACTCATATATTAAAAATTCATAATTTTTACAACGCACTGAAGTTTCAAAATAGAAATGGCAACGATAGCATATGTGTCAATCGTTGTCTGCGCATGTCATATTCTTCGAAGATTCGACCTGTGTGCTATGACGCATCACCTATCCCATATACTTGGGAAAAGTAGGGCTTATACCGAAGCGATTACCCAAGCCTGTAGGAGCTGTTTTAATATATGGCCGGTGCATAGTTACATGCTAGCTGATCAGAGCTGAATGAATCGCACCAGGTAGCGTTTTATTGAGTAAACGTTTGTTTTGAAATTCAAAGTAACGGTTGTGGTTTTGAAAAGTAGTCCGGTTCTGTACCCAGAATGCCCGAAAGTTTTTTTTTTCAAGTTTCGGGTACATTTATTGGTATCTTTGGTGCACAATCTCGGTTTGCATTATTGAAACTGATTTTTTTTTACTGTAAAACGATTTCACTTGTATGAATATAATGGAACATTAAACGTTACGTTTAATCCTATACCAAACGACAAAATTGTAGACATGTCCAAATTGAAAGCCGATTTGCAGACGACAATTTCAGTGTGGCTCAAATGATGCGATTTTTCTTTGATTGGGTAGAAAACATTGTGGGAAAAGGAGAAAATGCTGGTTACCAGCATTTTCTCCTTTTCCCACACGTTTGCAAAAGGCTTCTTCCCCAGGGTCGTTAAAGGTCGGGATTGTGTGGTAAAGGGTTCATTGAGAATGGACGTGAAATTCTTGATTCCAATAATAACCATCCAATTTAATTCATAAATAGTCTATTCGAGTAAAACAAAAAAGGACCGAAAACTTCTCACGTGTTCAATATTTATGAAGTTTGACGAACAGTTAGGAGACTGACACTGTAATTCGTAATTTATTCATTACTGTATTTACAAACGAAGGTTGGGACGAACACGTAAGTGCGAACAAGTCCACGGACGAAAAAGTTTATTCCAAAAGTAGGCATCAGCCGAAACTGTAACGACATTCGGCATAACTCGGGTGATGAGAGCCATCAAATCCGTTAGACGTAGGTACGGAATCGGCCGAGTTGTGACGAGTGCTGTAACGAGGGGTTGAACTAAAATTCCAAAGCGCTTAAGTACGCTGTCCCGGTATAGACTCATAAGAGCTCGTATACGCTATAACAAAATAGATATTTTGGAAAATGTAAAATATGTATTATATAGAAGACCTGCAAATCAAAATTCTTAAGGAAATATTTTCTTGGATGGCCGTAAATTATGAAGAAAACAGTGATATTCTTGATATTATTTTGAACTACTTTATGCCATTTCTAATATCCTTGCGCTAAAGCCCGGGACCTTTCGGAAGCGAATTAATTTATTAGTGTCTTCTACGGCCAACTTCTTCTTAAAAAGGCTGAGTTAATATACTTGAAATTATGTTTGTCAGCCCGTCTGTTTTTGCGATGAAAGAGCATATAACCACTGCTTTGCCTGTTCGTATGTGGTTAGTACATAGAAAGCAGTAATAATGTATTCAAACGTGTTAAGGTACCTAGAAAGCAGTATGAACTCTAAAGCGTTTAGGTATATAAACAATAGCAGGTTTAAAGTAGAAATGCATATGTTTCCCTTTTGACAGCGACAACATTTAACGGCTAAAACTTAATTAATATTGAGATTTTTTTTAACCAAAATATGTTCAACAGACACTTTAATTCTGATCCCACATTCATTTACTTTGCCATCCGTCAAGTACTCGTACAAGCAATTTTTCCAGCACCAATGGAAGCATTAAGCTGGCATGGCCCTTTAAAAAGATTAGGTACATAGACAACAGAAATAAGGACTCAAGAGAGATTAGGTACTTAGATAACAGTGATTAAGACTCTAAAGAGATTAAGAGACAACAGAAATGATGACTCTAAAGAGATTAGGTACATAGACAACAGAAATCAGGACTCTACAGGGATTAGGTACACAGAGAACAGTGATGAAGACTCTAAAGAGATTTGGTACACAGACAAAAGTGAAAAAGACTCTAAAAAGATTAGGTACACAGACAACAGTGATGAAGACTCTAAAGAGATTAGGTACACAGATAACAGTGATGAAGACTCTAAAGAGATAAGGTACATAGACAACAGATATGAGGACTCTAAAGAGATAAGGTACATAGAAAACAGTGATGAAGACTCTAAAGAGATTAGGTACACAGACAACAGTGATGAGGACTCTAAAGACATAAGGTACATAGACAACAGATATGAGGACTCTAAAGATATTAGGTACATAAACAACAATGATGAAGACTCTAAAGAGATATGGTACATAAACAACAGTGATGAAGACTCCTCTAAAGTGTTGAAGTCTCTAAAGAGATTAGGTACATAGACAACAGTGATGAGGACTCTAAAGAGGTTGGGTACAAAGACAACATGTATGAGGACGCTAAAGAGATTAGGTACACAGATGACAGTAATAAGGACTCTAAAGAGATAAGGTACATAGAACATAGACAACAGTGATGAGGACTCTAAATAGATTAGGTATATAGACAACAGAAATGAGGACTCTAAAGAGGTAAGGTACATAGACAACATTGATGAGGACTCTAAAGAGATTAGGTACATAGACATCAGTGATGAAGACTCTAAAGAGATAAGGTACATAGACAACAGTGATGAGGACTCTAAAGAGATTAGATACATAGACAACAGATATGAGGACTCTAAAGAGATTAGGTACATAGCCAACAGATATGAGGACTCTAAAGAGATTAGGTACAGAGACAACAGTGATGAAGACTCTAAAGAGATTAGGTACACAGACAACAAGATTTGAATTGAAGATTATTTGGAAAAACATTATTATCTATGCGAGATATGATCTAAATTAGTGTTTTAGTTCAATTTTTACGACATAGTTTTACGAATTTATCCAACAACCCTCGTATAACCCTCTGTTATAAAGAATCTGTTTTTCATGAGAAGAGTTGCCCGATGCAGAGAAAGTATTGTTTTCACATTCTCAATAGATTTTTCATTGAAAGTAAATCAATATGGCAATTACTTTCCACTTAAGTGACGTCAATGCAACTCTTTTTTTTTTTTTTAAATTAACAAGGTTTCTTGTTTAACTCATCTTCACAAAATTTGAAAGCCAGCGCACCACATTTTTACCGGTTGCAAACAGCCGGGGTATTCCGGCACAATATTTATGCCGGAACTACTTTAACTCAAACGCTTTGGAATGATTTCAACTTAAACTCTTTGGAAGTTTAGGTCCAAGGTAACGAGGCTGGCGGAAACGATCCTCGAAAGCTGCACGTGCAAAATATAACCTGTTGTAGACAAACTGTTCGTTTCTGAAGTCAAATAGATATGAGTCGGTCCGAGAGGTATGCGAACTCACTAGATAAATTTGTCGTGAATTAAAGATGACAAACAACATCTTTTAGAAATTTGAAATTGAAAGGAAGAAGCTTTCTTCCCATTAAATCGGTAACGGGGTTGTTCGCCCCAAAACTAGTTCGTTCTTGGGCTTGTTTGTCCCGATGCTTGTTTGCCCAGACTTGTTCGTCCGACGTTATTGCAGCTTTCTTTATTGACCGTGACCGAAACACATTTAAAATAGACCTCTAGATCTAAAACATGGATTGAAAAATCCAGTAACATCATACCCCAAAGAGTTAATTATTTATCTCATCAGTCACTCATAATAATGCTTTTGCATCACTGATATTTCTTAACAAGGTTATTTGCAGTCACACTAAAGCAAATTTATACCACAGGAAAAAACGATGCGCCACAGAACATTTGTGACCCGTAACTCAAAAAGCGACCTTTTGGAAGCTTTGTAAATCAAATTGGTGAAATAAAGATCGAAGCTAGTGCTGGTCGATACTTCCAAAATGACTCTTTGGTGCGATAAAATGACCATTGCATAAACAGAAAATTCATCAAAAGCGAATAGCTTCGAGCCTGGTCAGACTGCGCTATCCGCACAGCCTGACCAGGGTAGATACTTTTCGCAGTTCCCAGATGGTCCATTTTCGCATGACTGGTCACATTTATAACTTTTTTGACGGACATCTTTGGGAAATTTGAAATACAAAGGAAAAGCAGAGCTTTACTTGGTGAAGGGTACATATACATTGAATAGATTTTTGTCGTGTGCTCATATTGAGTAGGGGTAGGAAAACCACAAATTTCTCCAGAATGTTTTGTTAATTTATGCTGCCAAAAGTTGTGCTTTGTGCTAATCTTGTTAAAATTTATTACCATCTATGAAATGGTTCTCTATTTTAAGATCCTTAGAAAAAAAGATGTTTAATATTACAATGTGGAAAAAGAAGAAAATGATAATTGTAGCCAGTATTTTCTCCTTTTCCAACAATGTTTTCTTTAACTTTTTCAGAGACAATCATTATTTGCGCAACATTTGTTTTCCAAAAATTCTTTTAACCCTTTACCACACAATCCCGACTTTTAACGACCCTGAGAAAGAGGCCTTTTGAAAACATTGTGGGAAAAGAAGAAAATGCTGGTAACCAGCATTTTCTCCTTTTCCCACAATATTTTCTACCCTCCCCAATACAAATTTCAAATTTTCAGTCACTTTTATTTTGTCGTCTGCAAATGCTTTCAATTTGGACCAGTCTAAAATTTTGTCGTTTGGTAAACAGTAAACTAGAACAATAATTGTAACAACAATAATTGTTGTTTGTTAGAGAGTTTATTTACCATGGTATATCTTCTTTGTTTTATTTACTTACAGCTGACATTTCAAGATTTGCTATTTGGAGGTTCCAGGTTTGTTCCTCACTTTACAGTGGTGGTATTCGTGGGTGTATCATTGGGGATGACACTGCAGAGCCCTAGCCTAAGCTTGATGAATCCCTGAAAAAAGATGAACAAGGAAGCTGTTGAGCACTACGATGTAACTGTTTTACTGAAAGTGGTGTAAAACACTAGATGGAGAAAAATCTGTGACTGGTTGGAGAGGAACATTGGACAGAGGTATGCGTACAAACCATGTTTTGAATAATCAAAGTGCTATTGATGCTCCTTCCATTTTAAATGCAGGTGGCATACAGAATCCCTGCTGTCTGTAGCTATGTCATGGACATCCTGTTAAATGTAATGAAAATGGTTTCTGTTTGTCATTTTGAATGAGATTGACATTTTAACCCTTTGCCACACAATTCCGAGTTTTAATGACACCCCCCCCCCTTCCCCCGGAAAAGAGTTTTTTAAAACATTGTGAGAAAAGGAGAAAATGCTGGTAACCAGCATTTTGTCCTTTTCCCACAATGTTTTCTACCCTTCCAAAGACAGTTTTAATAATTTGTGCAAGATGTAATTTGCTGTCTGCAATTGCTTTCAATTGAGACCAGTCTAAAATTTTGTCGTCTAGTAAAAAGAGTTATACACAGATACAGAATGACAAAATGTAGGTCATTAAATGATAGATATGGAAGCTGGTGTGGGAATTTTGATAAATCCAGCAACTGTTAAGTCATCACCAAATGACAAAGTTTTAGAATGGTCCAAATTGAAGCATTACCAGACAACAAAGTTAATGTGACAGAGAAAAATAGAATTTTTTTTTTTTGGAAGGGTAGAAAACATTGTTTGAAAGGGAGAAAATGCTGGTTACCAGCTTTCTCTCCTTTCCCAACTTTTTCAAAAAGCTTTCTTGAAGTTATTGAAAGTTGGGCCGAGCCCTGGTAGCTCAGTTGGTAGCCTGCAGGACTTGAGAACAGAGGGTTGTGAGTTCGACCCCTGGCTCGGCCAATTTCTTTCCGAGGATTGATGATAGTGATTGCGACAGGATTCATTCCTCTCCCAACGCTGATCATTGTCTCAATGATGGTTATGTGGAAAAGCAGCTAGTGGCTTGGAAAGAAAATTGTGCGGAGTACTGGTAAAAGAGACTCCAGGAAAGCATGGATCGGTTCTCTGGCCACCGCGATATAACTTAATTAATTTTGAAAATAGTGTTAAACTCCAAACAATCAATCAATCAATAATTGAAAGTTGTGATTTGTGTGGTAAAGGGTTAAGTTAGTTATGATTATTTTTCAACTTTATTTTTGATGCAAGACACTTCAAAGCCCTAGCCTAGTACTGGTGAACCCCAGGAAATGCATGAATAGGTGAGCTGTTGCTGCGATTGTGGCCAGCCAGCCAGTTGGTTAATTTGGCAGAAGGGGCAAAACAACAACAACAGAATCATTTCCTTGCTACGTAAATGTGATAAGATGGTTTTTCTGTAAATAAACATTAACAATCATAAACACCAGTACAAACCCCTCAATATATATACAGGGTGTCCAAAAAGTCGTGCACCATCCTGAAAACACATTCATTGTTACAGATGCTCAAATTGAGCACCATTTTCAGTAATACAACGCTGTACTCTCCACAAAAAGCTGTTTTGAACATTCCCTAGGGTGTCCGGTGGGATGAACATTGTGAAAATGGTGATGAATTTGAGCATCTGTAACAATGAATGTGTTTTCAGGATGGTGCACGACTTTTTGGACACCCTGTATATATAACTCTTATAATTCTTACAAAAGTGAATACTTAAAGACATGATAATGTGACAGAAATGATATGAATAGAACTTTACCTGTATTTATATTGATGTATAAATACGATGACTTGATAATAAACAACTTGTCTTGCACAATCAAAACATGGCGGGTGACGTGATAGGTGCATTCGATTAGGATAACTGAGTGGTTAGTTTTAGTAAACACGTAGAGTAAATCTAACAGAGAACAGTCTTAAAGGAATAGCTTTGCCAAAAGTAATAAGGTAAACATAAGGTTTGGAAATAAAAGATAACAATACAGGGAAATTTTGTGGTAATTTTAATATATCTATACATGTACTTTCACTCTATGACACAATATGACTGAAATAATGTTTAAAGCGGCGTAAAACACCATTCAACCATCATTTTTGGTATGGTACAGGGTTCTGTTTGTGATCTGAAATATACCTGTAATTGCATTAGATTTGATATTTTACACATAGGAATATTATAATAAAACAATTGTCACATTTGATGTAGGGTAAGATTTTTCAGGAGAGAGTCCTAGAGCAAGACACTGCAGAGTTCTAACCTGGTACTGTTGAAAACCCAGGACATATTTGAATGATCTGTTGCTGTGATATGCTTGAAATTATGATGAAAGTGGAGTAAAACTCCATTCAGTTAATAAAACAATCAATTTCACCTTGATCTTTTGCTTCTCAGCTGGTTTTTTATGTGCTTTCAGGTAGCATATGTTTACTTTGTAAATATTAGTAATTGTATTTACCTGAAAATGCAAAGTAAACAAAATTGAAATTTTCAGTCAGGAAAAATAAGTCAACTAATTGCAGTTTCAAATCTGCTTTTGGACAGAATGTCTCTGCACAGTGATCAGGGTAGCTCCCAGATCAGTCTGCAGTAAGCATGTAGTCTGATCTTGGATCTTCACTTGCTACAAAGGCTGCTATAGTTGTGAAACTGCCATTAGACAGAACACATTATTATACTGCAAAGAAATTTCTTGTGATCTGATTGGATTATATGCCCCGAACATATATATCATGTACACTGGCAAAACCAACGTAAAAGCAGTTTCCCTTTCGGGAGCCCTGTATACATGACTACACTTTCAACACAACATCCACAATGGCGGTGTCGATCAAGATTCACATCAAGATTATGCACCAAACTTCATGTTTTACCGTGGTTTCAGTGACCCCATTTCCCAGTGACGTCAGTTTTTATTGAATTGGGGAACTCAGAAGGGAAATTTTACATCGTCAGCGTACTCAATTTTTGAAACAAAAAAAACAGGTAAAATTCGCTTAACATACGTTGGAATGGTAAAACTTTGCAGTATAATAAATTTGTTGTACGGTCAGGTGGCAGGGGACTTGGAAACTTCGGTTCGGGACGACATGATTCACCACAGCCGTGAACAAGTTTCCAAGTCCCCTGCCATCTGACCGTACAACTAATAATGGTTGGCATAGATCCCAGGTCAGTATGCAGTAAACATAAAGTCTGATTGCAGTCAGGTCTTGGATCTTCACTGGCTGCGAAAGCAACTATAGTTGTGAAAAACACTTGAAAGGCTTTAACCCTGTACTTAACGACAAAACTTTAGACTAGTCCAAATTGAAAGCATTTGCAGATGATAAAAGTTATATGACTCAATAACTAGAATTTGTCTTAGGAAGGGTAAAAAACATTGTGGGAAAAGGAGAAACTGCTAGTTACCAGGATTTTCTCCTTTTCCAACATTGTTTTCAAAAGGCTTCTTTCTCAGGGTCGTGAAATCCAGGGATTGTTTGGTAAAGGGTTAACTCTTTACTTAATGACAAAATTTTAGACTTGTCCAAATTTAAAGCAGTTACAGGAGACAAATTAATTATAGCTTAAAAGGGAAAAGTTGTCCAAGAAAGGGTAGAAAACATTGTGGGAAGATAGAGTAAATGCTGGTTACCAGGATTTGTTCCTTTTCCCACAAAGTTTCAAAAACTTTCTTCCTCAGGGTCGTTAAAACTCTGGATGGTGTGGCAAATGGTAAAAGAAAGGTTGCTTTCTATTTTCAGGAAGAAACTGTGATGGAGAGATGGGTATCAGACTGAATGTTTCCAGCTAGGAGTATCAGACTATGGAGGGAAGATTTAACTTGTTACTGCCTGGGGGGAAAAAATGGAATTCAAAGGCTGTTTTGACCCATGGAGAAATTTAGCAAATCTTCTATAATTGTCTTGTCTTTAACCCTTTACCAATTAATCCCAACTTTTTAAGACTCTGAGCAAAAGGGCTTTTGAAAACATTGTGGGCAAAAGGAGAAAATGCTGGTAACCAGCATTTTCTCCTTTTTCCCACATTGTTTTCTACCCTTTCAAAGACAAATTTCCTCATTTGAATCATATTTGCATTCTGGTCTGCAAATGCAATGAATTTGCGTAAGTCTAGAATTTGGTCATCTAGTAAAGGGTTATACAATAGAACATAGACCTATGAAATTTGGTATCCATATAGATTCTTCTAGTGGACCTTTATCATGATTTTTTTCAAAGTACTGTCTTGAATGAAAAAAAATTCCCTCTCTGGCAAGAATTTCGCAATGTTTATGCAGGCTCGTACTATAAAAATTTAAAAATTTTCTTTTTCCTAGCTGAAAGGGAAGATCTGGCATCTCTCTACCAAGAAGTTTTCAGTCATGCCCCATGGAATCAAAAACAGCCTCTCGATATCAAATGATTTTAGATAAGTCTGTATATACTTTTTTTCCCTTATTATGATATGAAGTCTTTCATGACAAAGAATTGGTTTCGTAGGTGCAACTGAGGCTTGTTGAAATGAGTGCCAAGAAATAGCTGCATTTTCGGCAGATGTGAATTGAGGTTGGACAGCACATAACAAGGAGTCTGATCAAGGATCTACATGGCTTTTCTCTGTCTTGACTTAACTCTTTACCAAACAACATAATTTTAGGCTAGTCCAAATTGGAAGCATTTGCAGACGACAAAGTTAATGAGACTCGAAAATTGAAATTTGTTTTGGGAAGGGTAGAAAACAGTGTGGAAAAAGGAGAAAATGCTGGTTACCAGCATTTTCTCCTTTTCCCACAATGTTTTCAGAAGGCTTCATTCTTAGGGCCGTGAAAACCTGGGATTGTTTAGTAAAGTGTTAAAATGTCCGTGTCTTGTTATCTGTTTACGAGACCATCAAATTTTGAATTTGTAGGTAACTGGCATTTTCTGCTTTTTACGATATTATTTTCATGCCTTTAATATTGTGACAACAAGTTTATTTCACAGTCTTATGGAAAATAAATGTTATTTTTAAAGGTAGGAATTTACATCATTGTAAAATTCAGTTACTAATTGATTCTCTCGACGATGATTATGTGGGAAAGCAGCCAGTGGCTTGGAAAGAAAAATTGTGCGGAGTACTGGTAAAAGAGACTCTAGGAAAGCATGGATAGGTGCAATGGCCGCCGCGATATAACTGAAATAATGTTGAAAACGGCGTTAAACACCATGCAATCAACAATCAAGTAATTGATTCCTTTTCTTCACCTGCAATCATTTTTACATGAAGGTGATGGAAATAATGTGACAAATTGATAAGATGTTCTCATTGAGGTTTCTGTCACCATTTGCCACAATATTTTCAAGCCTCTTGCCTATTTAACTCTTTATAAAACAACCAAAATTAAGACTGGTTTCTGATGAAAGCATTGGCATATTACAAATATTGCTCAAATGGTGTTGTCTTTAATAGTGTAGGAAACGTTGTGGGAAAAGGAGAAAATGCTGGTTACCAGTTTATTCACCTTTTCCCCGCAGTATTTTCAAAAAAAACACTTTTTCCCTCAGGTTAGTCAAATTGTGGGATTGTTTGATAAAAAGTTACATACCCTGCTTTTAGATAACTTCTTTGCAATTTTCACTGTTTAGAGTGACAACTGAAATGGTCAATTTATAGTATGTGGAAAAAGTGACACTGCAATGCTGTGTTGCCCAAATATTGCACTGAGTAATGAAACAGGATAGTGTAGATGAAGATTAGACTGCCTCCTACAGCCTGATCTTGATCTATACCAAGACTTGGATGAATGGGAGGTCTGAATATATTTTGATCAATTTTTAATTTCAGTGTTCTGGATTATTTCTGTTCTCTTTTTTTTTAATCTATAAACCCTTAGAGAACCTTTTACAACTTAAGTTACCTTTGTAGGAAGTTTAGATTAAGATCAGTCTGCACGAAACATGCAGTCAGATCTTTGATCTCTTCTCTGCTTTGCTGAGACATTCTAGACTAAGGCAAACTTGATATTTCTACTATAATGATTTTTGCTCTAGGTTGTAAATGTGTGTTTGGTTCATTTGGTGATTTAAGAGTTAACCCTTTAGCACACAATCCTGAATTTAAATGAACCTGACAGAGTATGCTTTAGAAAATATTTTGTGAAAAGGAGAAATTGGTAACCAGTATTTTCTCCTTTTCCAACAATGTTTCCTTCCCTGTCAAAGGAAAAAGCTGGTTTTGAGCCACTTTTGTCAACTGCAAATGCCTTCAACTTTGATAAATCTAAAATTTATTCATGCGGGCCGAGCCCCGGTAGCTCAGTCGGTAACATGCAGGAGTTGAGAACAGGGGGTTCGTGGGTTCGATCCGAGGCTCGGCCAATTTCTTTCCGAGGATTGATGATAGTCATTGTGACAGGATTCATTCCTTTCCCACCGCTGACCATCGTTTTGACGATGCTTATGTGGGAAAGCAGCCAGTGGCTTGGAAAGAAAAACTGTGCGGAGTACTGGTAAAAGAGACTCCAGGAAAGCATGGATAGGTGCACTGGCCGCCGCGATATAACTGAAATAATGTTGAAAACGGCGTTAAACACCATACAATCAATCAGTCAATCATCATGTGGATAAGATTTAACTCTTTACCAAACATCAAAGTTTTAGACTGATCCAAATTGAAAGCATATGCAGACAACAAACTGAAGGTGGCTCAAGTGACAAAATTTTTCCTTGATAGAGTAGAAAACATTGTGGGAAAAGGAGAAAATGCTGGTTACCAGCATTTTCTCCTTTTCCCACAATGTTTTCAAAAGCCTTTTCCCTCAGGGTCGTTAAAAGTCGGGATCTTGTAGTAAAGGGTTAAGGGATCAGAAGCCTTTGAGTTAATTGCATTAACTCTGTATCAAATGACAAATTTTACCATTGTTGAAATTGGAAGCAATTGCAGATGACAAAACTAATGTGACTCTAAAATATGAATTTCTCTTTGGAATAGTAAAAACCAATGTGGGAAAAGGAGAAAATGCTGGTTACCAGCATTTTCTCCTTTTTTCACAATGTTTTCTAAAGTCCTCTTTTGTAGGGTTATTAGCTCTACTGGCTGAAAGCCAGCAGAGCTTATGTCATGGCGTGGTTTCCGTCGTCCGTCCGTCTGTCTGTCTGCCTGTTAGTCTTTTTCTTGTTTACGCGATAAAGTCTGCATTTATGGTCAGATTTTCGTGAAACTTGCAGTTAATAAATCTCATCAATAGCTTGAACCCTATTTATTTTGAAAAAAAATCTGACAAACAGTATGGGAAAAGTAGCCATTTCAAGTTGAAAATTTCCATTTCTTGTTTACGGGATAAAGTCTGCATTTGTGGTCAGATTTCTGTTAAACTTACACAGTTTGTTTATGTTATCAATAGCTTTAACCCTATCGATTTCGAAAAAAATCTGACAAACAGTATGTGAGAAGTAGCCATTTAAAATTGAACATTTCCATTTCTTGTTTACGTGATGAAGTCAGCATTTGTGGTCGGATTTTCATGAAAATTGCACAGTTGCTTTGTATCATAAACAGCTTGAACCCTGTTGATTTCGAAAAAAATCTGACAATCAGTACAGGAAAAGTAGCCATTCAAAGTTGAAAATTTCCATTTCTTGTTTAGGCAATGAAGTCCACCATGTTGATCCAATTCTTTTGAAACTTGCAAAGATTATTTGATTTATCAAGGGATTGAACTCTATTAAAAGTGAAGAAAATCTAGTTAACCATTCAGGAAAAGCAGCCATTTGATGACTAAGTAGCGTTTACTTATCAAAGTCCACATTATTAGTCACATTTCTTTGAAATTTGCTAGGATTGTTTAATACAAGGCGTACTGAAACCCTATCAAATTTGGCTGGATTCCAAACAATTAGTTTTGAGAAATTGCACGTCATTTTTTTTCACTGTTTGTTAATTCACCATGCCTACTTATGCTGTCATAGTGGGTTCAAGCCCAGTTGCAAGAACACATTTTTGTGGGTTTTTTTGTGTTTTTCTTTTTGCATCATAAATTCATAATGTATGCTAGCAAAAAAGCAAAATCACTGCCAGTAGAGCGATTTCAGGCCCTCAAGGGCCTCTAGTTAAAACTTAGCATTGTTTGGTCAGGAGTTAAAATGTTTTTAACCCTTACCAAACAATCACAACTTTTATTGAGAGAGAAGGCTTATGAAAACATTGTAGGAAAAGGAGAAAATGCTGGCAACCAGCATTTTCTCCTTTTCCCACAATATTTTCTACCCTATCAAGGACTACTTTTGTCGTTTGAGCCACCTTTAAATATGCTATCGATTCGGACAAGTCCAAAATTTTATCATTTGTTAAAGAGATAATAGATACTGATGTAACACTCTTTAGCAATATTTATTTCTCCCCCGTCAGGGTCGGGAGACATATTGTTTTTCCCTGTGCGTCCGTCTGTCTGTCTGACCATCTGTCCATCTGTCTGTCTGTCCGTCACAAATCGTGTCTGCTCTATAACTTAAAAACCTTTTTGAGATATTTTGATAAAACTTCACACATTTGTAAAGCACCATGAGACGAAGTGTCATGCACAAGAAGCATAACTCTGGCTTGTATATTTTTGAGTTATTTCCCTTTGATTATTTACCTTCACAAATCGTGTCCGCTCTATAACTCAAAAACTTTTTAAGATATTTTGATAAAACTTCACACATTTGTACAGCACCATGAAACAAAGTGTCATGCACAAGAACCATAACTCTGGCTTGTATATTTTTCGAGTTATTTCCCTTTGATTATTTTCCTTCACAAATTGTGTCCGCTCTATAACTCGAAAACCTTTTAAGATATTTTGATAAAACTTCACACATTTGTACAGCACCATGAGACAAAGTGTCATGCACAAGAACCATAACTCTGGCTTGTATATTTTTCAAGTTATTTCCCTTTGATTATTTTCCTTACTCATTTTACGTACAATTTCGTCTCCGCTCTATAACTAGAAAACCGTTAGAGAAAAATGACCATTATTTCAGTTAGAAATTGCCTTGGTGACATATCAGTCCTTCTGACACCAAAAAGGGGGGGAGACATCTGTTTTTTTGTAGAAAAACAAGTTCTAGTTACTGTTGATGATAAATGTTGTAAGCCAACTGAGAACGATGAAAAATAAGGAACATTTTTAAAAAAAAAATTTCAATTTTTACCAGCCAACAAATCTTAAGCCTTTACCAAACGACAAAATTTTAGACTTGTCAAATTGAAAGCATTTGCAGACGACAAAATAAATGAGACTCAAAAATTGAAACATGACTTTAGAAGAGTAGAAAACATTGTGGGAAAACGAGAAAATGCTGGTTACCAGCATTTTCTCCTTTTTGCACATTGTTTTCAAATTTTGTCCTCCTCCTCAGAGTTGTGAAAATGTAGGATTGTTTGGGAGAGGGTCAACACATTACCACCTTAAATTTTAGACTGGTCAAATTGAAAGCATTTGCAGACGACAGAAAAAAAAAATTTGTTGGGAAGGGTAGAAAACATTGTTGGGAAGAATTGATCTATCAAAAATAAAGGCTACTGTAGGGTTAGTTTGTTTTCTCTGAATATTAAGCTAGTCTGTTTTATGATGGTCAGAAGGAAAAAGCTAATAAGTATTGTATACTATAGAGTTATGCAGGTTGAACAAAGTGATTTTTTTTTATGTTAAAAACAATTGATTTTGCTACATGTATTTTAGATTTTTTCCTACATGTGTATTAGATTATATTTCGATGTGTTTCATATTGTAGCATAGAGCAATGTTTGTATAAAAACTTCAGCCCAGCCGGGTAGCTCAGTGGTTAGCGTATTTTACTCGTGACCTGGAGGTTGCGGGTTTGATACCAGGTTGCAGCAAACTTTCTTTTAGGTGATTTTTCACCTCCCACCTCTGATGCATGTGAGAAAAGTAGTCAGTGGCTTTGAATAGAAAGTTGTGTCAGTACTGGTGTGAGAAAGCCAGGAAACACATGGGTGCGTCACTGACCACCATGATATGACCTAAGCTGTTAAAATGGTGTTAAACTCCAAAACAAATACAAGTATAAAAACTTCACTCGAGAACAGGAGGTCACTGGTTTGAATTCCCAGCCCAACAAATTTCTTTAAAAGGACTGATGGCAGTCATTGTGACAGGATTCCTTCCTCTATCACAATTGATCATTGTTTTGATGCTGGTTAAGTAGGAAAGCAGCCAGTGGCTTAAGAAGAAAATTTTGCAAAGTACTGGTAAAAAGAAATGACAGGAAAGCATGGATAGGTCTACTGGCGGCCATGACAAAACCTTTACAAAGCAATCCCATGTTTCATCGACTCCGAGGAAGATGGCTTTGAAAACATTGTTGAGTAAAGAGAAAATCCTGTTAACCAGCATTTTCTCCTTTTCCTATGTTTTCTACCATTTAAAAAACGAAAATTATCTTTTGAACTGCACAGAATTTGTTGTCAGCAATTATGTTTCAAATTTGTTGGCTTAGAAAAATTTAGTGTTACATAAAGAGTTATTATTATACTGCAAAGAAATTTCTCGTGATCTGATTGGATAATATGCCCTGAACATATATATCATGTACACTGGCAAAACCAACGTAAAAGCAGTTTCCCTTTCGGGAGCACCGTATACATGACTACACTTTCAACACAACATCCAAAATTGCGGCGTTGATCAAGATTATGCACCAAACTGCACGTTTTACCAAGGTTTCAGTGACGTCAGTTCCCAGTGATGTAATTTCTCATTGAACTGGGGCACTCAGAGGGGAAATTCTACTTTGTCAGCGTACTCTATTTTTGAAACCAAAAAACAGGTCAAATTCGCTTAATACATTGGAATGGTAAAACTTTGCAGTATAATAAATTTGTTGTACGGTCAGGTGGCAGGGGACTTGGAAACTTGTTCATGGCTGTGGTGAATCTTGTCGCCACCTTGCCTTCGGCTCGGGGCAACATGATTCACCACAGCCATGAACAAGTTTCCAAGTCCCCTGCCACCTGACCGTACAACTAATAATGGCCCTCTTCATGCCCATTGTGGATCACTTACCTGTAGGTGTAAGGCAGTGATACAGGACAATCATGGCTCTCCTGTTAAAAGATTTATTCAGAATCATCTGTTGTAAATTTGTTAACCCTTAAAGCCCTAGAACCAGCTTTAAGTTACTTTTGCAGACAGTGAAGATTATTTAGACCTATTATCCGAACGACACATAGACAAATTATGTCTCCCCCTGTCAGGGTCAGGAGACATTGTTTTTCCCAGTGCGTCTGCCTGTCTGTCTGTCTGTCCGTCACAAATAGTGTCCGCTCTATAACTTGAAAACCTTTTAAGATATTTTGATAAAACTTCACACATTTGTAAAGCACCATGAGACAAAGTGTCATGCACAAGAACCATAACTCTGGCTTGTATATTTTTCGAGTTATTTCCCTTTGATTATTTTCCTTACTCATTTTACGTACAATTTCTTGTCTGCTCCATAACTCGAAAACCATTAGAGAAAAATGACCATTATTTCAGTTAGAAATTGCCTTGGTGACATATCAATCCTTCTGACACCAAAAAGGGGGGAGACATCTGTTTTTTTTTTGTAGAAAAACAAGTTCTAGTTATCTTTTGAGTTTGGAAGTTTTTAGTTTAATATAAGTTGATGGGGTTTAGGATGTCATTAATGTAGTTGAAACTTGCAATTTATTAAACTCCTTTCCAAACTTACAAAGTTTTAGACTTGGTAATGGTGATGTTTTGGCTGAGAGGTGTACAAAAAATTTTGATGGTTTCCAGCACTTTTTCCTTTTCCCTACAATGATTGTTAAAGACTTCCTCTCCAAATGTGTTAAGATACAGGATTATCTGGTAAAGAGATTGAGACTATACTGTAGGATTGTATATAGTTATAAAATTTTCATAGCTGGTTTTGCAGCTTTTAAAAACATGGTGATGAAAGGAACATCTGGTCTTAACAAGTATTCTGGTTTTGGAGCTTTTAAAAACATTGTGAGGAAAGGAACATCTGGTCTTAACAAGTATTTGCTCCTATTCCCAAAATGCTTTACCAATTTGTTCCCTTCATTTCTCTGTTTTGTTTACCTTTGTGAGATTTGTACTAGTTTTTAGTTTAACCCTCTACTGCTCTTGGAAAGAAGCCTTTTGAAAATATTGTAGAAAAAGAAGAAAATGCTGGTAACCAGCATTTTCTCCTTTTCCCACAATGTTTTCTACCCTATAAAAGAAAATTTGCACCATCTAAACCACACTGAAATTGTCGTCTGCAAATGCTTTGAATTTGGACAAGGCTAAAATTTCGTCGTCTGGGAAAGGGTTAAATCTAAAAAAATCATTTACTATACTGGGTTAACCCATGACAGATAACTGAAATCTTTGGGCTACAAAATTTTATTTCAGATGAATCTCATATGAGTGAATTTGTCTTGAAAGAGGGTAGGTAACATTTCGGGAAAAGGAGAAAGAACTAATTATTAGCATTTTCTTTTTTCCCACCATATTTTATCAAATGTGTCCCAGAATGTTAAAACATGTTAACTGTTTTGTAAAAGATTTGGGGTAAAGTAGCCAGTGCTTCCTGTCAGTACGGGTAAGCAGGCCTTTCTGCAGATTATTTTCCATGTTGTTCATAAAAGGATGTTTACCTTTCCTTAATCCTTAGACTGCTAAGCGGGACTCACTGGCCTTTTGCGGACAATGTAGATCAAGATCAGACTGCACAGAATGTGCAGTCTGATCTTGGATCTACACTGTCTGACAAAGAGATATTTTTCCCGAGAAAGTAAATTGGGAATAATAATATTCAGGTTTTTACTATTGGCTTGGAAGATTCTAAGTTATCTCTTTACCACACAATGACGACTTTTAAAGACCCAGGGAAAGAAGACTTTTGAAAACATTGTGGGAAAAGGAGAAAATGCTGGTAACCAGCATTTTCTCCTTTTTCCACAATGTTTTCTACCCTATAAAAGAAAGATGGCACAATTTGAGCCACATTAAAATTGTTGTCTGCAATGCTTTCAGTTTGGACAGGGCTAAAATTTTGTCGTATGGTAAAGGGTTATTAAGCAGGAAAAGGGTTGAAATATGTATCATTTTTGCAATTCTACTTGTTGTTGGTATGTCTTAACTCTTTACAAAAAAAAAAAAACTTTTATCTGCTTTGAGGTAGAAGACTCACAAAAACATTTCCGAGAAAAGGAGAAAATGATGGTACGTGACTGTAGTCAGCTTTTTTCTCCTTTTCTCCATGAATTCTAGGCTTTCAAAGATCAAAGACAAATCCTATCATTTGAGGCACTTTTTTTTTTGTCGGGGGAGAAAATGGTCATAACCAGCTTTTTCTCAAAGTCACACAACACTTTTAGTGTGACAAAAACCAGTCCGGTCATTTTAGCAACAACTAAACTGTCCATCTGCAAGACTAGTGCTTTATATGTAGTTGGATGTGTCTAAAATTTTATCATTTGGTTATGAGTTTAAACAGTCTGTATTGTGATGAGTTTATTGTATTGATTTTTACCTTGTATCAAGCCATTTTGTTTTTTTAAAGGAAAAAAAAAAAAAACTAAATGAGCCATGCTTTGGGAAAAGGCGGCTTAATGCATCTGCAAAAAGTATCGAACCAGGTCAGTCCGCGCAGGCTTAGCTGGGCAGAAACTTTTTGCTATCAGTCAATTTTCTGCTTGTCAAAGGACCAGTCTACCTCCTGATCCAGTCAGTTGTTAGACAAAATGGATTTTAGGGGATCTATAGTTATGTGATGTCTTGCTTGGTACAATGCATTACGAAGATTCATTAAGCCCCCTTTTGCCAAAGCATGGCTCAAATGTAGTAGACTTTTAAAAAAAATGTGGAAAATGGTGGAAGTGCATGTCACCAGCATTTTCTCCTTTTAAACTTTTTTTTGTGTCTTTTAACCCTTTATGACACACTCCCGACTTTTAACGACCCTGAGAAAGAGGCCTTTTGAAAACATTGTGGGAAAAGAAGAAAATGCTGGTAACCAGCATTTTCTCCTTTTCCCACAATGTTTTCTACCCTCCCTAATACAAATTTCAAATTTTCAGTCACTTTTATTTTGTCATCTGCAAATGCTTTCAATTTGGACCAGTCTAAAATTTTGTCGTTTGGTAAACAGTTAAGTCACATTTAAAATTGTCCTCTACAGATGCCTTCAAATTGGACAATACTAAAATTTTTCCCTTGTTAAAAATGTTAAAATAATTGGTGATTAGTTTGTCTAACTTTAGCCCTCTATTACACCAGCCATAAAAAAAAACATGATTAAATAGGCTCTTGAAACATTGTGGAAAATGGTGAAACAGCTGGTAAGAAGCATGTGCTACTTTTCTTCCATGTTTTTTATCCTTCCATAGACAATTCACATCATTTCAGCCACATCTAATCTGTCATCTGCAAATATGTATAGTCTTAATATGAACGAGTCCAAAATTTCATCATTGTGTGAAGAGTTTGTTAAAATATTCTGTATTGTAATAAAGTTATTGTCTTGATTGTAACCTTTTTCTGAAACCAGCCATTGCTTTTTAACAAAAAGGTGCATAAGGTTTATCATGGAAAATGGAGAATGTGTTTGTAACCAGCATTTTTCTCCTTTTCACATTGGTTTCTACCCCATGAAAGACAAATTTGATTGTCACTGCTACCTTTATATTCCATTTTGTGATCTTTCAATTTGGACCAGAGTAAAATTTTGTTGGTTGGTGGAGAGATAATGAGCTGCTTTAAATTGTTTAATGATTTTGAGCCATGCTCTGGCAAAAGGGGGCTTCATGATTCTCAGTGATCCATGGTACCAAGCAAGTCATTTGGTAACGATCCAAAATGTCTAACAATCGACTTAATCACGAGCGTAGACTAGTCCTTGGACATACAAAAATTTGAACTATTGCGAAAAGTTTCGGCCCAGGTCAGCCTGCGCGGACCTGTGTCGATACTTTTCCCTGATGCATTAAACCCCCTTTTTACAGAGTATGACTCCTTTATTGTAGACTTTAGTATTTGTGTGTTGACCTTTTTCCAAATGATGAAATTTTGGATAAAGCTATATTGAAGTCATTTGCTTTGGACAAGTTAAATACATGATATATGTGCAAGTAATGGTATGTGAAACAGTAGAAAACACTGTTGGAAAGAGGGGAGATGTTGGTAACCAGCATTTTCTCCTTTTTCCCCCACAATGTTTTCTGAAATTTTAATTCAAGATTGTTGAATTTGATCTTTGGGTAACATGTTTGTTATATACATGAACATTTCATTTTGAGTATTAAAACATCTATTTATACTTTGGTGTTCTTCTTGCTTAAACTTGATTTCTTCCCAGAGAAAACAAGTTCTATATAGTTATAATAAAACAAAAACACAAATATTCATCTTTTATTAAACACTTCTAAATGAAAATAGATAAATCCAAATACACAAGAGTAGTAAAAGGTAATTTCCCTGTGTCCCACCATCGCCTACCCAAGTGTCTTTCTTGTCCGTTCTCTGTCCGGCTCTTGGTTTCTCTATCCAGCTGTATTTCTGGTTTTCCCCCCGTTCTCGCTGTGATTTTTTTTTCCTGGCTTGGGTGCGTCTCGATCTCGGGTCGCCGAGTTCCAAGTCGACTCCCCTGACCATTAGACCAATTTGGAGCCTATAAGATTAAGGTTGTAGTTTGTATTTGAATACAATGTCTTGTAAAAACATTCAAAAAAAAAAAAGTTCTACCGGAAGTCTCGCTATTCACGCTTGGTTAAGCAAGTTCTTCCGTCAAAACTTTCTACCAAACTAGCCCATGTTTAAACAACCAGCGACGTCTTTTGAAACCATTGTGGAAAAGGGAGAAAAGCTTGTAACCAACATTTCTTTATTCCCTCATTGTTTTCTGCACTTTCAAAGAAAAATCGCATTGTTTGAGCCGTATTCAACTAGCCGTCTGCAAAGGCGGTTCTTACGGACCATTACTGATTTTTTTGTAGTCGGGTATTAAAAGAGTTCGTTTCACCTGAAAGTACAAAACTCAGCACCTCCACTATCAAAGGTATTTTTTTTTGTTGCCGTTTTTTGACAAAGTAACGTGAAAATAAAATTGAGCCGCTCTCTGGGAAAATGGGGCTTAATACATCTCCGTGATGCATAATACCAAGCAAAACTTCACAGAATTATAGATCCATAAAATCCATTCTGTCTAACAACTGACTAGGAAGAATGGTCCTTGGAAACGCAGAAAATTTACAAAAAACGAAAAGTTTTCACACATGTCGGCCTGCGCGGACCGCGCAGGCTTACATGGGTCAAAACTTTTTGCAGATTCATTAAGTCCCCTTTTTACAGAGAATGGCTTTATTAGAAAAGGAAAATGATTAAACCGGGATTCATACTGGCGTTATGCCTCTTTCAAAAGTACAAGCATATCACGGCGACACTTCGCAAGAAATTACATGTAGCAATATAGCGTTATCAAAACCTAGAGCGCCAACTATATCCAAATAGACGAGAATACGAGATATTTACGACTATAATCAGACTAGCTGTCATGCACAATCCGATCTTGATCCACGTTTCCTAAACATCATCAGTACTAGTCTGGTACTCTACCTTGCCAAAAGACACTCCGATTAAAAAAAAAAGTGTGGCCGGTGAGGATCGACCCCAGAAACTCTGGACAACATATCGATCTCCGTAACTCTTTACAAGACAACAAAATCATAGATTTGTCCTAATTGTAAGTACTTGCAGACGATAATTCAAATATGGCTGACTTTGAAGTTTTTTTCCATGGTAAACTTGAAAATACTGTAGGAAAAGCATTTTCTGCTTTCACCATAATATTTTCCCAAGCTTTTTCTCGTGGTCGTTCAAACACTAGATTATTTGTTAAAGGGTTACGGAGCCGGATTTGTAATTATCATATTCTTAAACGATCCCCGCTGGCAGGGCTATTCTTGTAGCAGTGTCCCTTAGCAAAGCACCGCAACTGCCTAGTCTAGTACTCGTGAAAAGCAAGAAAGATGCTGAAGACCTGGTAAACAACATTTTCTTCTTTAGCCGCAATATTTAAGGCAAATCTTGGAAATTTAATCTATCGTCTGCAAAGGCTTTCAACCTGGACCAGTCTAAATTTTTGTCGTCTGATAAAGACTTTAGAATTGTGTCTATGATGACAAAGTTATCTGCCGAGGGTGATTGATTGAATGGTGCTAAATTACGCCGCTTTCAGAATTATTCCAGTCCTATAAAGGCGACAGCTCACATATACATATATTTCCGGGGTTTCACCAGTACTAGGCTAGGGCTCTGAAATGTCTTGCCTAGGGCCACTCCCACGAAAATTTCAGTGCTTCAAGCTGTAACTCGTTGTCTCGAGATTACGAGTCGGATTAGTTGCTCATTACGCTTTAAGCACTATTCTACTCATACCACGGCGACAGGTAAATTATTCTGTTTCATACCTTCCTTCGTCTCACAGGTACTATAGCAGATTTTTGGAGTGCTTTGCGCAAGAGCACTAGAGCGAAACCCCATTTTCTCTCTTGAAGGTCGAACTAATGACTGGCGGACTATGAATCCCACACCTAGACCACTAGGCCATACTGAAATTCAATCCCTTTTGTCATCGACTATTTTCTAGCCTTATACATTATCGACCTAGCCCATTATGAGGACTATCATTGAATCTCTCTTTGGGGATGGGGTGGGGTGAAAACAAGTGACAAAGATGACGATAGGGAGTATAAGGATGATTTCATTAAAAAAAAAAAAATGACAATAAAGAGGAGAAAATGAAAACCACAGCAATAGATTCACCCACCTCGATGTTCATCATTTTCCAGAATTTATCCATTAATTAAATAATCCACAAGATCAAAACAAAAAAAAAAAAACATTTTACACAAGTCACTAACATACTAAACAGTGAATACAAAACATGTCCAAATTAAGCACGTGGAAAGTGCAAATATGGTGATTGTGCTGATTGGGGGGGGGTATTGACTAGGGTTATATATGGCCTGCAACACGCGAAAAGGGGCATTCGGACATTTGCGTAAAATGTCGTTTCGGATCAGCCTGCGCAGGCTAATCCGAAACGACACTTTCCGTTTTTATGTAATTTTCTGTTTTGCGCAAGTCTACTGTAGCACAAAATCTAATGTAGTCGTAAAGTGCCGTCTCGGATTAGCCTGGGCGGACTGCGCAGGCTGATCCGAGACGACACTTTACGCAAATGTCCGAATGCCCCTTTTCGCTTGTTGCAAGCCATATAACAGTTCAGGTTTCCCTTGCACTTTTTTATTTTTAATTTTTACCACTATATATCAATTTTATTTTATTTCCATTATAGTATCATTTCATAACACATCTTTCATCATAATTATACTCTTGACAGACATTCTTACACCCTATTTCTTTCCTTTCATTACTTCTTTATAGCGCGATAAATGACCTTAGATGTCGATGCGCCATAAAACACCATACATTCATTCATTCATTCTGTGGTGTATTCGACAGAAAGTGTTTACGCAAGATCAGCCTGTGCAGTCTGACAGTAATCTACACCATTCCTTTCTCGTGATCTTTGAAAATATAATTATTGACGGAAACTATGTTTTTTTAAACCTCTTCCTGCTAAATAAGTAAAATAAAACTTCCAAGCTGATTGTAAAAACCCAAATATTGCTATTTGAAAGGTATTTTTGGAGGAAAGATATCTCCTAATCGGACAGTGTAGATCCAAGATCAGACTGCACGTTCTGTGCAGTCTGATCTTGATCTACATTGTCCGCAAAAGATCAGTGAGACGCACTTAGAAGCCAAAAGGTTAAGTCGACAAGAAATGGCTTACCTCTATTGCTCTATGAGGCCCTATAATCAGAGTATTAGCATCGTTGTTTTTTTACAATTTGAAAGTGTATCAGATACTATGAAACACACTGTCCGCGGAGTTAAGTTAAACTACCATAGATGAGTCAAAGAAGGATTGGACAGAGACAACATTAAGCTTCAAGGAAAATCGCGGTGGTGCAAGTTTATTATTGAGATACGTTATACCTGTGTTCAGGCGGCAAGAATTCTTAGAATCATTCCTTATTAAGGCCTACGTTTTTCCACAATGTTTTCTCCCCTTTTCATAGACAATGCCCATCGTACTAGCCGATGAACGAATACATCCAGTGACCAAAATAAGTATCTCAATTTGAGATAGGTAAAGTTAGCTGCTAGTAGCCAGCTACTAGTAGCTCGCTACTTGTTCAGGTAAAGTTAGCTACTGGTAGCCAGCTACTAGTAGCCAGCTACTTGTTCAGGTAAAGTTAGCTACTCGTAGTCAGCTACTAGTAACCAGCTACTTGTTCTGGTAAAATTGGTTATTTGTAGCCAGCTTCTGGTAGCCACCTTCTAGTTAGCAGTCACTTGTAAAGGAAAATCTGGTAATTCGTACCCAGCGACCAATGTATACATGTAGGTAATTAAAATGGAGGTTTTTTATTAGTTTCCCAAAGGTACAAGTAGCTGGCGAGCCAATCGTCGATGCCTTAAACGAAATGCTTTTCTTCCATCCAGAATATTATATAAATGCATCAGAACAATCAAAATCAAATAATTTCCTGTACTAAAGGGGCAAGCTACAAGATCTGTCAATAGGATTTTTTTTCACATCTGTTTTCAATTAGGGATTCAAAATGCACAAGTAGCTGGCGAGACAAACATTTCAAAATATTTCAACGAATCGCATTCACTGTACTACGGAGAAATTAAAAATATAATTTTCAATTCATTTTTATTATTAAAGGGGTCAGCTACTCGTCATGAAAATTGGGACATTTTTCAATTTCACCCAGAGAGAAATTCAAAGGTACAAGTAGCTGGCGAGTCTAAGAGCTGTTTTTAAATATAAATGCTTGTTTTACATAAAGGGGATGATAAATGCACTAAAATAGTCAAAATTTAAGCATTTCCAGCCATTAAAGGGGCCAGCTACTGATTTGAAAATGGAACAACTTTCCACTTTTGCGAAACAATGATTTAAAATGTACAAGTAGCTGGCTAGATTTAGAGAGATTTTTCAAAGTATTTCAACAAATCATATTGAGGATACGTAGGATAAATTAAAGATATCAAAATCAATCCATTCTTATTCATTAAAGGGGCCAGCTACTCGTCATAAAAATGCGGATATTTTTCATTTATACTTAGTGTGAAATCAAAAGGTACAAGTAGCTGGCGAGCCTAAGAGCGATTTTTGAAACTGAATATTTGTTTTGAATAAAAGAGAATATAAAGGCATGAGAAAACTCAAAATTGAATCATTTCCGATTATTAAACGGGCTAGCTACCTGATTTAAAAACGGGACAACCTTGCTGTTTTTCGAAGTAATGATTTCAAATGTACAAGCAATCCATTCTCATCATTTAAAGGGTCCAGCTACTCGTCATGAAAATGCCGATATTTTTCAATTTTACTTAGAGTGAAATCAAAAGGTACAAGTAGCTGGCGAGCCTAAGAGCGAATTTTGAAATGCTTGTTTTGAATAACAGATACAGTGTAGTATGAATGTATGAGAAAACTCAAAATTGAATCATTTCCGATTATTAAAGGGACCAGCTACTTGAATTGAAAACTGGACAACTTTGCTGTTTTTCGAAGTAATGATTTCAAATGTACAAGTAGCTAGCGAGATTAAAAAGAGATTTTTCAAAATATTTCAACATATCATTTTGAGGACACTTAGGAGAAATTAAAAATATCAAAATCAATCCATTCTTATCCATTTAAGGGGCCAGCTACTCGTCATGAAAATGCGGATATTTTTCAATTTTACTTAAGAGTGAAATCATAAGGTACAAGTAGCTGGCGAGCCTAAGAGCGATTTTTGAAACTAAATGCTTGTTTTGAATAAAAGAGACTATAAAGGCATGAGAAAACTCAAAATTGAAACATTTCCGGTTATTAAAGGGGCCAGCTACTTGATCTGAAAATGGGACAACTTTGCACTTGTTCGAAATCATGATTTAAAATGTACAAGTAGCTGACTAGATTTAGAGAGATTTTTCAAAATATTCCAACGAATCATATTGAGGATATTTAGGGGTAATTAAAGGTATCAAAATCAATCTATTCTTATCATTTTAAGAGGCCAGCTACTCGTCATGAAAATGCGAATATATTTCAAGCCTAAGAGCGATTTTTTAAATCAAATGCTTGTTCTGAATGAAGAAGACTAAAAAGGCACTAGAAAATTCAAAATTAAAGTATTTCCAGATATTAAAGGGGCCAACTACTTGATCTGCAAACGGTACAATTTAGCACTTTTGCAAAACAATGATTCAAAATGTACAAGTAGCTGGCGATATTAAATCTTTACCAAACAACGAAAATGTAGACTTGTCCAAATTCAAAATATTTGCAGACGACAATTTAAATGTGGTTCAAATGGTGCAAACTTTCTTTGATTAGGTATAAAACATTGTGGGAAAAGGACAGAATGCTGGTTACCAGCATTTTCTCCTTTTTTCCATTATGTTTTCAAAAGGCTTCTTTCCCAGGGTCGTGAAATGTTGGCATTGTGTGGTAAAGGGTTAAGAGAGATATTTCAAAAGCTTTTAGTAAATGATGGGCAATGACAAAATCGTAGACGGAAGATAATAATACTAAAAGTAATTTTTTTTTTTACATTTTTTTAAACGTCTTTCATCTACCAAGATTTTAACACAATTTTGGTATATTGAAAACGTTTTTCTAAGGAATTTGTTTGACGTAGATCAAGTGCACATGATTTTCCCTTTCTGACAATGAAAATCATCCTTGAACAATCACAGTGATTGATTGATTGTATGATGTTTAACGCCGTTTTCAACCGATTATTTCAGTTATATCGCGGCGGCCAGTGCACCTATCCATGCTTTCCTGGAGTCTCTTTTACCAGTACTCCGCACAATTTTTCTTCCCAAGCCACTGGCTGCTTTCCCACATAATCATCGTCGAGACTATGGTCAGCGGTGGGAGAGGAATGAATCCTGTCGCAGTGACTATCATCAATCCTCGGAAAGAAATTGGCCGAGCCAGGGGTCGTAGCCAGGGATCGAACCCTGGACCCCGTGTTCTCAAGTCCTGCTCGCTACCGACTGAGCTACCGAGGCTCGGCAAAAAAATCACAGTGAGAAAAGGCCCTTCCTGGTGTAGACCATGTTCCTTTAAATGGGCACAGACACAAAATAGTTCCCCATGAAATAACAAACTTGCACTCAGTTTCCACAGGAATCATCAAATTAACAACAGAAACACATTTTAGACATGTCCTTTCATTTTCTCTGATAAAAGAATGCAGCAGAAGTGCTTGCTGTCAAATTTTCAAATGGGACTACTTTTGACTACTATGACCCGGAAGTAGTTCGCAGTGGTGTCACTCCATAAACGACAGCAGTTGGTCCAACACAGACGTGTTCCGAATGAGGAAAGACCATGAACAACAACTTCCGGCAAATTCTGATTGTATCGAACAGACCTACATGTAGCTTTCAAAGCAAAAGTTTCGCAGACCCACAATACCGTAAGCCGGTGTCGAATTATCATTCGACCCCCATATGAAAGGTAAGCAATTTATATAAAAAATCACTCATTGGCCCGCCAGCTACATGAACCTTTTGATTTCACTCTAAGTAAAATTGAAAGACATCTGCGTTTTCATGACAAGTAGCTGGCCCCTTTAACGAATAAGAATGGATTGATTTTGATATCTTTAATTTCTCCTAAGTATCTTCAATATGATTTGTTGAAATATTTTGAAAAATCTCACTAAATCTAGCCAGCTACTTGTATAGTTTTAAATTCGCAAAAGTGCAAAATTGTCCCGTTTCATATCAAGTAGCTGCCCCTTTAATAACCGGAAATGCTTCAATTTTGAGTTTTCTGACGCATTTATATTCTACTCTATTTAAAAGAAGCATTTAATAACAAAAATCGTTCTTAGGCTCGCCAACTACTTGTACCTCTTGATTTCACTCTAAGTAAAATTGAAAGATATTTTTCATGACGAGTAGCCAGACCCTTTAACGAATAACAATTGATTGGTTTTAATATCTTTAATTTCTCCTAAGTATCCTCAATATGATTCGTTAAATTATTTTAAAATATATCTCTCTAAACTTAGCCAGCTACTTGTACGTTTTTAATCATTATTTCGCAAAAGTGGAAGGTTGTCCCATTTTTAGATCAAGTAGCTGGCCCCTTTAATAACCGGAAATGATTCAATTTAGAGTTTTCTCATCCATTTATAGTCATCTTTATTCAAAACAAGCATTCAATTTCAAAAATCGCTCTTTGGCTCGCCAGCTACTTGTACCATTTTATTTCACTCTAAGTAAAATTGAAAAATATCCGCATTTTTATGACAAGTAGCTGGCCCCTTAAATGATAAGAATGGATTGATTTTGATATCTTTAATTTCCCCTGAATATCCTCAATATGATTTGTTGAAATATTTGAAAAATCTCTCTAAATATAGCCAGCTACTTGTACATTTTAAATTATGATTTCGCAAAAGTGCAAAGTTGTCCCATTTTCAGATCAAGTAGCTGGCCCCTTTAATAACCGGAAATGCTTCAATTTCGAGTTTTCTCGTGCATTTAGTCATTTTTATTCAATACGAGCATTCAGTTTCAAAAATCGCTCTTACGCTCGCCAGCTACCTGTGCCTTTTGATTTCACTCTTAAGTAAAATTGAAAAATATCCGCATTTTCATGACGAGTGGCTGGCCTCTTAAATGGATAAGAATGGATTGATTTTGATATTTTTAATTTCTCCTAAGTGTCCTCAAAATGATATGTTGAAATATTTTGAAAAATCTCTTTTAATCTCACTAGCTACTTGTACATTTGAAATCATTACTTCGAAAAACAGCAAAGTTGTCCAGTTTTCAAATCAAGTAGCCGGCCTCTTTAATAATCGGAAATGATTCAATTTTGAGTTTTCTCATACATTCATAGTATCTGTTATTCAAAACAAGCATTAATTTCAAAATTCGCTCTTAGGCTCGCCAGCTACTTGTACCTTTTGATTTCACTCTAAGTAAAATTGAAAAATATCGGCATTTTCATGATGAGTAGCTGGGCCCTTTACATGATAAGAATGGACTGATTTTGATATCTTTAATTTCCCCTAAATATCCTCAATATGATTCGTTGAAATATTTTGAAAAATCTCTACAGCTACATGTACATTTTAAATGACCATTTCGCAAAAGTGCAAAATTGTCCCGTTTTCATATCAAGTAGCTGGCCCCTTTAATAACTGGAAATGCTTCAATTTTGAGTTTCCTGATGCATTTATAGTCTCTTTTATTCAAAACAAGCACTTAATTACAAAAACAGCTCTTAGACTGGCCAGCTACTTGTACCTTTGAATTCCTCTCTAAGTGAAATTGAAAAATGTCCCAATTTTCATGACGAGTAGCTGGCCCCTTTAATAATTAAAAATGAATTGAAAAAGATATTTTCAATTTCTCCGTAGTATGGTGAATGTGATTCTTTGAAATATTTTAAAATGTCTGTCTTAATCTTGTCATCTACTTGTACATTTTGAATCCCTAATTAAAAACAAATGTGAAAAAAATTCCTATTGACAGATCTCGTAGCTTGACCCTTTAATACAGAAAAATGATTTTGATTATTCTGATGCATTTATATGGTATTCTGGATGGAAGAAAAACTTTTCGTTTAAGGCGTCGACATTTGGTTCGCCAGCTACTAGTACCTTTAGGAAACTAATAAAAAACCTCCATTTTAATTACCAATACATTGGTCGCTGGGCACGAATTGCCAGATTTTCCTTTACAAGTGACTGCTTACTAGAAGGTGGCTACCAGTAGGTGGCTACAAATAACCAATTTTACCAGCTCAAGTAGCTGGCTACCAGTTGCTGGCTACCAGAAGCTAACTTTACCTGAACAAGTAGCTGGCTACTAGTAGCTGGCTATCAGTAGCTAACTTTACCTATCTCTCAATTTGGCACCTCAACATAATCTTTTGATGTGTTACATTGAAAATAAGGCGTTCTAATTTCTCATATGCTACAACTATTACACCTACATGTACCTTTAATACTTGTATGATCAATCTAATAAACACTTTTTGGTTCAATGGGTCTGTTTTTAAAGTGTTCGCTCTAACCTCCAAGAATATCTCAGAAATTTTGCAGATATCTTATATTTTAACTCAAACTGACAGGTCTACACTACGAAACAATCACAGAACCTTTTCTAAAAGATAACGATCAATGGAAACTATAATCAAAGCACTGAAAGTACTGCCACGTCTGGGAGTAGTAGGGAAATGCCGATTCTGGGCCAAAACAAAAAAATCACATCTTGACCTTTGCATCTGGGGTCACCCGCCGTGACCGTGCACCAAGGTGCGCACCCAGTCCTGTAGGATGACTCACTTGTCGTCGTCCGCGCTCAGCGCCACCTTGTTCATCTCCTCCGTATACACCTCATGACCGCGGCTCCGGATGACATTCATCCTCCTCAGCTGCTCCTTTCTTGAGCGTAAGCACGTCAAGTAATCGTCATGAGTGATGGTCTTCTTGACAACTCCTCGTTTAACACCCTTACACTTCTCCTCCGGCCCACCATACATCTTGTAGGAGTACAGCGTAGCCCTTAGCCCCACAAACTCCTCTATAATCTCTCCACCAGCCTCATCCTTAAACATTCCAACCACCTTCTTGTTACATCCAGTTGGAATGTCGGATGGGTAGTTGCTAGTATCAAACCTAGCAGCTACATCATGGGAGATATCTTTATAGGGGTCCTTTGTCTCAACATCATACATTAAACTATCAGTATCGGTGAATAGAAGCTTAGCCTTCTCACCGTACTTTGCCTTGATGTATCTATAGTGGAAGTCGTACATCAAGGTCTTACTGATGTCCAAAATGGACATACCTAAGTAGACGGGCTTGTTAAAGACTAGCTTAGTCTTCTTCATATGTATGGCCACCAAGTTCTCATCAAACACGGTGCAATGCTTGAAGTTAGGCTTGGCAGCCAACTTCTTAGTCTTTGGCCTATTATTGACCAGTCGAACATCCACCCGGTTTCGGATGTTCTCCATGGTCTTACCAAAGACAGAGTTATTCATTAACTTAAAAAAGTCTTTTTCAAACTCATTACTAGCCTTCGCTATGAGGCTAGTGTTAAGCTCTATATACTTTTTGAGCCAGAGACTCTCCTTAACCTTGGTGCCTCTATGGATCTTTTTAATCTTTAAGCCCATGTCCAGATATTGTTTGGGGGCTTTGTGGTGGACTATGTACTTTGTCTTATCCCAAAGGTTTGGGATTAACTCATCCACCTTGTCTACCTTGATGGCCTCCGGGGCGAGAGGGTAATCATTGTGGGAGAGATGTAACTCTGGAGGATACTCCAAGTCAACCTCAAAGATGCATGAGCTACTCCTCCAGGACTTTAATTTCTCCTCACTCATCCAGCGGAACCCACGAACAGAGAGAGGCTGACTCATTGCCCCAACTGTAAAGATTGTTAGCGTCCAAGTACGCTATGTACTTACTGGGTTGGGTGCTATCCTTACCCATGTAAGGATTATTAGCTTTGGCGTATCGATTAGAGATAATCGATATCCCGCCTCTAATGCCCTTCTCGATCATCAAAAGCATATCAGGGCCAGTCAACAACTTCAGTTCTACTCCGGTGATCTTTAGTGCCGCGTCCCAAGCTAAACCCAGCGTGGTGTAGTACCACGCTGGGTCTAAGCCATAATTTTTAGAGCAGACGCTCCTGAAGTTCTCAAAGACGTCCGCTAGTAGCAATACGTCTGACAGATTTTATAAAGTGTTGTAGTCGCATAAGGTTTTCTTGTTAAATGTCTTCCACACCTTCTGCGCGTGAGCATAGTCCTCCTCACTTAAGCCTTCATCATTCAGTCTCGAGTAGAAGGCTTCTTTTGGAGGAAGACGAGCTCCCTCCAATCTGCTGGAAGAGTCCATGTATTCGTAAGGGTATATGCCTTTCTTCAGAAGCAGGTCGAGCCTTAGTACCTGCTGATGTTTTTAAAGCGAGTCCTATCCAAATTACTAACGAGATTGCTCAAGCTCGTTGACATAAACTTAAAGCTGTCTATAAACCTAATATTGTGACCAATAGGTATATTCTTGGTGAAGGAGATGTACTTTTCCTCATTGTTGGGGATACAATCTATGCTTCCCTTACTAGCACCGAGATGCATAATGAAGAGATGACTATCATAGCAACTAAAATTATGGAATACCATCAGAGTGAAGCACGGCACGTGGTGATTGAGGTTGCATACGCTGTGCGCAGCTCCACTGAACCTTCCTAGTGAAGTGGCAGAGGTCCCAAACTTTAGTAAAGTTCTTTTTGGAACCGTCAAAATTGCCACTGCAGATCCAGCACCTGTCCGCCAAGCTATATTTTACCTCATCTTCCTCCAGAAACACCATCTCCTTTGCGGGTATTTGACAGATCTCGCAGATGTCTCTTTCCAAGCTCTCCACAAACCTTCTCGCTGCGTACGGTCCAGTATACTCCCTTAGTTTGGGAGAGTAAACACTATCTAGAAAGCAACTGATGTAGGAGCAGTAGCTTGACGGTTCATGCATCTGATACTGACTTAGTGTAACTCTCCTCGGGGATCCGATCGCAAGTGTCCAAGGGCTTGATAAATGACTCAAAATCATCATACACGAAGAAGGGCACCTTCATTGACCTACCTCGGTTTTTAAACTTGAGGGTCGACCCCTCCTGGGACATTTCTATCTTAACAGCCTCATACGTGTCACAGTATTTCTGATGTTTTGCCAAGGACTTTTTAGAGGGAAAGAAGTTCATACATCTGTAGCATCGCTCATGACCATGCTCTGTTACTTGACTAGACAGCGGCTCATGCTTTTGATCAAGCAGTAATGCTGCTTGCCCTCTTCCTCAATTAAAAACAGGTTTACAGTCGATTCTCTGTCAGCATAAGTGCTGATTCTGCGAGGGTAAACGCTCTGCTCGTAACCGAAAACGTTGACGGATATGGTCCGGTTTTGTTTCTCAAATCTATCTATATCCTTAAGTGAGACAGGATACTCTATACCAGCCATGTCAAGGTTATCCTCCCTAGCTTTTAGAGCCCCATCAATGCGTTCTGAGTGTGAGTTTTTGGAGTTCAGCGCTCTAAGCACACACCACAAGAAGCACTTGTCATCATCATTCTTCATGTTGATGATAGCCTTCTTGAAGGCAAGCTCTTCGGGTAGAGGGATGTGACAGTTACCCCTCAACGGATTCTATTCAACGGTGTGCAGCTCCATAACATCAATTCCAGAAAATGCCCAACCACTCCCCTCTCTTTGAAAGGTAGCCATATTTTCCATTATCCTTTTACTCATGGAGTTATAGAGATCATCTTCGTCAGTTCCTTCTAGGTTGATCTCTACATCAGAATGAAATGCAGCATTTACCTCGGTGTTGTCTTGCCTTCGAATAAAGCATTTTAGGATTGCTTTGACCTTTATCTGACGATTATTCCGCAGAAGGCTCATTATGTTTAGACGTGCTCCTTGCAAAAACTTTTGAGGACCTACTCCTTCTATACTATAGATAGTATAGAGTTTGGCAAAGCCCTTCAAAGCTGATAGGCTCTCCCTCACCTTAAACTTATTTTGTGCCTTGAATAAGCTGTTAACCTTTTCTTTCAAGGTTTTGAGTTTAGGTGAGACCTTCCCTATAACACTCTTCTCCGCATTACTCAACCAGCGTAACCAACCATTTACGGTTTTTATTGATTTCTCAACACAGAGACCTTGATGGGTCTCATTGTTGGTACACTTATGTCAGGAACATCAGTATCTAGTAATGATGTTTCGGGGATGGGGGTAGCTTGTTGACTCGACGCAGACATCATAAGTTTTTGCAGCCATAATGGATGTCATCTCGGAGCAGGCTTTAGTGGTTGCTGCTGGTTTAATGAACGTCTTGGTGCTTCTCTTACTTATTCATCCGCAATGTAGACTTTATAAACCAGTCAAATTTCAAATCTTTAGCTAATTGTTTGACATGAGGTAACTGTTTGGGTAATTGGCTTGCACAGGTTTTCAATCCACAAGTTCTTTTAACATATCAAATGACACAGACACGTTTGTGCATTGATCTATAAGGACCTATTTTTTCTTGAAGCAGAGGAGTGATTCATCACAGGATTTCAGTTTGACGGTTGACATAAGAAGGCAAGACCTGAACGGTCATACCTTCTAAGAAAAGATAATCAAGTTAAGTGGAACAAGAGGGTCTAACTAGAGCTTAATTACCTTTCAGAACATAATACAAAATGAATCGAATGTTTTTCTCTGATATAACCTACTGACCTATCTTTTTTACCAGGCTAATCAATTTTCATAATTGTTTATAATCTCACAAACATATTCTGACCCAGTGTGATGAGCATCAGTGTGAACATTTGGTTCCTGGAGATTTATCCCAGTGACCTACTTTCATACCCAATGCAACAAAATTTGGAACTCGTTTGAGATATAACAAGACAAATATCTAGTCTAAATTTCATGAAAACTGGACTGAAATTATGGCCTCTAGTGTGCATGAAGCTTTTCAAAGATTTTGGTTGGTGACCTACATTTTGCTATAGAGATCAATTTCGAAGTTCGTCTAAGACATCATCAGGACAATCATTCTATCAACTTTAATGAGCATTGGACTGAAATTGTGGCCTCTAGAGCATACAAAAGATTTTTCAGTGACAGATTTTTTGAGCTGACATGGCCCTTTTTCAACCAAAAACACAATATCATCAGGACAAATATGCAGACTAACTTTCATGAGTAATGGATTGAACGTGTAGCCTCTAGAGTGTGCACAAGGTTTTTTTTTCCCAAAGATTTGATATGGTGACCTACGTTTGGACTGAAGTGACCCATATCCGATCAGGTCCAAGATATCATCAAGACATATATTTTGTCCAACTTTCATGACTATTGAACTGAAAATGCAGCATCTGGAGCATACATCAGGTCTTTAGAAGATTTGACACAGTGACCTATTTTTTCCTAAGATTTTACATAGTACCCTACTCTTTGACTCTACATGATCCATTTTCCAACTTGGATGAGATTACAAGACGCCATCAAGACAAACATTCTGACCAGTTTTGATCGTTATTGGACTGAAAATGTGGCCTCTGGAGCCTCCACAAGGTTTTTCAAAGATTTGACTCAGTGACCAACTTTTTGACCCCACAAACTTGTATGAGATATTATCACGACAAACATTCTGAACATTTTCATGAGTATAAGACTACAAATGTGGCCTCAAGAGAGCACACAAGGAAAATGTTGATGACACAAGACAGACACAGCATATTCACAAAAGCTCACCTTTCACACTCTGTGCTAAGGTGAGCTTCATAGGGTGAAGAACAATAACTTATCATAATAAAACATGCAAATGAAAATTTACCATATAAGGAAAGCTTCCATCAAATTTTCATCAAAACTGGTCAGAACTGTGGTAGAAAGAAGCAGGCACAAAGCTATGTATGTGGAGGGACAGATAGAAAGGCTGAATTTTCTAAATTTGAAAGTAACACAACTTCTGATTGGCTATACCAATAAAATGGTTTAGCCAGTCAGAAGTTGTGTTACTTTCAGACTTTAAAATCTTGGAGCATAAGACCAAGAATGTTCTTAAGAACGGTTGCTGAATACGGACCCTAATTTCAATGTAATCCCCTATCCTCACCTTGATGGATATAATGAAAATAAAGTTAAGTAACAAATGCGACCCTAGCCACAATACTAACATTAAACCCTGGGGTTTGACAAGTAAACGACCCTAGATTTGACCCAGTGACTTACTTTTTAATCCCAACAAACTTGTATGAGAAATTAATAAGACAAAAATTCTCACCATTTTCATAAGTATTTGGCTAAAAATGTGGCCTCAAGAGAGTACACAAGGAAAAAGCTGATGAAGGAAGACAGACACAGCATGCTCACAAAAGCTCACCTTTTGCACTCTGTGCTCAGGTGAGCTTCATAGGGTGAAGAACAATAACTCCTTTGATAGCCAACTTATTATAATAAAACATACATATGCAAAGTTCCTATAATAGGAAGTCTTCAATCAAAATTTCATCAAAACTGGTCAAAACTGTGGTAGAAGTGGACACAAAGCAGTGTCTATGGAGAGAAAGATAGAAAGGTTGAATTTTAACGTAAATTTGAAAGTAACACAACTTTTGATTGGCTGAACCGAATGATTTAGCCAATCAGAGGTTGTGTTACTTTTAAACTCAGAAAATCTTGGAGCATAAGATCAAGAATGTTCGTAAGAATGGTTGAAGAACACAAACCCTGATTTCAGTATAATCCCCTATCCTCAACTTAGCGGATATAATAAGACTGCTATTTCTTGCTTCTTTTGCCTAATTAATTGTCACTATAACAGTCAATGTAGAAACAATATTATTATACTGCACAGAAATTTCTTGTGATCTGATTGGATAATATGCCCCGAACATATATATAATGTACACTGGCAAAACCATCATAAAAGCAGTTTCCCTTTCGGGAGCCCCGTACACGCAACTACACTTTCAACACAACATCCAAAACAGCGGCGTCGATCAAGATTAACATCAAGATTATACACCAAACTACACATTTTACCAAGGTTTCAGTGACGTCAGTTCCCAGTGACGTCAGTTTTCATTGAAATGGGGGACTCAGAAGGGAAATTCTACTTCATCAGTGTATTCAATTTTTGACATCATAAAACAGGTAAAATTCCCTTAACACACGTTGGAATGGTAAAATTTGCAATATAATAAATTCATTGTACGGTCAGGCGGCAGGGGACTTGGAAACTTGTTCACGGCTGTGGCAAATCATGTCGCCACCTCGCCTACACTGTCTGCAGAATTAACATTACTTGAACTCCAAGCTCTTATGTTTAAATGTAATAATAATGCAACAATTAAGTAAAAATATCCGTGGACTTCATGGTTTATTGCTACGATAATGGGACAAATCATATTTACAAATAGACCAGAACTGGGACCCAAACAGGAAAACATAGTACATACAAATATTGTGCTGTAGTGACTTTCCTGGTGCTTGTATTTACTTCAAGCAGCATGAGAAAATTTGGTATCGCGTGAGACCGAAGGTCGAGCTAGATGCCAAAATTTTCTTACACGGTGAGAAGTAAATAAAAGCACCCGAAATGTCACTACAGCAGAATATTCATTATATACCTGCACCTTTTCAACAACAAAATATTGCAAATTATTGACATTTTATTCGAAAATGGTAAGCAAAGTAAAACAAATAATGGTGTAGTAGCCAGTAACTTTGTTTTTATGAATGGCGGATGAATATTACAGCGTAAAATTTTGACTAATGAACTTGCAAATGAATACATAGGTATAACACGTGAAAGTTATGTCATTATGATGTCATCATACCATATTTGGAACCGTATTTCACAGTTTGTAGATACAGATTTTTTTTCTGCCCTGTGTGATATTTTATCCGTGTGCGACACATGTATTTCCCCTGGAAAAGTTTCAGGTATATAATAAAGAGAAATCTATAATTTAAATTCATTGTTCCTGCTGAAAAAAGGCATGTCAAGTAAAATAGTTAAACATACAAACAAATCTTCCACATGAGATCAAGATCCTTGAGATAAAATAAAACAAAAACAACAAGAGCACCACATGCAGGTGCAGAATGCTTGGCTGCAGTTTCTTTAAGAAATAGATTGATTTTCAAGGAAATTCTAAGTAAAAAAGGGCCTTAACTGTGTCAAAATATTTCAATTGTTACCTGCCCCTCTTTTATGGGTTCCCCTTTTGGTCATAAACAACTAGTCTGAGATTTAAGTAAATATTCTTAGTAATGACTGAGATAATATAAAATGTCGAAGTTTTTGCACAATGATGATGATGATATAGCTATGACAATAGCTGGACTTTTTCTTTGAAAAAAGCTGCTCTAAAATTAAAATATCGATGATGATCCTCATTTTTCATCCTATAAATAAGCATTATGTTGCTCCTAATTCTTGCGTGTATCAAAAACCTTTGCAAATAGGAAATAAGAGCTGATCATATTTGCCTTATGAAACTAAAAAAAATTATCGTTTGCATGGTGTTTAATCCTTAAACCACAAAACTGTAGACTGGTTTGAATTGAAAGCAATTGCAAACCAAATATTAAATAGGCTGATACTGAGGAGAATGATCTCTGAAAGGATAGAAAACATTGTAGGAAAAACAGAAAATGCTGCTTATCAATAAAGAATAGATAAACAACTACCTGATCTTTGTAGCCTGCACAAACTTTGACAAAGGTGAAAAATAAAATAGCAAAAGTCTCATGAGATCAGAATCCTCAACGAATAAATCTTTAAAAAATAAAAACAATGTTGTTACCCCTTTCTATAATCCAATTAAACAGGATTTATGCTTGAAAAATAATAATGATAATAATAATAATAACTTCCCACTCATGCTATATGGAAACAATCTAAGGGAGTCACACAGCACTTTCAGGCACAAATAAGGGTAGAGTATATATAGGTAGCTTAGAGATATGGCCTACAACATGCGAAAAAAGGGCATTTGGACATTTGCCTAAATGGTTGTCTCAGATCAGCCTGCACAGTACGCATAGGCTAATCTGAGAAAACACTTTCCATTCTATTGTGATTTTCTGTTTCCCACAAGTCTACTATAGGAAAAAATTTAATGTAGTCATTATGTGCCATCTCGGATTAGCCTGCGCGGACTGTACAGGCTGATCCGAGACGACACTCCAAGCAAATGTCCGAATGCCCCATTTTTCATGTTGCATGCCATACTGATTTTGTCTGGTTTAACCCTTAGAGCACTGAATTGATGAACTGAGTAAAGATAAACATCCGAAATGTTGTCATTTCATAGTTATTTTAACCAGATGTAATGAAACAGCAGACAGTGTAGATCAAAGATCAGACTGGATGTTCTGTGCAGTCTGATCTTGATCTACACTGTCTGCAAAAACAACTCAAGTCAGTTCCAGCACTTTAAGGGTTAATATCCAAGACCCTTGCCGGACCACAAAATTTTAGACTTGTCCATTTCAAAAATGACAGATGACATATTAAACGTTGCCAGAAGAAAGAAGTGGCTTTTAACGGTGAAAAAAAAAATTGTGGGGATAAAAGAAACTTTGAGGGGACAACACTGAATGCTAGTCAAAAGCATATTTCCATCCCTGACCCCCTTTGATAGCTTTGTTTGACAGGTTACTTAATGTCAATAAAAAAAAATATTTCAAGAGATTAGACTTGTCCAAATCTAAGGCATTTTATGATAAATGGGTTAAATTGTAGAATTTCATTCTGAAATTGAGTAAACATTGTTCAGAAAGGAGAAAATGCTGGTTACCAGCTATTTCTACTTTTCCAATAATGTTTTCAAAAGGCACTCTTTCTCAGGGATGTTAAATCTCAGGATTGTGTGGTACTTAAAAAGAAACAAAAGCTAAGTCCCAATCTTCTACAGAGTTGCTGCAACAAAACAAAACAAAAAGGCATAACCATGCACTCCACTAGGCCCCACATTAGCTTCATGATTCTAAACTATACACAACAAGAAACAGTTGGATGTAACATTGCACAACAAAGTTTAACAAACCCCATTTGCCCAACAGCACATATACACATATAGCAACAGTATCTCAAAAAGTCCATGACAGCACAGATTCAGGATCCAACCACACGTTTTGGATTCCTTGGTCTTTGACCACAATTCGTATGGCTTGATTTTCATGAAGTTGAGTAAGTTATGGTAGATTTTATCTCAGGTGCTTCTGGGAAAAGACTGCAGCAGGCTGAAGCATTTCCTGTGTGAGCTCTGGTGGAAAAGTAGTCAAAGTCTGGATAATACTGCTTGTGATTCCAAACAACCTGTGTAATATAAAACCAAAGGATACCAGTGTGGTAGCTGATCTAAATAATCAATCATAAAATCTTTTTAAACAGTTTTTTTAGTTAATACTATGAATAGCCAAAGTTGTTGACAAGCACCTTTGGTATATTTTGTTACATCATACATATAGGATCTAATATAAGTTGGTGTTTGAGATAAAATCGTTTCTAATGAGGGTAGAGAAATGTTTGAGTAAGCCTTCAGTCGGAAAAATAAACATTTTCCAGATGTCAGGTTCATATACATTGTAACTATTTATCATCTTAAATCCCCTTTTTAAGTGTAACAAAGCAATTACAAATTTTCCTATATTACACAAGTTTGAAATGAGCATTGTGTGACGTCAAATGTGATGTCATTTGGAAGTTCTTTTACAGAAGTGAATCGGGATTTTTTCATGGGATTATAAAAAGTGAATGTATGTTTTCACATTTTCTGACCTATAATTCTCGAGATACAGTTACGAAGACAAAAAATCTGACTTTTGTTGGATTTGAAACAAAATATCACTAAGCTTGCCAAAAGCATGCTTAACATAATTTTTCTGGACTTGTTCAATAAAATCTTATTCTCAAATGCCATCTTATGTCAGATCTATACATCTCAAGAAATAAGTCCAAGTATAATGATATGATCTATACATGCGAAAGCAACATATTCACTACTCTCAATAATCTAAATGCTTTAAACATTCTTGTGACAGAGTCTGTCAGAATGCAGCATTTTTAGGAGTATTAACACTTAGAGTGCTGAATATAGTGAACTTTTTCAATTAAAAAAAAAAAATAAAAAAAATCCTAAATACTACATTTTCATTGTTGTTATGGCCTGATGATGTAACAAAGTAGCAGACAGTGTAGATCTAAGATCAGACTGCATGTTCTGTGCAGTCTGATCTTGATCTACATTGTCTGCAAAAACAACTTAAGGTCGGTTCCAGCACTCAATGGGTTAAGTACAACTAACTTTACAGAAAGTCACAGCTTCACCAGAAGATAAATGTGGTACAGCTATCAAAATTATTTAAGGTTGCTTTACATCATGAAAAGCTGGTAACACTTAAATCTTGTTTCAGCCAAAGATTGAATGTCAAAACTTAGTTTTGTGTTTTCAGTTGCCATGAGATTTTATTTTATATGTGTTCCACAGTATTTCAAAATGTTTTTTTTTTGTCAAAATTGCACCGAAATTATTTCTTATTGACTTGGCCTGTTACTCAGCCTCTATGAAGTGCTCAAAACTGATGACCTTTCCGACTTATTTCTAACTATATCAGAAGTTAGCAGAGATGCTGAGGCAGTCGCCATATTTTCATAGTTAGGAAAATAAGCCTTTTTTCCCCACGCATAATTTCTTACATGAACACAGTACAGTTATGGTGAAAAATTTAAGAAGATTAACCCATTTACCAAACAATCCTGAGTTTTAAAGATCCTGAGAAAGAAGGCTTTTGACAACATTGAGGAAAAAGGAGAAAATGCTGGTAACCAGCATTTACTCCTTTTCCCACAATGTTTTCTAACCTTTCACAGACAAATCTCAGCACTTGAGCAACATTTAATTTTTCTTTTGTAAATATCTTCAATTTGGACTGTCCAAAATTTTGTTGTTTGATAAAAAGTTAATCCACATGTTAAAATTGTTCCAAGGCAAATTTTGTCCTCAGTTTTGAACATTAAATACCATCTATCATACAAAGGTAATATAAATGCATGTAAAATCAGGTTTAAAACAGACAATAAAAATAAAAATTAAATAAACAACAACAAGAACAACCAGGATCTTTACCAATCTTGCTGTTCCTGTGTCAAACATCTGTGCTGATCATCAGACCCTTCTGACAGTGTGGCTTTTATAGGTTTAAACATGGCCTCTATACTTTGCTTGTGTTGAGAAAATGTGGTACTTTTTATACTAGACAAGGTTTGCTGAAAATAGTGATAAATTTTACCCCATAACCATACAGTTACAGCCTTTTTATGGCACTGTGCAACAGACAGTTTCTGAACTCAAAGTTTATTATTATTTGGTCTGCAACACGCGAAAAGGGGCTTTCGGACATTTGTGTAAAGTGTCGTCTGGGATCAGCCTGCGCAGTCCACGCAGGCAAAACTGAGACAGCACTTTACGTCAATATTAGATTTTGTCTTACAGTACACTTGCGTGAAACAGAAAAATCACACACGATCAGAAAGTGTCATCTCGGATCAGCCTGCACAGATTGCGCAGGTTGATCCGGGACGACACTTTACGCAATGTCCAAATGCCCCTTTTTGCATGTTGCAGGCCATATCCTAGTAAGCTTTTTTACTTTACTTTAGAAGAAAAGTCCATGCAGTGGTTGGGAAAGTAATGGTTTATTTGGGAATGAGTGCATTTGTCAGAGCTGATTTTCAAACTTGTTCTCAAAGGCATTCTTTTCTTAACCTTTTCTCTTGTGAAAGAATCTTTTATTGCTTCTGCATTTTTATCAAAAGAACAAAAAACACTGATGTAAATAAAATTAAGGTATAATCTTCTTTGTACTGTGGTTTTTCTTTCAATACATGACGGTTGTGAGGTATGAGGCACAATACATAAACCACGAGAGTGATAGCATGACCAATGCTAGAAAAAAAAACCAATTTGCTATAGTGGATGAGGATTAATTCCCTTATTGAACTATGGCTGTTCCATTTACTAAAAACAAAGCTGCACTCGGTAAATATAAAGAAAAAATAAAAAATTCAATAAACCCTTAGACATAAAAAACAACAAAATAAAAACCCGCACAGCTTTACTATTTATGTTCTCCCTTTTAATCGACAAAGAAGAATGAATGTATCATCAAGCATTACAGTTGCAGCCGCTTCAAATGCTCTGAATATTACTCCACCCACTTCCAATTCCATTTCCAATGCAACATCAGCCAATTTTGACACTTGATTAACACATGTTTACTGGTAACATTTCAAATAGTTTCATCATTGTCAATTTTTAACAAAAACAGTAACTATCCGTATATCCGAGGTTTTCTCTGAGTAGCTGATGGCTTGTTTACATCAGAGTACCTTCATTTTAAACTAGAGCTGTCATTGAATGTGACTTAATACCCCCATCAGCGCTTGGACAGAAACAGGCAATTTAACAAAAAATTTTCTAAGTTCAAGGGGAGATTACCCATGAATCATAGGGAGTAGATGATTGAAAACTGCATCTTGCAAAACTTCAGTATACGATCAATGTATCAACAAACTTTCAATATAATAGCAGCAAAACTGTAGGAGGAGTTCGCGACACAAAATTACAAGTATTTTGTACACAGACGGACACACGGACGGACGGACAGACAGGCTGATTCCAGTATACCCCCGAAAACATTCGTTTCGCGGGGTATAAACATCCAAGAGCAGACATAGGAACAGTCAGCGTGGGTGACTTACTATAGAATAATGTTGATTTTACCATGCTTCTGTTGCACTGTGTTTACAGAGCCAAATTCACATGTCATGTTAGAATAATGAGTAATTTCTTTAAATATAGTCATAGCCTTTTTTGCCCCATTGATGTCAACTTTCCATTTCATTATACTTACATAAAGAATAGCAAGTTGATGGGCAATATATTTATGAGATGAATTGTTACAGTCATTGTGGATCTGTCGGGCTAGTGTGGACAACTGACTCAGCTGAGACAAAGTGGAAAAATAATCTGAAAAAGAAAAAATTGTTTGGCTTTAGATAGAGTGCACAATGAATAGAAAGGACTTTTCAGTCTGGAAATAAAAGTCTTTCAAGTTACACTTAATCAAAAAACCATCTCTTCAACATTGTTGAGCAAAGCTGTTTGAAAAATTAAAAAAAAAAAGAATACAAATTTCATTTTACCTTTTACCACAGAATCTCTAGTTTAAAGATAGGGCACCCTAATGGGATTCGTGTAATATCGCCTTTCACCATACAGATTCGGCTAAGACTCGGGTAATCCGTAATCGATGCAGTGAATCCATATCTATTGGCAGATTGATTACGCATTACCTGAGTATTAGTCGAATCCGTACGTTTTTCGGCCATGAAAGGCGACGTTACAAGAATCCACATTAGGGTGCCCTATCCTTACCTCTTTGCCAAATGACAAAATCTTAGACCGATCCAAAATGAAAGCCTTTGCAGATGACAAATGAAATACGACTCAGAAACTAAAAATTGCCTTTGAAAGGGTAGAAAACATTATGAAAAAAAGGAGAAAATGCTGGTTTCCAGCATCTTCTCCTTTTCCCACACAGTTTTCAGAAGCCATCTTCCTCAAAGTTGTTAAAACTCGGGATTGTGTTGTAAATGGTTTAACTACCTTCAAGAAGAAAGCCTGTAAAAACATTGGGGGAAAAGGAGAAAACTATATGACTCTTGGAGTCCTGTATGACTAAGTAGTGAAGGTGTTAAGATTTGAAACCTGGAGGTCCCAGGTTGGATCCTCACTTAAAGTGCTGGGTTTTTCGTGAGAGTGTCTTTAGGCTAGATAATGTGAAACCCATGACTGTTAAGAATGGATGAGCTGTTGCTCTGATACGGTGTTGAAAGTGGCATAAAACCCATTTAACTGTTAGGCTGCTAAGTTCAACTCAAGAACTTTTTGCTGACAATGTAGATCGAGATCAGACTGTGCAGAACGTGCAGTCTGATCTTGGATCTACACTGTCCGATAAGGAGATATTTTTCAAAAAAAAAAAAAAAAAAAAAAAAAAAAAAAAATATGAAACGGAAAATTTGGGGTTTTACCATCTACTTGAAAGTTTTATTTTAGTTATTTAGTATATAAAAGGTTAATCAATCGGTTGTTGGACTCACTGTCAGTAGTTGTTTTATTGGTGTCCAGAGAAAAGTTTTGAGGATTTCGTAAATATGCCACACTTCTGGGAAATAAACCATCCAAGCCTTGCCATTCTATGTATTTCTGAAAAAGAAATATCAGTTAGACGTATTTCAAACTCAGTGTTATCATATAAAACAATATGTTTCATGCTTCACATTTAAGGGGAACCATTCAGATTTCAAAACTTAAACTAGAGGCTCTTGAGGGCCTGAATCGCTCTACTGGCGGAGATTTTGTGTATTTTCTAGCATACATCATTAATTTATGATGCATAAAGGAAAAAGACAAAATCATGGCAAAACAATCTGAAAAGAGCCCCTTTAATAGAGATGAATAAATTGTGATTAACATTAGATCACAAAGTTCTACCCTTGGTTTAGTTTAACCCTTTACCACACAATCCCTAGTTTTAATGACCCTGAGAAGTAGGCCTTTTGAAAACATTGTGGGAAAAGGAGAAAATGCTGGTAACCAGCATTTTCTCCTTTTCCCACAATTTTTACAACACTTTCTGATACAAATCCCATCATTTGTGCCATATAAATGTTGTTGTCTGCAAAATATTCGTGTTTGGGAAAGAGTTAAACATATTTATTCTACATTGATTGAGAAACAAGTCCTTACAACTTATACGGTACTAATCTCTCTTGATTCTTCTTCCTGGGAACTACACCAGTACTTGCGCCGACAGTGTGGGCCAATGAAAGATCCCAGAACTCTGGACCTTATGGTTGCCAGGCCGACACTCTATCTCACAACCATGGACACCACACAAACATGGACACCACACAACCACGGACACCACAAGACACCACACAACCATGGACACCACACAACCACGTACTCCACATCCCTAGTCTCCTATCAAACAATTTTGAGTGACAAAGCTTTCATCCCATACAGTTTGCAAAAGCTTTCTTGTTTGGTAAAGAGTTGAGAGAGGTGGAAAGAACATTGTACTTAACTTTTTCCACGAAACAAAATGTGAGACTTGTGCTAACTGAAAGCATTTGCAGACAGCAAAATAAATTGTACTCAAGAATTTTGTTTTTGGAAGGGAAGAAAACATTGCGGGGAAAAAGGAGAAAATGCTGGTTACCAGCAGTTTCTCCTTTTCAAATGATGTTTTCAGAAGCTTTATTTCTCAGGGTCATTAAAAGTCAAGATTGTGTGGTAAAGGGTTAGCGAATTACCAGATAGTCTTGATGAAGGGTTGTCTTTCAAAGGCAAAAAAAAAAAAAAAAACATGCACGGAAAGGAAGATAATGCTGGTTACAAACATTTATACTTTGCCCACAATGTTTTTAAAAGCCTCCTTACACTGGGTCATGTCAAGCCCTGGTAGCTCAGTCGGTAGCATATAGGACTTGAGAACAGGAGGTTACTGGTTCGATCTCCGACTCGGCCAGTTTCATTTCCTAGGATTGACGATAGTCATTGTGACAGGATTCATTACTCTCTCACCACTGATCACTGATTCAACAATGGTTAGGTGGGAAAGCAGTCAGTGGCTTGGAAAGAATATCGTGCAGAGTACTGGTAAAAGAAACTCCAGGAAAGCATGAACAGGTGCACTTGCCGCCGCGATATAACATATATAATGTTGAAAGCAATGTTAAACACCACAAACAATACTCTGGGTCACCAATACAAGGGACTGTTTGGTAAAGGGTTAGCATAGGATTGGCAGAGGTAAACTCTTTACCAAACAAAATAATTTTAGACTCATCAAAATTGAAAGCATATGCAGACAACAAATTTAGCGTGGGTCAAACTGTGGGATTTGCCTGTGAAAGGGTAGAAAACATTGTGGGAAAAGGAGAAAATGCTGGTTACCAGCATTTTCTCCTTTTCCCACAATTTTTTCAAAAGATTTCTTTCTTAGAGTTGTTAAAACTCTAGATTGTATGGTAAGGGGTTAACAGGATTATAACAAAGACACAATACTAACCAGACAGTCTTGATACTCCACAGGGACTTTAGTCATCAAATGTAACATTCTGTCATACACCACTGTGGCTGAAAAATGTGAAGTTTCACACCATTAGAAATAACCCTCAACACCCCTTCTTGACCTAAATTATAAGTTTTTATTCATTTTAGGATGTTTCAATCTTTACTAAATGACAAAACTTTAGAATTTTTCAAACTGAAAATATTTGACATCAATAAATAAAAAGAATGGAATATGCTTTTGGAAGGGCAGACAACAGTGCAAGAAAAATTACAAGAAAAAAGGCTGGTAATGCAACTTTTCAACAGCCTAGCTCATATTCTGAAGGCTTAAATCATACAATGGTGCAAGATTCATACATACTGTATATACCAAATTTTAGCAAGGCTGTCTTCAACTTCTGTTTTGTAATTCCTTTTTTTCAAACTGCACAATTTTTTCTTAGCATTAACAAGTATGTACTTGACAGCTTTGGGAATTATTACAGGAAAAAAAAAACAAGCAATTTTGTTGAAATGATATCACCCGCCGAAAAATTTACTTGACCACATAACTTAAAATCGCTCCAAGTCGGCCATTTTTCATCGAATCAAAAAATTTTAAAAAAGTGTATTGGCGGAATGGGTTATTGTACACATGTATGAAGTTTCATGAAATTCCGTCCAATGGTATTGGAGATATTCTCCCAGATGGACACACAGACGGACGGAAGGACTGACAACGCTAAAACTATATCCCTCAGCCTTCGGCGGGGGATAAAAAGCAGCTGCCTGTACCAAGGAAATGCTGTTTTTCCCGCAATGTTTTTGTAATGTGTCAGTTTGGAAATAACACTTTCTTAAAGGTCACTGAGTTCTAGTAAAATGCTGCTGACTATTTTAACCTTACACCATGAAACACAAAAATGACCATAATCTGTCAAGTCTGGCATCAGCTGTTATCAGAATATACTACAGTTTTCTTATTTACAATAACTCCTCCTTGCTCAGTTGTGAAGCCACTCCCTATCATGTGATGCCAAGGTTCTTGATCAGAACCCCACTTGTTTGACTTGAATTATTAGTGTATCCTGGCGCACACAGAGAACTTACATTTATGATCTTACATATGACAACCACTGAAATGAGGCCAAGTGATGGAATTAGTCTGTGAAAGAATAGAAAACACTGCTAGTTACCAGCATTTTCTCCTTTTCCTACAATGCTTTTGAAAGGTTTCTTTCCCAGGATCATTTAACATGAAATTGTTCAGCAAAGGTTTTAATTAAAATTTTTCAAATTACCTCTGTCTATAAAAGAGTTACTAACATGGCCATGTTCCACACCAGATTGCTGTAAATATACAGGTTAATCATTAAACACTTAAAGCCCTGAATCCAGATTTACATGTAGTTGCTTATGCAGAAAGTGCAGATCAAGATCAGACTGCACTAAATGAGCAGTCTGACTTTGGATCTACAGACTGCCTTTTTTGCCTGACTCCTGAGAAAATCAGCCTTACAACTTACATTACAATATCTGCATGTTTTGCACTGATTGTACATTTAATTCACTTAGCACTAAACTAATCATAATGACTAACTTTTAGACTAGCAGATATTTAAGTCATTACGAGACTACAAACTGAAAAAGGCCAAAATGATGGGGTTTGTCATCGGAAAGGTAGACAACACAGTGGGAAAATTGATAAAATACTGGTTACAAGCATTTTTCTCGATATTTATTTGTTCTATATACCATATCAGAGACAAGTTATTACAGTAAAAAATAATTATCTTTTCCATTCCAGTCACAGATAACTTAAACTGTTTACCAGATAGTCCTCTGCAAATGCTTTCAAGAGGGGTGTAAATTTCTATCGTCTGGTAAAGAGTTAAACTATTCACTCATACCTTTCTCATCTCTTGCATCTGATTGGATATCTAAAGCTGTCAGAAAACTGACCAATCATATAAATTGTTTACCAAATGACAAAATCTTACACTAGTCCAAATTGAAAGCATTTACAGACAACAAATCTACAGTGGCTTTATTAGTGGTATTTGCCTGTGATAGGGTAGAAAACATGGTGGGAAAAGGAGAAAATGCTGGTTACCAGCATTTTCTCCTTTTCCCACCATGTTTTCAAAAGCCTTCTATCTCAGGGTTGTTAAAAGTCAGGATTGTGTGGTAAAGGGTTAATGGGAAAAATACCTAGAAATAACTAGAGTTTATGATAGGTAGATAATATTTTTAACCTTTTACAACACAACAAAATTGTAGATTTGTCCAAATCGAAAGCACTATTTTGCAGACAACCAATTAACCCTTTACCGAACAATCCCTGGTTTTTACGACCCTGAGATAGAAACCTTTTGAAAACATTGTGGGAGAAGGAGAAAATGCTGGTAACCAGCATTTTTTCCTTGTTCCACAATGTTTACTACCCTGCTGGAAACAAATTTCAATTTTTGAGTTACGTTTATTTTGTCGTCTGCAAATGCTTTCAATTTGGTCTAGTCCAAAATTTTGTCGTTTGGGAAAGGGTTAAATGTGGCTCAAATCATGAAATTAATCCTTGATAAGGGCAGGATAGAAAACACTGTGGGAAAAGGAGAAAATGCTGGTAACCAGCATTTTCTCCTTTTCCCACAATGTTTTCAAAATCCTTCTCTTTCAGGGTCTTTAAAACAGAGGGCTTAAAGGAGGGCTAAAGGGGGTGAAGGGTTCAGCATTAGGCCATAGAGGGCCAAATTTGTCGAAAAACATCAGTCGTGAACAATCAGTAGGACTTAGAAGAATTACCTGCACGATTTCTTTCTTACAGATGGTCTCTAATCGAGGGGCTTAAAGGAAAGCAAAAAGGTGTAAAGAGTTCAGCTTTAGGCCATAGAGGGCCAAATTCGTCGAAAAATATCAGTCATGAACAATCAGTAGCACTTAGAAGCATTACCTGCATGATTTCTTTCTTACAAAGGGTCTCTAACTGAAAACAGAGACTGACCATATCAAGACGAACATCGGAAGGTGTTGCTCCTCTGGACAGCAAGGGTTGGTGAAGCTGAATATCAACTGCAATTAAATCAATAATCAACAGTACACTCTGTACCAGATGACGAAACTGTGGACTGGCCCATATTGAACTTATCTGCAGACAAACCAATTAGGTGTAGCTTAAGTGATGGGATTTATCTTTGATAAACAAAAAACACTGTGATACAAGGAAAGATAATAAAAATGTGCTTTAGAGCTAAATAGACTTGCTTGGTATATTATGCATTACGGAGATGCATTAAGCCCTCTTTTGCCAGAGTGTGGCCCATATGTATTTACTCTTTACCAAATGACTAAGTTTTAGATACCTAATTTGAAAACACTTGCAAAATATAAATTGGATGTAGTTCAAGTGATGAAAAATGTCACTGAAAAGGATATAGAAAACATTCTGGAAAAAGAGGAAAATGCTGCTGCCATATTTTTTTTCAGAAGCAATTAAGTCAGGGATGTTTGGTAAAGGATTAACATCAGTCAGCTGTATGACAATCACTGAGATAAAATCTGCGTCTTCTTGATCTGGCATATTTGAGTGCACTTTAGATTTGTTAAACTCGGTACATATACACACTTGCTATAGATACATGGTCATTTGATTAGCAGTTGCTTGCTCTTGCAGTCCTTTTTACCCTCTACCAAACAATTCTGTGTTTAAGTGACCTTGATGAAAAAGTGTTTTGGAAACATTGTAGGTTAAGGAGTAAATGTTGATAACCAGCATTTTCTTCTATTTCAACTTTGATTTCTACATCTCCAAATTCAAACTTCATCATTCTAGCCATGTTTATTTTGTCGCATGAAATAGCTTTCGAAGTAAAGAAATCTAAAACTGCGTCATGTGGTAAAGAGTTACAGCCAAATGGTCTCAGTTCAAATGACAAGGAATCAAGACAAGATGAAAATTACGCGAAAAATAATGACAAATTGCTTTAAGAGCCGACAGCGCATGTTCGTAGAGAGAATTATGTCAAACTCTATCTTTATCACAAACAATAAAGTTGACCAAAGGCTCAAAATACCATTTCATTGGCTACCTTTAAATGAAGGGTCATAATGTGTTGGTGAAATAATCGGTCCGTACGCCGGCGCAGCCATCTTGGAAATTATTTTCTAGTGAAAGATTCGTATTCGATTAATCTTATATTTTGATTTAACAGCCTTCCTATGTACATTTTTTCAAATACAAATCACTTTTTTGGATCACTGTAGTGGAGAAAACATATCATTTTCTTGAAAATTAACTTTTGCTGAACAGCAGTCTAACAAAGCTAGGAGAAATACGAAACGCATGTCCTAAACAAAGTTCTTGGGAGTTTCCGTTGTTAGTCTGTTTACTTGCAAGATGAAGAAAAAATGACATTTTTACCAAATTACTTGACAGCATGAACTCTTTACCGCAGTTTACGCTTCGAATACGCACAGAACAACAAGACATTGATTGGTTAGTTCAGCCTGGTGAAATCACCTTTCATCAGGCGTTAGAGGTTATTTCCCAGATACTTCCCGACTCAAATACATCAGCTTTCCAGTATGACGATTCAGACGGCGAGAGGATCACAGTCCGGAGTGATGACGAACTACGAGCCATGTTTGAAATGTTTTATTGTGAGCTGTCAGAGACGGACATTGTACAGGGACTGATAGAACCTATCATTATCTATCCTAGACTGGGAAAAACACCAAAAGATAGGAATATTCATGACCTTAAAATAAAAACTTCTAAATATTCTCAACCTGCGTTGAGGAGGTTGAATCAGCAGCCAAAACAAGAAAGTGGTATTCTAAACAGAGTACAAAATGTTCCACAAAATTCAAATGCAGTGCAACAAACACATTCGACACAGGCAGGTACAAGGACAGGTGCTGCCGCAGCCAAAAGTATTAAAGAAATTTTGACCTGTGGAAATATAATGGCACAAGATTTACAGCAAATAGAAGTGATAGGTAAAGGTAATGGTGGGCAGGTTTATAAGGCCTTCCATCGACCCACACAAAGACAAATGGCTGTGAAACAGATAGAACTTGATGTTGATATTGAGGTACAAAAAAAGATATTGCTGGAACTAGAGATATTGTACAGATGTCATTCACCTGCTATTATCTGCTTCTATGGAGCATTTTTCATTGAAAACAGAATTTCTATCTGTACAGAATTCATGGATGGTGGATCATTGGACAGGTATGGCCAGATTCCGGAGGAAATTCTTGGAAGAATGTCTTTTCGTCTAGTCCAAGGATTGATTTATATGTGGGAACAAAAAATCTTGCATAGAGATATCAAACCTTCCAACATTTTGGTGAACACCCTCGGCGATGTGAAACTTTGTGATTTTGGAGTCAGCACCCAGCTTGTACAGTCTATAGCCATGACTTACGTCGGAACTAACGCTTACATGTCACCGGAAAGAATAAAGGCAGAACACTACGGTGTTCCATCAGAGATCTGGAGTCTAGGTATCACACTGTATGAACTTGCGACAGGACAGTTTCCATTTAAAGAATTAAAAACAGAAGTCAACCCAGCCCAGCTATGCCATTCCATCACAGAGGGCACACCTCCAGTTTTACCTGAAAGTCATTTTACGAGAGAGTTCATTCATTTAGTAGCAAGCTGTTTACAGAAAATGCCGGAACAGAGAATTTCGAAGACAGAGTTATTGACTCACCCATTTATACAGAAATATGTGATAGATGACGAAAGCGTTAGAATTATGTCAGCTTGGATTAGAACTCATCTTCCAAATATAAACAAATTTGGCTTGCTGTAAATGCTTGTACAAAAAACCTTTAACTACATTATGCAATCTGAAGTTATTAGGACCTTGAACAAGAAGGCTGAATGAGAAACAATGTGGGAAAAGGAAAAAGTGCTGGTAACCGAACACTCAGAAAAGGCACAACCTTCTCTCCTTATCCCACAATGTCTTTTACCCCATCAGAGAATTTTTGCTCATTTCTGTAAATATCAAAACTGTCATCTGCAAATGATTTCAATTTAAAAGGGTCCAAAATCTTTTGCTTTGGAAAGGGCCAACATTTGATCAGACTGCGAAATGTTAGACTTTTGACGGTAAAAGTGTTTTGAGACTAACCTTTCATGTGGCTGAAACAATGGGGTTTGTCCATAAAGGTAGAAGACGTTGTGAAAAAAGGAGGAAGTGCTGATTACCAGCATTTTCTCCTTTTCCACAATATTTTCAAAAGCTTACCTCTTTAGGGTTGTTAATACAGCGGATTGCTTGGTAAAGGGTTACATATTGTTAGTCAAAGTCAGTAATGCTCAGATATATGTGAGCCATGCTCTGGCAAAAGGGGGCTTAATGTACATATTCTCCGTAATCCATCGTAACAAACGAGCCATCACATACTATGGATCCATAACAGCCACATTTTTTTTTTAATAACAGACTTGATGTGCAGTCAGGGGGTAGAATGGTCCTTGGACATACAGAAAACTGACTGATAGCGAAAAGTTTCGGCCCAGGTCAGCCTGTGCAGACTGACCTGGGTCGATACTTTTAGCAGATGCATGAAGCTCCCTTTTCACAGAGTATGGCTTATATATTTTGGTTCTACCGTGATCATCTGAAGTGTCTCTATAAGAGATTTTTGTCAGAGGCACTTTAGATCTGACAGGAGGCTGTTAGCAGGCCTAAAGTGCTCCTAAAATCATGACAGCCAGCTTATAATCTGCTTCTAACCTGTCAAACCTGCATTCAGAGACCACCCTAGAGTAGTAAGTAAAGTGGTCTCTTACAGTAGGTGGTCTTTCATGCAAGTTAAATTTTTTTAGATATAACCCTTAAAGTAACAATAAAGGCCAAATATAAACAAAGCGGGCATTTAAATGCATTTGAATTTATATCATACCATTTAAAAGTATGGAAATTATTGTGAAGATGACAATCTGTCATTGTATGGTCGGTCCAAGTGTTAGTCGCTGACAGAGGAATTAATTTCAAAACTAGGTTAAAACCTACCAGGTAACTGTCTTTTGTTTACCTTTTGCCTGATTTTAAATTCCTTTTTTGTGCCAGCAACTAACATATTGCATGACCACACGATAACAGACTCATCTCCACAATGTTTTCCATACTCTTAAATGGTATGAATTAAATTTAAATGTATTATGACACCTGCTTTGATATTTTGGCCTTTACTGGGCCTTTAAACAGATGTCAAAATTTTAGACCTGTCCAGGTTGAGTGTGTTTGCAGACAACTTACTAAATGTAGATTATATGATAGGATTTTGTTCTGATGGGTTAGAAAACAAAGTTGGAAAAGGAGAAAATGCTTTGGGTTTGGACTAGTCCAAAATTTTCTTACATGGTAGAAACCATGTTATCATTGAATTGGTTGTTTTATATCTTGTACTTAGTATTATTAATTCTATAACACTGTGATTGTTCATGAACGACTGGCATCTCTTTTTCAGAATTGTATGTGCTCTTTTCTCTGTTTGTTTAACCCTTTATCAAACAACAAAATTTTGGACTTGTCCAAACTCAAAGCATTTGCAGGCAACAAATCAAATGTAGCTGAATAGGGCAGGGTTGTCTGAGAAAGGATAGAAAACATTGTGGGAAGTTGGCCACAATGTGTAATACCATTTCAAAGAAAGAAAGAAATTTTTTGAGCAACAGTAAATTTTTGGTCTGCAAAAGCTTAGATGAGTCTAAATTTTCTTCATGAGGGAAAGCGTTATGGAATGTTCAAGCTGAGAAAGAAATAAGTGTAGAATCAGTATAAATTGTGGGAAACAGAAAAAGTTGTGTTAAACTGATTTTAAAGAAAGTGGGTATCTGAATTTTTTTGTCTTTAATATCATTTTTTGGTTGAAAAAAAAAAAACAGATTGTTCATTTTAGCCTTCACTTTAATGTGTTCTTTAAGCTTTTACCAAACAATTTCAAGTTTTAAGACCCTGAGAAAGAAGGCTTTTGAAAACAAATTTCCGAAAAGGAGAAAATACTGGTCACCAGCATTTTCTCCTTTTCCTACAATGTTCCTACACTTTGAAAGAAAAATTTCATGTTTTGGATAACATTTAATTTGTTGCCTGCAAATGCTCTCATTTAAGACAAGTCTCAAATTCTGTCATTTGGTTTAGATTTAAAAGTTTAAGGTCGGAAAGGCTGCAATTACTCTAATAAACATAATGCTATTCTGGCAGTCTTGGGCCTTTTTTTGTTGTGCTGTTTTGTGAAAAGCTTCTGAAGGAGCTATAAGTAGAAAATCTAACCTTTTAGCCCTTTAACACACAATGCCGACTTTTAACGACGCTGGGAAAGAAGCCTTTTGAAAACATTGTGGGAAAAGGAGAAAATGCTGGTTACCAGCATTTTCTCCTTTTCCCACAATATTTTCTACCCTATCAAAGAAAAATAGCACCATTTGAGCGACACTGGAATTGTCGTCTTTAAATGCTTTCAAATCGGAGAAGGCCAAAATTCTGTCGTCTGGTAAAGGGTTAATGCACAATCCTGAGATTTAGTGACCTTGAGAAAGAAAGCTTTTGAAAATGTTATTGGGACAGGAGAGAATGTTTGTTACTAGCATTTTTTTCTTTTTCCTACAATGTTTTCTAATGTAAGGGAAGTTCATTCATTTGAACCACCTTCAATTTGTCTTTTGCAAATGCCTTGAATCTGGACAGGTTTGAAATTGTGTCATTTGGTAAAGAGTTAACCCTTTCGTACACTACAAATTTCGGACTCTTTCAAATTCAAAACATCTGCAGATGGCAGATGTCATATTCAAAATTGGCCCTAATGAGCTTAAGGTCTCTGAAAGGACAGAAAATATTGTGGGAAAAGGAGAAAATGCTGGTTATCTTGTTTAGTCTATGACTTTGTAAAGAGACATCTTTCTGAGAGAAGAAAATTCTGATTATTGGAGACTAGAAAACGATGTTAAATTGAGTTTCAGAGATTTGTAGTTCATTTCAACGTTGTCATATTCAACAGACTGATTACGAGTTCTATAATAATTGGCTTGCAACACGCGAAAAGGGGCATTCGGACATTTGCGTAAAGTGTCGTCTCGGATCAGCCTGCGCAGTCTGCGCAGTCCGCGCAGGCTAATCCGAAACGACACTTTCCGTTTTATGTAATTTCCTGTTTTGCGCAAGTCTACTGAAGAACAAAATCTAATGTAGACGTAAAGTGCCGTCTCGGATCAGCCTGCGCGGACTGCGCAGGCTGATCCGAGACGACACTTTACGCAAATGTCCGAATGCCCCTTTTCGCGTGTTGCAAGCCATATAAAAAAATTCTTTAGGACAGCAGATTTGGCGTCTATGCGGTTTTTTGTTTACATTTCGACCTGAGCACTCTCGATGGCAACAGACAAGTGGTCTTATGACCCTCAAAACCGTTTTTATGAACGTAGTGCAACAAAGGTTGACAACTATGCGAAAGACTCGACGATAATATAAGAATTACTTCCCCTGTTTTTATTCTCTAAATGAACTCATGGTCTGAATCATTATGCAACAGCGGCATTATGTCCGCGCAGGCTGACATGGGTAGAAAAATTTGGTAGAAAATTTTTGGTATTTATGAATTTTAGGGCATGTCAAGGGACCATTCCTGCTCATGATTCAGTCAGTTTTTAGCCAAAATACTTTTATAGATCTATAACTGTATGACGTCTCGCTTGGTGTCAAGCGTTCAGAACAGGAGGTCGTGGGTTCGATCCCTGGGTAGGCCAATTTCTTATCGAGGATTGATGATAGTCATTGCGACAGGATTGATTCCTCTTCCACGGCTGACGATGGTTCTATGGGAAAGCAGCCAGTGGAGTAATGGTAAAAGAGACTTCAGGAAAGCATGGATAGGTGCACTGGCCGCCGTGATATAACTGAAATAATGTTGGAAACAGCGTTAAACACAGTACAATAAATCACTTCTTCTCCTTTTTGCAATGACTTTCATCAATTCTCGGTAAGAAATTGGCCAAGCTTGGGAATCAAATCAGCGATCCCTATGTTTTCAAGTCTTGTACGCTACCAACAGAGCCATTGGGCCTTGCATTTATCTTAACAGTTAGGCTGCTAAGCGCGACTCACTGACATTTTGCGGACAATTTAGATCAAGATCAGACTGCACAGAACGTGCAGTCTGGTCTTTGATCTATACTGTCCGATAAGGAGATGATTATTTTTCTCCAAAAATTAAGTTTGAACTAGCATTATTCGGGGTTTTACCATCGCCTTGAAAGTTTAATTCAAATTATTTAACAGGATGGGGGTTAACATCTAGATAATACTTAAACCCTTAGGCTAAGCGCGACTTACTAACCTTTTGCGGACAGTGTAGATCAAGATCAGACTGCACAGAACGTGCAGTCTGATCTTTGATCTACACTGTCCGATAAGGACATATCCCCCCCCCCCACTTTTTTTACTATCGGCCTAAAAGTTTCATTCCACTTATTTATCCTTTGTATATAGATATAGTTTGACATCATTTCATTATCATGTCCATTTTATCTCATGTATAGTGCTTTTATGATGTAATATATTTTATATAGAAATAAATCTATCTATCTAACATCTAGATAAAACTTTAGTAGAATATGTAAGTTTAATTGGTCTATATTCTCCATCTGTCTATCTATCTATCTATCTATCTATCTACCTATCTAACACCTAGATAAAACTTAAGTAGATTATGTAAGGTTAATTGGTCTATATTCTCTTTGATAAAGTCCTGCCTTTTTATGAAACAGGAGTATGCTTCTGAAAAGATTACAGAAAAAGGATGATAAATTATGGTGGTAACAAGTATTGTTTCCTTTTCAAGAATGTTTTCTTCTTTTTTTTCCAAGGACAAATCCCATCATTTCAGTCATATCTAATCTGTATTTTGAAAATGTTTTACATTTGGGAGAGTCTAAATTTCTGTCATCTGGTATAGATTGCGCATGCGTTGTGTACAAAGTCAAGTGTTCCGAGATTCGTGAGTGAAAAACTTCAAAATTTAGAAGATATTTGTGAATGACTCTAATAATCTTATCAATTAGACAAACGATGAGACGAGGGGACGATGGGGCGGCGTGACATATGACAGTTTTTGGGAAGCAAGGATTTTTTTTATGTGATAGTTTTATAGCCGGACCTAATTAGAACGGTCTCCATGGTTCCGGTTTCCACGGTAACGGATATACAATTTTCCGGAAGAGTTCCGACAAGATTATAACACGCTTATGACCCGATAACAAGACATTCGTACATTGACTGAATGTTGGTAGGAGTAAAGTCTGAGAGGAAACGCTGGCTGTTTTTGGAATGATTCCTTCGCTGAGAGGTATCTCGAGGGTTCTTTAAACACCCATGGCTCTTGAGGAGCTCATTAATGTCATTAATTCTCAAGATTTTGTGTGATAATTGGTAACTCTAGATTTTGACCTGTCTGTCTGTCTGTCTGTCAGTCTGAATGTCTGTCTGTCCGCCCCTCCCCTTCTTTTTACATTTATTTCAATTTTTGTTCCTATCCAGCGCTGAGATAGTGGTATGGACCTTCCTACTTAAAGGAACAACAACAACAACAGCAGCAGCAGCAGCAAAAACAACAACAAAAACAAAACAACAAGATGTAGATAAATAGATAACCGCAATTCTGTCATTTTAACTCTGATCCAAACGACATAAATTTGGACTGGACCAAATTGAAAACAATTGCAGATGACATATTAATTGTTGCTAAAATAATGATTTCTGTCTTTGACAGGGAAGCAAACCTTGTGGGAAAAGGAGAAAATGCTGCACTTTTCTCCTTTTTTCGCAAAGTTTTCAAAAGGCTTCATTCTCAGGGTCGTTAAAACTCGGAATCAAGTGGTAAAGGGATAACTCCAGTCCTACTAAATAAGTGAAATGAAACTTTCAAGTTGACAGTAAAAACCAAATTCTGCTAATTCAAAGGTATTTTTGGGTAAAGAGATCTCCTTATCGGAAATTGTAGATTCAAGATCAGACTGCACGTTCTGTGCAGTCTGATCTTGATCTACAATGTCCGCAAAAGGACCTTGAGTTGCGCTTAGCAGCGTAAGTCTTAAGGTTTCGACCAGAACATATAACAACAAAGCAGATATCGTCGATCAAAGATCAGACTGTACATTCTGTGCAGTCTACTGCACAGTCTGTGTAGTCTGATTTTGATCTAAAACCAACCCGACGGCCCGTCGGGTCCATAGAAATTAACTAGAAACGTGAGGCACTGGAAAACAGTGCAGCAGAAGTACCAATTGTTCAAGAACGAACCAGCAACCTAATTTGTTGTTACACAACCTTGGTAGTTTTGTTGGTGTTGGACTCTAACGCCGCTTTAACATCTTAGTTTATGTTACGGCGGTCAATTTACCTACTCATGTGTTTCCACTCTTTCTCACACCAGTACTGATACCACCTTCTTTCCAAGCCACTGACTACTTTTCTCACATACATCAGAGATGAGAGGCGAAAAATCGCCGTGAAGAAAGTTTCGTCTCAACCGGGTATCGAACTTGCAACCACCAGGTCACGAGTTAGATACTCTAAGTAACCACTGACCTACCCGACCGGGTATCTTAAAAGGGACTGAATCCTACTGTAGAACGGTACGATATGCAGATAATTGACCAATAGCAAAACGTTTCGACCCAGGTCATTCTGCGCGGACTAACACGGGTCTCGAACCTTTTTAAAGATGCACTGAACCACGTTTTCATAGAGCATGAATAACATGTATTTATCACATAACCTCCCTTGTTTCCAATTAAATATACCCATTACGAATTTTCTTATCTTATACACGTTTGAGATGACAATTGTGTGACGTCATTTCTGACGTCATTTTGTACACGTATGTTCTACAAATGAATGGGTTTTATGCATATTACCGCGAGTGCATCTACAGATGGTTTTGCATCTTCTGATCTATAATTTGTGAACTATCGTTATGTGATAAAAACAATCTGATATGAGTTGGCGTTTGACATAAAATTTTATTAAACTCGTCAAGACAAAATGATATTAAAGTAGTGGACCCGTAATAGAAAACAGCTATTTCCACTATAATATTATCCTACAAAATTTGCTTTTATTAAAAATGAGTATTATTGTACTACTTTAACCGAGCCATTTTTTCCTTTTCCTCCTTCTTAGAATTATCATTTATAAATCTAAAACCACTATATTCTCATTACAAAGGGAGATAATAATTACCTGCCTTTTCCAGAAACTAACAAAAGTATTGTTGTGCCCCAGACTTAGGTCATATTTCTACTTTGACTAGCTTATATATTCATCATAGGTCGGAATGACGTCGCATTTTATCGTCTTGTTTTAGTCTTGTGCTTCCATTCGAAGGAAGTTTTCATGGTTACTTTCGGTTTGTTCCGAGCGGTTTAGGCATTGATTTGTAGTTTTAAGTCGTATTCGTTTGTAAATTTAATCTGTATACTAACTGTGGTTGCTACAGGGTCTTGTCACTACTGTGAGACAGCCGATCGTCATTTTATTTCGCTTATTCACTGTTACAGTCATCTGTTCTTTGTTTCATCCGCCATTTTGAACTTGGCGGTGTACATGTAGATTTTTCCTTAGTAACCGTTGGAAGCTGAATCCTTTTATGAAAACTCAAGATATGGATCAGACTAGAGGTGTAAAACGTTCATTTTCGGTGAGAATCATTCAAGTTTTCAGACTCCTTCATACGGTCACAGTTTTCGGTCCAAATTTAGTGTTTAATACTAGCGTTATACTTGTTAAACTCACGACCTGGGTTGCTAGTACGCAAACAAATCTTGTGTACATTTTCGACCAATCGCGGTGTGGGTTGTGCACATTATTTTTGTGTGCGCATCTCATTCCCCCAGTTATTTTGTGTGTACCCACAATGTTTGTCTGTGCACCCACAAGATTCTTTTGTGTACAGGCAGTGAGTATAAATACTCACGCATTTTATCAGTCGTGGTCTCCGAATCGTCCGAACTCGCTAGGGTCAGAACCACTTGCATTTCGCCTTTAAGTAGATTTAACCAGACTTCCTTTCCATTAAGAGTAAGGGTTTTAAGATATCTTCCAGCTGTATCTTATCATCATTCATTGAATTTTATAGATCTTTTGATTGCTTTTGTCCACAAGACAGATTCGCCATTCAAGTCTGGTCTTAGTCCTGAACATAGGCCTATTCGGATAACGTTTCGCTTCGGCATCAGCGCGTCTTTTCGACCTACGTTTTGTTTCCTTTTTCATCAATACTGACTGCATACAGCAATCGGTTCTGCAGTAATAAAATCATATTTCTTGAATCACAGCCGGCTTTTGTTGTGGTGTGTAGTTTTAAAAGCCCGGAGACCCAACCACCCCACCAACAGGGACAAGACGCAACATAATTTTTGGTGTCAGAGAACGGGATTCGTTTTAAAAAAAAAAAACAAAAAACGGATCTAGATACGGATCAGCACGCCATCTAATATACAGAGATCTAGATAAGCATAAAAGCTTATAAGACACAATTGTAGATCAACTTTCAATTTGTTTTAGTCACAAAAAATGAGCGACCCCATACAAGTGGATAGTACTGGTGAAATCACTTTCAAAGCACCCATCAATCAAAATCAAAGCACTGAAGGCACTGAGCGTGAAAGTGAACCTGCCTTGTCTCGATGTGCATCGGTAACAATGTTGGATGCTGAGATGAATACTTCACGCACTTCAACTGATCTTGCAATGCATGCTATGGTTACTAACATGACAGACATGATGAAAGATGTCGTCAAAGAGCTGAAAGCACTTCAAGATTCTCATGGCTCGACTCGGCCTAACAATGAATACAGACGTCACAATTGCACCAATAATAGCACTTTTGAGTTCTGCAACAGAGAACCTATGCACCACACAGATAGAGGTAATGGTGATGTGTATTATGTCCCGCACAATAGGTCTGAAAGCTCCCACGGGAATTCCACCATAGCACAGCACACATATGACGGTCAACCTAGTGGACCGAATAGGGGTAGAAGTTCAAGCCCACGTGAAGTGGCAAATAGTGTTTATAATTTGGGGGGTAGAGTGATAAGTAGTCAATCAACAACTAGCCCTAGGCATCGTAACGTCACTTTCACAGGAAGAGGTGATTCAAACGAACAAGACCATACACACCGAGATAGGACACATTCACCAGTACACATAAGTAATATGGTGAATGGTAGTAATGTACAGCATAGCCGTTTAAATGATAGCCTACTTAATGGCCAGAGCGGATGGATCCCAAATTACGACAGTAGTGGTCAACAAGCAGGGGTAGGAGATGTTTATCAGCAACCCGCAAGATACAGTTGTGATAGATGGAGTTATCATAATGACCCATATCAGCACACCAATACCAAATATTCCCCACAAATAAAACTGCCGCCATTTACGGGTAGGGAGGAATGGGCAACTTGGTTAGCTAGATTTGAAGTTCTGGCTTCCAGGTGTCGCTGGTCTGAAGATGATAAGTTAGACCAACTACTGCCCAAACTAGAGGGTGCTGCTGCTCAGTTTGCTTTTTCGCAGCTCCCACCACAGGTACTCAACAACTATGAAGAACTGGTGTATGAGATGAATAGCAGATTCCGCATAATCGAAACGCCCAGATCATTCGCCGCCAAGTTCAGTCGCCGGGTACAGAAACCAAACGAGACTGTAGAAGAATTCGCTTCAGACCTTAAACGCCTATATGACAAGGCTCACGGGTATAGGGATAAGAGGACTAGGGATGAAGATCTGGTACGACGTTTCTTAGATGGGCTTTATGACGAAGAAGTCCGATTTGAGGTCGAATTCAACAAAGACCCTAGAAATATAGATGAGGCTGTTTATTTCGCTGTGAACTTGATCCAGATCAGAAATGTTAACAGGGGTGAAAGAAAATATCGGTCGAACACTAAACGCACATATGGGGATGATAGCCAATTTTGCGATATCACAGACGACAAGAGTGATGACTCTGCGAGAGTAAATGTGCTCAATAGAGGATCCTTCAGAACAAAGTCAGAGAGTCCGTGTCAAAGCTCTGCATGTGATCAGACTAAGAATGAGACTGTGGCTATTGAGAAGCAATTGCTCCAGCAACTACTCGAAAGAGTAGAAAGGCTTGAAGCTAGTAAGCAGCCTAGAAAATTTCAGGGGTCAGATAAAAGAGAGTGTTTTTACTGTCATGAGATAGGACACCTCATTAAAGACTGCCCAAAGAGAAAGAAGGGTAGTGGAAGCTCTTCAAAACCAGATGATGGTACAAGGAGTTTCAGTGTGCCGCCTTTAAACGGGAAGGGACCAGCCCTTGTGGCCAAAGGGAGGTCCAATTAGATGACAAGTTAATAGAAGGCCAAGAGATAGGTCAGTACCCTGAAAGGGAGAAGCCAGAGTCCAGTGAGGGTACAGATGGGGTTCGTGATCTATGGGATGGTGTGTACATTCGGGGACAAGTCGGTCACGAACCGGTCATCTTTACAGCGGACACAGGGGCTTCAAAAACTGTAGTTTCCAGCTCAGTGTATGACAGAATGGATAGGAGTGAAAGACCAAGATTGAGTGGGTCTTTGTGTTTGAGAGGTGCAGGTGGGTCTCCGATAAAGGAACGGGGCAAGGCTACCTTCAAACTGACTCTGGGTCCATTGGAGGTCATAACTGAGGCTATTGTAGCTGATATTGAAGATGAGGTACTTTTAGGGTATGACGTACTAGGGGACAAAGAGAATGGTCCTGCAGATATGTTGCTTAGTAGAAATATCATCAAATTGGGTGGTAAAGAAATTCCGTGTTTGCAGAAAAGGAAAGGCCAGGGTTCAAGAAAAGTCGTGGTAGCTGATGACGTGCTCCTTCCCGGTCAAGCCGAGACCATCATAAGTGTATATGTTGAACGGGAGGAAGGAGATGATAGTCAATCTGGTGATTTCATAGTAGAAGCTACGGAGACTTTTAAAGAACGCTATCCCTTACAAATGGCTACAACCCTTGTTGACGTAAATAGTGGACCTACCTGCAAAGTACGAGTCCTGAACCCCTTCCCAACGCAAGTAAAATTATGGCAAGACGCTGAAATTGGGAGGGCTGAGAGGATTGAGAAGTTCGTGAGCGTAGTTACTGAAGCAGAACATCTGGAAGAGAAAGATAATTTTGGTTATGCCAGGCGTGTCCAGATTGGTGTGGCGCGGGAAGTAAACAGCTCTGAGCTTGAGATGGCTACTGAAGGGGAGGTACCAGAGCATTTGAAGTCACTGTTCAAGAGGTCAACTGCAGGAAAAACAGGCCATGAAAAGGCAGCTGTAGCAGGATTGCTGAAGAAGTACCAAAGCACCTTCTCAAAGTCTGAATGGGACATTGGTTTAACCAACTTGACAGAACACCCGATAAATACTGGGGATGCAGTTCCAGTCAAACAAAGGCCAAGAAGGGTACCAATGGCATATGCTGAAGAGGAAAAGAAAGCCATCGAAGATCTGTTGCAAAAGGGTGTTATTCAAAAGAGCACGTCACCCTGGGCATCACCGATTGTTTTGGTGAAGAAGAAGTCGGGAGCAATCAGACCATGCATAGACTATCGCAAGGTGAATGCGTTAGTAAAGCCTGATGGTTTTCCGCTCCCACGCATACAAGATTGCCTAGATGCTGTGGCAGGAGCTACCCTTTTCAGCAGCTTCGATCTAACAAGTGGTTACTTCCAAATTCCTCTAAAGCCAGAAGATATTCCAAAGAGTGCATTTTGCTGCAAGTTTGGTCACTTTGAAATGACAAGAATGCCATTTGGCCTAAATAATGCTGCAAGCACGTTCCAACGGACAATGGAACTGGTTCTTCAGGGTCTGCTTTGGGTCACATGTTTAGTCTACATAGACGACATTATTGTCTATGGTTCAAGTTTTGTAGATCACATCAACCGAGTTGACCAAGTTTTAGACCGCATTTCTAGAGCAGGTCTTAAGCTTAAACCTGGCAAATGTAACATGTTACAGACTGAGGTGGTTTTTCTTGGTCATGTGGTTTCAGCCGATGGGGTGCGACCAGATCCGACTAATGTAGCAAAAATCACTGGATGGCCCAGGCCAGCAAATGCCAAACAGGTCAAGCAGTTTGTGGCAACAGGATCCTACTACCGTAGGTTCATCAGAGATTTTGCTAAGATTGCACGCCCATTGACTGCACTTACTAAGAAAGATGCGATCTTCGAATGGACGCCAGAATGTGAGAATGCATTCATGACCCTTAAACAGTCATTGACAGGCCCAAGTGTCATGGGTTACCCGCTAAATGAGGGCGGGACATTCTTTTTGGATGTTGACGCTTCAGGGTCTGGCATAGGTGCCGTCCTTTCGCAAATGCAAGCCGGTCGAGAAAGAGTTATTGCATACGCAAGCCGATCGCTAAGCAAAGCCGAACGCAATTATTGCGTAACTGAATGCGAACTTCTTGCGGTGGTCTATTTCATCCAGTATTTTCGGCAATATCTCTTAGGGCGAAAGGTAACGGTGCGAAGTGACCACCAAGCATTAGTATGGCTCTTCAGCCTGAAGGAGCCGAACGGGAAAATAGCCCGCTGGCTAGAGATTCTGGCCTCGTATGACTTCAATATTGAGTACAGACCCAGCAAACAACAGCCGCACTGCGATGCCTTATCAAGGTGCGAAAACCCAAGGGATTGCGACTGCAATGTTGTCGACACCCTGGAGCCATTGAAGTGTGGTCCATGTCGTAAGTGTCGGAGACGAGCAGACATAATGGCGTCATCCCAAAATGTGGGTGAAAAGTCGACCACGGTTAAAGCAGAAGGAGATACAACTGAGGAAGTGAGAGACTCACAACCAGCCCTGCCAAGTAAACTTAGGGAGGTTGCCATTGCAGGCCCCAGCAAGGAAACTATTCAGTGGACCATTGCCGGGGTAAGTCAAACAGCAGGTGATGTGAGAGCAAAGCAGTTGCAGGATCCCGACATTGAAGTTGTTCTTCAAGCTAAGGAAGCCAACAGTAAACCAGGAAAAGAACTAACAGAGACACTTAGTCCAGCGTGCAGGCACTACATCTTGTTGTGGGAAAGCCTGAAAGTGGTAGACGGAGTTCTAATTAAGGAATTCACAAAACAAGATAAATCAGCAATCTATGGGCAGGTTGTGGTTCCGGAAGGCATGAAAAAGCCAATACTCAAGTCAATGCATGAATGCTTACTAGCAGGTCATATGGGTGCAAAGAAAACAAAGACTAAAATACTTCAAAGATTTTATTGGTTCAATCTGAAAGAGGATGTCAAGGTTTTTGTCCGCCAGTGTGACATATGTGGGCGCGACAAGAAACCATCTCGAACACCGAAAGCCCCGATGGGTTCGGTCCGAACTGGAGCGCCATGGGACATTGTTGCCACTGACTATTTGGGCCCGTTTCCGATGACACAAAGAGGGAATCGCTACATCCTTGTGTTGACTGATTACTTCTCTAAATTTGTAGAGGTTATCCCTGTCACCGACATGTCTGCCGAAACTTGCGCTTCAAAAGTTTTGAATGAATTCATTTCTCGGTGGGGTTGCCCAATATCGATCTTGAGTGATCAAGGTCGAACTTACGAAAGCAATGTTTTCAAAGAATTGTGTAGATTGTTGGAAATAAAGAAACTTCGCACAAGTGTCCGTAACCCCAGATGCAACGGTCAAATAGAACGATTTAATCGCACTCTATTACGTATGGTTCGGGCTTATCTGGCAGGTGAGCAAGAAAATTGGGACTTGAATCTTGGTTGTTTAGCTGGTGCCTATCGCGCAACTCCCCATGAAAGCACTAAGCTTACTCCCAATCTTTTGACAATGGGCAGGGAAGTGCGTCTTCCCGCAGAAGTCTTGTTTGGCAGTGCGACTAACAGAGGATTAGTACCAGTAACCAGCTATGGTGAATATGTGGACAACCTTCGAACTAAACTGAACCATGCTCACACCGTAGCCAGACAGCATTTGAAACGATCCGCTGAACGTAGTAAAATAATTTATGACAGAAAGATGTTGTTTAACAACTACGAGGTGGGTGACGTAGTATGGTGTCTTGCTGAGGCGCGTAAAGTTGGTGAGGCACCAAAACTTCAGCCCGCTTACGAGGGGCCATGCGTTATTACGAGCAAACTGTCTCCAATGACCTTTACCATTAAGGTTAACTCAAAGGGCCTAGAACGCGTAATTCATCACAACAAACTGAAACCCTACGAGGGTTGCGACGTGCCGAACTGGATTAAGAAAGAGAAAAAATCGCTACAGTAGTAGTCGCGAAGACTATTTACAAACATCTGAAAGTCAACATCGTTATTCGTCACCAATGAAAAGTTTTCTGTGATAGCAAAGTCACTTTGATCACGCTGCGAGCGCCTTCTCATTTGAACTCCAAGCGACTTGAATGGGATCTGTCTATCCTTTCTTTCATTGTAGCAGTTGTTAAGCAAGTCGGCAAATTTCCGCATCCTTTCTTCTTTCAGACGGCCATGGCAGACACAAGAAGAGGGAAACTGTATGCATGCATCCACTGCGAGCTTTCTGGGAAGTGGTACGCTGAGGCAAAGTACCGGGTAGTGGCTCACATATTTAAGCATCACTTGGCCCTAGACCGTGCACCCTTCTATTGTACACTCTGCCTACTGCGCTGCACATCCAAGAATGCCCTGCTGAACCACGTCACCAGGTACGCAAGACACAGACTGGTCTTGGCACAGAGTGGAACAAGAGATGACTCAAGGTACCTAGTGGAGAACCCGAACCCAGCACAAGTCATCCTGGGAAAAGACTTCAGGGAGCTCTCAACGTTAGAGGCTTGCAGACTCCCCTCAGCTCCATCAGATGATAGTCCCAGTGTAGCTGCCAGCACTGCCACAACCATCACCCCAGGTGCCATCCTGAAGACTGCTGGTCTGCCAACTTCATCACAGGGTTTGATCAGTGTTCAGTTGACGCCACAGATGCTATCGAGTCTCCTGAGCCAACAGGAACAACAGGGGCCATCAAAGCACCAACAGGCCAACCTTCCAAAGGATGACACTCTTGGGCTTAAGCCTCCTATAACCTTTCCCTTGTATAGCCCAGCTCCACCACCGTCGATGCCGCTCTACGCACCGACACCCCTGTCAGAAACAAACATGGCAACAACCCAGATTGGTCAGGCCAAGACTACCTGCAGCTCATTCAAGCCCCATTCTCCCTTGATGACTCCACAACTTTCTTCCGGATCTTCCTCCTTGTCTTCGGCCTGTTCTTCAAGCACAGACTTCATCTCGATGCCAAAGCTGTCGACCGGTCCGGAGTTCACCGCAGTACCTTTGGAACCCAGCTTACCTGCTACAGGGGTGCCCAACTCCGCACCTGTGCCGAAGTCAGTGAGCAGCTGCACTGAGAATCTCCTGCCATCCCTCTTCGATGACATTTCCGAGTTGGACTATGGGTTTGATGACGAGGATCCCTGTAGTCGTGAAAAGCCAACAGTAGCTGAAGGGCCAATCAACTCCAAAAGCGACGCTGCGATCCAGACCGAAAGCAATGATGCACAGGAGCCAGAAGCAAAGAGGCTACGAACAGATCAGGAAAGTAACAGTGTCCTTGCCACGGTTATCGAACATGTCTTTGAAAGAGGGATCAGTCGGTTGGTGGATGCTGTAGAACAGAATAGCCGGGCCATCCGTGGAGTTGATAAGACGTTAGAGAAGTTGACAGAGTTTACTACGAGGCTGAGTAGAACTATGGAGAGAATCGGAGAGGAGCAGAGGAGGGAACACGAAAGGAGACACGAGGAAGATAGGAGAAGAGAAAGGCCCAGACAAACATGTAAAGGAAAGGAGAATAAGACACTGAAGTCGGTTGTTAATAAGAAGTAGACTTTTTAAGTTATATCACAAGTGCTGATTAGGAACGGTGTATTAGTAATGGTTTTTTTCTTATTCATGAAAGTGACTTTTAAGAATTCATCATCTGTGACTGTTAATTCTATTTGTAATGTTATTTGTATATAGTGAACTTTATTTAATTGCAATTCTGATAATAGAAATCTGTTTAATGGCAATTTGATACTCAGGGCAAATTCGTTTCTGCAGTACTTTTTGTCCGATAAGGTCTCCCTGTTAATTGCAATGACAGCTTAATAGCAATATTTTGCTAGCAGGTAGTGATTGCAAATAAGAGGAATAAACTGAATTTTAGGATGTTTCCTACTCCTTAATTAGTCAGATGGAACTTTGACTTTTTTTAAAGGGGGGAGTGATGTTGTGCCCCAGACTTAGGTCATATTTCTACTTTGACTAGCTTATATATTCATCATAGGTCGGAATGACGTCGCATTTTATCGTCTTGTTTTAGTCTTGTGCTTCCATTCGAAGGAAGTTTTCATGGTTACTTTCGGTTTGTTCCGAGCGGTTTAGGCATTGATTTGTAGTTTTAAGTCGTATTCGTTTGTAAATTTAATCTGTATACTAACTGTGGTTGCTACAGGGTCTTGTCACTACTGTGAGACAGCCGATCGTCATTTTATTTCGCTTATTCACTGTTACAGTCATCTGTTCTTTGTTTCATCCGCCATTTTGAACTTGGCGGTGTACATGTAGATTTTTCCTTAGTAACCGTTGGAAGCTGAATCCTTTTATGAAAACTCAAGATATGGATCAGACTAGAGGTGTAAAACGTTCATTTTCGGTGAGAATCATTCAAGTTTTCAGACTCCTTCATACGGTCACAGTTTTCGGTCCAAATTTAGTGTTTAATACTAGCGTTATACTTGTTAAACTCACGACCTGGGTTGCTAGTACGCAAACAAATCTTGTGTACATTTTCGACCAATCGCGGTGTGGGTTGTGCACATTATTTTTGTGTGCGCATCTCATTCCCCCAGTTATTTTGTGTGTACCCACAATGTTTGTCTGTGCACCCACAAGATTCTTTTGTGTACAGGCAGTGAGTATAAATACTCACGCATTTTATCAGTCGTGGTCTCCGAATCGTCCGAACTCGCTAGGGTCAGAACCACTTGCATTTCGCCTTTAAGTAGATTTAACCAGACTTCCTTTCCATTAAGAGTAAGGGTTTTAAGATATCTTCCAGCTGTATCTTATCATCATTCATTGAATTTTATAGATCTTTTGATTGCTTTTGTCCACAAGACAGATTCGCCATTCAAGTCTGGTCTTAGTCCTGAACATAGGCCTATTCGGATAACGTTTCGCTTCGGCATCAGCGCGTCTTTTCGACCTACGTTTTGTTTCCTTTTTCATCAATACTGACTGCATACAGCAATCGGTTCTGCAGTAATAAAATCATATTTCTTGAATCACAGCCGGCTTTTGTTGTGGTGTGTAGTTTTAAAAGCCCGGAGACCCAACCACCCCACCAACAGGGACAAGACGCAACAGTATCAACAAATAATTTCAAGATAGACATCAAAGGAATTTCTGGTCGGTTAAAAATGTGCAAAATTATTATATCAGTATAAATCCTTATTTATCAACTATCAAGAAATGTTATTCCATGTTGCACAAGAAGCGTTAGGGCTCTACTACCTTAAGCTCGCCAAAGGCTCGCTTAATAACATTTTCCCTACACTCGTTCAATAAAATTTTATCTCAAACGCTAACTCATATCAGATCCTATATATCTATTCCTTGTTTCCTATAAACGGCCCTTTGGTGGCAAACGTGACGAGAAGGCTTACTGGACAATAATTATTATAGATAACAAAGTGTGATATTCCACATGTTTTTATGTTGTTGTATTCTTGAAAGAGACGGACGGACAGGCGGGCGGACGAACAACGGGCAAGCGGACGGATGGATAGAAAGATACAAAAAGACAGAGAGGAAGACAAACAGACATGACGGGCAGACTGGCAGACATACAGACAACAGAGGGAGAGACAGAGAGAGACAGAGACAGGCAGACAGACTGACAGACAGAGAGGGGGGGGGAAGAGAGAAGAAGAAGAAGAATAAGAATAAAAAGGTGAAGAAGATGATGAAGAAGAAGAGAGAGACAGAGACAATGAAAGAGACAGACAAGACCGCAGCCGGATCTCGACTGGTTAGCAGAATTAGGTATACGGACTTTATTACGATTTATATGACTTTTTCATGTTCTTCCGCCATCCCATAAGTACATATAATTCTCACAACACCACTTACTTACCTTATGACGTTAGCTGTTAGTAAAGTATAAATTTCAAAATCCATTTGGTATGAACGTAAGCTTTGAAAGGGGATAGTTTCGATATAAAAGCATGTCTACAGAGCGAATATTATACTGAAATTGTGACATATGGCAGACAGACACCGTAAAAAATGAGAGACATGCACAAGTAGTATAGGAGGGTCGTCTACACCCCTGCCAGGCCAGGGCAGGGGTCTAGACGACCCTCCCTGAGTGCCGTACATCACCACCCCTGAAAAGAAATTTGTCCTATTCTACCACCCTGAAAGAATTTATCCCTTGCAAAAGTTCACAAAAGGTCCGAAAAGTTGCGAGTAAGGGATAAAGTCCGAGATTCCGCATGAAAATGTTACTATAAATAAAATCATAGCATTCAAAATGGCGGCCTTGTGACTGACAGTCTGGGTAAAAATCCACCCAAAGAGACTACCCTGAGTGGATTTTTCTGCAAAAAAGGCAAAAGGGGGGAGCATTGAGTTGGACTTAGTTTTTTCTTCACCTATGTATGATTTTTCTTTCTAAATGCCTGAACATTGAGTTGGACTTAGTTTTTTACCCTATGGATGATTTTTTTCTCTTTCTAAATGTCTGGACATTGAGTTGGACTTAGTCTTTTTACCCTATGAATGATTTTCTCTCTTTCTAAAAGCCTGACCACTGAGTTGGACTTAGACTTTTTTCTACATCTCTATGAATGATTTCTCTTTTCTAAAAGGAATTTATCCCTATATCACTGAGTTGGACTTAGTTTTTTACCCTATGGATGATTTTTTTTCTCTTTCTAAATGTCTGGACATTGAGTTGGACTTAGTCTTTTTCTGCAATTATGAATGATTTTCTCTCTAAAAGACTGAGCACTGAGTTGGACTTAGCTTTTTTCACCCTATGAATGAATTCTCTTTTCTATTTGTCTAATCATTGAGTTGAACTTAGACTTTTTTTACCCATATGCTATTAGGATTGCTTTATTGTTTTACTTCTATCCACTACTTGACCTTTAAGTGGTTTCTCTCTAAAAGCCTGGCCATTGAGTTGGACTTAGACTTTTTTCTGCATCTCTATGTATGATTTCTCTTTTCTAAAAGGAATTTATCCCTATATCACTGAGTTGGACTTAGCTTTTTCTTCATCTATGTATGATTTTTTCTTTTTAAATGTCCGAGCACTGAGTTGGGACTTAGTTTTTTCACCCTATGAATGATTTTCTCTCTTTCTAAAAGGATGACCATTGAGTTGGACTTAGTCTTTTTCTGCAATTATGAATGATTTTTTCTTTCTAAAAGACTGAGCACTGGGTTGGACTTAGTCTTTTTCTGAGTTTTTTTACTCTTTGCAGTATAACTCTCTGGAGTATAACTCTTTTGGAGTGCAACTCTTCTAAAAGAAGTTTGACAATTTGAAGAAATGACAATTTTGAAGAAAGATAGAACTTTCGTGGTAGCTGGTTAGTCCTGAAAAGGACTGTTGGGTTAGCTCTGAAAAGAGCTGTGACAATTTGAAGAAATGACAACTTGAAGATAGAACTTTCGTCTGACAGCTTGAAGGTAGAACTTTCGTCTGACATCTTGAGGATAGATCTTTCGTGGTAATGGTTAGTCCTGAAAAGGACTGTTGGGTTAGCTCTGAAAAGAGCTGTGACAATTTGAAGAAATGACAACTTGAAGATAGAACTTTCGTCTGTCAGCTTGAAGGTAGAACTTTCGTCTGACATCTTGAAGATAGATCTTTCGTGGTAATGGTTAGTCCTGAAAAGGACTGTTGGGTTAGCTCTGAAAAGAGCTGTGACAATTTGAAGAAATGACAACTTGAAGATAGAACTTTCGTCTGACAGTTTGAAGGTAGAACTTTCGTCTGACAATTTGAAGAAATGACAATTTGAAGAAAAGATAGAACTTACGTCTGACTATTTGAAGAAAGGTAGATCTTCCGTGGTAGATGGTTAGCCCTGAAAAGGGCTGTTGGGGTGGTCCTAAAAAAGGACCTGGTTTGGAGGTTGTGTTTTTAAGCACAACCTCCAACCTTCCTGCACGCCGGACAGCTACTTGCAGCCCTCCTCTTCAGCCTTTTTAGTTGCTGCTCGTCCAAGGCGAAGTCCAACGAGAATGGTGGCTCGTTGTCACTATCCCAGCACTCGGTCTGGGGCACGACGAACTCCTTCTTCTTCTTTTTTTCTCTGGATGCCATCTGGGCGAGTTTAGAAAAACTCATGTCTCTCAACGCACACTCCATGTTGCAGCAACTTGAAGAGAATGAATGATGTGCGGGAAATGCCGCTGGGTTTTATAACTTTTCAGACGGATTGAACTAGTTGACCCATGACGTCATTTTCTCCTATGTTTTTCCCGCGTCGGCGTTTCATGCTGTTTTGGCTCCAAATTAATGTTATCCAATCAGATTCACCGTTGTTTTTCTAATACTAAATGTTTTATTTTTGACCAATCCATGGTTTTGTTACCTTTTCTTGTTCGGGTTAGAAAAAAACTAGAGTTTAACTAACCTATGACTTTTTTTGATTATGAGTCTTCTGACAAAATGAAAAGAAAGATGTTTATTTAAGATAGCTAGCCCTGAAAAGGGTTGGTTTTTTTGTACAGAATGCACTTTTTTTTTTATCCTCCTCTCTTTCTTTTGATTGATTCCATTTTATCTAACATTTGCATCAGATGCTCATTTTCATGTCTGATATATCTGAAACGTTCTCTTTCTTCTAACCAGAAGAGCAATAAGAGAAAAAATGTTAATCCAAACATTGTGGGATACTGGTTCAGGTTTTACGAAAAGTTAATGGTGAATGAGAAAAAATAATCAAGAGTTTGGTGTTTTATATGTGTAATGGATCACTTTTTAGTTTTTTTCATCCTATGAATGATTTTTCTCTCTAAATGGAATTTGTCCCTATATCGCTGAGTTGAACTTAGACTTTTTTCTGCATCTCTATGTATGATTTCTCTTTTCTAAAAGGAATTTATCCCTATATCACTGAGTTGGGCTTAGTCTTTTTCTGCATCTATGAATGAATTCTCTTTCTAAATGTCTAAGCATTGAGTTGGACTTAGTTTTTTCTTCACCTATGTATGATTTTTTCTTTCTAAATGTCTGAGCACTGAGGTGGGCTTAGTTTTTTCTACATCTATGGATGATTTTTTTCTTTCTAATTGTCTGACCATTGAGTTGGACTTAGTCTTTTTTCTGAGTTTTTTGCTCTTTTCAGCGTAAGTCTCTGGAGTGTAACTCTTTTTGGAGTGTAACTCTTCTAAAAAGAAAGAAGTTTGACAATTTGAAGAAATGACAATTTGAAGAAAGATAGATCTTTCGTGGTAGATGGTTAGCCCTGAAAAGGGCTGTTTTTTGAGAAGAGCTGATTTTTTGAAAATGTTTATTCAGTATCAGCATCAGTCGATTCGCTGTCTGACTCACTCCTTTCAGCGGCGATTTGCGCGCGGAAAAGACGGGTCACCTGCTCGATTTTTGAAATAACATACTGAAAATACATCTCAAGCATGCCCTCAATAATGAGTTCCTTCATCCGAAGGTTATAACAGAACACCCTGTTATTAGCAAGCTCAGCCCTCTCGTATCGTCTTCTCACTCCAGCTAAGCGTTGTTTAAGTAAGACGATTTGCCTCCTTGCTCTTATTAACTTTCGCTCAGCATCCATCCAAGTACCAAGAAGTGGTGCTATCGTAGCCATTGTGAAAATGAAATGTATGGAAAATAAATCGCCGAGATTTATAGCTTTTCAGACGGATTGAACTAGTTGACCCATGACGTCATTTTCTCCTATGTTTTTCCCGCGTTGGCGTTTCATGCTGTTTTGGCTCCAAAATTAATGTTATCCAATCAGAATCACCGTTTTATTTCTAATACTAAATGTTTTATTGTCGACCAACCCGTGGTTTTGTTGCATTTTTTCTTGTTCGGGGATAGAAAAACTAGAGTTTGACTAATCTATGACTTTTTTTGATTGTAAATCTTTTGAGTTTTGACAATTTGAAAAAAAGATAGAACTTTCGTGGTAGATGGGTAGCCCTGAAAAGGGCTGTTTTGTTTTTGGAGGCTGTGTTTTTTCCACTTCTAATGGCAACACCCGAAATTCGCTTGGCAAATAGGGCATGCTGTAATCTTCCTCCCAAATTCGATATCAACCAAAATGATATCCGGTGTTGTCTTTAATAATAGTTGAACTAATCTTTCGCCGAGATCTTTGTATGGCTGTGTTATACGTTGTAGTTGGTTTTGTTCCTCCTCTCCTACGAGATGAGTGGTTAGTTGCAATAACTGCTGCCCGGCATTTAGATACTCTTGGAGAGCCTCACGTAGTTGATGATTTACCTCCTCCATATTGATATTGCTTCCGAATATTGACACTGTTTTCGAAGTGATCGTTAGCTGAGAATCAAGAAATGGTGATTGTATGAAAATAACGCCGAGTTTTATACGTTTAAGGAGGATTGAAATTTTTAAAGAGCTCGGGTCTGGCAGAAAGCACATACATTTTTTCCATGCTACGTTTCATGCTAATATAGCAAAAAAAAAGTTATGAGACGTTGTATGGAAAAAATGTAGACAGAACAAGTCTTTGGGGAAAAACAGAATGAAGAGCTCTATTGTTTTTTTGAACTTTTATTTATTGAACTTTTATTTACTGAACAGAACTAAACATTGAAACATTTTTTTTGCAATGCATTATAAAAAATTTGTTGACAATGAAAAAATTTGTTGACAATGAAAAAAATCACAAGGAAACATTTTTACAATACAGCATAAAAAACATTTTCTTAACAATGAAAAAATCACACTGAAAAAATTTCTTAATGAATTATTCACAATGAATTAATCGCAATGAATTAATCACAAGGAATTATTTTTTCGCAATGAATTATTTTTCGCAATGAATTATTCGCAAAAACAGTATATAACAAATTTTTTACAATGCAAATTCGCAAATACCACGAGTTTCACATTTGTTTTCATATTCCGTAATGTCTTTATGCAATTGGTCATACCCCAAAAACATTGTATAATCACTGTCCATATCGTCGAAATCTCGTAGGCCTATGAATGGAGCAACATGTCTATAAGCGTCTTTTGTTGAAAGAGCTGAATACACCACTTCTTCTGTAACATCTCTATCAAATAGAATATACCCTACCATGGTTTCCTTTGATTCTCCGTAGGAATCATGAACAGATCCTTTTTTGTAGCGTAAGTAAAAGTCAAATAGAACTGATTTCATTTTCAGAACGTTAAGAAAACTTTCTTCTGTTGTTCCTATGATAAAAAATGTCCATCGACTTGTGGATCGAAACAGCTTACTAATAACATTGTCTTTCATACAGCTATCTGCTAAATAAGTCTTTAGAACGAGATCCAACCCCGAATCGTCCACCATCGTTGCAATAAAGTTGATTATACCATACACTTTGTAGGACTTTTCTCCTTTTGCAATCCACTTAAACAATTTTCCGATCCAAATTTTCATACAGAAAAATTTAATGTTAAGCTGTGTTCGTTCATCAAGCGTATGCTGTCGAACAAATTCTCCATAAATTTTTTCACGTAGTTCTATTGGTAACGGCAACATGATTGTTTTTGACCAACGGCTAATATTTTTTCCCCGACTTACTTTGACTGATTGGTACACAACAATGTGATATGAAATTATTTTCTCAAACTTTTATAACCATAGGGTACAGTATCAGCACCATTTACAATAACTCTCTTGGTGTATACAGAACGAAACGTTTTTGTTTGTGGTTCACTGGTAACCGTTCTATCTCTGTGTCTTTTAATTCTACAATCATACTGAATTTTGATTTCTATTGTGCGATCCAAAGCACATTTCGAATATGTATCGAAATTTAGCACCTGTTTTGTATTGTAATCCAGAGTAATCCCCTTTACTTTACATTTGCTTATCTCTTTTCCATCTTTTGTTTTCATTTTGTAAGCATAATTCTTAGGTCCAAGTCCTCTGAATTGAGTAATTTTACACGCAGGCTCTTCATCAGTCCATTTTCCTAACCGGCTGTTAATAATAGGAGGATTCCATAATTCAGGGTCGTGAATGTACATACAACTATCTGTATCGAAATACAGAACTCTATCTTTTAACTTTTCAAGAACGCTGTACAATTCCAACCTTGCATAAGCTGTTACGTAAGAACCTACTACCACATTGGCTGTAGCGTGGGTGTCAATATGTTCCAACTTTGATTGATAGTTAACCAAGATGAATGAACAGTTCTCGTCAAAGATTTCTACATGCTTTACAATGAAATTGGGATTGGTGACTAATTCAAAATATTTAGACGGATCACTGATGTATTCCGTCTGGGTCATTTTTTCACGCTGAGCTAATTTTCCCCAAAGACAGTTCAACATAATCTTAGCAAATGATCTTCTCCCAGCATTTCTTTGAATACAACTTGGATCAAGACGAACACCTTCCGCCTTCTCATATTCACAAACAAACTGATCTTTTTCTGAGTCTGATTGACACCAATCTGGATAACCACTGGCTTCTTGCTTAATTTTCAAGAAATTGTCCACATAATGTTTAAAGAACTGATCTGACACAGAATTGAAATGCCAAATTTCATACACTTGTAATAATCGATAACCGCAGTCAAGAGCCTTGAATAATTCAAAAGTAACCCAAGTTCCGACCAAAGCCCTCTCTTCTTTACCATGTCTACAAATGTTTGAGCTTTCTTCTGCACATTTCATACAGAGTGGAAACATCATTTTGTTGTTACAGTGAACTGGGAGAACGGGGTGAAACAAATCAGTTGGAGGTAAAACTTTACACTTGATTAATCCCTCATATTGGCGAATATTGTTCATATCAATATTCTCAGCAGACAAAATTTTTGGCTGACCTACAGGATAGGATTTGTGTTTACAAACGTAAGGGTATAGAGAACAGATATCGATGTACTTGATTTCCTTTTTGGTTTTTTCATCAACATCATATCCAATTTTTATTGCATTACATCTTCCCCCGGACAAACCATCCCTCGGATCGATAGGGTCCCAATGTGGATATAACTTTTCAATGAGTTTTTTGTACTCTTTATCCTTCATCTTAGCATCAAATTCGTGTTCCCAAATGTACACTACATTATATCCCATTTCTTCGATATCTGCTATACGTTCAAAAGTACGTTCGTACAATTCAGACATGGGTTTTCCATTAATAGGATTGATCTGTTTTCGATCTGTATAGCATACAGGACAACCATGATACAAATCCCCAAGAAATTCATAAACAGTGTTTGATTGACGGTGAAAACCATCTACACTATATTTCCCGATTTGAGCTTCACCACCATTTTTTGCATGCTGAATATTAATACCTTTTTCCTGAGCAACGCTTTGAACCCATCGTATCGCTTTCATAGAAAAGCGACGTCTGGATGAGTCTTTACTTGAAATGATAGCTATTTGATTTTCTGGTAAATATTTGCTTCGCCACACCTTGTTACAGGCATCTGCGATGGTAATCGCCTCTAAAAATGGACAAATACCACCCTGTTCGATAAACAGCTTTCTGAATTCAGCACACCCTCGTCTGAGGATATCAACATCTGACCTACAGTACAATTCCATCTCCTTCTGAAAATTGAATTCCTCACCATTTCGAACTTTGTCATTATACCAAACTATGAATTTTGACCTACCCTCTTCAGACATTGAGTCGGGTTTGTAATAAGTCATATCCAAGTAGGGTCCAATGTAACTCCAAAATTCATCTGTATTTGCCCAGTGAGGAAAGTAACCTTTTTTCATTTCTTGAAGACCAAAGGTGGGTGGAAATTTTGCCAAACCAAAACTCATGAAATTGAAAGAATCGATCAGACGTACACCATTCAGTTCTAACTTCATAATATTGTTTCCATTCATGATCAATTTTGGAAGTTTTAACCCAACTTTGACAATATAGTCAAGAATGAACTGACCGTCATAGCCTTTGAAATTATGGGCAATAGCCGTAACCCCTTTATGATGTTTTGAAAAGAGCCAGTTGCAAAATTTACTCAAAGTTTCTTCACCTTGAAAAATAACTTCCCGACCCTCTTCAAATTCACTGCATGTAGAACAATGAAAATCAAGTGATTTATCGATACATACATCACACGCTCTGTGTGCGATACAATAATTCGGGATGTGTACGCCTGTGTATTGTTTGCATTCAAAATCAAAGAAAATAAACTGTGGTTTTTTGACTACAGAAGAACTCGTCTCGTCATCGCTGTCATGGTTCAACTTACTTTGGTAAGGTTGAATATAGCATTGATGAGAAAAGTTAACAATTCTCTTACAGATATGACATCTTTTCTTTCCATTGCAAACATGATTTTTCTTTCTGTCATGATATTGTGCACCGCATTTCGAGCAGAGTTTTACTAATACACAAATGGATTTCTTTTCTTTACCTTGTACATTTCTGTGATTTTCAAAGCATTCAGCACTAAAAAACCGTCTATTGCAATAACTGCAAACATATTCTTTTGATTCTGATGGACATTTTCCTTTGCGATAACAACCTTTGCAGATATTTGAACAAGCATGATTTTCTCGGTTAGAGTAACCCACATCACAGAACTCACAATAATATCCACAACTAAGAAAACCTTTGATAGATTTGATGTAGTCATAATGGTTTTGATGAAAGTACAAATGTATAATCTTACTATTGGCTTTCACTTCTGGATGTTTAAATATTTTTTCCACTTTTGAATGCTGTTGGTGAACTTTAATGACATAGCCTTTTTCATACAAGAATGTTTGAATTTTTTTGTATTCATCAATTCCTACAGACTGGTTTGGTGAAACTCCAGCTTCATTTAACAATTTCTCAGCTTCAGTCTTTTGAAAAAGGCGTTTTGAACGACAAATACGACGCCATTTTCTATTCCATACTTCGGTGTTTTCACGTTCACTGTAGCAAATTCCCACAACAACAGCTCTTGCAAAACATAGTTGGTCATGATTACCAATTTGTATAATAGATTGCTTCTTCTGGGCAAAAATCTTCGAATCTAATTCTGACGATCTATATTTTTGTTTTCCGCTACCACTTGGTGGTATTGTATGTGTAATGTCAAATGTCATTAATCCATCGTTCAAGACGAAATCTGTATTCGATTGTAAAACTCGTTCAATTTCATTCAGCATAGTTTCACCTTGTAACTGGTCTGCAGCTAAAAAAGGAATATGGATTCCTATTTCCAACGAAGGATGATTGATGGTAATTCTAATCATGTCCGTAGGGTTAGCATTTAACTTTCGAATGATTTCATGGGTAACATCGTCAAATAATCCAAGTAGTCTCTGAGGTGTTAATTCTTCAAATTTCTTAAAACTCAGCATCAGCACATGTGATTCTGTTTTAAATTTTCTTGACTTCTTATTTCCCTTTTCTGTTAAATCATATAGACTTTTCATGTCTAAGTTAGAGTTGATACTTTCATCGTCGCTGTCATTTTCTTCTTTCAACGGTTTAGTTTTTTTCTTTTTTATTGCTGGAAATATCTCATCGTCACTTTCTTCTTTCAAAGGTCTAGTTTTTTTCTTTTTTGTTGGTGGAAACACCTCATCGTCACTTTCGCTGTCTGAATAGGTTATTATTCTTTTTCTTTTACCCATCGTTTTAGCTCTGAGTGAAAAGACAATAATGCAGAAGTGAGAAAAAACTGACAATTTATATAGCCTCTCCGTTGTAACAGTGTATAAATAGAGACGATAGTTGTGAAAATCTAATCATTCTCCTACTCAACACACAGCTGATAAAAAAATATGAGCGAGTTAAAGCTGCAAAATACATCACCACTTAGAAAGAGGGTGTATCTGTATGTTAATCCATACACCCATGATTATGAGATCAGCAATATACCATCAAAGTATGATGTTAAACATATCGGAAACTATGTGGGATCATTTTTATCCCAGCAACATTTAGAAGAAAAAGATGTTTACCGTACTACCAGCTACAGAGTTTTGGATCAAGCGACGATTGACAAACGATATGGTGCGAATGGCGAGAGAACAAATATTTGTTTCACATGCAACGAAGCAGGACATTGGGCCAAAGGATGTCCAGAAAAAGAAAATCAGCTAGGAACAATTGTTTTTGTCTACGTGAATCCGCACAGTCACGACATTGAGATTTTACCATCGTTTTACAACGTTGATGGTCTCAAAGATATAAAATTCGTCGGCACACTAAATTCATTCTGCAGTGGAAATACATGGAAAAAAAGTTCACCACAAGCTACATCGTCATCGGTTGAAACTCAGACCGTAGACATGCAGAGCGACACGACGGATATCAACGATTCAGAAATCTGCAAAATAGCAGATGATTTAGAGACATTACGAAAAAAATCTAAGAAAACAACAAACTTTGGATCTAAAAAACAACGATTTTTCTGCAGAAGCGGGTTGCTCGTACGGAGAGGAAAAACAGCAAAACAACGAAATGAAGAAAAAACGAGTAACAAAGAACTGTTTCTTTTACAAATCAACAAAACACGAGGATAAAATCTGTCCAGATGTGGTATTAAAAAACAACGATAGGAAAAGAAAACGTAAAACCAAATGTGAATCTGACATCCCAAAGAAAAAAAGAAAAACATACTGAGTGAAAAAAGATTTCGACACAATATTGAATTTAAACAAAATGACTGACTTGATTTTTTCATTCATTTTTTGTCTTTACAGTTCATTCATTTTTTTTTGTTTTTTACAGTTCATGATTTGATTTTTTCATTGTACATAAGTTCTTTTTTGAAATAAAAAATATAAAATAATTACTTCTTACTTTTGACTTTTTCTAGTTGTGACTGTAAGTCTTTTTTTACTTTTGACAATTTTGAAGAAAGAAAGATCTTTCGTATAGATGGTTAGCCCTGAAAAGGGCTTTTTAAAAGGATCTCACATTGATATTCAGCTCTACGACTCCTCCGTTCGATCCACCTGGATGATTTCGCACCCACAGTGTTCGCAACAAGTCGATGAACCTTCATCATCATCGTAAAATCCTTCATCTGTATCTGGACAGTTATGTTTCTGTCCAAGATACTCAAGTATGGTAAAACATTTTCCACACTCTATCAGACATCTGCTTGCACAGTGAGGGCATACAAGAATTCGAACCATTCTGGAATAAATATGATTTTATGTAAAATATCACTGAGCTTTATAGCTTTACAGGAGGATTGAACTAGTTGACCCATGACGTCATTTTCTCCTATGTTTTTTCCCGCGTCGGCGTTTCATTAACATTGCCCAATTAAATCGATGGTTATATTGGTGTTTTTTACCACTCCTAATTCGGTGTCACACAGTTCAATCCTGGTGTTTTCCGTCAGGTCCGAGCTCTTTAAAAAGTTCAATCCTCTGTAAACGTATAAAAAACGCAGCGTTATTTCATACCAAACATCATTTCTTTGATTCTCAGCTAACGATCACTTCGCAAGCAGTATCAATATTCAGAGGCAGTTTCAATATGAAGCACAACTTAGATGAAATCAACTTGGACGATTTTCCACCAGTGGAAAACAATGGAGACGTTCTTTCATCAGTTATAAATTCGACAATCAGCAATCCACCACCGGAGTTAAATTCGACAACTATCATTCCAGCGACGGTGTTTGACAACATTTATGAAGAGGTAAAGTAGCTAAATTTGAAACAAGATAGCATGATGATCCGAATCATAGATCAGCTGGAGACTTTAAACAGACATTTGGAGGAAATTAAAACTTTAAGCACAAGTACTGAGCAGCTCAGTAGAAATATCGAGGTACTACGTCAACAGGATCAGTGCATTTCAACAGCTCCTGTGAAGATCCCTGTGGAGTTCGACTTTGATAAATCCAATCTTCACAAGTTAGTGGACTCTATCGTAAGTGTTGTGAAGAAAAATCAACCAAAGAAAAAACAACCAGAGGAAAAACAACCAAGAAAAGCAACAAAACGGAAATCTGAGGAAGATGCTAGCCATCTCCACAAGAAACAGCGAGTTGATCAAAGACCGACTACACCAATATTGACAGGCCAGGGTAAATACGGGAAAAACATTGATAATCACGTTGATTTCAAGATCCCGAAAAAACCAAAGACAGAGCGAAAACAACCAAGAAAAAACAACAAAACGGTAGGAATATGAAAACAAATATGAAACTCGTGGTATTTGCGAAATTTGCATTGTAAAAAATTTGTTATATACTGTTTTTGCGATTAATTCTGTTTTTATGCTGTATTGTAAAAAATGTTTCCTTGTGATTTTTTCATTGTCAAGAAATTTTTTCATTGTCAAGAAATTTTTTATGATGCTTTGCAAAAAAATGTTTCATTGTTTAGTTCTTTTCAATAAATAAAAGTTCAATAAATAAAAGTTCAAAAACAATAGAGCTCTTCATTCTGTTTTTTCCCAAAGACTTGTTCTGTCTACATTTTTTCCATACATCGTCTCATAACTTTTTTTGCTATATTAGCATGAAACGCAGCATGGAAAAAATGTATGTGGTTTCTGCCAGACCCGAGCTCTTTAAAAATTTCAAGCCTCTGTAAGTGTATAAAGCCCAGCGTTATTTTCATACATTCACCATTTTTTGGCTCTCAGCTAACGAGCACTTCGGAAGCAGTGTCAATATTCGGAAGCAGTATCAATATGGAGGAGATAAATTATCAACTACGTGAGACTCTCTACGAATATCTAAATGCAGGTCAACAGTTATTACAACTAAACACTCACTTCGTAGGAGAGGAGGAACAAAACCAACTACAACCTATAACACAGCCCTACAAAAGATCTCAGCGAAAGATTACTTCAACTATTTTTAAAGACAACGCTTGACATCATCTTAGCCATTTGCCAAGTGAATTTCGGGTGTTGCCATTAGAAGTGGAAAAAACATAGCCTCCAAAACAAAACAGCTCTTTTCAGCGCTAACCATCTAACACGAAAGTTCTATCTTTTTTAAAATTCTCAAAAACTCAAAAGATTTACAATAAAAAAAGTCGTAGAATAGTCAAACTCTAGTTTTTCTAACCCCCGAACAACAAAAAATGCAACAAAGCCACGGGTTGGTCAACAATAAAACATTTAGTATTAGAAATAAAACGTTGATTCTGATTGGACAACATTAATTTGGAGCCAAAACAGCATGAAACACCGACGCGGGTTGGTCAACAATAAAACATTTAGTATTAGAAAAACAACGATAATTCTGATTGGATAACATTAATTTTGGAGCCAAAACAGCATGAAACGCCGACGCGGGAAAAACATAGGAGAAAATGACGTCATGGGTCAACTAGTTCAATCCGTCTGAAAAGTTATAAAACCCAGTGGCATTTCCCGCACATCATTCATTCTCTTCAAGTTGCTGTAACATGGAGTGTGCGTTGAGAGACATGAGTTTTTCTAAACTCGCCCAGATGGCATCCAGAGAAAAAAAGAAGAAGAAGGAGTTCGTCGTGCCCCAGACCGAGTGCTGGGATAGTGACAACGAGCCACCGTTCTCGTTGGACTTCGCCTTGGACGAGCAGCAACTAAAAAGGCTGAAGAGGAGGGCTGCAAGTAGCTGTCCGGCGTGCAGGAAGGTTGGAGGTTGTGCTTAAAAACACAACCTCCAAACCAGGTCCTTTTTTAGGACTACCCCAACAGCCCTTTTCAGGGCTAACCATCTACCACGGAAGATCTACCTTTCTTCAAATTGTCAGACGTAAGTTCTATCTTTTCTTCAAATTGTCATTTCTTCAAATTGTCAGACGAAAGTTCTACCTTCAAACTGTCAGACGAAAGTTCTATCTTCAAGCTGTCAGACGAAAGTTCTATCTTCAAGTTGTCATTTCTTCAAATTGTCACAGCTCTTTTCAGAGCTAACCCAACAGTCCTTTTCAGGACTAACCATTACCACGAAAGATCTATCTTCAAGATGTCAGACGAAAGTTCTACCTTCAAGCTGACAGACGAAAGTTCTATCTTCAGGTTGTCATTTCTTCAAATTGTCACAGCTCTTTTCAGAGCTAACCCAACAGTCCTTTTCAGGACTAACCATTACCACGAAAGATCTATCCTCAAGATGTCAGACGAAAGTTCTACCTTCAAGCTGTCAGACGAAAGTTCTATCTTCAAGTTGTCATTTCTTCAAATTGTCACAGATCTTTTCAGAGCTAACCCAACAGTCCTTTTCAGGACTAACCAGCTACCACGAAAGTTCTATCTTTCTTCAAAATTGTCATTTCTTTTAGAAGAGTTGCACTCCAAAAGAGTTATACTCCAGAGAGTTATACTGCAAAGAGTAAAAAAACTCAGAAAAAGACTAAGTCCAACCCAGTGCTCAGTCTTTTAGAAAGAAAAAATCATTCATAATTGCAGAAAAAGACTAAGTCCAACTCAATGGTCATCCTTTTAGAAAGAGAGAAAATCATTCATAGGGTGAAAAAACTAAGTCCCAACTCAGTGCTCGGACATTTAAAAAGAAAAAATCATACATAGATGAAGAAAAAGCTAAGTCCAACTCAGTGATATAGGGATAAATTCCTTTTAGAAAAGAGAAATCATACATAGAGATGCAGAAAAAAGTCTAAGTCCAACTCAATGGCCAGGCTTTTAGAGAGAAACCACTTAAAGGTCAAGTAGTGGATAGAAGTAAAACAATAAAGCAATCCTAATAGCATATGGGTAAAAAAAGTCTAAGTTCAACTCAATGATTAGACAAATAGAAAAGAGAATTCATTCATAGGGTGAAAAAAGCTAAGTCCAACTCAGTGCTCAGTCTTTTAGAGAGAAAATCATTCATAATTGCAGAAAAAGACTAAGTCCAACTCAATGTCCAGACATTTAGAAAGAGAAAAAAATCATCCATAGGGTAAAAAACTAAGTCCAACTCAGTGATATAGGGATAAATTCCTTTTAGAAAAGAGAAATCATTCATAGAGATGTAGAAAAAAGTCTAAGTCCAACTCAGTGGTCAGGCTTTTAGATAGAGAGAAAATCATTCATAGGGTAAAAAGACTAAGTCCAACTCAATGTCCAGACATTTAGAAAGAGAAAAAAATCATCCATAGGGTAAAAAACTAAGTCCAACTCAATGTTCAGGCATTTAGAAAGAAAAATCATACATAGGTGAAGAAAAAACTAAGTCCAACTCAATGCTCCCCCCTTTTGCCTTTTTTGCAGAAAAATCCACTCAGGGTAGTCTCTTTGGGTGGATTTTTACCCAGACTGTCAGTCACAAGGCCGCCATTTTGAATGCTATGATTTTATTTATAGTAACATTTTCATGCGGAATCTCGGACTTTATCGCTTACTCGCAACTTTTCGGACCTTTTGTGAACTTTTGCAAGGGATAAATTCTTTCAGGGTGGTAGAATAGGACAAATTTCTTTTCAGGGGTGGTGATGTACGGCACTCAGGGAGGGTCGTCTAGACCCCTGCCCTGGCCTGGCAGGGGTGTAGACGACCCTCCTATACTACTTGCACATAGGGAATTGACATTATATAGACATGACCACATAAAAATTGGCTATGTTCTGGCAAAAGGGGGCTTAATGCACCTCCGTGATCTATGGTACCAAGCAAGTCATCACGTAATTATGGATCTATGATATACATTTTTTTTAAACAACCGAAGTGGACTAGTCCTTAAACATACAGAAAATTGACCAATAGCGAAAAGTTTCGGCTCAGGTCAGCCTGCGCAGGCTGACCTGAGTTGATACTTTTCGCAGATGCCTAAAGCCCCCTTTTCACAGAGTATGACTCAAATAAATTCGAGCTGTAACCACCTTGGGACAGAAGGCCTTTTTATAACATTGTGGGAAAAGAAGACACTGCTGTTACAAATTTTTTCTCACAGTGTCTTTTTTTTTTTTTTTTTACCTCTGCAAAGATAAATACATACCCTGAAATTCACCAGAATTTCCACCAGGATTTAACAGAAACAGTGTTTGAGTCCGGCATGGCTCAGTGGCAAAGGAGTTTTGGACTCTGAAGACATCGAGTCCGAGCCTCACCCTGTACTTGTTTGCGGGTAGAGAAACACAGAAACATACTAATTAATTGAAGAGAACGTAGCACAGAGCAATCCTTTTACATCATTGAATGCATTATGTAAAGAGAAGCGTTGCAAGAATGAGGATTGATTGATTGATTGTATGGTGTTTAACACCTTTTCAACATTGTTTCAGTTATATCGCGGCGGCCAATGCACCTATCCATGCTATCATGGAGTTTCCTTCACCAGTACTCCGCACAATATTTTTTCCAAGCCACTCGCTGCCTTCCCATATAACCATCGTCGAAACAATGATCAGTGGTGAGAGAGGAATGAATCCTGGTGCAATGACTATCATCAATCCTCGGAAGGAGATTGGCCGAGCCGGGGATCGAGCCAGCGACCCCCTGTTCTTGGGTCCTGTACGCTACCGACTGCGCTACAGGGGCTCGGCCCACGACTGAGGAAGACGTTACAATGACACACTTGTGAGGAGGTAGTTAAAGGGGGCTGTCTAGTTTTTTATGCTGTGTACCAAAATATCCCTGTAAAACACCGATACATAAAACTTGATACAGTATTTCTTTTCTATCGTGTAAACTGTACGGTTAAATTCAGTAAAAGGATGCAATCTTGGGCGTTCAAACAACAGGATGATCATCTAGCAATCAGTAACTCCGTCTATTTCTATAACATCAGATATGACGTCATCCTACTGACTTGAATACGAATCCTCGTCATTAACGCGTGATATTGATCAAGTGACATTCCCACAAGTCTTTGCGAAACTGGCGCGAAATCTGAGAATATCTTACGAGGCTACGTAGTCCATTAAGGAAATACCATTTCCATGAATGGAGAGGGTTCGAAAAAATATGTTCGAGAAAACACTGTCACGAATGAAGAAGTGTTACTAAAAAATCATGGCTCTTGAACGTTTGTTATAGAAAGTTTGAAGAGTTACAAAGAACTACTGTACTTAAATGAAAGAGACAAATAAATGAGCCATGCTCTGAAAAAAGGGGGCTTAATGCATACAGAAAATTGACGAATAGCGAAAAGTTTCGGCCCAGGTCAGCCTGCGCGGACTGCGCAGGCTGACCTGGTCGATACTTTTCGCAGATGCATTAAGCCCCCTTTTGCCAGAGCACGGCTCAAATAGTGTTCTTCAATGATAGAGAGAGGTTTACCAAAGCACTGCACAAGCAGCAAGTGTTACTGTGAAACAAAGATATCAACAGCGAAAAGAGTAAGGTACATATAAACGAAGACAGTTTTACAGAAACATCGAACGTAAATGAGGAGAGAGTTTAATAGAAATACTCTACATAAATGACATGGTAAATACATGAGGAGTTACACAGAAACACTATACATAAGGAAATATGATTTGAAAACACCATTCATAAATGAGGCGTGAGCTAGACAGAATCATTTGTCTGTAAAACAGGAGAGACTGATACATGAAAACCGAGCATATGTGAGGAAAGAACGGGCATGTAGAGGAAAAAAGTTACTCATAAACTCCGTACATTTATGAGGATAGCTACAAAGAAGCTTTTTCCATAACCGAGGAAAGATTTTCTCGGAAAATCCGTACAAAGAGGAGCTGTGTTCAACAGAAACACCGTTCAAAATGAGGTGAATGTTACATCGTACTTAAACGAAGAAAACTTTCATTATTGTAAAGAGAGTTACACAAAAACATCTTACATAATTGAGGAGAATGTTACACTGAAACAACGCACATACATGTAAAGGAGGGCAGCACTACACAGAAACAACGTACATAATTGAAGAGAGTGTTACACAGAAGCATCGTTAGTAAATGAGGAGACATTTACACTGAATCATCATTCATCAATGAGGAGAGAGTTACACAGAAACAATGCGTGTAAATGAGACGAGAGTTTCGCAGAAATACTGTACATAAACCAGGAATTTCACAGAAACATCTTTCATAGCTGAATTGAGAATAACACATGTATAAACACGGTATATAATTGAGGAGAGTGTTACTTAGAGATGACTTAGTACATTAATAAGGCGAGAGTTACACAAAATTACCGTTCATGATTGAAGAGAGTGTTGCACAGATACACTGAACGTGAATAAGGAAAGAGTTACGCAGAAACACTGTACATAATTCAGAAGATAGTTACAAAGAAACACCGTAAATGCATGATGACAGAGTTACATAGAAACATCGTATTTAAAAAGGAGAGAGTTACACAAAAACACTGTACATTAAGGAGAAGATAGTTACAAAGAAACACCATAAATAAATGATGACAGAGTTACACAGAAACATCGTATATAATAAAGAAAGAGTTACACAGAAACATTGAATGTCAATAGAGAGAGATTTATACAGAAACATCGTACACCAAGGAGAAGAGAGTTACACAGAAACACCGTACATAAACGAGGAGAAAGCTACACGGTCAATTTGAGTCTCTTTCCTGACTATTCCTTCAGAGAGAGAGAGAGAGAGAGAGAGAGAGAGAGAACAAAAATTAATTTATTTTCCTAACAACTTGCCCACGTAAATTACCTGTGGCACGATGCTCTGTAAAGTTTAGCATACTTTGTGTACATTATGTATGAAAATAAAAGTATTGACCAGAAGCTGTTGTCATTTATCATTCCTTTTTTTTCTTCGCAGTCTGTTTGAGCATCTCTCTTTACACGCATGTTTATGGTAACGTAAATCAAATTTTATTGTCAAATCAATATAGATAACGATTTCAAGAAGATCATTGAGCTGATTTCTATCATACCTGTAAGTATCGATTCGAGGACATTACGTAAACAACGAGTATATATTTTTAAACATCTTTAATCTCTTCTACGGAAAGTTTAGATCAGAACCAAGCTGTTCTTTAGTTTTTGACCAGAGACTAGCATTTTCTTGTTTTTCCAACCATGTTGTCAAATGCATTCTTTTTCACATTTGTATCAGTACGGGATCGTTTGATAAAGGGTTTAGGTAGAAATGAGGCCAAATTGACCCTGTAATCACAGTGTGAGATTTGTAGTCTGGGCGTCCGGAGTTTACTCCACCTGCTATGAAACATGCTCTAAGGTTGAAGTAGGCCTACTGTACCCTTGAGCAGGACATCTTTTTCTGGTCCTTTCACTTGCAAGCACTATGATTTCAAAGTTAAGAAGAAAACTGCATCCTATCGGATTATAATTCAACATTAGTTTTTTTCATGAACATTGGCGACTTCTGATTGGCTGAAAATTTTTTTTCATAGCTCCATGAAAAAAAAAAAAAATAAAAAAATCAGCAGTGCCGGAACTACTTTTGCAGTCATACTAATGTAAACAAACATGTATACGAGATTTCATAATGTTTTTCTGTCTGATTTTATATCGAGTCCGAAGTTCAATTTGCTAGCTGAATTTTTTTTTTTTTTTTTCTGAATACAAAAAAAAAAAAAAAAAAAACAACAGTAAATTCAAAGAGAGAGCTGAAAACTCATTGTTACTCTGCTGGGTTTAAACAATCTTATTTTCAACTTAATTCTAGCGTATTGAACTTCTAATAATAAATCCACTCAATCTGCAAATGTTCAATACTATAATGACGTCATGAATTACGTCATTTTTACGTCATGAAGGAGCAGTTTTACCGCGCTATGAAATATCAATGAAAAGGACAGTAAATAAATAAGCAATGTTGGATTTACAAAAAAAAGAGCAGTTAGAATTATTTAAGTGCGCGGTTTCATACAGTGTGATTAGGTTTTTTTTTTCATACCTCCATGAAAACAAAACAAAAAAAATCCTCTTCATTCCTTAAGTGTATCTAGATCTAATGACTTACTGCACGTTCTGTTCAGTTTGGCCTTGATCCAAACTGTCTGCAAAAGTGCTTTGAATCGCGTCCAGCTGCGTCAGATTTAATAAAGTCGTTTGATTACATCAAACATATTCAAACCTAACAGAGGACATTTATCAGTTACTTCCCTTGATTTACTCTCCAATCGGTCATAATTTGGTAAATTTTGGACTTTGTGTAATATTTCCCTTGCACTACAAAGAGAAGCCTATGCATTTATTTTTCCTGTAAGTCCCATTTGATCATTATTTCACTTTAAACGATACATATCCACAGTGATTGAGGAATGAATGTATTTTTGTTAACAATACATGGGCCTCCAACATTGATCAATCGCAAAAGCGCTCTGCAGCGCTAAAGTGTGGCCAGGACAACTCTAGGTAAACAAAAACTGTAAAGTAGCATTTTAATCAATAATCCGTGAAAAGACGTAATCGTTACTATGGTTCAATATATGAAAACATTGTGGCAAAAAGAGAAATTGCTCGTTACGAGCAATTTCTCTTTTTCCACATGTTCGTGATCACGATTGAAAGAAGATATAACAAGAATGGATCAGAAATGTTTGCGTTTACCATAGCCTGTAACTAATAAATAACATGTTTGTCCTGTGTTCACTGTTACCCTTGTGTGGTGTCCGTGGTTGTGAGGTAGAGCGTCGGCCTCGTAACCATAAGGTCCTGAGTTCGATACCCTGGAGCGGGTATCAACTTTGGGATTGTTCATTGGCCCACACATTCGGCGCGAGTACTGGTGTAGTTCCCAGGAAGCAGAATCGAGATAGGTTAGTATAAGTTGTAAGAACTTGTTTCTCAATCGATGTAAAATAAATATTTTTAAACTAAACAGTTACTCTTGGACAACTATACATGATGCAACGATAAAAACAAAGAAACTAAAACAACAAGAACAGTCTGTAGAAAAGCGTCTATTGATTTACATACATGTATGATAATTATAAAAATGGAGTTTATTTGAATTTCATAAATTGCCCCCCCCCCATTGCAAAATCAATCCCAAAATGCATCAAGATCAATTGTATATTTATGCTTTTCATGCCGTAGACTGTGTGTTTTTCTGGACCCTTATTTTCTGCATCATGTGTCCCTGTGGCAGAACTATACGAGTTTAAAGTGCTTGAACATCATTACTTGATCCAATCGTGCCAAGGGTTATCCAACAGTAATTTTCTAAAATTTCAAATACCTTAGATATTTTCTTATGCTTTTCTTGTATTTTCAAACTGTGATGACATAGATAAACTTGTCTGTGCAATTAGGCCCACTTTTGAACATGTGATATCAGTTCTTTTTTCACAACAAAAGATGAAAAAATCTGTAGCCCAAAATCAGACGCCGGAATACGCAGATCTATCGTCTAGATACAGTCCTACCATTAAAGAGTAAGAATGGAAGTGACACAGAATATCTGATCGTATAGGAAAGGTTCTTGCTTAGGATAGGAAAATTTCAACATAGGTTATCAGCATGTTCTCCTTTTTCCAGTATGTTTTCAACAGCCATTGTCGTTGAGGTCCTTAAAATCAGAGATTTTTTGATAATACTGAAATGTGAAATAACAATATTCTTAAAAAGACAAGGCCAAAATCTAGTTTAGTGTCCTTTTATTACAACTGTGTTATTTACGCTGAAACCGGTTCATAAAATGTTTCTTAGAATCGTTTATGTAATTGTGTGGGAGGTGTTATTTTTTTTCACGATAGAAAACAGTAAAAGCTGTCTTGCGGCCATCTGTTTAAAGCAAGCGACGTGTTTTCTTTTTTTAAAGAAAACATTGCGTTCCCCGAAGAGGAAAATATATACTGAACCAAAAAAGAAACTTCCCCTGTGTTTAAGTGCAGATATACACAAATATGAAAATCAGGATTAAACTAGATTTATATGCATTGAAAGAGTATTTTATTGCGACTTTATGTGAAAAAAATTATTGTTGAGGGTTTATCCAAAAGTAGTGAAATGGTAGTTGAAATGCGGAAGGGGTCGCTCACCAAAATCACAAATTAATACCGGGTATGACCACCTTCAGCATGAAGGACTGCCTGGCATCGTTGGCGCATAGAACGGATAAGTGTATTGATTTCGGCTTGTGGAATGTTGTTCCATTCCTGAATTAAGGCTTGTCTTAGCTGAATGACGTTTGACGGTGGAATAGGGCGACATCTAACACGCTGGTCCAAATTATCCCAAAGGTGTTCAATGGGATTCAGATCAGGGCTTTTGGCAGGCCAGTCATTAATAAATGCAATGTTATTCGCCCTGAGGAAATTCACATTGTCCCTAGCTGTATGGCTTGTGGCATTATCATGCTGAAAAAGAGTGATATTGTCATTATTTTGAAACAGTGGGATAACGTGCCTCGCAAGAATTTCATCTCGGTAGCGTTGGGCATTTAAATTCCCTTCGATAACGTCGAGATTAGTGCGAAAGCCATGTGCAATGCCCGCCCAGACCAAGACAGCGACCCCCACCCCCAAAACGATCTCGTTCAAGTACGCAACAGTCGGCATAACGTTCATTTCTCCTACGGTATACCCGAACCCTGCCATCACCTCGATGAATGGAAAACCTCGACTCGTCACAGAAAAGAACGGTATTCCATTGTTATTTAAGCCAGCGTTGGTGTGTACGTGCACAATTAACACGATTTACGCGGTGACGTCGCGTCAAAACACAACCAACGTATGGACGACGTGCACGTAGCCCACCCTCGCGCAAGCGATTGCGCACAGTTTGGGCAGATATATGGTTGTTATGTGTACCAGGGGTGTTAGCAGCAGTGGCTGTGGCAGTTTGGAAGCGATTGCGCGGGTGGGTGTTCCGAATATAGCGGTCTTGGCCGCGCGTCGTGACGCGAGGACGTCCATTACGTGGTCGATCTTCCGTACGCCCTGTTGCTTGAAAACGTTGCCTAAGGTGTCGAATAGCATGAGTAGAACATCCAATATTCATAGCAACAGCATTCATCGTCATACCAGCATTAAGCATGCCAATGGCACGTTCGCGTAAATTTTGCGGAATTCTAGGCACTTCAAAAATAAAGAAAACTAAAAAGAATTTAATTTTTTTCAACGTCTTTTTCTTATTGACATGAAAGTCTATAAAATTAGACTGAAAGGTTTCAAAAAATATACACGAATTATACTGGTCCGTGCATGCACGTGAAAATCGCTTTCAGCGGGTTTCTTCTGCAAAATGCTTTCAATCGAGTTAAAATTTGTTTTATCGGACACATAATCGTTCGCCCGAATATATGTAGGTCATCTGATATTTTGATTTTTTTAATAACACAGGGGAAGTTTCTTTTTTGGTTCAGTATATATATTAAGAGGCCTGTACCAAACAAAGAAATGTCGTGTGCAAGAACATTTTGGAGTGTCCCCTTGGTGCTTGTTTAACTTTTTACATATAAAATCTCGGGGCTTTAACGATCCTACGAAAAAGGCTTTTGAAAACACTATAGGAAAAGGAGAACGTTCTCTTAAATAGCATGTTCTCTTTCTTCCAAAACCATTTGCAAATCTTTCGTAGAAAAATCCTATCATTTCAGACATTTTTATTTGGTCTTCTGCTAGTGCGTTTAATATGGTCTAAACTTTGTCGTATGTTAAAGAGTAAAGTAAGCACGTGTTGTGTTCATAGAGGAAGTACGTTGTTTCAATGTACGTGTAAAGAGAAAGCACCTGTATCAAGCGACCGTATATTGAGTCTCCATACTGATTTATGTAAAAATGTACCTTACACTGCAAGCACCGGCCATAAGCAAACATGTCCTGAATGTCCATTAACGACGTTCGCGACAGTTTCTATTATCACGCTTTGTGTAACTATCGCGCTCACCTTTTAACTCGAAACGGTGAGCACCTAATACAGTTGATCTTACCACCCTTGTCAATATCTGCAGAATGGATAAACCAAGAACTAAAACGGGTCGTTTCATGTCAGCAAAACGAAGAAAAAAGTATTTGAATCAAACCAAATGATTATATGAGAGGCAAGAATCCGAAATTACACTTTCAAAAGATCGGACTGAAAGTCAAAGTGAAACACCTAACTACGTCACCTAACAACGGAAATATGGACACAGATGCTACTAGCGCTCTATCTGGCAGACGTATCGTCGAGCTAAAACAATTTTTCAGATGCAGATGCTTTCAGTTTGGTCTAGTCCAAAATTATGTCACTTGGTAAAGACTTGCAGAAAACGAGGGGCTGTACATAACTCTTTCTCCTTTACCAGGTTGTCCCTTAGCTTGATGAGTCTGCAGCAGACAACATTGATGTCAAAAGGAGAAATTGCTCCTAACGATTGATTTCTCCTTTTCGCACAATGATTTCTGACCCATCAAAGAACTGTGATACATGATTACCAGGTTTTGATTCAGCGTCTGCAAACGCGTCAAATTTAGAAGAGTCTAAAATTAGTCGTTTGGTAATGGGTTAAATGCTAACACCAGTGTTACATTTATATGCTATGGATTGGTTCATTATGACCAACAAGCTTGATTCTTATAAACATTGTTGAATTGTTGAAAAAAATGAGATTATTTACCTCATATAATGTCTTTGTCTTTGACAAACCCTACATTAACTCATTAGTTAATGCCCCACCCACAAACTTAAAGACGATCGCTACAGTTTCACCATTTTTTCAAAACATTCAGAATTTCATGAAACTTTGTTTGGTGATAGTTTATTATCTGATCTACAAAAATAGGAGATAAAAAGGGGGGGTCACCAGCTTTGGGAAAATTCTATGAATATTTTTTTAGTACACCCTGCATTGCGGCAGTTCAGGATGAAATTTCACCTATGAAAGATATTTTTCTTTTTTTTTTCCAAAATAAAGGTGTTTTAGCCACAAGTTAAGGTTTTTTTTTTTTTTAAATATTGATATTCAGTATACTCTAAATTATTTTTTTCATTAATTTTGATGTTTCACCAACACAATTCCATAAAATTTGCTTATAATTGTTGTCATTTAAAAAAAATATACATAGACTTAGTTTTCATAGGTGAAATTTCACCCTGAACTGCCGCAATGCAGGGTGTACTAAAAGAAATATTCATAGAATTTTCCCAAAGCTGGTGACCCCCTCTTTTTATCACCTATTTTTGTAGATCAGATAATAAACTATCACCAAACAAAGTTTCATGAAATTCTGAATGTTTTCAAAAAATGCTGAAACTGCAGCAATCGTCTTTAATTAGGTGCTTGATTAACCCTGTCAGCGCCATAGACGAAAGCAACGGTTTTGTGTTCGACAAAAACCAAGATCAGACTGCACAGCACAGGCACTCTTATCTTGGATCTGTACCGTCGGCTTCTTTAATCAAGCCTTTTAAATGAAAATCTTTCTCGGTTTTAGCAGATGGTATTTTCAACCGTCGAAAGATGTCGAATTTGTTTGTTTGGGCCTGACATTGTTAATACAGGTTGAACCGCATGTTGTAAAATGAAAGCGTCAAGAAATGGGCTAGGTAAACAACTGCTCTAGTAACCTCTTTATTGAACAACACAATTTTAGAATTATCCAAACTTAAAAAAGATCTGGACGGCAAAATAAATGTGACCCATCACGCAAAAAGGGACCTTCTGGGAACTGCGAAAAGTGTCAACCCTGGTCAGACTGCGCGGATGCGCAGGCTGACCAGGGTCGACACTTTTCGCTTTTATGATATTTTCTGTATGAAAAGTGGTCATTCCACCTTACTGTACCGTCATTTTTAAATTATCAACTTAAATTGACCTGCACTATCGTTGATCTGTTTGCATCTAATTGATGTACAGAGTTCCCAGATGGTCCCTTTTTGCGTGATGGGTCACAAATGTGAAAATTTTAAGTTTGTTTTTCGAAGGCTAGAAAACATCGTAGGAAAGAGAGAAAAAACTGCTAACCAGTATTTTCTCCTTTTGCCACGATGTCTTCAAAAGCATTTTTTTCTCTCAGAGACTTTGAAACTCGTGATTGATTATTTAGGGGTGAATTTTCAAATGGAGTTTAGGGGAATTGTTTTTCAATATTTATAATCGTCTCACTCTTAATTCATCTATATTCGTGTCTGTTTTTTTTTTTTAAATCTGAAATAAAGAAATAATGAAGTTTTATACGCGAGACCCTCGAATAACATCACATTATTTGTATATAAATCAAGAAAAATGTCTTTAACAAAAATGTCTTTAACCCGTTACCTCATAGTCCCAATTTTAACGACTCTAGGGTAAATGCCTTTTGAAAACATTTTGGGAAAAGGAGAAAATGCTTGTAACAAGCATTTTCTCCTTTGCCAACAAAGTTTTCTACCCTTCCCAAAACAAGTTTAAGTCATGATTCTCATACACCTTGGCTTTTTCAAATGCAATCAATTTTGACAAGTCTAAAATTTTGTCCTTTGAAAAGGAGTTTGTTGTGAAATAAAAAAAGTGACATTTTTTCCGTGCACCTGTGTTCTTACCCTTAAATAACATCACATTGTAAGTAATAAAAAAAAAAGTAATTGTCTTTAAAGAACATTTTTCTTTGAAAACTGGAATTAATTCAGATTCATCGTTTACTGGGTATCAAGAACTGGCTGAACCCTTCACCACACAATCCCGAATCTCAGCGTCCTCGAGAAAAAAGATTTTTGAAAACATTGTGGAGCGATTAAAACGGCGGACGGTATAGATTTAAGATCTGACTGCACGCTCGGTGCTTTCAGATCTTGATCTTGACTGTCTGCAGATTTATTTGACTATCGACAACATTTTGGACTCGGCCATTTTGAAAGCATTTACTGACAATATGAAATTGGTTAAAATGATCGCTTCGCAACATTTTTCTAGACCCGTGTGATAAAATTTTACCTCACTTGGCAACTCATGTCAGATCCTATATACAATTGTCTCTGTCATTACTGTAGGTATTTACTTAAAATTCGGACTAATTGTTAACTGTTATTACTCAAACAAATTGACATGAAAATGACCTCTATGCAATGCATAAATTATCATATTACTATATATGTTTCGTGAGAATTCGGTAATTTACGAGTATCATCGTTTGTATTCGGGACAACAGTTTTAAGAAGATTTCTAAATTGTTCATTGTCGTTACGGGTGCAAACGATAAAAGCCGATGGTATTATAAGACGCGTAATTATGGTAATGTAGGTTATTCGTTTCATGTCAGTTTGTTGGTGTAATAGAATTGGAACCAATACAACAGAGACAGGGTACCATCAAAATGTTTTTGACAGAGTTATGCCCCTTTTTATCGAATATTTTTTTTCACTAAATGCAAATGCAGCCGAGCGTCGGCATGCGCAAGCGGTGGCCTAGTTTAAAAACTGCCTTAAGATAGTAGACCCCTAATGGCAAACAGCTATTTCTACTATTATATTATCCTACAAAATTTACTATTATTTAAAAATGGGTATTATTCTTCTACTTTAACCGAGCCACTTTTTCCTTTTTTTTCCTTCTTAGAATTATTATTTATAAATCTAAAACCACTATATTCTCATTACAAAGGGAGATAATAATTAACTTCTTTTTCAGGAAACCAACAAAAGTATCAACAAATAATTTCAAGATAGACACCAAAGGAATTTCTGGTCGGACGAAAATGTGCAAAAGTATTATATCAGGATAAATCCTTATTTATCAACTAGCAAGAAATTTTATTCCATATTGCACTAGAAGCGTTAGGGGTCTACTACCTTAAAAGAAAAATATTAAGGTCTTTTTCTACTCATTTAATACCGGCCCTTGAACAATTTCGCTCTATTTTCTTTTCGTGTAAGAAGTAAACAGATATTGCATAAAAAAACAACCATTTTCTGTGCTTCGTCCAGTAACATAATTCCCCCGATTATTTTTCACTTTACCCTTTACTAAACAATCCTGAGTTTTAAAGACCGTGAACAAGAACGCTTTTGAAAACATTGTGAGAAAAGGAGAAAATGCTGGTAACCAGCATTTTCTCCTTTTCCAACAATGTTTTCTACCCTGTGAGGAATTCTAAGCCCATTTAAACAAAGGCCTGGATTTGCTGGCTGTAAATGTTTTAAATTTGAAGGGTTGCACTTTTTTTTTTTTTTTTTCAATGGTGGGATTAAAGAGTTTTTGCGTGAAAACGGACATCAGTTTTTCTGCGCCTCGTCAAGTCGAATATATCATTCCAAGCGGTCTATAATTTCGGATTTCACAGTCTTTAATTCTTCCACAGAAAAATGAATGGTGTCGGCAGTCTAGCTTTTCTAGAGGTCTTAGAGCGGGGGCTATTCAACTTTTGTAATCAAACCAAACTTCAAAAATAAAAATTGAAAATCTGTCCCGTATTTTTGTCTCCAATTTTTTGTCTTTTTTCTTTCATTGTATGATACTTTTATGATACATCATTACAGCCAGAGATTAAACAACGCTGTTAAGCTTTACAGTGTGTTGAATATAGTTAGCTGTGAAAACGTGGATAAAAAATCGATAAAAGGTGTGTAGGATCAAGAAACACAAGGGACTTGTCTTCGATTTAAACCGGAAACTGTAGTTGTAATGACTAAGGATAGCCTCCAGAGAATGAAATGTATTTTCTATCCGTCGTAATATGTGCAACATTGCAAAGGTCAGGGGCAACAGTTGGCACATAGACACAAGAATGATTATAGCTTCATAAAATAAAGATGAAATTGATTAAAAAAATAGATGAAAACGAGTAAAGATGTATCTTTAAACATGCAATAACCGGGAATTAGAGATGAACTCTGTATAAGCTTTGCTTCGGTTCTAGTCTATTTCTGCAGGATAATCTTTCTTAATTGATTGTATTTGCGTATATCTGTGGTATAAAATATGTTCAAAATAAAAAAATAAAGTTAAAAAATGATTCGTCAGTGAACTTTGTATAGCAATAGATGGCAAACCAAGAATAAAGATAAGAAAGAAAAATGAAATGAAAACTATTTTTTCAATGATATTTTCTTAATTGGCTACGTAGTCTCTTAAAGTGTTTTTCATCCTGCGAAAGAATTTCACAAATGTTTGTGGAAATGAGGCTGAGATTTTGCATAACGCATTCGCTGCCAACTAAAATTAAATTCCAACATTTTTTCGAGGAGAATAAATAGATTCCACTGTAATTGAAGATGACTTCGGTCGTTATTTAACATTAGCTAGCGGACGGTGTAGATCAAAGATGAGACTGCACTTTCTGTGCAGTCTGATCTCGATCTATACCGTCCGCAAAAATTATTGAGAGTCACCATTGATAGTGAAAAAGTTTAACAGCCTCCATAATCTCTTCAGAAAATTAAGTTTACACGCTCCTTTTGTTGGTTGAATGTAAAGGTATCTGTTCCCACTCGTTTTTTTATGAGCACTTGAAACAATAATCAAAATGGTTATTACTGTTCGCTTCATAAAAATCGTGCTTTTATTACATTTTATTATCATTATTATTATTTTTTGTTCATGGAACATTATCGTCTAAATCTTTTTCCAAACGATTTTGTACCTGTTTTTAACCTGAAGGAAAATGCTTTTAAAGATATTATTTTAACAACCTCAATTAATTTTCCCTATTTTTCACCAATGTTTTCTATCATTTCAATTTAAAGGCCCAGTAAGGGCCAAAATATCAAAGCGGGTGTCATAATACATTTAAATTTAATTCATATTATTTAAAAGTATGAAAAATATTGTGGAGATGACAGTCTGTTATTGTGTGGTCGGGCCATATATTCGTCGCTGGCAGAAAAAAAAAAGAATTTTTAAAATCTTTCATCGAAAAAAACAAATATTCTATTTAACCCTTATAACCCTTTTTTGGGGAAGCTTACATCAAATGCAGTACGCTTCTTTTCGGTTATTCCCCGTGGTGTATCCCCTCCGCATAGCAACGCATTACAATATTACGTCAAGCGCGAGAAATGTAGTTAGAGTTGAAGAGTTAGAGTATAAAAATCGGTATTTTTCACTGGTCGTAACCATGAAATATCGAAAAATATTTCACGGTTATTTCTCGATAACCTACCGGAAAGCATGAAAAAAAATGTACTATTCTAATTCTAAATTCCGACAACACCTTTCTGATTGGCTGAGACAGAACATCTAAGCCAATCATATGGCTTGATTTTGAATTTAGAATTTAAAGAAAAATGTAAACTTACATGTATCCGAGGTCCTGAAAAATCTGTACATAATACTGATTAAAAATAAAAGAATAATGGCAGGTGAATAGTTTACTATTTTTCAATACAATAAATAAAGACTTTGCTAGATTGGTTAGTTTCTTGGTGCTATTTGTGTTCATAATATTTCTAAAGGTATAGACATTCAGATTTCTACACTGAGATCTCGTCAGTACATGTATGTTTTCTTCCATTATTAAAAGCAATACATCGAAAAAGATAATGAAATTCATCACCAACTCCATTTAGAGAAGACATTTTATACTTTCTTTCACTTCTTTCTAAACTAAACAAAGACCCTTTTCTACTGGAACAAAACTATTACAAAATCTAAGATTAATAAAAGACTGAATAAGCTCACCATCTAAAGTGTTATAGAAGTATTCAAATTTGAAAGAACAAATCAAATCCGGATGCAAATTTTGAAAAAAATTGAGAATTTGATATATCATAAATTCTTTTTAGAGGCATTGATTTTGAGCCAGTATAAGACTTGCCATTCTAAACAAAGCTTAAACAACAAGTGTCTAACGTACTTCTTAAAAATTCAAGCCATCTCATTTCCCGATTTAGGGCGTTATAGTAGTTCAGTAAATACTTATAAACAACTGCAGATAATCTGTCTAATAATTTTCTATCAATAAATCAAACCAATAGCCAATAGCACGCTTCTTCACAATTACTGACAGTAGAAATCTTTCTAAATCCCAATAAAACATAACTTTAGGTGTAATCTTTTTTCACATGTAAAATACATTTAATGAAGTCTATATGAACTTTTTCAATAGCAGTTAAATTGCCCAAACCCCATACCTCACAATCATACTATAAAACGTGCACTATAGTGGTACCAAAAAGCTATAGTTGACGTTCAACAGATAGATTTAAATTACGTTTTTTTTTTTGGTTTTTTTATAGAAAAGAAAAAATATTGCTTGCATACTTTTTTGTAGCAGCAAAAGACTTGCTACTGAAAAAAGAAAAAGAGAGAGAAAACAAAATGCACTCAAGTAGTTAAATTCACAGACAATTTTAGTTTTATGTTTACCTTTACTCAAATCACGTATACTCTAATCGCGTTCTCCAAATACAAGGATTCCTATTTTGTAAAAATTTGTTTGAAGCTTCCGTCTTTCACCGTATTTTTTTTTTTTTTAAAAAGCACGTAACATTGCAAATAAGTCCTCTTCTATTTCGGCAAAAATAACTATCGACGACTTATAATTTAACAAATACATGTAGTTTAACAAAAATGTCTAAAAGTTCATAATTAAGATCTAAATGGGGTGCCCCATTATTTATCAAGTAATGTTCTATCTCATTCGGGTATAGAGAAAATGAAATAGGGGATGGATTTTCTCCTTGTCTTAGATCTCCACAACATTGAAAACAAAATCCATTATTTTTCTAAAGTTTATGGCAGTTCTTTATAGCTTTATACTCTTTATAACATTAAGAAAATTTCCATTCATGCTGTATGTAAGAAAATGCTTATTGCGAAACATGACTCGCTCGTTTATAAGTGCGTATAGTTAAAAGCCTCTATAGATAATGTTTGTTGCAAAACATGGTTGGGTCGTTCGTGAGTGCGTTAGTTAGAGTTACTGTATAAGTAGATTATTGCGAAACATGACTTGTTCGTTTGTAAGTGCGATAATCAAAATTCTCTGCAGATTATGGTTATTACAAACATCATCGAGTTGTCTGTAAGAGCGCAAGTTAAAATGTTTGTGTCGAAACATGACTTGCCAATCATAATTTTGAACTGTCTTGGTAAATTATTCACATCTGTTTTAAATAACAAACTTAATATATTCATAGAAGAGAATAATATACTAGAAGAAAATCAAGCTGGCTTCAGGAAAAATTATTCATGTAGTGACCATATCTTCACCCTTTACTCACTTTTCGAGATATTAAAAAAGAAGAAAAAGAAACTCTACCCAGCATTTATTGATTTCTCACAGGCATTCGACAAAGTTTGGAGAATATGGCTCTGGCACAAGCTTTTATTAAATGATATAAATGGTAAATTTTTTAAAGTTATTACTAATATGTATAACAATATCAAATCTAACATAAAAGTAAATGGTTCATTTTGTCCAACATTTACATCAGAAATTGGGGTAAGACAAGGTGAACATTTATCACCTGTCCTGTTTTCTTTGTTCCTAAATGACCTTCAATCAAATTTGTTATCAAACGGTGTCCTCGATGTAGAACTTCAAGATACTGCTGATCTGACACTGTGGCTAAAACTTCTAGTATTACTCTATGCAGACGACACCCTTATACTGTCAGATAATGTAAATGACTTTCAAAGTAGCCTAAATCACTTTGGAAATTATTGCAATAGATGGTACGTAGAAGTTTACACTAGTAAAAGAAAGGTAGTAGTCTTTGGTGCTAGAGCAACTAACAATTTTTCGTTTAAGCTTGGTAATCAATCACTGGCAATAACAGACCTTTACCATTACCTAGGCACCACCTTTTCAAGTAACGGTTCTTTTCTTCGAGCTCGCAAACACATAGCCGAGCAAGCAAACAAAGCCTTACATTATCTGTTCATGAAAGTTAATAACTCTGACCTGCCTCTAGATTTAGTTCTCAAACTTTTTTACCATACTGTACTACCAATTTTAACCCATGGTTCAGAAGTCTTTGGACTTGAAAATATTGAGATACTAGAAAAAGTACACTCTAATTTCCTCAGAAAAATAACAGGCTTTAGAAAATCAACATCCTTATCCTTTTTGTATGGAGAACTTGGACGTTATCCAATTAAAATAGTTATTATGTCCAGTATGGTATCTTTTTGAAGCAGGTTATTAATAGATAAAAGTGAAAAAATCTCCCTTAAGATATATAAGTATATGTAGGCAAGTCCACAAAAAAATTTCAAATGGCCTAACAAAATTAAAGAAATCTTAACCACAGTAGGAAGACCTGATCTGTGGGACAATCAGTTTAATATCAACCAAGGCAATATACATGTACATAAAACAATTAAACAAACGCTTATTGATCAATTCAAACAAAATTGGCATGAACAATTATTATTATCCAACAAAGGCAGAATCTTCTTGAATTTCAAAGAAAATCATGAATATGAAGAGTACCTCAAAATTCTAAACAGAAATGAATACTTACCTCTCCTCAAATTCAGAACAGCAAACCATTGTCTGCCGATAGAAACTGGCCAATACAATGGCACTATTTTGGAAGACAGAATTTGCAATCTCTGTAATTCTGGTGAGGTTGGCTCAGAGAAACATTATTTGATTGCAGTTTTTTCACCAATGCAAGAGATAACCATCTTCAAAACTGCAAAGACATAAACAGAATATTAAAGCATTATTTCAAACAAACTTAAAACATAAACTTAGACGGATAAGCTCTTTTGTAAAGTTGATTATGCAGGAATTTCAATAGAAGAAGTCAAAATGTAGCCCAACTACCTCCTGAAATAATGTATCCCTATTGTACATGAATCTCTTTTTTTTTTTTTTTTTATAGCATGGAATTATATATGGGGGCTGAATGGACAATGATCATGCTGCACACCTTTGCAGACTGATCTATTCCCACTTAGCCCTCTGGAAATATTCATATGTTTGAGTAAAAATAATTACCGGTAAGTCTTTACTGCACAATCCTGACTTTTAACAAGCCTGCAGTAGTGAGCCCTGAAATCATTGCTAGAGGGGAAGAAAATATTGGTAACCAGGGTTCTTTTTCCTTCCCATTTCCAACAATGTCTTTTGACTTGCACACACACACACACACACACACACACACACAAATAAATAAAAATGCTATCTGTAAATGTATTCAGTGTGGTAAAGTCTAAAATTTTCTAATTTATTAAAGAGTTAAATAAACCAATCCCCATTTAAATTTGCACTAACAATTGAGGACCGTTGCTAGTCTGTATGATGTGCAGCCTGACATTTGCCCTCACTAATAATTTATGAAGAAAATTGCCTTACAAAAGTTTGCACCTAGTTATGTTAATCATCAATAAACGACACAACCTTTATAGGCAGATAGACATGGAGCAAGCCAAAGATCAATGCAGCCTGATCTATGCCTTTTTACAAGCAAATGTAAATAAATATAGATCGAACATATTTAGACATCTAAAACACAGTGTGTGAGATTGTGCATGTTGATTTTCCCCACCACATTTTTTTTTATATACACTATTGATTTATTTCACACTAGACCCTTGTTTGTAAAGTGCAGAATGTGCAGTCTGACCACAAGATCTACACAGCCCAGTATATAGTTATTTCCCCCCCCCCCCCCATAAGTTTGACATAGCATTAGTTGAATTTTTTTAGGATCAGCCTGTAAGTTTCAATCAACTTATCTAACCCTTTACCAAACAATCCTGGGTTTCCACAACCCTGGGAAGAAGGCTTTAGAGAGCATTGTGAGAAAAGGAGAAGATACTGGTAACTGGCAATTTCTCCTTTTCCCACAATTTTATCGACGCTATCAGAGGGCTCAAGCTAATTTCTGAGTCATTTTGAATTTGTCTTCACCAGTTTTATGGATTTTGAAAGAGTCCAAAAGCTGTTACTTGGGAAAGGGATAACTGGTTAAGGGTTAGTTAGATGCCTTCAAGTGCCTAGCACATTATTAGTTGCACGGTCAGGTGGCAGGGGACTTGGAAACTTGTTCACGGCTGTGGTGAATCATGTCGCCCCGAGCCGAAGGCTCGGAGGCTCGGGGCGACATGATTCACCACAGCCGTGAACAAGTTTCCAAGCCCCCTGCCACCTGACCGTACAACTAATTTATTATACTGCAAAGTTTTACCATTCCAACGTGTGTTAAGCGAATTTTACCTGTTTTTTGGTTTGAAAAATTGAGTACGCTGACGAAGTAGGATTTCCCTTCTGAGTGCCCCAATTCAATGAAAACTGATGTCACTGGGAACTGACGTCACTGAAAACTTGGTAAAACGTGCTAAAACGTGCAGTTTGGCGCATAATCTTGATGTTAATCTTGATCGACGCCGCCATTTTGGATGTTGTGTTGAAAGTGTAGTCATGTATACAGGGCTCCCGAAAGGGAAACTGCTTTTACGTTGGCTTTGCCAGTGTACATGATATATATGTTCGGGGCATATTATCCAATAAGATCACGAGAAATTTTTTTGCAATATAATAAAGAGGCTGACCTTTGCCAATGCTTCAATTGTATTTATCATGTAAATTCTTATTGTAAATACTTATGTGTCGCAATGTATTTTGTATTGACCATGTAAATATTTATTTGTAAATACTTATTTGTCACGATGTATTTTCTATTGATCATGTAAATACTTCTTTATAAATACTTATCTATCTCCCTTTTGCTATCAAACACTTGTCTGGAAGAGTTAAGTATATAAATGTTATTTATTATTGTCTTCTGCAAGCCAGAGTGTATAGACATAGAGGATATTTGTTTTTTTCGGTGAAAGATCGGAATTTATTTCATCGAGTGGACACCATCGGTAATATTTTCAGGAGTTGCACAGCCACGAGTGAAAATATTACCGATGGTGTTCACGAGATGAACTAAATTTCGATTTTTCACCGAAAAAAACAAATAATCTATTTATTTCATGCTTTTAACCCTTTCTGGGAGGAGCTTTATCAAAATCCAGTACAGTTCTTTTCCGTTATTCCCCGTGGCGTCCCCCTCCCGCATAGCAACGCATTACAATATTACGTCAAGCGCGAGAAATGTAAGGTAAATGACGTCATATTTCCATCTGGTTGTGAGGCACGCGCAATTTACCCAGGCAACAAGAACATGAAAATCGGTATTTTCACTGGTCGTACCCGTGTAATATCGAAAAATATTTTCACTGCTATTTCTCGATATCCTACCGGAAAGCATGAAATAAAAGCTGATCCTTGCTTCCACTTGTAAACTGGCTTAGAATTATTCATAATACAGTAATTGTTATATGCAAATGCTTTCAATTTGGGCCAGATTAAAAGTAATCCCTTACCAAACAAACCCCATGTCTAGTTAACAACCTTGAAAATTATGCCCTTTGAGTGCATTGTGGGGAAAGAGAAAATGTTGGTAACCAACATTTTCTCCTTTTCCAACAGTGTTTTTCTACCCATTCAAAGACAATCCCACCATTCCAGCGACATTTAAATTCTCACTTACACGTACTTTCAATTTTAATAAACCTGAGATTTTGTTGGGTGGTGAGGGGCTAAAGTTAGTATAGGACCACCAGTATTTGCTTTTTATGCTTATATGTTTTCTAGACCTTCCTTGCCCATGATCGAAAACATTAATTCAAAGTGTAACTGTAAGGATATAATTGTAGTCCCTGTGACAAGCCAATATAATTTCTTTATCATTTCTTTTCGTAGTGCTGTGCAGACTGGACGAGGGCTAGCCTGCGCTCTTGATAGCGCAGACTGGCCTTCGCCCAAATTTGCATCAATACAATTATTAGTAAATGTAAACAAACCTTTTACAACTCTTCATACAAACGAAAAGAATTCCATTCATAATCACTTGTTTTTTTTTTACAGGCATACCCGCTAGCAAACACATGTGTAATTGAATCGATTTGTCCGCTAAAACAACACTTTTGAAAATGTCACAGGGGCCTACAGCTGGGAAAGATACTCCATATATAATAGATTGTGTCCTGTACATATAAGCATCAAAATATTCTTACGTTCATTTCTCTTTATTGAGCCACTGGCGCTATACATTCATGTGGCTGTTCTTTGGAGTCTGGCATATTTCATTTCATAAAAATGGCGAATCTGCGAGTTTACTTATACATAGTAGACGACAGAACAGGCTGAGCTGGCCTCATTGTTGATAACCGTATGTGGACAGTGGTGCTAGCACCGCCTGTTTTCCACGTGATAATTATAACAGATCTGGCAGTACTTATAAAAAAAGATAATAACTTACCTGTGGCTTTTAACTGGGGGCTTACGCGATCTTTTTTTTTCCCCCCACGTGAGGTCACGTGTACAGCAGGTGCGCTTAAACGGCTGTATCCCTCTCTATCATCTCCCGCATCCACTTTTTGTTATTTTTCGGAAGTCTTATTTTATATTCCTACGCTTGAATTATTTTGTATATTGCCCTTATTGTATCTTGTGTATACTTGGGTGTAAATAAAGTTGTGTCCTGTTCTGTTGTGTTTGTAACTGCGTGAATTTAGTCTCTGTAGAAAATGGTCAGAGCGAAACGTGACTTTCATCTATGTACATGTATGTGCGTTAACTACATGTATGATGCCCTGTACATAAGGGATGCTGCAAAGATTGGTTGGCTAGTTTGTGAGTGCGTAGTTTATTTAAAGTCTCCGTAGATAATGGTTGTTGCGAAACATAATTGCTCGTTTGTGAGCGCTTTTAAATTCTCCGTAGATAATGGTTGTGGCGAAACATGATTGCTCGTTTGTGAGCGCTTTTAAATTCTCCGTAGATAATGGTTGTGGCGAAACATGATTGCTTGTTTGTGAGCGCTTTTAAATTCTCCGTAGATAATGGTTGTGGCGAAACATGATTGCTCGTTTGTGAGCGCTTTTAAATTCTCTGCAGATAATGGTTGTGGCGGAACATAATTGCTCGTTTGTGAGCGCTTTTAAATTCTCTGCAGATAATGGTTGTGGCGGAACATAATTGCTCGTTTGTGAGCGCTTTTAAATTCTCTGCAGATAATGGTTGTGGCGGAACATAATTGCTCGTTTGTGAGCGCTTTTAAATTCTCTGCAGATAATGGTTGTGGCGAAACATAAATGACATTTCAGCGGTAATCTGTCATAAATGACTGTTGTACAAAGCCATCTACCCATCGTTGGATAGTTCTCTATAAGGAAATTTCCTTTTTTTTTTTTTATAGCATTTGGTAATTTTTATAGAGAAAACATATCCAATCCATTTCAATCTCTTTTTTAATACGCTTTCAGGATCAAAAATACAAGCATGACCTCTTTGTATAGCTGAAAATATGTGACCCACTGAAAACTCAGGAAGATTTTTGTCTCATAGGAATCACTAAACAAGCGGACGGCGGACGGTATAGATCCAGGCTCAGAGTGCACTTTCTGTGCAGTCTGATCTCTACCTATGCTTTCTGAAAGAGTCCCTTAATTTTCGCCTATGGTGCAGAAAGGGTTTGGCCCAGTTTACGTAGTTCTAAGTGCATAGTTGGTACAAATTAATTATCTTATTGTGACACTTCTTCTGACATGAAAGTAGAGTCACTCATCACTCCTTACTTTTTTAATCATTATCAGAAATTTTCATGTAGTCCTAATTAGATACTTCACTGCCCACAGGTGCTTGAGGCTAGTCTAGTAGGCTTATGTCCATCTTTTAAAAAGTTCATATGGTGATAATACGTAAGATGTGTGGGCATATTTCAATAGCTTTTCATTGGTTGAATGGTATTTCACGCCTCTTTAACTCTTTACCAAACGACAAAATTTTAGACTGGTCTAAATTGAAAGCATTTGCAGATGTCAAAATAAAAGTGACTGAAAATTTGAAATTTGTATCGAAGAGCAGAGAAAACATTGTGGGAAAAGGAGAAATTGCTGGTTACCAGCATTTTCTCCTTTTCCCACAAGGTTTTCAAAAGGCTTCTTTCTCAGGGTCGTCAAAAGTCGGCATTGTGTGGTAAAGGGTTAAATAATATTTCAGTCAAATTAAGGCGACGGTTCTTTTATCTACGAACATCTTTGATTTTCATCAGTACTACACTAAGGCTCTGACGTGTCTCGCTCAAGGAAATTCCCGGGACAAATCCAGTGCTTCAAATGAGAATCCAACAAGCCGTCCTTCCTATGGTCACGGGTCCTATACTCCTGAGCCATGCAGGATCAAACATTTCAATCACAAGCTATGGCTCTTACGCGGGTCTCATTTTTTTTTTTTAATTTTTTTTTATTTTGGGCATCCACTTTGTTCTATACTGTATCTAATAATTTTCTTCTACACTTTGAAAAGGCAACTGCACCAAGCACTCAAGAAGATTGTGATCACTTGCCAGACGGCTTCCATCTTTTTTCCCACCCACCCGTCCTTTCATATTTACTTGAACGGCTTCCCCTCTGACACAGAAGGATAAAGTAGAATCAAACGAATCTAGCAAAAAAGAAATCTCTTTAGTGACGCAAAAGATTGAAGTCACGTGACAGCCATTGCTTAAGTACAGGGTAAAAATCTTATAAAATCCTCTTCTTCTGAATCAAAGAGTAGATTTCACTTAAAATTTGGCGTCAGTAGTGATGAAAACATTCTTGAAATAATTATTATAAATTAACCATTGACTATTTTGGGATGTCAAACTCTTGGTCAGTCTTCTACTGATTTAATGCTTATATACTTATAAGCCTCTAAATATATTCTTGTTTGGAACCATAATGCCCTGAACCTGTATTTTCAATGTATCATTATCAATGATTCTCAAGATCCCATACATCAAAGTTCTCCTCTGAAACCACTTGACCTACGGCCTTGATATTTTGTATGTACCATTATCCTTCGGACTCGTTTTTTCAACCGCACCATACCCCATTCTAGTGACAGATTTTTAATATTACACACAACCAGTTGATTATCCTCTATACAATCAATCAATCATACAATCAAAACTGAACCAGCAATACTGATCAGTATTTTGAGATAAATGGTGCCATGTAGTCACTGACACTTCTGAGCAGGACCAAAATACCGTCCACGCGATCATTCAGATAAAAAAATGAGTCATCACTTTTTGTTACTTTCGCTATGAAATATATAGAGGATATTTGTATTTTTCGGTGAAAGATCGAAATTTATTTCATCGAGTGAATATCATCGGTAATATTTTCACGAGTGGCGCAGCCACGAGTGAAAATATTACCGATGGTGTTCACGAGATGAAATAAATTTCGATCTTTCAACGAACAATACAAATATTCTATTTATTTCATGCTTTTAACCCTTTCTGGGAGAAACTTTATCAAGATCCAGTACAGTTCTTTTCAGTTATTCCCCGTGGCGTACCCCTTCCACATAGCAACGCATTACAATATTACGTCAAGCGCGAGAAATGTAAGGTAAATGACGTCATATTTCAATCTCGGTTGTGAGTCACGCGCATTTTACCTAGGTAACTAGAATATAAAAATCGGTATTTTCACTGGTCGTACCCGTGGAATATCGAAAAATATTTTCACTGCTATTTCTCGATATCCTACCGGAAAGCATGAAATATATAGACCATGACCTGGCAAAAGGGGCCTTAATGCATCTCCGTGATCAATGATACCAAGCAAGTCATCATATAACTGTGGATCCATAAAATCCTTTTTCTCTAACGACTGAAGAAATCATGAGGTACACTGGCCCTTTGACATCCAGAAAATTGACCAAAAGCAAAAAGTTTCGGCCCAGGTCAGCCTGCGCAGACTGCGCAGGCTGACCTGGGTCGATATTTTTTGCAGATCCATTAAGCCCCCTTTTCACAGAGCATGGCTCATATCAGTTGTCTCTTTTTGTTTATGGCTAAAATTACTTTTACATTGGCTGAGCCCCGGTAGCTCAGTCGGCAGCGTTCAGGACTTGAGAACAAGGTGTTGCTGGCTCGATCCCTGGCTTGGACGATTTCCGAGTGTTGATGATAGTCATTGCAACAGGATTCATTCCTCTCTCACCGCTGACCAGTGTTCCGACGTTGGTTATATGGGAAAGCCGCCAGTGGCTTGGAAAGAATACTGTGCGGAGTAGGTATACTGGTAAAAGAAACTCCAGAAAAGCAAAGAAAGGTACTTTGGCCGCCGCAATATAACTGAAATAATGTTGAAAACGGCGTTAAACACCATACAATCAATCAACTTTTACAGTGTATATAAAGATTTTCTTGTCACAGCTTTAAATTTGGAATGTTTAGAATTTTGCAGATCCATGATCAGGTAGCAAGTGCTTTTGAGTCTTATCTTGATCCAAGCCCGGCGTAAAGACTTACCTTAATTGATTTAAAATTTCTCAGTCTTGTATACGAATCCCGAAGGTATTGAGTTATGAAATACTTACTAATACAGACTCTCTAATAACGAGTTACGGACGAAGCGCCGGCTTTTTTCATACAACCAACGTAAATCCTTTTTTCTCCTCTTTTTTCATTAATTGATTTTACTTCTTTATCAAAAGACAAGGTTTTAAATTTGTCAGAGCTGAAGGCATTTAAGTCAAGCTGCGGCATAAGGGAGCTTAACGCATCTGCGCGAAGCATTATACCGCGCAAGCCATCACATAATTATGGCTTCGTAAAATCTATATAGTCGAGTGGATCTTGGGGAAGAATGGTCCTTTAACATGCAGAAAATTTATAAATATCAAATAGTTTCGACCCATATCAGCCTACGCGCACTGCCCAGGCTGATATGGGTCGATACTTTTTGCAAATGTATTATGTCCCCTTTTCAAAAAGCATGGTTCATTAGTAGACGACATATATTACTCAAAATTTGCTAGGAATCACCATCTTTGATTCAGCCGATATACATGTATGCGTGGCATGCATCAGGTATGGTATTTCAATATGGAACATTTCAACACTGATGATATAAACCATCTGAGGAAATGAATATTTTTAAGCAAAACTGTAGTTTTATAACATATACCTATACTGAAATGTCTATTTTGACCCCCATCAAATTGTGAGTAGTAAATTCGATTTGGCTCAAAGGATGCCCGGGATTTATCCATCAAAGGATGGGAAACACACGGCAGAAGGAGAAAATGGTGTTTACCACTACCTTTTTATGATGTTTTAAAAGGTCCCTTGAGTCTGAAAACATGGAATCGTTTAATGAAGGATTAAAATCTGAGGCTTGTAAATATATCAGGTTGACCTTTCAGTCAGGAAAAAATCCAGATACATGTACATTAACATCAAGGCTGTATGGACCAGTATGGTAAGAGTTAATAAAGTTAAGGACAGACATTTTTAACATTAAAGAGTCGTTGAAATGGCTTTTTATAGTTAGTTTTAAATCGCAAAAATGCGTATAAACGGCTATTTGCAGTTATGATTTAAATTGCGAAAATACGTAGTAATGGCCTTTTACAGTTAATTGTAAATAGCGAAAATACGTAGAAATGGCTATTTACAGTAACTTTAAATAGCGAAAATACGTAGAAAGGGCAATTTACAGTTAACTTTAGATAGCGAAAATACGTGGAAAGGGTCATCTACAGTTAATTGTAAATAGAGAAAATACGTAGAAATGACCATTTACAGTTAACTGTAATTAATGAAAATACGTAGAAATGGCCATTTACAGTTAACTTTAAATAGCGAAAATACGTAGAAAGTGTCATTTACAGTTAACTTTAAATAGCGAAAATACGTAGAAATGGCCATTCACAGTTAACTGTAAATAGCGAAAATACGTAGAAATGGCCATTTACCGTTAACTTTAAATAGCGAAAATGCGTAGAAAGTGTCATTTACAGTTAACTTTAAATAACGAAAATACGTAGAAATGGCCATTTACAGTTAACTGTAAATAGCTAAAGACTGTTAAAAATGGCTAATTTCAGTCAACTGTAAATAACAAATTCTACGTTTTTGGGCTACTGACAGTTAACTCTAAATAGCTACTTAAAAACTAAATCTTTTCCAGACAATAACTTTTGAACTTTACCAAAGTGAACGCATTTATAGACGACATACTAGTATTAGATTAAGCGCTGTGATGATTTCTGTCTTTGATAGGAAAGAAAACATTGCTGGTTATCAGCATTTCCTCCTTTTCGAACAATGTTTTTTAAGCGTTTTACTTCAGGGTTGTTATAACTCTGGATAGTGTGGCAAAAGGGTTAAATCGAATAAGTGGATAATGATCCAAAACTACGCTTTCTGCAAAATCACCTATCCTTAGGGTTAGAGAAAAAAAAGGGAGGGGGGGGGGAGGAAAAATATAACAAATAAAGTAGATATCATACATTTCTAATTACTATAATTTTTAGTTTGGAGTTCTTTTTGAACTTACAACAAAACGACGAAAAAACAAACAATAATAAATCAATACACCGGATATATATTATATCACACTCGTTAACAAAAAAGTCAAGTTCATAAGTTAATATGCTTTTAAAAATCAAATTCGTAAGTAAATATGCTTTAAGCTCTTAACTCAGACCAACTTTTTATTAAAAGATAAAGCATATCATTCTAATCACAATAAATTTGTCGTCTGCAAATACTTTCATTGTTGGCAAAGAAACAGTTGCGTTAAGCATTTTCTCCAAAAATGTTTTTCCCCTCATCTATCTTTAGAAAATAACACCACGGGTAGGAAACTTCATATTCAGAGCCAATGGCTCTGACGAGAAAATGTTATGTTATGTTGTAAGAACAAATTAATACAAAGTATGACAAGCGTCTAAGCTGTTTTTCGGTTGTTTTTTAGCCGATACTTTCGGAACCGGAAGACCAACACACAATTTTCTCGTCAGAGCCATTGGCTCTGAATATGAAGTTTCCTACCGGTGACTGTTTAATCTTTTTTTTTTTTCCTCCAATATTATCTTTATGTCACTTTTTCCAGAGAGCAGAATGTCTAGAAATACCAATTGCAATTACAGGTCATATTTAGATTGCAATATGTTATGAAATATTATTATAGTCTTAACAGTGAATTACTGGTGTGATGCTGTTGAAACAATGAGCCCGAACTCGTTTTTTCCAACCGCATCACACCCCATTCGGGTGACAGACTTTTAATATCACAAACAACCAGTTGATTAACCTATTTATTACATTCCTAATTCACCAGTTTTTACTATTAATTATTATTACATAACAACTGCATTACATTTATAGACCAAACTCGTTTTAGGACTAATAATTAACATAGTACCAAGTCTTAGTAGCCGAGTAAGTTTTTGATAGCATCTGCAGATGACAAAGTAAATGTTTCTCAAATCATAAATCCTCTCTTGGAAAAGGTAAAAAACATTGTAAGAAAAGGAGAAAATGCTGATTACCAGCATTTTCTACTTTTCCCAAAATGATTTCAAAAGTCTTTTGTCATGGAGGTCATCAAAACTCGGGATTGTGTGGTAAAGATTTTTAATAAAGAACCATCATTCGGCAATTCTCGGATGATCTGTTTATCAAATCCTTTGGTTGTATTAGGATGGGTGATATTTACCTACACAGTACATATCTTTGCTAGAAATAGACCTGTTTACTGATCTATTAATCGTAGGACTCATCCAAAAATACACGAGTCACTGTTTTCAGTCGATAGCATCTCTTTACATATTTCCGTTGACCAAAAAAAAAAAAAATGTTTTTCAGTTATTCAGCATTATTGATCAATTTGGATGGAACTTTGCTGACAGATTGATTATTATTATACTGCAAAGAAACTTCGGATCGAAGTTTGTTGACAGATTGATTATTATTATACTGCAAAGAAACTTCTCGCTATCTGATTGGATAATATGCCCCGATCATATGTTCATGTGCACTGGCAAAATCCAGTGAGAGCAGTTTCCCTTTTGGGGGCCTTGTGTACATGACTATGTGCACATACATCCAAAATGGCGGCGTCGGTCGATCGATACGAGCTGCCCACAAGACAAACACAATGAGTAGCCTGCACCATGTTATTACTAGTTTCCCTTGATGATTGTCATTAAAGCGCAAAGAATTGATTAGTTTTTTAAAATAAATGAAAATAGTTACATATATTATCATTTGTTGTCATTCTGAAACAAATACACGTGGTTAAAACGAGCCATCCCTTTGTCAGGTAGGCAAATTGTGAAGTGTTGAAACTCATACATTGTAACGTTAAAAGGATAATCTAATAGTCGTTTGAGGCAATCAGGTGATCGTTTACGCATAGTTACTTACCTTGAAGTTGTTTAAATCCATGCTTGAATAAAAATGCGTCGAATGTGTATCGCAGTGACATCACCAAATTCATTCACCAAACTGCATGTTTTACCAAGGTTTCACTGACGTCAGTTCTCAGTGACGTCAGTTTTCACTGAATTGGGGCACTCAGAAGGGAAACTCTCTTTCGTCAGTGTACTCAATTCGGAAGACCATGAAACTGGGAAATTTCGCTGAATTCACATTGGAATGATAAAACTTTGCAGTATAATACATTCATTGTACGGTCAGGTGGCAGTCACCTGACCGTACAACTAATAATGTACATAGCTTAACTTGATGTATATTTGTTGTCGTTGATAAAAGGAATTTCAAGGACACCGCCATCTCAGCATCATGTGACCCAGAGTATCTACATGGCAACCAAACCCGGTCTATGCAGAATCGGGTCTCCTATCTACACTCAAAATAGCCGACGACATATCTGGTTGTTTAATCTTAACTAATGGGATTTTCTTTCAGTAAGTAATGAGTAAGATGCTATAGTAAGATAATAGAAAGAAATTGTCAACCCTCTTGAGCCATAGACGATAACCATTTTTTTTTTATCAGTTTGACGGCATAGATTTAGACCACACAGCACAGATTATTATACTGCAAAGAAATTTCTTACGATATGATTGGATAATATGCCCGGAAAATCATTAGTTGTACGGTCAGATGGCAGGGAACTCGGAAATCTGTTCACGATTTGGGCGATTTATGTCGCCCCGAGCCGAAGGCGAGGTGGCGACGTGATTCGTCAAAGCCGTGAACAAGTTTCGAAATCCCCTGCTACCTGACCGTACACCGAATTTATTATACTGCAAAGTTTTACCATTCCAACGTGAATTGAGCGCAATTTTCCTGTTTTATGGTCTCACGAATCGAGCTGGCAGACGAAATAGAATTTCCTTTCTGAGTGCCCCAATTCAATAAAACCTGACATCACTGAGAACTGACGTCAATGAAACCTTGGTAAAGCGTGCAGTTTTGTGCACGAACTTGTTGATATCACTGCGATAGACATTCGACGTATTCTTTATTAAACATGGATTTAATCAACTTCAATGTAAGTAACTATGCATTGTAATGCATTTTGATTTTCGCTGAATACACGTTGGAATGGTAAAACTTCTTCATGGCTGTAGCTAATCATGTCGTCCCGAGCCTCAGGGCGACATGATTTACTACACCCGTGAACAAGTTTCCAAGTCCCTTGCCATCTGACCGTACAACTAATATTGTACAGGCTGATGATAATAGTATACCGTCTACTTATTTATTTGATATTACATGTTACAAATATAGCAATGAATAGATAAATTAATGCCTTACCAATTTTTTGCGTGTTTTAAGGACCCCGAAAAAAAAAAAAACTTTTTAATGCATTGTGGAAAAACGAGAAAATGCTGGTAACCAGCATTTTCTCATTTTCTAATAACGTTATCTCCTTTATCAAAGGCAAATCCCAAACTGAAAGTAACAATGAATTTGTTGTTCACAGATGCTGTCCATTTGGACGGGTCTGATATTTTGTCTTATGTTATGGTAAAGAATTAACCGATGATTAATACAGGATAATCAACTGGTTGTGTGTGATATTAAAAATCTGTCACTCGAATGGGATGTGATGCTGTTGTAAAAACGAGTCTGAAGGACGAGTTTTTTAATCGCATCAGTCTCCATTCGAGTGAGAGATTTTTAACATCACACACAACCAGTTGATTATTCTATTTATTTATATTCCTTATTCACCATTTTTTATTCTAATAATTATCAGGAATAGTGCAATATTAGCAATATAGGAAAAAAGTAGTTTCGGCAAACATTCTAAAGCTATATCGTCATTAGTGATGATACCATAATTATCATCACTAGTGGTGTTATTCATTGATAGGAATATAATAAAAAGCATTAACTGAAAAAAAAAAAAAAATTATGAAAGAACTTGTGTCATGAAGACACTGATTGTTATAGTTACCAGTGCTGAATGTCGATTTCTAAACCGGAAAATACTTATAATATAAGATACATGTGAGCCATGCTCTCGCAAACGGGGCTGATTACATCTCCGTGATGCTTCGTACCAATAAAGTCATCATAAAACTTTGATCCATAAAGATCATGTTGTCTAACATCCGACTGAACCAGAGGGTAGGCTAATTCTTTGACATGTAGAAAATTGACCTATAGCAAAAAATTTCGACCCAGGTCAGCCCTGTGCAATCCGCACAGGCTGATATAGGTCGAATCTGTTGGTTATTGGTCATTTTTTCTGAATGTTCAAGAACCATTGTATCCTTTGACACAACTGATTGTAAGTCAAAATGGAATGTATGGGTCCAAAATCACACGATGACTTGCTTGGTGCGTTGTACCACGTAGATGCATTAAGGATAGGGCACCCTAATGCGGATGCCTGTAAACATCGCCTTTAATCGCCGAAAAACGTACAGATTCGGGTAAGACTCGGGTAAGCCGTAATCGATCGGCCAATAGATGCTGGTTCCCTGCATCGATTACGGATTACCTGAGTCTTAGCCGAATCCGTACAATGAAAGGCGATGTTACACGAATCTCATTCGGGTGCCCTATCCTTAAATCCTCTTTTGCCACAGCATAGCACATTTCTATTGGAATGTCGGATGCCTCAGTCTATTTGTGTGCATTCAGTGCTCCAGCAAGGCGCTTTGCCATATGTATCTGACTTGGTGCGTTTTGCTTCTATTGCGGCTTGCTGGTTGTAACGCCTTTCCTTCGGGTACTTATGCATTGTTCTGTCTTTGCAAGCTGAAATACTGTGTTAAGTCCCTGCACTGTATTGTTTTATCGTAAACACGTTGGTAAATCTAAAATCACACGGTGTCTGTGTTTTTGTTCCCAATGCCGATTCTGTTACGCAGTTCTTCGCTACCGGAGTTCACTTCTGCATAGGATTGGGAAAAGGGTGTCACGTGACGTATTTCCTTGTCAGAATCCGTGATGAAATCTTTCGAGTTGTTTCGTGAGAAAGTTTTCTTGAAAATTCTCCGAAAGTTTTTACCAAAGACGAGATATATGAATAAATTCACAGCCATGCTGAAATAATATAACAGTTGAACAAGGCCCTGAACGGCTTCATCGGTCATGCTTGGACTGCTTGCGTTTGACGCATAATTGATCAACAACTTTATTCTCATTATATGACTGGGCACTGTTAAAATTAAAAATGTCAGAGAAGTTGCGAGTAGCATATTTGTGACGGAGGCAAGCTGTACCTCGTTTTTCCGTTTTTGTTTACTGTACAGTCTGTTGTTTAACGTCGTTAACGTCATACTCTCGCGCTTCTCGCGAGTTCTCGCTATCTTCACGAGAATCGCAATAATCAAGCCTGTCAGAAGAATAGTTGGAACTACTAAAGTTAGTGCAGTGTCAATGTATATAAAGGCTTGTGTTATTTTCATAAACTGTATCGACGGTGCACAATTTTCATTGCTTATCCACAGAGAGAAGTGATTAACACAAAATGCTGATAATATCAATCCCAGAATGCCTATCACAGCATTCTTGGTGGTACACAACCGTTTCACGTCAAATGGATACTGTATTCGTACAAAGTTTTCAAATGTCACTAAAACAACTAACCAGACACTGATAAAACCGGTGACATATGTCATAAATACCACTACTTTACAAACACCACGGATAGAACTGATATTATACTGGAATGACGAACATGTGTAAATAATGGCTAGATTTAACAGGAACAAGCTGTCAGATGTCGATCTGGCTGTCAAATAAACACTACAAGAATACTGCCTAAGTCCTTTCTGAAGGAATGTCGCCGTTGCTAAGGAGTTGCAGACCAGTCCAAGTGTACAAACAAAGGGTACAGAGTAGGTTTGAACCAGTCTAGATATGTGATAATGCTGACTGACCTCTTCGTCGGGAAAATGGCTGACATTGGTGGAGTTGTCTGTGTCGGTATAGAGGTTATTGTAGTCTATCGACATGGCTCTGAAATAAAGCAAAGTAAATATTTATTTACAAAAACATTCCAATAATGTCAACTATTTCAACTATTCGCTTTAAACTATTTCTCAATTTCCTCAGCGATTTCAACCATTGGTTCACTCCTCTCACAGCGACATTTCGCCTATTCATCTGTTTCCTTGGTAGTACCAGATCTAGGCTGGAATTTTGTCGTCTCACAAATAACTAATGTGTAAAAGAAAGATAGCACTACCTTAGCCGATTTTTTATAATAATTGTTGTTTTAAATACCTTCACAGTTGAGCAATTCAAAATCTTGTCAAATCATAGTTAATCCGTTGCTATAGATATACCACCATAGTAACTTATTCACAGTGTAGAACCGGAAGTATGGATTGTATATGACTCGGGGGTTGTACAGTGACGGTCTGTCACATTCGGCATACCTCGGGTGATGGGAGCTATCAAGTCCCTCGGCTGTATCTGGTAGCTTGATATGCACCTACACGGTACATTTCATCGCCGGAAATACGCCGGTTTACCATTCTGAAAATTGTTCGGATCATTGTAAAAAAGAAAACTTGAGTCTCAGTTTTCTATCAAAACCTTTCAAACTATATTTCAGTTGACCAACAGTTGGTACATTCATTTTTTAACGTGGTTTATCAATTCCGATTGAAGTTTTCACCGACAGATAGACAGATGAGAGTAACTTCATCGAGGTTGTTTATGTCGTTGCTAAACGACTTACAGTGGCGCCGCCATGTATAAGATCACGTGATTAGCAGTTCAAATGGAAACGACCGTTATACAGACGAGGTTAGATATAGGTACAGAATCGGCCGAGTTGTGACGAGTGGGTCTGTCACTTACTGTGTATATAATGCATCATGAAGATTTATCAAACCCCCTTTTGCCAGGGCGCGGCTAACTTATAACTGGCCTGCAACAGGCGAAAAGGGGCATTCGGACACTTGCGTAAAGTGTCGTCTCAGATTAGCCTGCACAGTTCGCACAGGCTAATCCGAAACGACACTTTCCGTTTTTATGTAATTTTCTGTTTTGCGCAAGTTTACTGTAGCACAAAATCTAATGTTGTCGTAAAGTGCTGTCTCGGATTAGCCTGCGCGGACTGCGCAGGCTGATCAGAGACGAAACTTTACGCAAATGTCCGAATGCCCCTTTTCGCGTGTCGCAAGCCATATTACATTTGTATTTTCAAAATCGTCAACGGGAGTAACTTGATAATGGAATATTTTTACGGTAAAAAGTCAATGGAGCATAATGGTCACTTATAGGGCTTCGGGTTCTGTCAAGGTCGTTTGTAGACATTATCTTTTCAAAATTGGCATAGACTAATTTTTCCAAAAAAAAAAAAGTTATTTCTTATGTAACATAGATCTCACTTTCACCTTTTCCAAAAATGTCAACTTGAGAAACGTTATAATGATGTATTTGTACTGTAACGGATTAAACCTTCAGCTGCGAAATAAATGAAATGAAAATTTCTACCTAATAGTAAAAATCCAAATATTGCTATTTCAAAGTTGATTTCACCGGATAAAAAATACCATGTCGGACAGTGTAGATCAAGATCAGACTGCACAAAACGTGCAGTCTGATCTTGAATCTACACTGTCCACAAAAGCGCCCCGTGTCGCACTTAGCAGCTTTAAGGTTATATAAGATCTGACATGAGTTGGTGTTTGAGATATACAGAATATTATTGGAGAGGTCATCAGACCTCTCCAACAGTGGTGAGTTTAAAAGGCAGACTGCCACAGAATTTGATGTCTAAATCCATTTTTTTTTGCGAAATTGTTCTGATACACAGTCTGTTTCGACATGGTTTTGTAAATAAAGCGAAATAAAAAAACCGAAACAGGAAATAGACGTGGCTTATTTTTATATGACGAATTTCAGAAAATATCTGTTATATTAATTTGCCATGGCTGCAAATGACCTCTCAAATAATTGTAATTTTTCATTAAGTAAATAGATCTAAGTAAAAAAAAAAAAAGAAGAATTTCGTTAAAAAAAGAGAAAGAAGATCGTTGGACAAGATCATGCGACTTAAAAATGCGGCAAGAAGGTCAAATGACCGTCATGTAAAGCATATGAGGTTTCTACGCGGCGGCTTTTTTATTTATTTGTTTACATGTACCAAAATATATTGAAATTAAAAGCCAATAAACTGCTTGAAAACATTGATGCTGACCTCTCCTGGCTTCTTTTGTAAAGAAGCCATCTTGTGTTGTAGTAACTTTCCTGGTGCTTGTATTTACTTCGAGCAGAGTGAGAAAATTTGATATCGCGCGAGACCGAAGGTCGAGCGCGATGTCAAAATTTTCTTACGCATTTTCTTATTGCAGACGACAAATTAAATGAGGCTCCCATGATTAAATTTGTATTTGAAAAGGCAGAAAACAATGTAGGGAAAAGGGAGAAATGCTGGTTCCCAGCATGTTCCCCTTTTTTCAAAAATGTTTTCAAACGCCTATTTCCTCGGAGATTGCGTGGTAAAGGGTTTAGCAGACGTAATGATAACTTATGGCGCTCCATGTTCTGTCAAGGTCGTTCTTAGACACTGTTATTTGTACAGTCAGGTGGCAGGGGACTTGGAAACTTGTTCACGGCTGTGGTGAATCATGTCGCCCCGAGCCGAAGGCGAGGTGGCGACAATATTCGCCACAGCCGTGAATAAGTTTCCAAGTCCCCTGTCACCTGATCGTACAGCGAATTTATTATACTGCAAAGTTTTACCATTCCAACGTGTGTTAAGCGAAATTTCTCTGCTTTATGGTCTCAAAAATTCAGTACGCTGACGAAATAGAATTTCCCTTTTGAGTGCCCCAATTCAATGAAAACTGACGTCACTGGGAACTGACGTTACTGAAACCTTGGTAAAACGTGCTGTTTGGTGCATTATCTTGATTATGTCACTGCGATAGACATTCGTCGTATGTTTTATTTAAACATGGATTTAAACAACTTCAGGGTAAGTAACTATGAATTTTAATGATTTGTTGGCAAAAGTAAACGACCTTTAGGTAATCCTTTTAACGTTATGCACGAGGAATGAGTTTCGACAATTCACAATTTGCTTACATGACGAAAGGATGCCTCGTTGTAAACCCCGTGTATCTGTTTTAGAATGATATCAAACGATTATACATGTAAAGTTCTATATTCATTTATTTTAAAAAATAATCCACTCTTTCCGTTTTAATGACAACCATCAAGGGAAACTAGTAATAATATGGTGCAGGCTACTCAGTATGTTTGTCTTGTGGGCGGCTCGCATCGATCGATCGACACCGCCATTTTGGATGTTGTGTTGAAAGTGTAACGTTAGTTATGTATACGGGGCTCCCGAAATGGAAACTGTTTTAACGTGGATTTTGCCAGTGTACTTGATATATATGTTCGGGCCATTTTCTCCAATCAGATCACGAGAAATTTCTTTGCAGTATAATAATAATAATATCATTTTCTTTTTTTATTTAGAAAAAGGGCAATTTGTTTCAAAATTTACGTTCAATTTTTCCATGTTGATTTAAAAAAAAAAAAAAAAAAATTAAACTTGTAGAATATAGCAATAGCATATTTGTACGGTATTGGGCTATTGAGACGTAATTCTTTCTCACGGTGCTTCTGTGTTTGTCAAAGCCGTTCCTAGATATGATCTTTAATCTTTTACAAAACCAAAAAAGTTTTTGGACTTGTCCAAATTCAAAGCATTTCCAGACGACAAATTGAATGAAGCTCAAATGATAGAACTTGTGAGCGAAAGGACAGAAAACTTTGTTGGAAAAGGAGAAAATGCTGGAAACCAGCATTTTCTCCTTTTCCAACAATGTTTTCCAAAGTCTTCCCCTACAGGTTGTTAGAACTCAGGATTATGTGATAAAGGGTTAAATAATAAACAACTTATAATAATAATAATGATGATGATGTTGATGATAATAATAATTTCTTATGTTACAATCATTTTCAACTTTTCCATAAATATTAAGAGAAAAAAAAAAAGTAATCTAGAGGAACATAATAATGGTGTATTTTTTCGGTAACGGTTTAATGGAATTTAAGGCTCATTCATATTGCTTCATTTTTCGGTCAAGGTCGTTCGTTGACATATTATGCCAACGGCGCTAACAGCAAAGGGCAGCAGTCCTAGACTGTACTTTGGTCCCTGTAGAGTTCCCTACTTTGAAATGTCTGATACATAAATGTGGCTACAAAAACCCCACCCTTTAACCCTTTACCCTACAATCCCCAATTTTTACGACCCTAACGAAGAATCCGTTTGAAAACAATGTGGGAACAGGAGATAAAGCTGGTACCCAGACTGTACTTTGGTCCCTGTAGAGTTCCCTACTTTGAAATACCTGATACATAAATGTGGCGCAAAAAAGTTCACCCTTTAATCCATTATCATACAATACAGAGTTTTAGCGACCCTAAAAAACATACCTTTTGAAAACGATGTGGAAAAAGGAGACAACGCTGCTACCCAGGTTGTACTGTGGTCCCTGTAGAATTCCCTGCTTTAAAATGTCAAGTACATAAATGTGGCAAAATACAAGTTCTACCTTTAACTCTTTGCTATACCCTAAAGAAGATGCCTTTTAAAACAATGTGGGAAAAGGAAAAAATGCTGGTACTCAGACTGTTCTGAAGTCCATGTAGATGTCCTACTTTGAAATGTCTAGTACATAAATATGGCGAAATATAAGTTCAACCTTTAATCTTTTACCATGCAGTTCCGAGTTTTAACGACCCTAAAAGAAAAAGCCATTTGAAAGCGATGTGGGGAAAGGAGAAAATGCTGGTACCCAGACTGTACTTTGGTTCCTGTAGAATTGCCTGCTTTGAAATGTCTGATATGTAAGTGTGACACAAAAAAAGTTCTCACTCCAACCCTATACCATACAATCCCAATTTTAACGACCCTGACGAAGAAGTCATTTGAAAAATAAAAAAAATGTCCGATTAGGAGAAAATGCTGGTACCTAGACCGTACTTTGGTACCTGTAGAATTCCCTCACTGAAATGTTTAATACATAAATATGGCGCAAAAAAAAAAAGTCAGTCCTCTAACCCTTTACAATACAATCCCGATTTTAACGACCCTAACGAAGGGACCATTTGACAACGATGCGGGAAAAGGAGAAAATGTAGTACCCAGATTGTACTTTGGTCCATGTGGAATTTCCTACTTTGAAATGTCTAGTACATAAATATGGCGAAAAAAGAAAAAAAACAAAAAAAACACGTTAACCCTTTACTATACAATCCCGAGTTTTAACGACCCTAAAGAAGATGCCGTTTGAAAACAATGAGGGAAAAGGAGAAAATGCTGGCAACCAGCATTTTCTCCTTTTCTCCACAATGTTTTCTACCATTCCAAAGGCTAATGTCTAATTTTGAGCCACTGTTGATTTGTTGTCTACAAAAGCTTTCAATTTGGGCAGGTCTAAAATTGTGTCGTTTGGTATTGGATTAACAAAAGATACCGCGAGTTTACGACTCTGTTGAAAACATGTATTGTGTTGCAGAACACTGTGGGAAACGGAGAAAAAATTGGTATTATTTCTTTCCCCCACAATGTATCCTACGATGTCATGGACGAATTTATTGTTCGAGCTAGATGTACTTGTCCCTCTGCTAAAATTGTTTTTAATATCGACTTAAGTAAAGCGTTAAATACAAAATATCGATACTAAATGCCAAATACGGACTTAAGAATCAACAAACATCTTTACTTGACTTTTTTCATGTCAAAAAATCTGTTTGGATAAGATTAAACAAATATTTAATCAACCCCACTGCTAAAGAACCACCACATGAAATCACCATAAAAATCCATATCATAGTACTAACAGTACGAAAGTTGGTAACTCTAAACTCTTAGGAAACGACAAAATAAAGGCTTTGTCCAAATTGAAGGCATTTGCAGATGTTTTCAAAAGATTTCTTCCGCAGTGTTATAAAACCACGGAATAGTTTGGTCAGCGTTTACTCTTTCCACAATGATAAATTTTAGATTTTTCAAAATTCAAGGCATCTGCAGATGACGATGCTAACAGTGGTACAAATGAATTGTGTGTCTTTGATGCGGTTGAAAACATTGTGGGTAAAGTAGAAAATGCTGGTAAACAGTATTTTCTCACAATGTTTTACTCGTTAAAAGACTCGTATACAACATTTTTCTCCCTTTCTCACAATGTTTACTCGTTCACAGACTTGGAGCATCTTTAATTTGTCGTCTTAAAATGCTTTTAACTTGGACGCGTAAAATTTTGTCGCTTGGAAATCTTTCATTTCAACTCATACCTATACTTTACAGGAATTTTAAGCAAGTGGTCACTTTGCTCGCGTCTGATGGTAATAGGTTCCTCCGTGTGAAAGATGTTGGTTTGAGATCAAAAGATCGTTTCAAGATCTAGCCAGACGGCATTTGTCACGTGAGGGTCCATTTGGCTAAACAGTAGATACAGATATATAACTAACTGAGATGTGACCGTGATATAGAAGATATTTTTTTTTTTTCGGTAAAAGATAGAAATTTATTTCATCGAGATAACATCATCGTAATATTTTCACAAGTTGATGCTCTACTCAGGAATATTTTACCAATGATGTTCACTCGATGAAATAAATTTCGGTTTTTCACTAAAAAATATCTATTTGTTTCATGCTTCTAAGTCCTTTTTTGTTGGGACTTTCAACAAAATTCAGTAAAGTGGTTTTCAGTAATTCCCCATGGCGTACCCCCTGCCACATAACAATACTATGTAAAGCGCGAGAAATGTAGGGTAAATACGCATGAATTATGTCATATTGCCGTCTGGTTAAATGGCACGCACTGTTTACCTAGGTACTTAGTGCGCGGGAACTACTGTTTCCGCCTTCAATTGAAGAGTTACGTTAAGTATTTTTTACTGATCATCACATTATATAAAACGTATATTCTCTCGCCCATTTTATAGTTAATTCTTGACAGGAACTAGGATCTACCCTTGTTCAGGGGCAAACAGCTTTTCGTCATATGACTTTTGGAAAAAAAGATCTGCTTCGAGAAACAATAGGGCTTGTAGCTCTTTCACTACCTAATGGATAAATTGCATTTTCTCAAAGGCTAAAATACATTTACGCTGCAAGATCAAGAGACATGCAGTTCGGTCACAATCTAGAATAAAGCAGTGGACAGTGTAGATCAGAGATCAGACTGCACGTTCTGTGCAGTCTGATCTTGATCTACACTGTCAACAAAAGCTTCTGGTGTCGTCCATGGTATAGCAAGAGTTAAATGCGGTTTAAAGTTCAAAGTCTTTTGTTCCTTATTTCTGTCAGACATTTCACAGCAGAGAATGCCTTGGAGATCATAGAGCTGTGGTCTATTGGGAGTAAATTATGTCAACTGTTTGCAAAAAAAAAACCCTAAGCAGTCAGTTAGCATTACCTTCGTTCAATCCTGTACCGTGAAAGCAAGACTTTTCAGTACAGCATGTATGATAAGAGTGAGCTATGCCCTGTGAAAATGGGGCTTAATGAATCTGCAAAAAGTATCGATTTGGCTCAGCCCTGCACAGTCCGCGCAGGGCGGACCTAGGATTATAACTTTTTGCTATTTGTCAATTTCTGCATGATAAAGGACCAGTCTACCTCATGTTTCAGTCTTTAAAGAAAAGGACAAAATGGATTTATCGATTCATGTTTATATGATGGTTTGCTTTGTACAATGTATCACAGAGAAGCATTAAACCCCCTTTTGCCAAAACGCAGCCCATTTTTAAGCCTGAGGGTGGTAAAGACATACGTTTACGGTTTGGTTCTTCTTGAAGACACTTCCATTTTTTTCTCTTAAGTTCTTCTTTACTTTTTTCTCTACCAAATAGATAAATTTGAACTTCTCGAGGTCCACGAATGCTGTTTAACCCTTTACCACACAATCCCTACTCTTGCAAGCCTAGGAAAGAAGCCTTTTGAAAACATTGTGGGAAAAGGAGAAAATGCTGGTAACCAGCATTTTCTCCTTTTCCCACAATGTTTTCTCTCCTTCCTAAAACGAATTTAAACTTTTGGGTCACATTTACTTTGTCGTCTGCAAATACCATCAATAAAATTTTATCGTCTGGTAAAGAGTTAAGTTAATTTTGGTCAGATCTTGGCATCAAGAAGCGAAGGACGTAGATCATTGCATTTTCTGATCTTGATCTACGGTGTTCGCAAAACCTATCTGAGTCATAATTAGGGTTTAAGATTTATTTTTTTTTCCACTCAAAGTATTCGCAACTTACCTCTCCACTACAAATGACGTTGATTTTGGTTACAGTTCAGTATCATGTGGCTGACGGTCTAGATCCAAGATCAAACTGCACCTTCTGTGAAGACTGATCTTGATCTACGCCGCCCGTGAAAGCTTATTCAGACGCCATACGCAGTTAAAAAAAAAAGTTAGGTTTTTTCGATTCAAAGTATTCTCCACCTAGGTCTTTAGTCTTTTGAAATCTCCGAGGAAGTTTTTCTCTATTCCCTCAACAAATCATAAAGCAGGCCGTCTGCTGAGGTAACAATTTACAGCTGAAACCCAACGCTGCCCTAGTTTCATAATTGTTTCCGAGAAATCGAGGTTTCCGTTCTGCAAACAAATGAATGTCACTTTGGGACATGCAAGCTTTAAAAAAAAAAACTGTCTGCAAATTTTGCATACTGTAGCAAGGCTTTAACTCCATAGATATATGCGTCTTAAGTTTTGCAATATGATGGCCTCGTTTTCTGTGACTTATACCTATTATCAAGTGCTAAAGTCTTTGACGAATCATGTTGAGCATCTCTTCTTTGCTCCTACTTCCCCTTCTGGTTCCGTGCCTTTACTGAAAGAAGACGCTTTATTATATACCAGTAAATTTTCCGGCTCAGATACATGCGTCACAGACTGTTATTTTTACAATAATTTATACGTTACTGGCCACTGGGTTCGATTAAGTATTCTACCGGATATCACTCGGCGAACTAAACTGGTTCCCGTTGTACAAATACAGATACATACAACTGGGTGCAGGCTATTGTGACGATTGTTTTCATTGGATATATAGGATCTGACATGAGTTGGCGTTGAGATAACATTTTATTAAACGAGTCTAGGGAAAATGTTATTAAGCGAGCCTTTGGCGAGCTTAAGAACATTTTTTCTTGACGAGTTTAATAAAATTTTCATCTCATACGCCAACGAATGTCAGCTTCTTTTTATCACATAACGATATTTCACAAATCATAGATAAGAAGATGCAAAACCATCTATAGATGCACACGCGGTAATATCCATAAACCCATTCACTTCTATTTTATTATATTCACTTCTATGAAATACGTACAAAATGACGTCAAAAATGACGTCACACAATTGTGATATTAAACGTGTATGAGATAAGAAAATTCGTAATGGGTATATTACACTGAAAACAAGGGAGGTTATGTGATAAAAATATCTCCGTAATGCATGATACCAAGCAAGTCATTACATGATCCATAAAATCCAGTTTGTTTCAAGACCGCCTGAATCATGAGGTAGATGGTCCTTGGACACGCAGAAAATTGACAAAGAGCAAAAAGAATCGACTTATGTCAGCCTGCGCGGACTGCGCAGGCTGACATGGGTCGATAGTTTTTGCAGTTCAGATGCATTACACTCCCTTTTCACAGCGCATGGTCCAAATACTATAACCCTTACAGCGATAGATAAGTAAAATAAATATTTTAGAAGGGAAAAACGACCAACATATTGCAATACTCAAGGTTTCTTCTGTCACAGTGTTTAAGTGAAAATGCCGGACAATGTAAAGCAAGGTATGTGCAGTCTGATCACAGTAGTGATAAAATCGTCTTTGTCGCCGAAATCCTTAATTACACTTTATTTTTAGATGCTCTAATTATTTTCTTTTCAAAATCGATACCTTGAGATATACAGCTATAACGCAAAACAATCACACACAGGTTTATTTCTTGTAAAACGAAAAAAAAAACTTATCCAACTTAAGAAAATTTGCACAAAACGTTCAGTCTGACCTTGGATCTACACTGTCCGACAAGGAGATATCTTTTCCCCAAAAATACCTCTGAAATGGCAAAAATTTGGGTTTTTAATATCGGGTTGAAAGTTTCATTTCACTTATTTAGCAGGTTAACGATTAAAACAAATACATGAAATTGTGGTGTCGACATTTTAGAAAAGATGGCACAAATCCAGTAACTATTTCATAATAATTCTGTGACATTTCGAAATAAATTCAGGCCACATGTGCAACAAGCTGTAAAACTTTCTTTTTTTCACAATGTTTATCTGTAACATATTTCCTGATGAATTTATACCAAACCCTTCACCACACCACATCCGGTGTTTGAACGATTCTTGGCATTACAACTTTTGAAAACAATGTGGGAAAATGAGAAAAGGGTTTGTATTATGAAATTGCGCTTTTTTTTCTACATTGTCAAAGAAAAATTACATCTTTTGAGCCACATTTTGTTTGTCATCTTTAAATGCTTTCAGTTTGGACAAATCTAAAATTTCGTAGTTCTGTATAGAGTTAACCCCTTCAGCAATAAATGTTTCAGTCACGCTCTGTGAAAAGGGGGCTTTACGCATCGGCAAAAATTATCGACCCAGGTCAGCCTGCGCAGTCCGCGCAGGCTGACCTGGCTCTATACTTTTTGCCATTGGTCAACTTTCTGCTTGTCAAAAGATCAGTGTAACTCATAATTCAATCGGTAAGCCTCATATAAATCGACTTCTTTCTATGGCTGAAACTCAGAAAGATTTTCAACTTAAAGTTTTGAATAAAGAAGTGGACGGTTTAGATTCAAGATTGGACTGCACATTCTGTGCAGCCTGATCTTGATCTATGACGTCTGCAAAAGCTTCTCTATTTGGTTATGAGGCTGTAACGGGTAACAAACAAACAAACAAACAAACAAACAAAACCAACCAACCAACCAACCAACAAACAAACAAATTTCGTTCCAAGTACATTTATTCATGACAGAAACCAATAGTAAAATAAACAGAATCTGCAGACAAAGACCAGACCACATGTATGCAAACTGATCTTAGTCGACACTCTCAGCAAAAGACATCCTGAAGACCTGTGAAGCAGGGTAAGCCCTAAATACTGGGAATCTAATATCTGTCTTTGATTTTTAGGTTTTTGTCTTGTCATAATTGCAGCAACCGTCATTAACATTACACAAATGGATTCGTGCTTGCTAAATGGATTGCAAAATAAACGTAATGAATATCTTCAGTAAAAAAAATATCAGATTGTTGCAATGACATGGATTTATCACTTAACTGTCCTTATTTTCAGTGTGGTACAGCCATTACGAATTGTCTAATTTTACACATATTTGAGATAAGCAAATACAGCCGTATTCGGTCAAAGATCTGTTATCATAAGACCAATTTCTATATATAACACTGCTGACTAAGGTTTTTCTGTGAATTAATAGTTAAAATTTATGATCGTAATAAAGCTACTAGTTTTATCTCCTTAAGATTCAAAACAAATTCATTACATGCCAGTTTCTTGGAACTATTTTTTGCTCGTGATGTTTATATCTCAGTGTCAAAGAAACGAATGGGCGTTATGTAAATTTCAATACATGTACATGTATGTCTGTGTATTAACACCTAATAACCTATCGTTCTTAGGATACAGTTACGTGATAAAAATAATCTGACAGTCAGTTACCAGATAAATAATGCTAATCCATGCAATTTTCTGTAATTCTACCTGACAATTTTCAAAATAACGAAGTGGTCCACGTTCTTTCTGATCACCCCTCGTATCCACCGTTGTAAATGTTTGACATTCTTAAACCATCTGAATGTCCAAGGACCTAATGCAGCCGGATGTTGGACAAAACGGATTTTATGTATTTATAACTATGAGTTGACTATGAGATAACTATGAGCTGACCTGTTTGGTATAATGCATAATGGAGAAGCATAAAACCCCATTTCCAAAAGCAGTGCTTATTTGTACCAATCTTCTTAGTCTATAACTCACGGAGGATCTTTTTTGTTTCGGATGATAAAAAGATAAAACTGGTTCTTTTCAGCTAACAAACTCACATCCCACCATTTAAAGACATACCCTTACCGCCAAACCAGAGAGAAAAAAAGCTGTTAATATTTGATAGACTATAGAATGGTTCAGAATTTAGTCAGTTATGTAAACATAAATAAATTGTCGGTATATATGGTGAAAGAGATACATAAAGGCAAAACCTTGTCCTAGGAAACGAATCTTGGTGAATGGAAAACGGGTTTACGGTCGAAGCTGTAAAAAATGGCTGGATGTCACTGAAATTTATCGCTGAATTCTGCCAAAAGTCCGATACGATATTATTTGCATACAATTTCGTTCTTCCACGCTTTTTAGTATCCATTTTCTTTGCTTACCTAATTACGTACATGACAATGGTCAAATATAGTCAAACGATAGAATGCACACTTATCAGTCAATATTCCGATGGTATTACGGACATAGTGATGTCGGAAATCTTCGATTTAAAACCCGAAACGACAGCAGTGATTTCTTTCATGGCCTCCAGAAAATGTAATGCATTTTCTATCAGTTGAAATCTATGTAACCTTGCAACCGCCATGGGCAACATTTGACAAAAAGATACACGAATGATTATAGTTTGATAAAATAAACATGAAATGGTGTAAAACTGGATGAAAACGAAAATAGATGTAATAAGCCATATCTTATTTGTCATTTGTGAATGCTTTTAATTTTGAAAAATCTATTTTTTTCCATCTGGTAAATGGGTAATAGGAAATAGCTGAAGATCACACAACCTCCTTTGTTTTAATGTAATATACTCATTACGAATTTCATTATCTTGCACACATCTGAGATAAAAATTGTGTGACGTCATATAGACTTCAATTTATACTATTTGCGGTTAATCGAGTTTTATTTCATACTTTTCGGTAATTTATCGGGAAAAAATGATGGATTAAAATGTTTGATAATTCATTGTTACGACCAGTGAAATTTACCGTAAATGTTTCCGTAACTCTTTAACTGAAGGCGGAAACAGTAGTTCCCGTGCATTAGTGACCTAAGTAAACAGTGCGTGCCATTCAGCCAGAGGGAAATATGACGTAAGTTACGCGCATTTACCCTACATTTTTCGTGCTTTACGTAATATTGTAATGTGTTCTTATGTTTGGGGAGGTACGCCACGGGAAAGTTACCGAAAACAACTGTACTGGATTTTGATGAAAGTCCAGACAAAACAAGGGTTAGAAGCATGAAATGAATAGAACATTTTTTTTTTTTTATGAAAGATGGAAATTTATTTCATATCGTGAACAGCATCGGTGATATTTTCACATGTGGCTGCGCCACTCGTGAAAATATTACCAATGATTTTCACTTGATGAAATAAATTTTGAGCGTTCACCGACAGAAAAAACAAATATCCTCTATTTATTCATAAAAATTGATACATGTACGTGTACGGTTTTGCATATTTTGACCTACAGTGCGCGAGATATTGTAATGAAATATAAAGAATATGACATTCGTTGGATTTTGAATGAAATCTTATTAAACTCGTGTACAAACATATTATCAAGATTGGCTATGGTGGAATATTTCTGCAGCGAGATTCGAGATAGCTATTGCGATAATTTGAGAGAACTGTCGTGAAAAAACAAAGTTTCCTAGAAATATTATCTACATTGTAACGGACAGTACTTTCAGTACTTTGATTTTTTTAGGCTGGATGCTTTTCATGTGTAACCACTCTCACTTTGGGTATATAAGGCAGTGTTTTAGCTCTGTTCTTCCCAGTCGCTAACTAGCTCTAAAGGTGACTTTTACCCAACAGCAAACCTGCACTGAGCCTTCTTTTCTCTCTCTCTCTATTTCTATCTTATCTTTTCTTTCTAATTCATTACATAGACCAGGGAAATTTAAAAGTAGTAATAAAATGTAAATCAAAATAGCTTTGGTTTCTTTCTGCATTGTATCCTTCTCGAACCTGGCCAGGCCGGTTACAAATATTTGGTGCCGTGACCAGGAAACATTGCTTTAGCAAATCAATCTATAAAAACATTAATGGAAAAGGAAATTTTTGTCTTCCTGGTCTTGCAATTTTTGTTTGTTCATATTAACCCATTTATTCAAAATAATATGGCTGAAGGTTACGACCTCAATTTTGACCCGGCAATTTTGCGTGTTAAGTCAGAGAGTGCACCTGCTCATGTATCTTGTTCTACTGCAGAGGGTGACTATAACCATTTCTCTACAGCTTTGGACATGCCTTTCATTAACACTCAAGTACAGTATAATGCAAATAACTTGACACACCCTGCTCGTTTAGCTTCTACAGTCCCTTCTCAGTCTGCACAAAACCAAGCACTTGCTAATCCTTTGCGTCGAAAAAAAGCAAAAGAGCCTAGTGCATTTGATGGCAAATCATCAGACTGGCGTAATTACATTATTCATTTTGAGTGTGTCGCTAGTTGGAATGGCTGGAATAATTATGAAAAAGCAAAGCAGTTAATAATGAGTTTAAAAGGGTCTGCACAGAAACTTCTCAGTGAACTCTCTCATGAACATATAATGGATTATGAATGCATTAAAGACTTCTTAGGTAGACGTTTTAATCCTGTCGAACGAGAAACAGCCTATAGGTGTGAATTTAGAAATAGAAAGCAACAGAAACAGGAATCTGCTTCTGACTTTGGTTATGCTTTACAAAGACTTTGTTTACAAGCTTTTCCCAATATTAACCCTGAGGCTAGAGAGATATACTTAATTGATCAGTTTATTCATGGATTAATACGCCCTGAACTTAGAAGTCATATACAGTATCGTCATCCTAAAACAATTGATGCTGCTATAGCCTTAGCTGTTGAGTTTGAAGCTTTTGAAAGCTCACAAGGGATTTTGAAGAAACCCCACTTTGAAAATGATAGACAAATAAGTTCAGTTATTAATAGGACATCAGAAGAAAGTAAGGATGAAGGTCATATGAGTAGATCTGATAGTACCACAATTCATGACATTGCTAAAATGTTGCAGGACCTTTCAATGGCTATTAAGAGATCCAGAAGTTCAAGGTCAAGGTCAAATAGTACTGATAAAAAGGGTAATCCAGAGTGCTATTATTGTCATAAGAGAGGTCACATTGCTGCATCATGTCCTTTGAAGCAGGAAAACTAGGACTGACTGGTCTTAAGCCCGAAGTTCCAGTCAAAATAATGAAGCATAAGAATGGGCTAAAGAATAATTTCAAAATAAATCAAGATAGGACTTGTCATTTTACAAAATTAGTAATCAGTAGTTCTATTTGTCAAGCCTTAGTGGACTGTGGTTCAGCTAGTACAATTATCTCAAAGGATGTATTAAAACGCTTGCACATAGATGATGAGTTAATTACACAAGACAGTGTTAATTTAACAGCTGCAAATGGAAGTGAAGTTAAGGTTCATGGAAAAGTCAAGTTAAATTTTGATATTGACAATGAAAACTTTGAATATGAGTTCTTAGTGGCTGAACTTGATAATTTAGACTGCATTTTGGGAAATGATTTCCTTGAAGACTTTGATATCTCAATTAAGTTTGGAAAGGGTATCATGCAAATAGGGAAACACAAAGTCAAACTTGAGAAACAAAGTAAAAGTAGAGTTTGTAGGATTAAGATGAGTAAAACAGTTACCATACCACCTAATACTGAAGTAGTCACTACTGGTTCTTTAGACGGTCAGGTTTCAAAGGAAAACATTATGTTTGAACCGTATACAGTTTTGAACAAGAAAGGATTCATACTTTGTAAAAGTATAATAAATACAGACAAGAGTGATGTCCCTTTGTCCCTTATCAATTGTACTGAGATGCCTATTAGAATTAAAGAGGGTACGTTTGTAGGATCAATGCAAAATGCAGAGGTTATTACTCAGTTAAAACCTGAACACACAGAAAACTCAAATATTAAGCTACCCGAAAATCTTCAACCATTACTTGAGGAAGCATCTTCATGTCTAAGCCCTCAAGAAACTCAACATGTAGAGGACTTACTCCTTGAATTTCAAGACATCTTCACTGATAATTCAGGGAAGATTAGGCAAACGACTTATGCAGAGCATACAATTGATGTAGGCAATGCAAAGCCAATTAAAACACCTTCCCGTAGATTACCTTTTGAACAAAGAGATATAGTGCGTAATGAAATCAACAAAATGCTAGAACAGAAAATTATCGAGCCTAGCGATAGTGCATGGGCTTCGCATATAGTCCTAGTTAAAAAGTCTGATAACTCCATACGATTTTGTTCGGATTATAGGAAATTGAACGCTGTTACAAAGAAAGATGCTTATCCACTCCCTAAAATAAGTGAAGGATTAGATACTCTGTCATCGTCTAAGTTTTTCTGCACCTTAGACTCAGCCTCTGGGTATTGGCAAATACCCATGGCAAAGGAGCACAATCAATACACTGCATTTAGCTCACATTTGGGTTTGTACCAATACAAAGTCATGCCCTTTGGTCTATGCAATGCACCAGCAACATTCGAGCGTCTTATTGAAAAAGTTCTCTTTGGACTGCAGTGGGAAAAGTGTTTGTGTTACTTAGATGACATTATTGTCTTTGGTAGATCTTTCCAGGAAACTTTTGAAAACTTAAAGCTTGTCTTTATGCGATTTCGGGAGGCAAATTTGACATTAAAACCAAAAAAGTGTCATTTGTTTAAAACCTCAATTGAATATCTAGGTCATACTGTCTCTAGGGAAGGTATTTCTTGTTCTAAGGCTAAGATAAAGGCTGTGTTAGAATGGCCTGTGCCAACCAATAAGACTGAATTAAAAAGTTTTCTAGGATTGATTAATTATTATCGACGTTTCATCAAAGACATGGGAGCAATTGCCTTTCCCCTTACGAATCTTACTCAGAAATCCAAAAGCTTTGTTTGGACTACTGAATGTCATTTGACAAGCTCAAGGAACTGTTGGTTTCTGCTCCTATTCTTGGCTACCCAGAAAGAGAAGGTCAATTTATTCTTGATACCGATGGTAGTAAATTTGGGATAGGTGCTGTGTTGTCACAAATTCAAAATGGTGAGGAGCGTGTAATTGCTTATGCAAGCAAAAGTCTGAACAAAGCCCAACAACGGTATTGCACAACTTTCCTTGAATTATTGGCTGTGGTCACTTTTATCAGACATTTCCGCCAATATTTGTGGGGTAGGAATTTCTTAGTTAGGACTTACCATGCATATTTGATTTGGTTAAGAAATTTTAAGGATCCCGAAGGCATGATAGCCGGATAGCTAGCAGTGCTTGAGACTTATGATTTTAGTATCCGGCATAGGAAAGGGTCTGCTCATAGTAATGCTGATGCTATGTCAAGGTTGCCAAGGCGTAAATGTAAAAGGATAGATTGTCCTGATTGTCAAAATATGTGTGGTAATGAGGATTGTTCTAATCAGTTAGCACCTGAGTCTTTGTCGGTTTTTACGGTTGGTCAGAATCAGGGTACTTCTGCTGAATCTAATTGGATTGAAAAGTGGTCGCTAGAGGATATCAAAGAATTTCAAAAGGATGACAAGGTTATAAAGTGTGTTCTGAATCTCAAAACTTTGTACCAAAAAAAAAAACCACCTAAGCAGGAACTTAAACAATATAGTTTTAAGGTCCGAGTGTTGTGTAATCTATGGCAGTCATTGGTTGTGAGACATGGTGTCCTTTTTCGCAAATATGTCTCTACCAGTGAAGATTCTCATGACAGACTTAAGCTTATTGTTCCTTCTTGTATGCAGGCAGAAATCTTTGACATGTTACATTGTAGTAGATCTGCTGGACATCTTGGAAGAGATCGTACTTTAAAATCAATCAAAAGTAGATTTTATTGGCCTGGTATGTCAAAGAATGTAAGAACTTGGTGTCAGGCCTGTGAACTTTGCTGTCGTAGAAAACCTGGTCCTGGTTTGGGAAAGTCTCCTTTAAGACAGGATTTGTCTTCATTTGTTCTTGATAGGATAGCTTTGGATATCCTTGGACCTCTTCCTTTAACTTCAAATGGAAATGAGTACATCTTAGTTGTCAGTGACTATTTCACGAAATATGCAGAGGCTTATGCTCTTCCTAATCACACTGCGATAACGGTTGCTGATAAGTTGGTCTGTGATTTTGTTTGCAGATTTGGAGTTCCTTCTGTTATCCACACTGATCAAGGTCGTGAATTCGAATCTCAACTTTTCCAGGAAATGTGTAGACTTCTTGGTATCCAAAAGACCAGAACAACGCCATATAATCCCAAGTCCGATGGAATGGTTGAGCGATTGAATAGGACTTTGTTTCAGATGTTGTCTGTATTTGTCAATGAAAATCAGGATGACTGGGACGATCATGTACCCTTTGTAATGATGGCTTATAGGTCTACCTGCCACGACAGTACTTCATATTCTCCTAACAAATTAATGTTTGGTAGAGAAATTCCTCTTCCGGTAGATGTTGTATTTGGTATTTGTCCATCTGATTTAGAAGAAGTTTGTCCATCTCAGTATGTTGAATGGGTTAAACAATCCATGGAGTTGTCTTTTGATACTGCATTTCAATTTCTAAAAAAATCTGCTGCATGTCAGAAAAAGGCTTACGACACTGGTTTAAAGCCTAGGCGTTTCGATGAAGGAGATTTAGTTTGGCGTTGGTACCCTCCAGTGGCAAATCAAAAGCTTGGGTTAGGTTGGATTGGCCCGTACAGAGTCGTTCAAAAGGTGACCGATGTTACCTATAAGGTTGAACATTGTGAGAATAAGAAGACTATTGTTGTTCATGTAGATCACCTTAAAAAGTACACTGGGCAAAGAAATTTAGTTAACATTCACAGTGATGGTGTTGATCTTTCTTTTCAAGAGCCAGAAACTTTTAATAATTCCTTTGTAGATGATGTGGATTCAAACTCATTTAATTCGTTATCTAATGAAAATATTGATTCACCCTACACAACAAGAACTGGGAGAAGAGTTAAACTGAAACAAATATTTTCACCTTCCGAAGCTCTGATCAGTATTTTTTTAAATAATCTAATCTGTGAAAAGGGAAGTTATTCCCTGTGTTTTGTTTATTTTTCACAATTTTGATGTCAATTTCCCAATCGTTTCATTTTCATCAGTCATCCATCATTTGTTTCCATAATTCTTTATTCTTCTTTTCATCTCTTACTTGTCTTATTATCTTTCTGTCCTTATTCTGAGGCTCTACTGTTGTAAATCTGTTACTACAAGTATTTCTATTTCTGATGTTGTTTTAATAATAATCAATTTCTCCTATAATAATAGGGTTAGAGTGATATCTGAATGGTAAGCATGGCAGGTTAGGATGCATTTTGAAAATTAGGTCATTACCGCATCGAAGACAGAACATGAGAGTTAAAAGGCAATGATATCAGTCCTTCCTCTTTATGATGTTCTGACCTTCAATAGCAGCTTAGGAATAGATTTTCCCACGATAGAGTTTATCTCAGGAACTGTAATGTCCGGGCTGAGAAAATTTTTAAAGATTCATCTAACCTTTCTTATCTTCACTTTCATTTGTCTCTCCTCCCTATCCTTTTCCTAAATGATATTTCAGATGTCTCTAGAAATCCTTGAAGGTGTGGAGGAAGAGGTTGAAAACTTCACAGACGCCGAAAGGCCAGATTGGCCTAACCAAGCGACTCCTTGTCCGGTACCCAGCTGTGTCAACCAGGGTGTGTTCGCTGGATTCTGGTCGTTCCAGAGGCACTGGAACAATAAGCATCGACCTGTAGTCAAGCTCTTCCGTTGTCAGGCCTGTTCATTTTCGTCTGCTAGAGAGGACAATGTGCGTAGGCACATGGTGGCAAGACACCGTATATCCACCAGCACGACCCTACAGGCGGAAGTCATTCCTAACAGTCACTACCAGGACCCGACTGACGTGCTTCCATACAAAATGAACCATAAGACCCGTTTGGCCCAGAAGAGGAAAGCCATTGAACCAGTTGGAGACCTTCTTGTCCGTGGTGGAGACGTCTGCAGAGACCAAGAGGCCAGGGAAGATGGCACCGTTGTGTTCAAGTCAAAGAAACATTGACATTATCTTAATGTGTCTTCATAAAGTCACTTTATACTTTGTCCTTGAACATTTGACCTCTTATTTCAGTGACTTTATATTTATTACCGTTTAGTGTTCACTACTTTTTGTGTTGAACTCGTTTAAGTTATCAGAAAGAGTAATGATTTTATTTGGAAGCATTTTCTATCATTTGTGTATTTACAACACTCTTCTGTCGATGCATCTGGATAGTCTGTGTAAATGATGTTGGTTTTCTACCTGATTATCATACAATTCCAATTACTTTGACCTCTTTTCAACTTACTTTAGACCAATGTTGAAAACATTGGATCTTAAGGAAGGGGGAATGTAACGGACAGTACTTTCAGTACTTTGATTTTTTTTAGGCTGGATGCTTTTCATGTGTAACCACTCTCACTCTGGGTATATAAAGCAGTGTTTTAGCTCTGTTCTTCCCAGTTGCTAACTAGCTCTAAAGGTGACTTTTACCTAACAGCAAACCTGCACTGAGCCTTCTTTTCTCTCTCTCTCTATTTCTATCTTATCTTTTCTTTCTAATTCATTACATAGACCAGGGAAATTTAAAAGTAGTAATAAAATGTAAATCAAAATAGCTTTAGTTTCTTTCTGCATTGTATCCTTCTCGAACCTGGCCAGCGCAAAATTCCTCAATCGTGCTGGAAGCTGACATTCGAGATAAAAATATCGCGATAATTCTAACTGTTATCATGATTATTTTTTGTTTTCGTGCCTACAACTGACGTTCACGGTATCTATAATTAGATACGGTTTCGGAACATCTTCGTCTACAACCATATGAATTTCCTTGTCCCTGAATGGTTTTAAAGTTGATCGTAGGAGGCATTTCGAGTCGTCTTTGTGATTTTACAGACTTCTGTTCATTTCGAGTCTTGTCAAAATTTACCAATTAAGCTACAGTTGTTAATAATTCGCATTTTTACTTACTGCAATCTTATGAAGTTAAGAACTACCAAGTTCATCCAAATAGTGACTTTTCTATTTATAGATATCAAGAAACGGATAGAACTATCACGATAATTTTATCTAGAATGTCAGCTTCCAGCATGATTGAGGAATTTTGCGTTAAAATATTTACTGATCAATGTAAAATTTTCTATAAAAAAAGTTTATCGTGATACTTTTTTCAGGAAACTTTTAACTATCACGATAAAATTTCCTGGAAACTTTGATTTATCGCGATAGTTTTCTAAACTGATCATGATAGCTATCTCGTATTTCATGGCAGAAATATGCCACCACACTTTGCAGATTTGATTTTTTTTCCCATCATTTTGAAACATGAAAAAATGACAGAAAAAGAACGTATCATTAAGTCATTTCTCTTTGATACACCCTTGTAACAGCTGCTGTTCAATGTAAATATTAACACAACCGTAAATTTTCTTTTAAACATTCAATACAATGCTATTGTACTTGCTAGGCTATCACATTACCACAAAAATATCAGTCTTTTTTCGACGATATAGACATTTTTTTACGTGCTTAAAATGTAACTTTTTTTCTTCTAGATTTATAGAGCGAATGACGTAAATTCAAGATCAGATTGCACACTCTGTGCAATCTGATCGTGATCTACGCCATCCGCAATAGCCACTTCTAACGCATTCACTGACGAAAGAGTTAAACAGAAACAACAAAGCCAGTAATTGATGGATAGTTATAGGCACATAAATTTTATAACATTCATTCCTAACCCTTTGGGCCAAAGTCTGGGCTGAGCTCAGTAGCTCAGTTGGTAACGTACAAAGCATAAAATCCTTAGGTCGCAGGTTAGAATCCCTCATTCGGCCAATTTATTTCCGATTAGTGGTAATAGCCATTGCGACAGGATTCATTCCTCTCTCCCTACTGTTCATTGTTTCGACACTGGTTATGTGGGAAAGCAGCCAGTGGCTTGAGAAGAATATTGTGCGAAGTACTGGTAAAAGAAACCCCAGGAAAGCATGAGCAATTGCACTGGTCGCCCGATATAGGTGAAATAACGTTGAAAACTTATCTACGTTAAACAATCATACAAGCAAGCAGTTAGCCCTTGGGACGTCGATGATAACTTAAGCTACTTTTGCCGACATCGAACACGAAAATCACGATCAGGCTAAGCAGAAAGGGAATTATGATCTTGGATTAAAACTCTTACGTCGCTCTGGTAACATTAAATTCTGGCAAAAAAGGTCTTTACCATAAAATCTCGAGTTTTACCGTCTTTGAGGAAGAAGGCTTTTGAAAACCTTGTAGCGAAAGGAGTAAATGCTGGTTGCAAGCAACAAAGAAATTTTTTCAATTGGTATGCTTACCAATTGAAAAAAAAAAAATCTTTGTAGCTGTCATTTACATCCAGATTTCTTGCTTGTTAGCCGTTTTAGCCCAAGGAAAAGTTCTGACTGTTTCAGCCCGGCCGGGTGGCTCAGTGGGTAGCGTATCTGACTCGTGACCTGGAGGTTGCGGGTTCGATACCCGGTTGTGGCGAACTTTCTTTCGTGAGATTTTTCGCCTCTCACCTCTGATGCATGTGAGAAAAGTAGTCAGTGGCTTCGGAAAGAAAGTTGTGTTAGTACTGGTGTGAGAAAGCCAGGAAACACGTGACTGCGTCACTGACCGCCATTATATGACCTAAGCTGTAAAAATGGCGTTAAACTCCAATACAAACCAAATCTGACTGTTTTTGAGGACAAAATCTGATTGCAAACAATCCAAGGGTAGTCTTTTTGAAATGCATACTTACATATTCTGTAAAGACTTTTTGAGCTTTCTCAATCGCGGTTATTAGTATATCCCCCTAAGCCCCATACTTCACATCCATGTTATAAAATCGGCACTACCTAGGTTTCTTCGACAGACAGATAGCTTTAAGGATTACGACCCCTAACTCATCGGTATAAATCGTTTAACACTGTCGTTTTCGTAAAGGTTATTCGGCCATTTTCGGCAGATTCCGTCTTTTAATTTGAGAATTAGGGGCCGTAGACCTTAAGCCGTATATGATTTGGAAATTACTTTTACATTTTCCTTTCCTCGCTTTTTCGATATGATACCTGTTTGCAATCGCAGAACATCTATTCTAGCAAAATTTACATATAGACAGTAGAATTCTCAAACAAATTCAATTATTTGGTGAAAAGTAAAACAAAGATTAACAATCAAAGGACTCTCACATGTCGACTGCCCTCGATTCCTAATCCAAGAGGACAAGGGGATTACTAGCGTGACGACTCTGTCCATGTTTATGTTTCCTCTATATAATTGAGCCATGTTGTGTGATAAGGGGGCCTAATTGCATTTGCAAAAAATATCGACTTAGATCAGCCTGCGCAGTCCGCGCAGGCTGACCTGAGCCGATACTTTTTGTTATAAGTCAATTCTCTGCATATCAAAGGACCATTATACCTTATGATTTAGTAGGTTGTTATACAAAACGGATTTTGGGTTGTATAATAATGGGATCACCTGCTTGGTATCAAGCACTACGGAGATGCATTAAGCCCCCTTTTCACAGAGCTTGGCTCATATGTATCTTTTTAGATTGCTCTTGCGACAATATTTCATAAAAAAAAAACTCAAATCTAATTAGAGGGAAGACCAAGTGCCAGATAAAGACATGTAACATTATCGGTGACCGTTTATTGCAGCATACCACTAAATTAAAAAAAAAGAAATGAGCAATGCTCTGTAAAACTGGTTTTTAATGCGTCTTTAAAAAGTATCGACCAATGTCAGCCTGCGCAATGCGCGCAGGCTGACATGGGTCGAAACTTTTTTTGCCATTTATAAATTCTCTGCATGTCAAAGGACTGTTTTATCTCAGGATTCAGCTGGTTGTTAGAAAAAAAAAAATGGATTTGATGGATTCATTACTATGTGACATCTGGCATCGTATAATGCATCATGGAAATGCATCAGCCCCCCACCCCCTTTTACCAAGGATATCCATTGTTAAAAAAAATGTATCGAATTTGTAACAGAATGGCAAGCAATAGCAGACGACAATTCAACTACAGCTGAAATGATATTTACATTTGATTGGGTAGAATCCATTGTGAGAAAAGGAGAAAATGCTAGTAACCAGCATTTTTTCCTTTTCCTAAGATGTTTTCAGAAGGCTTCTTCCTAAGCTTTCGTTAAAACCTTGGACTGTTTCGCAATTGCTAAATGCAATTTCTCGACGTCCAACAAAATCACAGACAATATTAATCGACTTTATTAAAATATGCTGACTCACAGAAAGAACAAAGTAATTCCGCATGCCTCTCCTCAGCCAACCACATAAAAAATGATACAGCTGTCAATTTGCCATCTCTTTGAATTCTCACGAGATTTCTCTTGTTGCTCATAAACACACAATTATACCTGAGACGTGCTCTGTGAAAAGGGAACTAAATAAATTTGCAAAAAGTATCTACCCACGTCAGCCTGCGCAGTCGGCGCAGGCTGACCTGGCCTGAAGCTTTTTGCTTTTAAATTTTCTGCATGTCAAAGAAACAGTGTACCTGATGAATCAGTCGGTTGTTATACAAAATGGATTTTATGGATCTATGATACTGTGATGACTTGCTTGGTGACATTCTTACGAACAACGTCCGTAACAAAGAAACAAATGAACAAATGCATGGCAGTACATACCGCAGCTGGCGGGATTCGAACCCGTGCGGACAAATATCCTCGTTTTTCGAGGTTTAAAAGACCAATACCATAACCACTGAGCTAAAGAAATATCTCCCTAACGCAGTTGTTAGGTATTGTATTTAAATCGGGACGAATTCATAGATGAAGGAGTGGTCTCCCTTAACACACCCCCTCTTGAAGTCATCATTTATTGATGACTCAAAGATTATATGGCAGTAAGTCTATTATTTAGCCAACAAATGTCCGTTTTTGGACAACAAATGGGATTAATGGCTCAATGGCCGATCCCGGACGAGCCCCCATCTTACGAATAGCGTCCGTAACAAAGAAACCAATGAACAAATGCATGGCTGAAATACAAACCGCATCTGGCGGGACTCGAACCCCACGGCGGACAAATATCCTCGTTTTTCGAGGTTTAAAAGACCAATACCTTAACCACTGAGCTAAAGAGATATCTCCCTAACGCAGCTGTTAGGTATTGTATTTAAATCGGGACGAAGCCATGCATGAAGGAGTGGTCTCCCGTAACACATCCCCTCTCAAAGTCATCATTCATTGATGACTTGAAGCCTTATTAGGCAGTAAGTCTATTATTTAGCCAACAAATGTCCGTTTTTGGACAACAAATGGGATTAATGGCCCAATGGCCGATCCCGGACGAGTCCCCATCTTACGAACAACGTCCGTAACAAAGAAAAAAATGAACAAATGCATGGCTGAAATATAAACCGCATCTGGCGGGACTCGAACCCACGGCGGACAAATATCCTCGTTTTTCGAGGTTTATAAGACGCATACCATAACCACTGAGCTAAAGAGATATCTCCCTAACGCAGTTGTTAGGTATTGTATTTAAATCGGGACGAAGTCATGCATGAAGGAGTGGTCTCCCGTAACATACCCCCTCTCAAAGTCATCATTTATTGATGACTCGAAGCCTTATTAGGCAGTAAGTCCATTATTTAGAAAACAAATGTCCGCTTTTGGACAACAAATGGGATTAATGGCTCAATAGCCAATCCCGGACGAGCCCCCATCTTACGAGCAAAGTCCGTAACAAAGAAACAAATGAACAAATGCATAGCTGAAATACAAACCGCATCTGGAGGAATTCGAACCCATGGCGGACAAGATCCTCGTTTATCGAGGTTCAAAAGACCAATACCATAACCACTGAGCTAAAGAGATATCTCCCTAACGCAGTTGTTAGGTATTGTATTTAAATCGGGACGAAGCCATGCATGAAGGAGTGATCTCCCGTAACAACATGGATCACGGAGATGTATTAAGCCCCCTTTTGCCAGAGCATGTCATGTACTTGTTTTTATCCTTGCAAACTTTTTAACTATTTCAAGCAGCATTTTAAGTTTTTTTTGGGTGCAAAATAAAATTGAATACTTATTTGTTTATTTGTATGGTTTAATGACGTTTTCATCATCAACATTTCGCACCTATACATGCCTTCCTGTAGCTTCTTTTTCCAGTACTTTGAATAAAATATTCTTTCCAAGCAACGGTTTGTTTCTCCACATAAGCATCGTCGAAAAAAATGATCAGCGGTGACAAAGAAATTAAGGTCTATAGCCCCTAACTCTCATATTAAAAGACGGGTGCTGTCGAGAATGGCCGAGTAGCCTTTACGAAAACGTCGATGTTACACGATATTTACCGATGAGTTAGTGAGTCTACAGCCCCTAACTCTCATATTAAAAGACGGGAGCTGCCGAGATTTGCCGAATAGCCTTTACGAAAACGCCAATGTTACACGATATTTACCGATGAGTTAGGATTGTTGGAAAAGGAGAAAATGCTGGTAACCAGCATTTTCTCCTTTTCTTACAATGTTTTCATATCTATGTAAGACAAATTCCATCATTGTAGCCACACTCAAATTGTCGTCTGCAAGCACTTTCAGTTTGAATAAGTCTACTCTTTTGTCGTCTGTTAAAGAGTTAAACATACATCTTCACTCGTTTTCATCCAGTCTTTTTACCGTTTTTTTCTTTATTTTATGAAACAATAAGATTTCACTCTTGTATCTTCATGCCAAATATTGCACCTGATGATTGCAAGGTTGCAAAGATTACGGCAGATAGATAGAGAATAGATGGTTGGTGTCTTGGATGGGTTAAGTTTATCGGGCAAGGCGGAGGAATTTATCTGGTGAGCCGAAGGCGAACCGGATAAATTTCGGAGCCGAGCCCGATAAACTTAACCCATTCAAGACACCAACCATCTATTCTATTTATCCTGTCACTCACTGTAACGGAACAAAACAAAACAAACAAACGAAAAAAAAAAAACATTGATAAAGACCACGTACCTATTATAAATTTCCGGAGCCGAGCCTGATCGACTTTCCCAATCCAAGACACCAACCGTCTATTTTATTTATCCCTTTTCTCAATTACAATCCAAAATCCGACTAATTTGAACATTTCGCTCGAAATAAGGCACATATTGACATCTTTCTCACTAGATCTATGAGAAACTTTAAAAAATGAAGAACCGTGTTTACAAAACCCTCTGGATATGCAGCTGCAATAATGACGTCATGAATGATATTGCCTACGTCATAATTATTAAACGTGACGTATATCCGTAGAAAAATATTGTGGCGAAGAAGACAATATGTTTTAACATAACAGACTATTAATTAAACGAGCAAAAGTATTCGCTAGCGATTGATTCATTCATTACGGCAGTAAGACGCTTGGTTGAAAATAGTCCCAGTCAGCTGGTGCGCACTTAGCGGTCACGTGACCAACTGACGGATAACAAAATAAATATACGGCACCCTGTTATCCCATCAGGTAAACCCGGAAGTGACAGGATAAAAAATGCATTTCATTCCATTGCGGCTAGCCATAGACATAACAACCACAGTTTCCGGTTTAAATCGAAGACAAATCCCTACAGCTTCTTTACCCCATACACCTTATATTGATTTTTTATCTACGTTTACACAGCTGACTTGATAATAACACCGTCAAGTTTTAACAGCGTTTGTTTACTCTCTGGCTGTAAAGATGTCTCTTTAATGTGCAACAATGATAAATTCTACAAGTAATACAAATTCAGAGACCTCTAATGATTATTTAGTGTGAACGGGATTCCCCTCCCATAATCTTCGTTCTTTTCCATCTCACGGGAAACACAATGACGCTTGCATGTATTCCTATCTGAGCCCTTTAAGGTCTACGGCCCCTAACTCATTGGTAAACATCGACGCTTTGGCCGAATAGCCCTAACGAAAATGTCGATGTTACACGATATTTACGGATGAGTCAGGGGGTCGTAATCCTTAAGCCCCCTTTTCACAGAGCATGGCTTGTTAGGTTTTTCTCGTAACATGACTCTCGCGATGATTAAAAACGAAAGATGCAAGAGATGAAAAATAAATTCCAATATAAGAGTAATTCTATCGCTAAAGAGACTTGAGTTATTTCTCCTTACCCCTTAACCATTTACCATACAATGCCGAGTTTTAACCCTGGAGAAGAAGGATGTTGGAAACATTGTGGGAAAGGGAGAAAATGCTGGTATCCAGCATTTTCTCCTTTTCCCACAATGTTTTCTTGCCTTTCAAAGACACGTACTAACATTTGGTAACCAGCATTTTCTCCTCTTCCCACAATGTTATCTTGCCTTTCAAAGACACGTAAAAACATTTGGTAACCAGCATTTTCTCTTTTACCCACAATGTTTTCTTGCCTTTCAAAGACACGTACTAACATTTGGGCCATATCAGGTTTGTAACTTGCATTTCGTTCAACTTAGACCAGACAAAAGTTCTGTCGTTTAGGAAAGGTTAAATAGCCATAGGCGAATATTCAGGGTTTTGCGGATAGAACAGATCAAGATCAGACTGCACAGAAGGTGCTGTCTGATCTCGGATCTATTTCGTCCGTTCGTTTAGTGAAACGTGTAAGATAAGAATCTTTCTAAGTTTCAGTGGAATCCATTTTCAGCCATGGACAGATGTCGAGTTAACCTTTAGGCTGTAGTCTGATCTTGATCTACACTGTCCGCTAAAGGTCATTGAGTCGCGCTTTGAAGCCTAAGGGTTAATGTCTATAAAAGGAGGCATCTCAAGTATACAACGGCAAACATGATACCTTCAGGGTAATGACGACTGTTCTTTGTCCACCTTATAGAGATATCAAACAATGTACTGTCACACTCTATTGTCATAGATAACTCAACTTCTATTGTAACCTTTAAACCCTTTACCAAACGACAAAATTTTAGAATGGTCCAAATTGAAAGCATTTGCAGACGTCAAAATTAATGTGACTGAAAAATTGAAATTTGTTTTTGGAAGGATAGAAAACATTGTGGGTAAAGGAGAAAATGCTGGTTACCAGCATTTTCTCCTTTTCCCACAATGTTTTCAAAATACTTCTTTTTCGGGATTGTGTGGTAATGGGTTAAGCGGCTTAACAAATCAAACAAAAATGTCCAATCATTAGTAACTAGAAATATCTTTAAAAACAGATAGACGGCGTAAGAGATACTTCAGTATCAATATTAAAACTCTTTTGTGATTCGATATGAATTAAAATAATGACAAGAGGACCATGATGGCCCTGGATCGCTCACCTGAGTCAATAGGCGAAATTCACTCCACGAACATAATTCAATTTCTGACCAATTGTCAGGTCAACTGAGCTTAAAATGTGGCCTCTAGAGGCGTCCACAAGGGATTTCCGTAAGTTGACCTAGTGACCTAATTTATCACCCCACGTGACCCAATTTAGAACTCATCAAAAAATTTATCAAGACAAACATTCTGAACAGTTTTCAAGTTAATTGAGCAATAAATGTGACCTCTAGAGTGTCCACAAGGTATTTCTTTAATTCGACCAAGTGACCTAGTTTATGACCCCAGGTACCTCAATTTCAAACTCATCCAATATTTCATAAAGACAAACATTCTGACCAATTTTCAAGTCAATTGAGCAAGAAGTGTGACCTCTAGAGTGCCCTAAAGGTATTTCTTTAATTTGACCTTGTGACGTAGATTATGATCCCGGTGACCCAGTTTTGACTGCATCCTAGATTTCATAAAGACAAACATTTTAACCAATTTTCAAGTCAATTGAGCAATAAATGTGGCCTCTAGAGTGCCCAAAAGGTATTTCTTTAATTTGACCGAGTGACCTAGATTATGACCCCAGGTGACCCAATTTTGAACTCATGCTAGATTTCATAAAGACAAACATTTTAACTAATATTCAAATTAATTAAACAATAAATGTGGCCTCTAGAGTGCCCACAAGGTATTTCTTTAATTCGACCTAGTGACCGAGATTATGCCCCAGGTGACCTAATTTTGAACTCATCCTAGATTTCATCAAGACAAACATTTTAACCACTTCTCAAATTAATTGAACAATAAATGTGGCCTCTAGAGTGCCCACAAGGTATTACTTTAATTTGACCTAGTGACCTAGTTTATGATCCCTGGTGACCCAAATCCAAACTCATGTGAGATTTTATTAAGACAAACATTCTGACCAAATTTCAGGTCATTTGAGCTAAAATTTGGCCTCTAGAGTGCCCACAAGGTATTTCTTTTATTTGACCTAGTGACCTAGTTTATGATCCCTGGTGACCAAATTTTAAACTCATCCGAGATTTCATCAAGACAAACATTCTGACCAATTTTCAGGTCAATTGAGCAAGAAATTTGGCCTCTAGAGTGCCCACAAGGTATTTCTTTAATTTGACCTAGTGACCTAGATTATGACCCCAGGTGACCCAATTTTGAATTCGTCGTAGATTTGATCAAAACAAACATTCTGACCAATTTTCAAATCAGTTGAACAATAAATACGGCCTCTAGAGTGCCCACAAGGTATTTCTTTAATTTGACCTAGTGACCTAGATTATGACCCCAGGTGACCCAATTTTGAACTCATGCTAGATTCATAAAGACAAACATTTTAACTAATATTCAAATTAATTAAACAATAAATGTGGCCTCTAGAGTGCCCACAAGGTATTTCTTTAATTCGACCTAGTGACCGAGATTATGCCCCAGGTGACCTAATTTTGAACTCATCCTAGATTTCATCAAGACAAACATTTTAACCAATTCTCAAATTAATTGAACAATAAATGTGGCCTCTAGAGTGCCCACAAGGTATTACTTTACTTTGACCTAGTGACCTAGTTTATGACCCCAGGTGACCCAATTTTGAACTGACTGAACACGTTGTGCTCAGATTGGGCTAACAAACCTAGAACAGGTTCACTACATACCAAATAACAAAGCTCTATGCTTTCCAGTTTTAGAAAAAAATTTTAAAGTTGTCCTTCTTTGTTCCTATGTTCGAACTTGTGACCCCCGGGGCGGGGCCATTTTTGACCCCAGCAGCATCATTTGAACAAACTAGGAGATGCTACATACCAAATATCAAAGCTCTACACCTTCCAGTTTTAGAGAAGAAGAATTTTGAAGTTTTACTTCTTTGTTCCTATGTTAGAACTTGTGACCCCACGGGCTGGGCCAGTTTTGATCCCAGAGGCATCATATGAACAAACTTGGTAGAGGTCCACTAAGAGATACTACATACCAAATATGAAAGCTCTACGCCTTCCAGTTTTAGAGAAGAAGAATTTTAAAGTTTTCCTTCTTTGTTCCTATGTTCAATCTTGTGACCCCCGGGGCGGGGCCAGTTTTGACCCCAAGGGCATCGTATGAACAAACTCGGTAGAGGTCCACTAGAAGATGCTACATGCCAAATATCAAAGCTCTACGCCTTCCAGTTTCAGAGAAGAAGAATTTTAAAGTTTTCCTTCTTTTTCCTATGTTCGAACTTGTGGCCCTCGGGGCGGGGCCAGTTTTGATCCAAGGGGCATCATATGAACAAACTTAGTAGAAGTCCACTAGGAGATGCTAGATGCCAAATATCAAAGCTCTATGCCTTCAAGTTTCAGAGAAGAAGAATTTTAAAGTTTTCCTTCTTTGTTCCTATGTTCGAACTTGTGACCCCCGGGGCGGGACCAGTTTTGACCCCAGGGGCATCATATGAACAAACCTGGAAGAGGTCCACTAGGAGATGGTAGATACCAAATATCAAAGCTCCACGCCTTCCAGTTTCAGAGAAGATTTTCAAAGATTTTGCTATTTCTTTCCTTTTTGTTGCCATGGCAACCAGAGTTATGGGTGGAATTAAATATCTTGAACAACTTTGATATCTTTACCCAAGGAACATCCCTGCCAAGTTTCATAAAGATTGGCCAAGCGGTTTAGGAGGAGAAGATGTTTAAAGGAACTGTGGACAGACGGACAGACGGACAGATGGACGCCGGACAACGACCGGTCACAATACCTCACCTTAGCACTTCGTGCTCAGGTGGTCTAAAAAGTAACCTCACAAGAAATTGCCTCTTTTTTACTTACTGTTTTTTTTTCATTTTGTTTCAAAGAAGTACTGGGTAACGCTTATGAAATATTAAATTTTCAAATAGCACAAGAAAAGAACCATTTTCTACTACATTAGTTTATAAAGGTAGGAATCAAGGTTCCGGGGTATCGATTAGCGGTAGCAACGCTTGTTAATAGTGGTTTCATAAATGTTCGAGCAAATGTGCCAGCAGGGGACGCAGAATAAACATGTGCACATTTTTTACCAATAGCAAGTTACCGTTTATTCAATCTTTATCAGTGCCAAAAAGTAGGTCAAAAGCTAGCCATTTAGTTGCGCTGAAAACCCCAAATATTGTGATTTCAAAGTTGATATCAACCGAGAAAAAATACCGTATCTGACAGTGTAGATCAAAGGTCAACAAAGACAACGGGATATGTGACATCAGCAAATTCTGTGCAAGCCGCAATCAGCTGAAAAAGAGGTCATGGCGGTTGAACTATTAATGTAGATATTGTATAGTTTTGTGGGAATCAACCAATCAATGACCAACTGATATCGGAGAAGTTTGTTTCCACTGCTATTTGCTCATATGTGTGGCTTACTTAGGGGTCTGTCTGTCTAGAAGAAATCTCTCGATACACTTATTTAAATGATACGTTCTCGACAAAAGGGTCACAGCGGTACAGTGGGAATACATTTGAAACTGTTGTTTATTTAAGAAATAATCTTTCTATCGTGATTTATCGTTCAATAAAAACACGGTTGTAAGTTATGAGGCACTATAAATAAACCACGAGGGCGATAGCTCTCTTGATTTATTCATGTGCCTCATACCTCACAACCGTGGTTTACTGAAAGATAAACCACGATAAAAAGAAGATCATTTCTTAATTAATATTATCCTATTTTCAATCAAGAGTTTTCGAATAAACAAGTGGAGCAGCCACTCGTGAAAATATTACCGATGATGTTCACGAGATGAAATAAATTTCGATCTTTCACCAAATAAAAAAAAAAAATATTTATTTCATGCTTCTAAGCATTTTTTTTTTTTTTCTTTTTTTTTGGGGGGGGGAGGGGATACATCCAAATCCAGTACAGTTCTTTTCGGTAATTCCCCGTGGCGTATCCCCTTCGCATAACTACGCATCACAATATGACGTAAAGTGCGAGAAATGTAGCGTAAATTACGTCATATTTCCATCTGGTTGAATGGCACGCGCATTTTACCTAGGTAACAAGTGCGCGGGAACAACTGTTTCCGCCTTCAACTGAAGAGGTAGAAAGTAAAACTCGTATTTATCACTGATCGTAACCATGAAATATCGAAAAATATTTCACCGCTATTTTTCGATAAACTACCGGAAAGCATGAAATAAAAGCTTGGTACTACTCCATAAGTAAGTCTTTGTATAATAAACGATCACTGGGTATGGCCTTCTTTGGCTATAGGGACATAATCAGATAGATGACACCAGGTGCAATCATCGGATATCCGGGCACGTATTTACCAACCAGGCATAGCTTCATTCTTTGCATTATTCCAGATATGGCAAGTAACACGAATCTGAAAAATGGTTTAGCCAATGAGAAAGTTGTGTTAATTTCAAATTTAGAAGATTCTTGAGAATAAGACAATGGAATGGTTTTAATCCATAAAGAGCTAAATATCTTGATTGAAACTTTCCAGTCGATAACAAAACCCCAATTATTGATATTTCAAATTCAATTTTTGGGAAAAATTATCCTCTTATCGGACAGTGTATATTCAAAATCAGACAGCAGTGCAGTCTGATCTTAGTCTAAATTCCCTGCAAAAGCTCCTTCAGTCTTGTTTAGTTGCCTACGGGTTAACCCATTACCACACAATCCCTACTTTTGACGACCCTGAGAAAGAAGCCTTTGGAAAACATTGTGGGAAAAGGAGAAAATGCAGGTAACCAGCATTTTCTCCTTTTCCCACAATGTTTTCTACCCTTCACAAAACAAATTTCAAATTTTCAGTCACTTTTATTTTGTCGTCTGCAAATGCTTTCGAATTGGACAAACCTAAAATTTTGTCGTTTGGTAATGAGTTAAGATTGGTTGATGAAAACGGACCCTGGTTTTTGGAAAAGATTCTTCTTTTAATTTTCAGCAATGGCGACTTAATTAGTTACATGTCTTCGATAATTTAAAACAACAGACATTTGTTAGCCTAAAGAGTCTGCTGGTGAAATTTGATCTTAATTGCTGGATTGCATGAATAGCTGGTTAGCGTTTTAAGAAGAAGATGCTCAAAATAAAAACAAATCAAATAAAAAGAAAAAAGATGACATGGAGCACGGATGTGCGACAATGCTGACAAACGTTATCCAAAGTTTTAGGACAGCGATACAGGAATATCTCTAGTTTTCCTGTCTGTACACGTAATGAGTGTGAACGATAACAGCAACATCTTTTAAAGAAATCGGTTAAACCGGTTGATAAACTAAACTGATTTATGCAGGATTTTGGCAAAAATTCAGTGGATTACAAACAAAGTGAAAAAGAAAACCATATAAGTTAGTTAGTGGTCATAAGCTTACTGTCAAATACCATATACTAATCTTCCTTGGTGTGTTAGTGTCAATTAAAGTCAACTACAGGCTATATTTAGAAAGCTGAGACAGTATATGAGTCGTGTAAAATTTAGTGTATTTTATGGTGGCATTTTCTGCCGCGAGATACGAGATAGCTATTGCGATAATTTAAGAGAACTATCGTGATAAAACAAAGTTTCCTGGAAATATTATCTAGATAATAAAATTTTTCACGATAAAAATATCGCGATAATTCTAACTGTTATCATGATTTTTTTTTCTTTCGGGCCCAAAACTGACATTCACGATATCTATAATTAGATGCGGTTTCGGAACATCTTCGTCTACAACCTCATGAATTCTCCTTTTCCCTGAATGGTTTTAAAGTTGTTCGTAGGAGGCATTTCGAGTCGTCTTTGTAATTTTACAGACTTCTGTTCATTTCGAGTCTTGTCAAAATTTACCAATTTAGCTACAATTGCTAATAATTCGAATTTCTACTTACTGCAATCTTAAGAAGTCAATCACTACCGAGTTAATCCAAATGGTGAATTTTCTATTTATAGATATCGAGAAACGGATAGAACTATCACGATAATTTTATCTCGAATGTTAGCTTCGCGCACGATTGAGAAATTTTGCGTTAGATAACAAAGTTTATCGTGGTATTTTTTTTTTCAGGAAACTTTTCACTATCTCAATAAACTTGTTAGGAAACTTTGATTTATCGCGATAGTTTTCTTAACTTATCATGATAACTATCTCGTATCTCGTGGCAGAAATATGCCACCATAGTATTTCTGTATGTCTGTGTTAACACCAAAACGGTGATCAATGACTTCCGAACGGTTCTGCAAGTCTAACATTCTTGCATACCCTTACTATCTACGTTTAAGAAGAAGAACCTTTTTCAACTTAGTATCGCTTTTAAGGATCTGGTATATAGACGTACAGTAAACTGTACATAGGAGTTATACGTACAGAGTCAGTAGTCACCACAAATATCAAATATTGTTCTATTTCCTAATTCGAGGACTACCCGTCTGATTGGTCAAGATAAAACGTCTCTGCTAATCAGTCGGCTAGACCCGGAATTTAGAATGATGTGTGAATTTCGAAGGATAAGCAGTTACCAAGATGTTTGTGCTGAAAGGCAACTTTGTATTTGTGACTTGTTTTTTTCCACGCAGTAATCAACTTTGCCAGAACATAAATAAGGCTTGGGTGTGCATTTAGAAAGCAATTTGGGAACTCTACTCAAAGTATTTTGAAAATTCTTGTACCTCGTGGTCTCAACACTTTCAGCCGTTACCACGAGATAATTTAGTCGTAGCCATCGTAGCCACGAGATATTAATTTGTGACCACGAGATTAAAAGAAATTATCCCTATGTCACCTCAGTGCTGCCGTAGTTAAGTCTATGTGTCTATTTACAGTTTGTTGAATTAGCGTTTTGGATAGCAGCTTTGATTGGAAGAAAAGTGCAAATGATATTTTCCTCTGTAAATCTATCATTTGACGACATATTTATATGGTTTCACCGTCACAACAACCATACAAGTGTACGAATGTCGTCAATATTTTAACGACATAACTAGCAGATGTAGATATTTATCACCTAGCACACAAATTACACTTTCGTTTAATTATTCCACAAACACTGAAAATGCATTTTCAGATAAACAGGAAGAACAAGTATTTATTAAATTACCTATACGGTAATCAAACTTAATTTCTATAGCACGAAATGTTTAGTCAGACATTCTAGGCCATTAAACGAGTAAGAATAAATGATACTTTTGCGCTTTAGATAAAAAGTATCGATGTTTGAGACCCTTCATATGCTTTACACACCTACACTGTGGACGAGTCAACTGTACGAGTACATTTGTGTCTGAATGTCTGTGGTATATCTGTAGTCACATTAAACAAACTTTGTCAAGTCGATGACTTAAAAAAAATGTACATTTCACTTTAATTAAATGCTTGAACACATGTGAAAAAATATGGCAAATGATTTGTGAAAACACGTACTTGTCCCACTAGTTAAATGCATATGATCACATATTAAAAAGTATGGCAGATGATTTGTGAGAGCATGTACTTGTTACTATTGTTAAATGATAACGAAAACATTGGGAACATTATATATGAAAACATGTACATGTAATTACTTCTGTACTGTTAAGTGAATGAAAACATGTAAAGACACATGGCAGATTATTTCTGTTAAATGTACGATAACATATAAATAACATAATGACAATTAATTTGTTATACACGTACGTGTTACTATATAGTTAAACATGTGAAAAAAAGATTTCCAAAAACACAACGGCAAATTGTGTGAAAACATTTACTTTAACTATGGTTAAATGCATGCGAACATGTAAAAAACATAATGGCAAATGATTTGACGAAACAGGTTCTTGCTACTATAGTTAAATGCACGGAAACATGATGGAACATATTGCAGATATTTTTGTCAAAACATGTACTTGTCAGTCGTAAATTGATAAAATGCATGAAAACATGTAAATACCTATGGCAGATGATTTGTGAATACATGTATTGGTTACTATAGTCAAATGCATGAAAACATGTAAATACCTATAGTAGGTAATTTGTTAAAATATGTACCTGTTACTGTAGTTAAAAGCATGAAAATATGTGAAAACAAATGGCAAAACTAGAAATATTACTCGCGACAATTTCTCGTTTTGCCATGTGTTTCATTAGTGGTCTGTCTGCAAGAAGAAAGCGGTTGTCCATAAAATGACAATGTGGCAATAAACTGGGTATTCCATAAGAGATATTTTCAAAGAATAAAGCTGACACCCCTATTCAGGATCATACTATGATGTACAGCGTTTACATACTTGGTAATTTAGATGTTTTTTCCCGTAATTTATTATCTTCTTTGGAAAAGTAGCATTCTTTGTCATGATTTTCTAAAAGTAATATTGAGCTAAAACTAGTTTAACCCTTATCCCGCGAAATAAGTGAAATGAAACTTTCAAGCCGATGGTAAAAAACCTAAATTTTGCTAATTCAAAGGTATTTTGGGGGAAAAGGATAACTCCTGAACGGACAGTGTAGATCAAGATCAGACTGCACGTTATGTGCAGTCTGATCTTGATCTACGCTGTCCGGAGAAGATCAGTGAGTCGCGCTTAGCAGCGCAAGTTTTAACATCCCTTCAGATTATTGGAGAATACAATTACGCTAGACGACCTATTCCATGCAGTTCTATTGCCTCAGTTTTAATTTGCATTCACAGCTAAAACTAGACGACGCTTCCTTATTTGACCAGTTGTTTCCTTCAACTACAGATGCATTTGCTGCGACCAGCAATAATCTAATGGACTTCGGTTATTGCAGAAACAACCTATTTGCCTTATTTTGTGTATCGTTACTTGATTGGTTTCTGCAACAGGCAAACCATGTGTTGATCGTCTGCCTAATGTGGTTTTATCAAAGAGGTTTTAGAAAAGCCTATTTGATTAGGCAATTTAAAAATCATCAGTTTATGTGCTAATCGTCGTAAACGTTATTGCAGCACTTGCAACTAACGCTTTCGATGCACCAAATAAATGAATTCGGCTTTTTTTCACGACAGTACTCGTAAAAGTAATCAGCCAAAAACCTGAAAGATTTTTTTTTCCTCAATGGCATGATAAAAATCGGTAGAAGGTGTAGATTCAAGATCAGGCCGCGTGTTCTGTGCAATTAAATATGCAAATATAAGTGTATATATAAAAGAACCAAGTACAGTCAATGGACTTGATCAACGGCACACCCTAGGAAACTTATATAGATATTACAGTAACAATGTACATGTATCAGTGCCATAAAGTTGGACGCAGTTCCACTTTGCACATACGTAACTACCATTTAGATATCTTAAGACCAAAACTGCATATTTTTACTGAATGTGTTTTCCATTTCCTTACGCTTGCAGAGATTGATCAGAACTTTTGACTCGCACATACACAAAAAATGTGAAAAAGCACTTAGTGTCATGGAGCATACATTTACGAATCACAAGAAATGCAAAGATGTTCATGGACCGTATTCACCGACCATTCTTAATAAAGTTCTCGGTGTTATTCTTCCGAATTTGTCTAAATTTGAAAATACGAGTAACGCAACTTCTGATTGGCTAAAGCACTTGGTTTAGCCAATCAAAAGTTGTGTTACTTTTAAATTTTAAAAATCTTGGAGAAAATTATAAAGAATGTTCTCAAGAATGGTTCGTAAATACGGACCATAGTCTCTGTGAAATATTAAAAAGATATCAAGACTTGAAACTGGCGTAGAACACCAAAAAAGCTAAAAAAAAAAACAACATGAATTAATCATAACGTTATATGTGCGTTTATCTTTAGTTAAGTTGCCTACTGTACTTCGATATAATGGCTAAACTTGATTTTCAGGGTCTATATACACCAACCATTCTCAAGAATAATTACTGGCTAATACTCAAGAACTGTCTATTTTGAAAGTATCACAACTTCTGATTGGATAAACCTATTGTTTTAGCCAATCCGAAGTTGTGTTACTTTCAAATTTAGAAAATTCTTTAGGATAAGACTAAGAATGTTCTTAAGAATGGTTGGTAAATTCGGATCCAGAATCCCAAGTGATACACTGAGCAAGACGTACAAACCGCCTTCACCAATTCGAAGAATAACCGTTTTACCGATGAGTAAAAACAACAAATTCTCATGGGAGAGGTTACTTCTTTTTACTTTATGGTCCGTTTAGAATTTAAGAAATGAATACTTGATAAACAAGGTCCAATGTTGTCATGTGTACATTACTTCTTGCAGACAATTTTTGGCTGCCAGCAAATCGTTTATAAAAACATTATAGCAAAAGAGAAGGAAAAAAAAATGTAACAAATAATTTCTCCTTGTCGCACAATGCTCACTAGTACAAGCATTATTTTCATACTCAACATTAACCATTGCAGATATACCGTAATTTTCAAATAGTCCGTATTTAAAGTCCATATTTTTCATGAAATTTTCCCAAGTCCGTGTTTTTCAAAGATGGTACAAAATCCGCATTTTTAAGAATATTTTCAAAGTCCGTAATTTTCAAGGACATTTCCAGGATTTTTCCAAAAAACCTTATTTTTTTTTCAAACCAAACTCCGGATTTTCGAGAATCTTTCTTTAATCCGTATTTTTGAAACTATTTAAAAATATTCATATATTTCAAGGATATTTTCAAAGTCCGTAATTTTCAAGGACATTTTCAGAGTCCATTTTGTTTTCAAGAATATTTCAATAGTCCGTATCTTAAGTCTGTTTTTTTTTTTTTTTTTAAGTATGTTTCCAAAATCCTTTTTTTATTTAAAGAATATTTTCAAAAAAACGGTAACTTTCAAGGATAATTCTAATGTCCGTAATTTTCGAGGATATTTCAAAATTCTTTATTTTTCAATAATATTTCAAAATTCTGTATTTTTCAAGACTATTTCAAAAATCCGATTTTTCAAAGAATATTTCCGAAGTACGTATTTTTAACAGATATTTCCAAAGTCCGTAATTTTCAAGGATATTTCCAAAGTCTGTATTTTTCAAGGACATTTCCAAAGACAGTAATTCAAGTAGTTATCGTTCAAGACTATTTTAACAATACGTTTCTTCAAAGAACATTTCCATAATCTGTTTTTTTTTTTGTTTTTTTTTAAGAATATTTCTTTAATCCATATATTTCAACGTTAATTCCAAAGCGCGTAATTTTCAAGAACATTTCAAAGTCTGTTTATTTCAAATATATTTCCTAAGTCCGTAATTTTCAAGGACGTATCCAAAGTCTATAATTTTGAAATGTATTTCCAAAGTCGGTAATTTTCAGGTATATTTTAAAAGTCCATATTTTTCAAGGATATTTCCAAAGTCTGCATTTTTTGTCGAATATTGCCAAAGTCAATACTTTCAAGGCTATTTCCAGAGTGCGCATTTACAAAATTATTTCCAAAATCGTCTGCTGCAAATTTGTTTCAAGAAGTAATTGGTTTATTGTGGCAGGCTATAACTCTTAATAGACGACATTTTTTAAGACTTATTCAAACTGATAGCGTTTACAGATGATACATTAAATGACGATACTAAACGATTGAATAATTTTGTTTACCTTTTCAGCTCCAAAGCGAAAATTCTTGCTATATCGGACAGCATAGGTCAAGGTCAGACCACAAAGAAGGTGCAGTTTGATCTTGGATGTGTACCTTCTTCTTGTTTAGTCAAGCTTAAATTATAAAAATCTATCTGAACTTCAGTGGGTCGTATTTACAGCCTTCAAAACAGGTCGAGTTTATCTATACTGCTATACCGTCGTTTCAAAGTAAAGGTGGTAGGATGGTAGTAAACACCGTTGGAAAAGTAGAGAATTATATTTTCTTTTACTACACCGTTTCCACAAGCCTTGACAGGATTGTTTGAGAAAGGGTTCAGATAATATCCAACCCAAGAAAGTAACAAGGATCAGGATATATCATGAGACAGAAAAAAAGGAAATCCTGAAGCAAGCTTTACTCGTATACAATATTCTAAGCAGATAAAAGCTGTTTACGTATGCCATTGTAGTACATAGGATTTAAGCATTCTCTCACTGAATTCATACTGTTGAATACCTCAAATACCGATAAAGTAAATCACAGCTTAAATTTACAAAACAACCGTTTAAGACTCAACCAATGTGATTAGAAACCTGATTTTTGTCCATGTATTTGAAGAAAACGTGGGAATAGGAAAAAATGCTTGTAACTGGTAACTGGTTTTTTTTTTTTAGCTTTTGCTACAATTGTTTTCTATCCTTTCACATACATAATTCCATTTATATTGTGCACACATTAACGATCTCGTCTGTAAATGCTTTTAATTTAGACCAGTCAAACACTTTTGTTGTATGGTAAAACTTTAAAATAGGAGTCATTCTTGTCTTTCAATCGTTAGGCCTGTCAGTAATTTGTTTAAGTTTCTATTCAATCTGAAACCATTTCGTACTATTTGGTAGATCTTTTTACAAATAATCCAAAGTCTAAACAAACCTAAAGAATAAGCTTTTGAAAACATTGTGGGAAAAGGAGAAAATGCTGGTTACCGGCATTTTCTCCTTTTCTCACAATGTTTTCTACCCTTTTAAAGAAAAATCTTAAGAATTCCGTCACATTTTGAATTTCATCTGAAAAATGTTTTCAACTGGGACGAGTCAATTTTTTTTAAAATTATTTTCGTTGGTAAAGAGGTAAATCTTTATTTCCATCAAAATCGCCTCAGAATGGTTCTGCATTTTATTGAATATATTGTTTAATGGAACTCACATTGTCATGAAAATTAAGTCTACATTTGAATACTGTTAAAAAGGAATGTATTGTTATTTTATTGTTTTGTGTAATAAAAGGAACTTCATGGTAAAATTTGATTTAACATGCTCTGCAAATACATACGGGATATTATACTGAAGTGACTTTCCTGGTGCTTGTATTTACTTCGAGCAACGTGAGAAAAATTTGGTATCGCGTGAGACCGAAGGTTGAGCGAGATGCCAAAATTTTCCTACGCAACTAGAAGTAAATACAAGCACCAGGAAAGTCACTTCAGCATAATATTCCTTTTATTATATACCTACATTTTTTCAGCAACAAAATATTGCAAATTATTGACATTTTATTCGAAGACAGTACACACAATAGAACAAATAATGGTGTAGTAGCCAGTCACTTCGTTTTTTATGAATGGCGGATGAATAATACAGCGTAAAATTTTAACCATTCAAATTGCAAATGAATACATATACCGCGCGTGAGTTACGTCGTTATTACGTCATCATACAATATTTGGAACCGTATTTCACAGTGTGTAGATACAGATTTTTTTCTGCCCTGTGTGATATTTTATCCGCGTGCGACGTATGTATTTTCTCCGGAAAACTTTCAGGTATACAATACAATTTTTTATTTTAGCTTTCCGATAGTTTATCGAGAAATAACGACGACCAGTGAAAAATACCGATTTTATTTTCTAACTCTTCAATAGAAGGCGGAAACAGTAATTCCCGCACTTTTGTTACATAGGTAAAATGGGCGTACCACTCAACTAGATGGAAATATAATGTAATTTACCTTACATTTCTCGCGCTTTACGTAATATTGTAAGCGTTGCTATGAGGAGGGGGTACGCCACGGGCATTTAACGAAAAGAACTGTTCACTCGGTGAAATAAAATTTGATCTTTCACCAAAAAAAAAAAAAAAACAAATTTCCTTTATTCATCCATTGACCAGACGATGAAATTTTTGACTGTCTGTATTTAATTCTATATCAAACGACAAAAATATCCAAATTGAACGCATCTGTAGACGACAATTTAAATGTGGTTAAAAAGATTGAATTTGTCTTTATAAGGGTAGAACACATTGTGGGAACAGGACAAAAAGTTGACTACAAGCATTTTTTCCTTTTCCCAAAATCTTTTCAAAAAGTTTCTTCTTCTGGGTCGTTAAAACTGGGGATTGTTTTGGGAAGGAATATTGAAATGCAGACGTCAAATTGAATGAGACTCAAAGTATGTGATTTATTAGTCTGGGTTCCAGTCTGTTCATTTTTTTTCTTTTTACATATTCGGACGTTACTTCGTCAAAAATGACGGTAATGATTCAGAAGTCGATCATCAGTTCATTGCAATAGATATGTATAGATCGTGAAAAGAGACCACGGTAAGAAGTGATAAAAATATTATTACCGCCTGTACCCGAGCAAGAGATTTGTCTGTTAAAGGGTAGAAAGCATAGTTGGAAAAGTGGAAAATACTAGTTACCAGTTGAAAAAAAAACAGCCCGAGTTATAATCTGGTTATTTTTCATTTTAAAAAGCCATGTTCTGTGAAAAGCGGGCTAAATGCATCAGCAAAAAAGTATCGACCCATGTCAGCCTGCGCAACCCACGCAGGCTGACATGGGTCGAAACTTTTTTGCTATTTGTTAATTTTCTGCATGTCCAAGGACCACTCTACCTCCAGATTTAGTCGTTTTGAGAACAATTCAAATTTTATGGATCCATTATTATGTGATGATTTGCTTTGTATACAGCAGCAAGCAGTTTCATTAAGCCCCCTTTCGCTAGAACATGGCTCATATATGGCCTGCAACACGCGAAAACGGGCATTCGGACATTTGCGTAAAGTGTCGTCTCGGATCAGCCTGCGCAGTCCGCGCAGGCTGATCCGAAACGACACTTTCCGTTTTTATGTAATTTTCTGTTTTGCGCAAGTCTACTGTAGCACAAAATCTAATGTAGTCGTAAAGTGCCGTCTCGGATCAGCCTGCGCGGACTGCGCAGGCTGATCCGAGACGACACTTTACGCAAATGTCCGAATGCCCCTTTTCGCGTGTTGCAGGCCATACGTTGACGTTACTTTATTTTTGGTAGTAATTACGGAACTGACAAACAGTAATGCCACAAATCTGTACAGGCCATCAAAAGATATCGGGATAAGGAGTGATTAAAAAAAATCATTACCGCCGGTACCCTAGCCAGGGTCCAGGCGGTAATAATTCTTTTATCACACCTTATCACGGTCTCTTTTCACGGTCTACATATGTCTATTGCAATGAGCTGGCAATGCGTCCCTTAATTATTACATTTATAACCTCATTTTTGATCACGTAAGCTCCGAATATATAAACGATTGCATGATTGATTGATTGTATGGTGTTTAACGCCGTTTTCAACATTATTTCAGTTATATCGCGGTGGCCAGAGCACATATCTATGCTTTCCTGGAATTTCTTTTACCAGTACTTCGCATAATTTTATTTCCAAGCCACTGGCTGCTTTCCCAATTAACCATCGTCGAAACAATGGTCAGCGGTGAGCGAGGAATGAGTCCTGTTGCAATGATTATGATCAATCATAGGAAAGAAATTGACCGAGCCGGGAATAGAACCAGCGATTCCCTGTTCTCAATTCCTGTACACTACCGACTGAGCTAGCGGAGCCCGGCGAACATATAAAAGGATAAAGGTGATCGGACTTGAGCCCAGGCTACCTGTTCCCCATCTTTGCCAGCCAAAGGTGACGATCACTACCTGGCTCTACCTCGTGAATAGAGCTACACGTAGTAATCGTCACCCTTGGCTAAAAAGTCCGTACCCCATCTATGCAAGCCAAAGATGACGATCTTTACCTGGCTTTATTCACGTAGTGATTATCATCCTTAGTTAAAGGAGTTGCCTGTATCCAAGCTATTGGAGAAGTAATACATTTTAGTTACCAGCATTTTCTCACTTTTCGACAATGTTCGAATAAAACCCTTTGGGTCAGGTTCGGTAAAACTCAGTGTTGTGTGGTAAAGAGCCATTCGCCACAGCCGTGAACAATTTTCCAAGTCCCCTGCCACCTGACCGTACAACGAAATCATTATACTGTAAAGTTTTACCATTCCAACGTTTGTAATGCGAAATTTCCCTCAAAAATTGAGTACACTGACGAAACAGAATTTCCCTTCTGAGTGCCCCAATTCAATGTAAACAGACGTCACCGGGAAATGACGTCACTGAAACCTTGATAAAATGTGCAGTTTGGTGCATAATCTTGATGATGTCACTGAAATGGACATTCATCGTATTTTTATTTTAACGTGGATTTAAACAATTTCAAGGTAAGTAACTATGAATTTTAATGATTTGTTAGCAAAAGTAAACGACCAATAGTTGCCTCAAACGACCATTAGGTTATCCTTTTAACGTTATGCACGATGTATGAGTTTCGACACTTCACAATTTGCTTACCTGACGAAGGGATGACTCGTTTTAATCCCCCTTGTTTTTGTTTTAGAATGACGTCAAACGATAATACATGTAAAGTTCTATATTCATTTATTTAAAAAAAAAAATAATAATAATGTATTCCTTCCGTTTTAATGACAACCATCAAGGATAACTAGTAATAATATGGTGCAGGCTACTCAGTATGTTTGTCTTGTGGGCGGCTCGTATCGATCGATCGCCGCCGCCATTTTGGATGTTGTGTTGAAAGTGTAGTTATGTATACGGGGCTCCCTAAAGGTAAAACTGCTTATACGGGGGGTTTTGCCAGTGTACATGATATATATGTTCAGGGCATATTATCCAATCAGATCACGAAAAATTTCTTTGCAGTATAATAAAACACATTGTTAACATTTAAACACGAACATTAGGTAAATAGAGACAATATGATGCCTTACCTGACGACAAAATTTTAGACTTGTCCAATTTGAAAGCATATACAGACTACAAATAAAGTGTGGCTCAGGTGACGAGATTTGTCTTTGAAAAAGAAAGGGAAAAGTAGAAAACGCTGGTAACCAGAATTCTATCACTTCCCACAATGCTTTCGAAAGACAATTTAATCGAGATTTAATCGGGGTCGTTTGGTAAACAATTAACCCTTAACCTGCTAAATAAATGAAATGAAACTTTCAAACTGAAAGTAAAAAACCCGAATTTTGCCACATCAAGGGTATTTTTGGGAGGACAAATATCTCTTTATTGTACAATGTAGATCCATGATCAGACTGCACATTATGTGCAGTCTGATCTTGATCTACACTGTCCGCAAAAGATCCTTGAGTCGCGCGTACCAACTTAGGATAAAGCGCTCAAAAAGCGATCAGGTCGATTCGCAGAGGGGAATTCGGACTCTTTCTATGACACCGGATACGACATCTTCGCACTCATTTGCATATGGCCGCAGGGCCGCACATAATGCATAAAGACCTTAACGGAACTGTAAGGACAGAAAGGCAAATAAAGATGTTTAACTGACCACGTATCCCTTAACAGCGGTACTTTGAAACGAATCTTGCTTTCACCTCTTCCTGTTTGATTTACATTTTGTTTTTACCCTTTTCAGTTTAGAGGCAATTTGAAGTTTGGAAACATGATGATTTAAAAGTAAAATTTTAAAACCTACTCCAACTTAGTATAGGCGGTAGCCAGTTGTACGGGTTTATGAAAGAGTTAGAGGGAGACACACAGACAGACAAAGAGAGAGAGAGAGAGAGAGACGGAGGAAAGATTGACTTATAGCTTTATTAAAATAAACATGTAAATGCCTTATAATGATTTATGGATTTTACATGGCTACAGTAGACTTGACTCCGTATCAAACGAAGATCAAATGATGTGGTTTGTATGAAAGAGTTAGAGGAATAGAGAGAGAAAGAGAGAGAGACAGACAGACAGAGAGGCAGAAAGAGAGAGAGACGAAGGAAAGATTGACCAATAGCTTTATTATAGTTTACATGACAATGCCTCATATCGATTTGGATTTTACATGGCTACAGTAAACTTAACTCGATTTCAAATTTGGCTCAGATGATGCGGTTGCGTTTGACAGGACAGAAGATGATGGGAAAAAATTGCTGTTTACCAATATTTATTTCTTTTCCCACGTCTTTTCAAACCCCTTGCTTCACAGTGTCGTAAAAACCCGGGATTAATTTTGTTAACCCTTTACCAAACAATCCCTGGTTTTCACGACCCTGGGAAAGAAGGCTTTTGAAAACATTGGGGGAAAAGGAGAAAATGCTGGTAACCAGCATTTTCTTCTTTTCCCACAATGTTTTCTCCCCTATCAGAGACCTAAAGCTCATTTGTACCAATTCTGAATTTGTCGTCTGTGGATGCTCTCAGTTTGGAAGAGTCTAAAATTTGTCGTTTGGGAAATGGTTAAACAGATGAATTGATATCGATTGGTTCTGACCAAAATTATTCTGCGCAAAACTGCTATATGCAATCCTTTTCCATACATAAAGAGCAGAAAGTTATTACATTCATGTACTTCAATTCATAATAAATGAGAGAGAGGGTTGTGTGTTCACCATCGTATGCCGTGGCGATGTCGTTATATATTTACCGAATACGGCCCGAAGAAAGAAGGTCTGTAAATGATACATTAGCAAAATACAGTCATTACGCTTTTACCATAATTGTTTTGACAAGGTTTCCCTATCTTATAGCTCTCAAAATACTCAGAAACTGTGTGGGTGGGGCTCTTGTACTTGTAGAACTCTTCTAGTAACATTACAGCTGTATAAACAAAGAGAAAATCGATCTAATTTGATAAAAAAATACGAAAGCTTTTTTTCATAAAAGTACATTCAATTTGATTGTCGTTTGCATGTATATCTCGCTAATGATGATGATGATGATGATGATGACGATTAGGATGGTGATGATGAAAAACATTTCTGCCTGATCCAGGCTAGAACGACTTTAGATGAATTTTCATATATAACGTAATGGCGTTTATAACATCAGTTTACGACAGCATTTTACGTTGAAAGCCCCCCATATTGATTGATAACTGCTAGAACAACTCTAGTAAGATCTGCTTGTAAAAGCTGCTGGGACAAAACTACATACCAGTAGATCTTCACTTGAAACCTCTTCTAGCATAGTCTGGCGGTAGAAATTAACCTTTATTCTGCTAAAAAAAGTGAAATGAAACTTTCAAGCCAATAAAAAAAGCCCAAACCATGCTATTTCAAAAGTATTTTGGGGGGAAGGATATCGGACAGTGTAGATCCAAGATCAGACTGCACGTTCTGTGCAGTCTGATCTTGATTAGTTCCGATCTAATGGTATCAACTTTGATGTCATTGTGTTGAGTAGTACCGACCCCTCGGTTTATGAATTTCGACACAGTGTAATAGATTTCCGACCTTACGGTACATTAATTTTGATATCATAGCTTGATAGAGAGTGCCAACCTTCGGGTAACCCAACTCTGACTCCATATTGTTACAGACTGCCGACTTTACGCTATATCAACTACGACATCTTAGAGTGCCGACGTCACAGTAGGCCTATATCAGGCTTAACATCATAGTGTGACAGAGTGCCGACATCAGTGTGTGACATAGTGCCGACTTTGCCTTTTATCAGCTTTGACATCATTGTGTGGCAGAGTACCGCCTTACGGTTATCAACTTTTACATCATAGTGTCACCGAGGCAAACCATACGGTATATCAACTTTGATGTGATAATTTGACAGAGTATCGACCTTACGGTATATCAGCTTTGTCATTGTAGTGTCACAGACTGCGACCTTACGATATATCAACTCTGGTGTCATGGTGTGACAATTTCCGAATTTATGGTATATCAATTTTGACATCATTGTGGGACAGAGAGGCGAACTTACACGATGTATCAATTTTGACATCATTGTGTGACGGAGTGTAGACCTCACGGTATATCAACTTTAACGTCAAAGGATGATAGAATGCCGACCTTACGGAATATCAATTTCGACATAGTGTGACAGAGTGCCGACCTTATGGTATATAAACTTTAACATCATTATTTGACAGAGTGCCGACGTTACCGTATATCATCTTTGACGTCATACTGTGACAGAGTTCCGATTTTACGGTATATTAACTATATCATTAGACATCATAGAGTGACAGAGTGTCCAGCTTACGGTAAATCAAGTTTGACATCAAAGTCACGGAGTGCCGGCCTTACGGTAGATCAACTTTGACGTCATAGTACGACAGAGTGCAGGCCTTAAAGTGCATTATTTTTGACATAATAGAGTGACAAAGTACATTACGGTATATCTACTTTGATATTATAGTTAGATAGAGTGCCAACATTATTGTATTTTAACTTTGACATCAAAATATGACAGAGTGAGACCTTCAAACCCATGCACTCATACTTACTCTTCACCAAACATTATAGTTAGGACTTGTCAAAACTGAATGCATTTGCAGAATATAAATGAAATTAGCTTTTCCTCTTTTTTCCCCGCAATATTTTAACAATCTCTTAAGGGTCGTTGAAATTTAGAGTTGTGGAGTAAAACCTCACAGGAAGGAAACATTCGCTCACCACTCAACGCTAATTCAAGATACAAAGGCTTGAGCTTCACATTACATCGACCCTAACATCTCCGCACGACAATAAGTAAATAACCTGTATAGTGCACTCCTTATTGATTACACACTATAAAAGCTGGAGAAAGCTATATCTCCTTTCATCCTGCAGATTTATGACAATATTTAATTTCCCTGCATTGTTGTTGCAACGACGGAAATTTTCCGCTCAGGTGAGTTTTTAAGTCGATTTATGTTCTATTCAGTATCAATACGTGGTCAAGCATACAAACACAAACAAACGGAAAGAAACAAAATGAAACCAGCAGCTGTAAATATTTCTTGCGCCAAAAACTGGCTCGATGGTAGAAACAGGAAGCAGTAAAATGGAAAAGGAAATAAATAAATCTAGCATTATACAGTGCAAAAACAAAACAAAACATAAATATCCTGTAATTCACATCAGAGAGTACACATTAAATTATGACAGAAGACATGAATTTGACAAATTCCATTTTGCATGTTCTGAACAAGACAATTCAGGAAAATACGAACTGAAACATAAATATGAGGCATGCTCTGGCAAAAGGTAACTTGTATGCATTCCTGTGATGCATTGTACCAGGCAAGTCATCACATAAGTAAGGATCCTTCAAATCCATTTTGTATAACAAGAGACTCAATCGTGAGGTACACTGCTCTTTTTACACGCAGATAATTGCTCAATGGCAAAAAGTTTCGGCCCAAGTCAGCCTTCGCACACCGCGCAGGCTGATGTGGATCGATACTTTTTGCAGATGCATTAAGCCCCTTTTCACACAGTATGGCTCAAAAAAGAATGCTGTTAGGTGTGCCTAACATTTATCGTCATCGAAACAAAGAGGCTTTATTTAGAATCTCTTTCCTGGTCTTGTGTACTCGTGAACACTAATATTTTTTTCAATTAATTTCAAGACTTATTCTCGTATTTTCATCACCATAGAGAAGAAACGTCTACATTTACATGTGACATTTTGAAAAGATTTGTTGAAAATTATAATTGTCTGATCCCCATTGGTATCATCATTCATGGACGTATTGTTCGGTCGATTCTATAGCTACGATTCCAAATTCTTCTAGAGTTAAACTGTTTAAGTTTTCTACATTTCTTGGGTACATTTATATTAAGAAAGATTTAAATTTTATAACGAAGGCGGTTGTTAAGTTCACAACATTCATTGTGTGATCATCATTTGAAAAGCTTGTATTTTCCTATTGTCGTAGGAATGAATATTTTTTCGAATAGGCCTCTTCTTTTCGAACAAGTTTTAAAAGACGTTTGAGATTCCAGGTTTATAATTTCGGGAATGTTTACTGTTTTCCATTTAGTTTTAACATATAAAAAGAAAACCAGGTAAGTTCTGCGCGAACAAAGGCACTTCAAAAAACTCTGGGCCTCTCTAGGACACAAGAGTCGTCATTTATTATGCATTATTTTTTAACGTAGTCTCCATGAACTTCAGTGTACTTGACCGATCGATGTTCATGCTTTGCAATCCCTCCTTAGAAGAAGGCTACATCTTATTCTTCTTGTTACTCTGAAACAGCATTAATGCATTAATTAATGACATTATTATCACTATTAAAGATTTTGATCACAAAGGAGGTTTTTTCGTTTTTGAAATTGATTCTAAGTCAGACAGTGCTTGATCTGGTGAGTAGGGAGTATGTGAAAACAGTTCAAAACCAAAACCTCATCTTTCAGCCTCAGTCACCGCCACTTGTGCTGTGTGGAATAGGGCATTGCCCTGCAGCAACTAAATGCGAGATCAAAGGTTTCCCATCTTTGTTTTTGGTTGCTTCTTTCAGCAGTGGAAATTCTATAGGTCCAGAGAGCGGCTTGACTCTTTTCCAAGATGACAATCGTGATGACTGCCCTGCAGTCCCAGAAAACAAAGCCATCACCTTGCCAATAGACACGACTCGCTTGAAGTGTTTTGGAGGTGAAGTCCTAGGATGTTTCGACTGTTTGCTTTTAAATTTGGATTCAGGATCAAAATGTCTCATTCTGAGTCAAAAACCTCTGGCAGATCTTTGCTGGGCAAGTCTGAAACCGATTTATGTACCAGAACTCTTGAACCTTTCAGGCTTTTTAGATATTGGTCCGGGGTCAACATTCGGGATACCCTCTTTCGGCAAGTTTGTTTGTTGATTCGCAAATTTCGGAGAAAGCAGCATGTACAGAGCCAACAGCAATATCCATGGTGTCTGCGGTATGTTGGGCTGTCAGTCATTTACTACCGTGCGATGAATGGCTTCAATCTCGGTCCGTGCTTTTTGTCTTATTCTCAAAGATTTTTAAAATTTGAACGTAACACAACTTCTAATTGACTAAACCAAATGATTTAACCATCCAGAAGCTGTGTAAATATCAAATTTTGAAAATTTTGGAGAATTAACCTGAGAACTTTATTAAGAATTGTTGGTAAATACGGACCTTGGGTGACCTGAAGCAGGTTCATCATCTGTGGACTCCCTGCCTCTCTTCAAATCAACAACCCACTTGGAATAGAAAGGGGAACCTCACCAAGTCTTCTCACCATATTATAATGTTTTCCTTGGTATTCATCCCTTGAAGATGTAAAGATATTTTATAACGACTCTGAATTCTGTTTTCGTCTATTCTACAAATTATATCTACCCTATTCGCATTACATTTGTATCATCTGACAATGCAAACGTAGAAGTTTTGGTGGATAAAGTTATAAGACCTTGCATTACAATGGCAGTAAAAAACAATTTATCGGTATCGAGAACTTTTTGAACTGCCCGCTAAAATGAAGTTTGGAATATGGATTCCAGACTTGTTAATTACCAGACTTGTCTTTTCTTTATGAATATTCATAATAACATTAAGTGACTTTTCTCTCTTAAAACCCATGATAAAATCTTCTTTCTTGCTTTAGCCCACATTGCCATGGTCCCATTATCATAACATGTGCACCGTTTATCACCAACGGCTTATTTGCACAAGTACGCGACATTTAAGGATAGGGCTCCCTAATGGGATTCGTGTAACATCGCCTTTCATCGCCAAAATATCGTACCGACTCGGTTAAGACCCGGGTAATCCGTAATCGATGCGGGGAACCAGCGTCTATCGGCCGATCGATTATGGATTACCCGAGTCTTAGCCGAATCCGTACGTTTTTCAGCGATGAGAGGCGACGTTACAGGAATCCCATTAGGGTGCCCTACCCTTAAGGTAACTCTTTACCAGACGACGAAATTTGAGAATCATGTAAATTGAAAAGAATTTGCAGACGACAAATTTTATGTGTCTCCAATTATGGGGATTGTCTCTGAAAGAGAGGAAAACTTTATGGAAAAAAAAAGAATATGCTCGTTACAGCATTCTCTCTCTTTTCGATAAAGTTTTCAACAGGCGGCTTCCAAAGGGTCATTGACATTACTGGATTATTTGGTATAGGGTGAATTAAGCCTGAGGGTTTACACTCGGCCTTGGCTTATCACTATATAGATCTGAGCACAAGAGCATTTTTTGATTCTTCAAGAGCTTGCCCTCTTGCCTTTCCAGAACATTTTACGAGTTCATGGACGTACGGATATCCCTTAATTTATTTATGACGGCCTCTTGCCCTCCCGGGTAGCTCAGTGGTTAGCAAATCGGACTCGTGACCTGGTGGATGTGAGTTAGATACCCGATTGAGGCAAACTTTCTTTCCTGCGACTTTTCGCCTCTCACCTCTGATATATATGAGAAAGTAGTCAGTGACTTGGAAAGAAAGTTGTGTCAGTACTGGTGTGAGAAAGCCAAGAAACACATTCGTAGGTGAACTAATCGGTGTGATATGACCTAAACTTTTAAAATGGCGAAAGCGAAAGCGAATAAACGAGTTCTTAAAGATACATCCTTACAGCCAGAGAGAAGAAACGCTGTTAAAACTTGAAAGCGTGTATAATGGCTCAGCTTTGTAAACATACATAAAATTACCAATATACTTGGTGTAAGCGATAGAAAAACACAAGGGATTTTGTCCTCATTTAAAACCAGAAACGAAAACAGCGATTGCTTTGAAGGCCTTCAAAATATGGAATGCATTTTCAATCCGTCGTAATCTGTGCAATCTTGCAGCCATCAGGGACAACATTTGGCATGAAGTTACAAGAATGATTATAGTTTCATAAAATAAGGATGAAATTGGTTAAGATCCGGATGAAAACTGAACAGAAAACGGGTGAAGATGTATCTTTAAACTTTCTGTCTGCATTTTTTTGTCATTTTAACTCTGTTCAGCGCCAAACATATTAACACGATCCTTTTCGATAGCTAAGAAACCAGTTCACTAAGAGACAGATTTTCATCTTAGCGTAAAGGCTTGGTTATACCAGTGGACGGTATAGATCTAAGATCAGACTGCACATTTTGTGCAGTCTGATCTTGAACTATGCCGTCCGCCAAAGCCACCATTTTCGACGATAACGCTAAAAGGGTTAAATAAATAGACTGACTTTAAAATGTCACACAGAACCATGAACCTCTCCAAGTAAACTGTAAAATAATCAACTATGTATATGAACCTTGCTCTGTGAAAAAGGGGCTTAATGCATCTGCAAGAAGTATCAACCCATGTCAGCCTGCGCGGACTGCGCAGGCTGACATGGGTTGAAACTTATTGCTATCGGTAAATTTTCTGCATGTCCAAGGACCAGTCTACTTCCAGATTCGGTCAATTGTTAGAGAAAATGGATTTTGCGGATCCATAATTACGTGATGTCTTGTTTGGTCTAATGTATCATGGAGATACATTAAACCCCCTTTTGCCAGAGTATGGTTCATATGTATTGGACTTCATTATAGTTCGCGATATTTTTATATCACAAACTCCATTAACAGGTGATTAAAGTTCGATTAAGTTACCTTCCTACATGTGCTTGAACTTTTTCAGTATGACAGAATGACAGGTTCGAGTAAGTCATTCAGTTCAGTTCTCTGTCACCCCCATTCTTCCCCTCTTTTACTCTTTATGTGTTGGTTTTTAAGCTCTCTCTCTTCCTTCCTTCCTTCTTCCCTTCTTTCTTTCCTTGCTTCTTTGCTTCCATGCTTCCTTGCTTCCTTCCTTCCTTGTCTGTCTGTCTGTCTGCCTCTCTCTCTCTCTCTCTCTCTCTCCTGTTGGAGTGAGAGACCAATTTATCGCAAAATTACAAACATTTCACTTTTTCTTCTTCCCAAATCTCATCCCTTTACCACACAATCCCAAGTATAATCGTCCCCGAGGAATAAGTTTTTTGAAAACATATATGTAGGTTACCAACATTTTCTCTAGTTCACACAATGTTCCCGACCCTTCCAAAAGCACAGTTAACTTTTTGAGTCACATCAATTTTGTCGTTTGCAAATACATGTACATGTACTTTCAATTAGGACAAGTATTAACCCTTAGGCTGCTAAGCGCGACTCACTGACCTTTTGCGGACAGTGTAGATCAGGATCAGACTGCACAGAACGTGCAGTCTGATCTTGAACCTACACTGTCCGATAAAGAAGATATTTTTTCCCAAAACATAAATTTGACATAGCACCAATCGGGGTTTTTAGTATCAGCTTGAAGGTTTCACTTAATTTCTTTAGCAGAATAAGTCCTGTCCTTTGGTAAACGGTTGAGAAAATGGCTACTTCGTTATGGAGGTCATTATCTCCCGCTACATGGCATTCTACAAATATATATCTATCTAATTTAGGCATTCTGGGTACAGAACCGGACTACTTCTCAAAACGACAACCGTTACCTTGAATTTCAAAATGAAATAAACGTTTACTCAATAAAACGCTACCTGGTGCGATTCATTCAGCTATGATCGGCTAGCATGTAACCTGTGCACCGGCCATGTATTAAGACAGCCCCCTACAGGCTTGGGTAAATAGCTTCAGTGTATGCCCTACTTTTCCCCTGTATATGGAATGGGTGATACGTCATAGCAGAGAGGTCAAATCTTCGAAGAATATGACATGCGCAGACAACGTAATGGAAGTACTAATCTTATTACCTGATGCAGAAATCTCTGTACTTTCCTCGGAAACATAACCCTTTAGCAGCTATACATATCAAACTTAAGATTTCCAGCCAATAGTGAAAACCTATAATTAATAATTTAACAATTTTCCTCTATGGGGAAATCTCATCGTATCGGACAGTGAAGATCCAAGATCAGACTGCACGTTCTGTGCAGTCTGATCTTGATCTTCACTGTCCGCAAAAGCCCACAAAGCCGTGCTTAGCAGCTGAAGTGTTAAGAGGAGATGGTTCGTGAACAAGCTCGGATCGGATCTAATTATGAGAAAAAGTGAATTACTAGTACGTTGTATGTCAAAAGTAAAGGTGATCTTTTTGCCTTTATCTCCCATTTCATCATGTCTTTTGACAGTACAAAGATAACAGCCCCGACACTGGACTGTAATCGCTCGCGTGAAATCTTGGCCGAGACTGTAATTACATTCAGAGCGCTTAATTGAGCAAAGGGACTTTTCCTATCAGAAAAAAAAACACCGAAGTGGTGCAATGTTTGTGTTGGTCAAAATATGTTACAATGTAGCCGATAATATGTTACAATGTAGCCGACAGTAGGATACAACGTAGCCAACAGTATATTAAAATGTAGTCGACAGTATGTTACAATGTAGCCGACAGTGTGTTACAATATAGCTGACAAAATGTTACACTGAAGCCGACAATATGTTACCATGTGGCCGACAATATGTTACAATGTAGCCAACAATATCTTAAAATGTCGTCGACAGTATGTTACAATATACTGTAGCCCACAACATATCACAATGTAGCCAGCAAAACGTAACAATGTAGCCGACAATATGTTAAAATATCGTCGACAATATGTTACAACATACCAACAAAATATTTACACTGTGGCCGGCAAAATGTCAAATTGTAGCCGACAATATATTACTATGTAGCCGACATTATGTTGCTATGTGGTCGATAATATGATACTATATAGCCGACAATGTGTTACAATGTAGCCTACAATATGTTACAATGTAGCAACAGTATAGCCGACAAAGTGTTATACTGTAGCTGACAAAATGTCAAATTGTAGCCGACAGTATGTTAACCTACAATATGTTACACTGTAGCCGACAAAATGTTACAGTGTTGCTGTCAGTATGTTACAGTGTACCGGACAATACAGACCCAAGACTAGACTGATTAGATGTAATCTAACAAAAGCATACCCATAGCCCAATTTTCGGAACTCTACAGTACCACCGCAAATAAATGGACCTTTTGTCGTTACTCGGAGTCAAGTAACGTGCTGTGTCTATCCGTTATCAGGGCTGTTAACTACTACTACTGTTAACTCTGATCTTGATCTACCGCGGCCCAGAAAGGCTGCGTATTCTGCCTATAAAGAAGTAAAAAATACCCTTTATCTTGCTTTATTACAAAAAAGAAAACAACAGCAACATCACCACCACTAACAAGAACGAAACGTGCAGTCTGGTCTTTGATCTACACTGTCCGTTGTGCTGAAACTCTATAGGCAAAATAACACCATGATCTTGCAATTATTTGGGTCTTAACTCGAGTCTTAATATGTCTTTTTGATTTACTCGGCGCTCTTAGGGTTTAAACGATCCTAGCAGTAGATGGGACGACCTCATATCTTTCTGATGTCACTCAGGGCAAATCAGTGCATTGTTGTACATGTTCTCTGATCTATAGTCAGAGACTGAGAGATAATACTATTAGCCAGATCTTACTTATTTATAATGTCATGTGACATTAACGACGTTCCATTAGCTTTTGTGTAAGATAAAATGATAATGGCAACTCAAGGTACATACTGGTTGAAGTTGTTAATAGAACATTTTTGTAACTTTACGATTGGCACAGTTTTTTTAAACATTGAGGGTCAAGATATATCTCCGCTGTGTTCCACTTAAAGATACATATACACTCGTTATCAGCCAGTTTTCCGTCAGTTCTTAACCCATTTCATCCCTATTTTATGAAACTATAATCATTCTTGTGTCTTCATGCCAAATGTTGCCCCTGACAGCTGCAAGTTTGCACAGATTACAACGAATAGAAAATGAATTTCCATTATTTGGAGGCCTACCAAGCTATCGCTGATGTCGTTTCCGGTTTCAAATGAGGACGAAACCCTTGAGCTTTTGTATCCCTTACACCATATATATTAGTAATTTTTTTTCTATGTTGTCACAGCTAAGCCATTCTATACACAAGTTTTTTCCTCTCTAGCTGTAAGGAAGTATCTTTTTTCCTCTCTAGCTGTAAGGAAGTATCTTTTTTCCTCTCTAGTTGTAAGGAAGTATCTTTAAAGTTGAGCCTTGGTTTGGCAAAAGGGTTATAATACATCTTACCGATCCATTATAGTAAACGAGTCATCATGATAGTTATAGATTCATAAATGGCCTGCAACACGCGAAAAGGGGCATTCGGACATTTGCGTAAAGTGTCGTCTCGGATCAGCCTGCGCAGTCCGCGCAGGCTAATCCGAGACGGCACTTTACGACTACATTGGACTTTGTCCTTCAGTAGACATGCGCAAAACAGAAAATTACATAAAAACGGAAAGTGTCGTTTCGGATTAGCCTGCGCGGACTGCGAGACGACACTTTACGCAAATGTCCGAATGCCCCTTTTTGCGTGTTGCAGACCAAATGCCATTTTATGTTACAACTAACTACATCATGTGTAGACTGGTCCCTTGTCATGCAGATGTTTGACCAAAAGGAAAAAAAGGCACTGACCGGCTCAGCCTGCGTAGACTGAGCTGGGTGACTTTGGTTGGTATTTTTCAGCAAATTTATTAGGGTCACATGCCATTGGTTTTCAAGTCCCGCCTTATTGCACATATTTTATTTTTATATTTCTTATTATATTCCATTCGGTATGTATGACTATGAGATAGTATATTTTTATTTCTTGTATGTCGGTTTTGCCTTTTAAAAATCTGAAAATCACAGGCCAAGAAGAAAAATAGGCGATTTAAACATAAAGCGGATGCCATGTCACGCAAAATCAGACAATTACTATAAAGGAGGGTAATTCGTTTTTCATAACTCTTCAAATACACCATTTCTCTTAATAATAATAAGTTTTATTTACAAGATATGTTAAAGTACAATTTCTGTGCAAAAAAAAAAAAAAGCTCCAGTCCTCGTGGTACCATTCCGTTAACTCCTTTAGATTTCAATTTTGCAGCCGTATTCCCCCCGGAATCTGGAAACTTTGGTCTGTCCGCTTAAGTTTTTTTTTATTACAGAATAAATGATCAGAAAATAAGTCTTTGTTGATACGTTAGAACATTTCAAATTACTACCGTGATCTGTCTGGTGCCTTTATTAGTCGTTTTTACTATTGACAAATATAAATTTTCTAAGGATAATCATTTATTTGATCAGTAATTACTACGTTAAGAACCTTTTTTAGATTTGAAATTTAATAAACCCATTTTCCTGAAATTTGGCGAGAGTTTTCTTTGAAGAACTATATCCATGTATTTTGCTGTGCAACATATGATTTTCTCTTCATTTTCTTACTCCGGATACATTATATTATCATATGAGCGGGAAAAAAAATGTACAAAAAAAAAGGAGAAAAAATAAAAAAAAAAATAAAATAAAAGATAAAAAATAAATAAATAAAAAAAAAATAAATAAATAAAATAAAAAAACTCTGGCATATGTCCTTAAAACCCTTTCTCACAAAGCATGATTCAAGACATGTAAGTTCATGAATGTATTCGCGCTTAGAACTTCGCCAGAAAATAATAGGATAGTTTAAATACATGGGAGTTTAACTAAAGCTGGTAACCCAGGTGTTTTTAGTCTCACTCTCACCAAACTTGAACAAGAGCGGCAAATTGTCGCAAGATACGCCCGTCCCACCGCCAGTTGTCGAGGGGGTATAATAATCGTAAAGGGCAGGTAATGCAACAAACATGTTTACCAAGTCTCAAGTCAATTTGACTTGAGGTGACAAAGTTCCGTTCCAGACAAGCAAGAAATACTGTAAACATGAAGATCAAAGTAGAATTACTCGAAATCCGCACTAAATAGAGTTATTGTTCTTGCGCACTGTACTCCGTAATATTGCAACAAACATGCATACCAAGTTTGAAGTCACTCTGACTTGAGATGACAAAGTTATATTCCGGAGAAGCAGAAAATGCTGTAAAAATGACGATCAAACGGAAATAACTCAAAGACAGCACGAGGTAGAGTTATGGTTCTTTCGCACTGCACTCCGTATTATTGCAACAAACACACATGCCAAGTTTCAAGTCAATCGGACTGGAGATGACAAAGTTATATTCCGGACAAGCAGAAAATGCTGTAAAAATGACAAAGGGAAATAACTCAAAGGCAGCACGAGGTAGAGTTATGGTTCTTTCGCACTGCACTCCGTATTATTGCAACAAACACAAATATCAAGTTTCAAGTCAATCGGACTGGAGATGACAAAGTTATATTCCGGAGAAGCAGAAAATGCTGTAAAAATGACGATCAAACGGAAATAACTCAAAGACAGCACGAGGTAGAGTTATGGTTCTTTCGCTCTGCACTCCGTATTATTGCAACAAACACACATGCCAAGTTTCAAGTCAATCGGACTGGAGATGACAAAGTTATGCTCCGGACAAGCAGAAAATGCTGTAAAAATGACAAAGGGAAATACCTCAAAGACAGCACGAGGTAGCGTTATGGTTCTTTCGCACTGCACTCTGTATTATTGCAACAAACACAAATACCAAGTTTCAAGTCAATCGGACTGGAGATGACAAAGTTATATTCCAGACAAGCAGAAAATGCTGTAAAAATGACGATCAAAGGTAAATAACTCAAAGACAGCACGAGGTAGAATTATGGTTCTTTCGCACTGCACTCCGTATTATTGCAACAAACACACATGCCAAGTTTCAAGTCAATCGGACTGGAGATGACAAAGTTATGCTCCGGACAAGCAGAAAATGCTGTAAAAAATGACTATCAAAGGGAAATACCTCAAAGACAGCACGAGGTAGAGTTATGGTTCTTTCGCACTGCACTCCATATTATTGCAACAAACACACATGCCAAGTTTCAAGTCAATCGGACTAGAGATGACAAAATTATGCTCCGGACAAGCAGAAAATGCTGTAAAAATGACGATCAAAGGGAAATAACTCAAAGACAGTACGAGGTAGAGTTATGGTTCTTTCGCACTGCACTCCGTATTATTGCAACAAACACACATGCCAAGTTTCAAGTCAATCGGACTGGAGATGACAAAGCTATGCTCCGGACAAGCAGAAAATGCTGTAAAAATGACGATCAAAGGGAAATAACTCAAAGACAGCACGAGGTAGAGTAATGGTTCTTTCGCACTGCACTCCGTATAATTGCAACAAACACACATGCCAAGTTTCAAGTCAATCGGACTGGAGATGACAAAGTTATATTCCAGACAAGCAGAAAATGCTGTAAAAATGACGATCGAAGGGAAGTAACTCAAAGACAGCACGAGGTAGAGTAATGGTTCTTTCGCACTGCACTCCGTATTATTGCAACAAACACACATGCCAAGTTTCAAGTCAATCGGACTGGAGATGACAAAGTTATTCTCCGGACAAAAAACTGGACACCGCCCGCCCGCCCGGACGGACGGACGCCCGCCCGTACGCCATGGGTGATCCCATAATACGTCCCGTCTTCGACGGGCGTATAAAAAGGGAATGGTTCATTACTGAAATGAATAAGGCGACAGCTCCCGAAACATTAATAAAGAAGAAAGGAGGCGAAGGTAAGAAAGTACTTTTTTTCAGAGGTATTTTCTTAATGGGTTACCGTAACCTAGTTGTATATTACAGACAACAGGTGTGCTTTAAAGGTGGGTATTTAGATTTTTCACATCTCACCGAATTAAAAAATATATATATCACTGAAATTTATATGAAAAAACAATACAAATCATCAATAATTAAGAATCATAAAATTACAAAAAAAAAATATTTTGATGGTGTTCCCTTAAAAGGCTACGTAGCCTCTTAAGATATTTTTAGATTTCGCGCCAGAAATCAAAAAAGCATTGTGGGAACGTCAAGTGACTGGCACGTGACTAATGACGCTTTAAATTCAATGACATAACAAACATGTAATTATTTTCCATAATGTCTTCTTCGGACGCTATGTTTGAAGCTTTGTCTGTGTATTTCCGGTATGTGAATGAGCGAGTTGCTCATGTAAAAATAGAACGTGTTTCTCGTCGGTGTCGACCTGGGCCATAGTAAATCTCTAATTTCTCTTGTTGTCGGATGGTTTTCGACTACTGGGGTTTTATGAATGAAAATTAAAAGGCTTTGGGAGTATAAGGATGATTTTTTTGTATTTTTGTAAAATTTTCGTCCCAAAATCTGAAGGGCCACCTTTAAGAGTCATTTAAAACTATGTTAACTTTCCACAAGAGTTCTAAGTTTTGATTTCAGTCTTGTCAAACTTTTGATCAAAGGCTGACATCCATAAACGTGCTTGGTCATAGTCATGTAGCAGAGTGGGCTTATATAAGTCACATGTCAATCACTTGTTTTTAACATGTCCATTAGAATGGAACCGTCTGTCCAAGTCACAAAGCAAACTGTTTAAAGATACATCTATACTCGTTTTCATCCATTTTTAACCTATTTCATCTTTATTTTATAAAACAATAACCTTTCATGCCAAATGTTGCCCCTGGCGGTTGCAAGGTTGCACAGATTAAGACAGATAGAAAATGCATTTCATTCTCTGGAGGCTATTCAAAGACATCACAACCACAGTTTCCGGTTTAAATCGTAGACAAATCCTTTGAGTTTCTTTATCCCATACACCTTATATCGCTTTCTGATCTATGTTTACGCAGTTGACTAGATTCTACACACTGTCAAATTTTAACAGCGTTTGTTTACTATTTGACTCTAAAGATGTATCTTTAAATAGTGTGGAAGAAAGAGAGAAGGTGTGTCTTTGTATTCTGATTCTCAAATGGTAGCGCGTGAGAATTGTAAGCGACAGACAAATCTTCGGACACTTCAGGGTTTCTGTTTGATTTCCATTGCTGGCCAAGTGCAGAAAGTACTAAACGTCGTTCAGATGAGACATTAAAATCCAATACCCGTGTGATGGTGCTACACACCGAACACGTTAGAGAACACTGCCTAGCTTATGATGGGTCTCGTCTAGTCAATTTTCTACATGTCCATGGACCAGTGTACCTCAATATTCTGTCGGTTGTTATACAAAATGATCTTATGGATCCATGATACTGCGATTACTTGCTTGGTATAACTACAATGGATCACGGAGATGCATTCAACCCCCTTTTGCCATTGCATGGCTCATTATTGCAGGGAAAAAAGCGACGTTGTGGTGGTCATTCGAGTTGGCTTCGAAAACTACAGTATAGGAGTTCCCAGTAGAATTCATAAACCTTTTAATTTGTTGTCAAGAATTTTTTTTACCAGCATTTTCTCCTTTTACCACAAGGTGTCCTACTTTATGAGCGGCGGCACTATATTTCTATTTGCTTTTGAAAAGTGCCTGTGGAGGCAGCCATATTGTTTACTATTTGGACCGGTTCAGTGTTTTTCTTTTTTTTTTTTTAACATACATGTAAAAATACAGTACTTTAATTACCAGATCGAGCCCGTACCAACTTTGTTTTTCTATTTGGACTGATGTTTTGTTTTTTAAAATGTAAAATACCGTACTTTCATTGCCAGATCGATAAAAAACTAGATCGTATCCCAGATGGCCCAGAGTTTAAATATTTGTCATCTAATACCACCACGTGGACTTCTACGAAGTTTGTTCAAATGATGCCCTTTGAGTAAAAAATTAACCCGCTGTAATGTGCCCTATTACAGAAACAACTGATTTGCGGCGCCATTGATGTTATGCACCAATATTTTCTTGTTTGTACTCATTTTGAATTTGTCATCCAAAACTAAAGGATATTCATTTTTGCAAGTCGTGGAATTCATCCGGATTCTAATATGTGTCCTATATTCTAGGCAGACGCCTTTCTAAACCTTTCCCAGACAACAAAATTTCAGACACGACCACATTGACAGCATTTGCAGACGACAAATACATCACGATAGACTTTGGTTTTGAATGAGTTGAAAACATTTTGGGAAAAAGGAGAAAATGCTGGTAACCAGCATTTTCTCCTTTTTTCCAAAATGTTTTCAAGACTCATTTACTTCAAGGTCATTAAAACTCGGTGTTGTTTAAATGATGAAAATGGAAAAAGTAACACGATATGCATGCCATCAGCTTTCACTGACCTTTTAAAAGCAGGACTGTCATAAGAGCATAATGTATTGGCCTTTTATTTTCTAGAACAATACGCCTTGTGGTTACCGACACGGATTATGTTTTGTCAATATGAAAATTGTAGTAGACATCAAAAAAAATTTAGAGACAGCCCTTGATTAAAAATAAAAGAAAACAGTCTGTACTTTGAAACATAATTCATGCAACTTATAAAAAAACGTAGGAGTGTCTCTCTAAACTCACATTATGTAGTTTATAAAGTGCCATTTAGAACCCATAGAAAAAAAAAACATTATAAGCTTACGCTTCTGTTCCAATCCATTTTGTACAGTGCATATTATATGTATATTGTTGTTACAGGATATCACTCCTTCCTAACTGCATAGCTTCGTCCCGTATAAAACCAATACCTAACAGGTGCGTTCGGGAGAATTCTCTTTAGCTCAGTGGTTATGGCATTGATTTTCAACCTTAATAAACGAAGATCTTTTCGGCACGGGTTCGAATGCCGCCAGGTCCCTTTGTATCTGGGCTATGCATTTGTTGCCAACTTTCTACCATCATATTCTATTAGTACTTTCAGTGCTTTGATAATACTAGACCTCTGCTCATATTCAAGTGACATAATATTGCCTCTTTATTATATGCGTGAAAAAGGTAAAAAAAATGATAAATCTTGAGAAGTGTAATTCTTTTTTGAAACCCTATTATGAAAGTAGTATAGGACGTCTCTTTTAGGGTCTGACCAGGCCTGTCAGACCCTAAAAGAGACGTCCCTGTAGGCCCTACGCTACCTACCCTACAGAGAATTTGTCCCAGTTTGCCTACCCTGAAAGAATTTACATTATGTCACTTCTACAAAAAATGCCCAAAAAATACCTAGTTTGCCTACCCTGATACCCGGAGTGTCTATACTCAGAATTCAAGATGGCGGACGTTTTGATGGCAAGTTGGGTACAAATCCCTCTCAGGCTAGAGCTTGCCTCTGCAGCAGTTCACAAAGGGTCGAGTAAACGATAAAGTCCGAGAATCCGCATGAAAATGTTACTATAAATAGAACATTTATTTCGCAATAAAAGGCTAAGTATTGCCCACCGAGGGGAACCCAGCCTAACCATTGAGTTGGACTTAGTTTTTTCTGCATCTGGGTATGATTTCTCTAAAAGTCTGAGCACTGAGTTGGACTTAGTCTTTTTCTGAGTTTTTTTTACTCTCTGGAGTGTAACCCTCTGGAGCGTAACTCTTTGGAGTGTAACTCTTCTAAAAGAAAGAAGTTTGACAATTTGAAGAAATGACAATTTGAAGATAGAACTTTCGTGGTAAATGGTTAGTCCTGAAAAGGACTGTTGGGTTAGCTCTGAAAAGAACTGTTGGTTAGCCCTGAAAAGGACAGTTTTGTTTTGGAGGTTGTGTTTTTTCGTCTCACGTTGTTTTTTCCACTTCTAATGACAACATCCGAAATTCGCCTGACATATAGGGCATGCTTCAACTCTTTTTCTGATTACCATTGTTCCATTATCGAAAGTAATCTTCCTCCCAAATTCGATATCAACCAAAATGACATCCGGCGTTGTCTTTCAAAATAGTTGAACTAATCTTTCGCCGAGATCTTTGTATGGCTGTGTTATACGTTGTAGTTGGTTTTGTTCCTCCTCTCCTACGAAATGAGTGTTTAGTTACAATAACTGCTGACCAGCATTCAAATAGTCTTGGAGAGCCTCACGTAGTTGATGATTTATCTCCTCCATATTGATACTGCTTCCGAATATTGATACTGCTTTCGAATATTGATACTGCTTTCGAAGTATTCTTTAGCTGAGAGTCAAAAAATGATGAATGTATGGAAATAACGCTGGGTTTTATACGTTTAAGGAGGATTGAAATTTTTAAAGAGCGCGGACCTGACGGTAAACACCAGGATTGTACTGTGTGACACTGAGTTAGGAGTGGTAAAAACAGCATGAAACGCCGAGAGGGAAAAACATAGGAAAAATGACGTCATGAGTCAATCAGTTCAATCCTCCTGTAAAGCTATAAAACCCAGCGATATTTTTACATCATATTTGTTCCAGTATGGTTCGAATTCTTGTCTGCCCCCCCCCCCACTGTTTAAGCAGATGTCTGATAGAGTGTGGGAAATGTTTTGCCATACTTTTTTACCCTTGTGTTTTGTTGATTTGCAAAAGAAACAGTTCTTTGTTACTCGTTTTTTCTCCTTTTCGTTGTTTTGCTTTTTCTCCTCTTTTAGATCCAAAGTTTGTTGTTTTCTTAGATTATCGCTTGTAGATATTTTTTTCTCTGCCTGTTCTGTTATTTTGCAGATTTTTGAATCGGTGATATCCGTTGTGTCGGACTGTATGTATACGGTCTGATTTTCAACTGGTGATATTGTAGTCTGTAGTGAACTTGTTTTCCATGTATTTTCGTTGTAGAATGAATTTAGTGTGCCGACGAATTTCGTATGTTGGAGACCGACAACGTTGTAAAACGATGGTGAAATTTCAATGTCATGACTGTGTGGATTCACGTAGACAAAAACAAATGTTCCTGTCTGATTTTCTTTTTTTGGACAATTTCTGGCCCAATGTCCTGCTTCGTTGAATGTAAAACAAATATTTGTTCTCTCACCATTCATCCCATATCGTTTGTCGAACGTCGCTTGATCTAAAACTCTGTAGCTGATAGTACGGCGTATAGAGGTATTTATAAAAAGCTTTACTAGACGCTGACGTAGTGTACCTCTGCCCAATGGTCTATTTATAGCAACAGACGCTAACTATTGTGATCTAACCCCTTGTCACACTAAACAGCGTTTCCACTGAGTTGGCACGGTGTTGTTTAAGTTCCCAGAGTGCCAAGAGATCGCAGGAAAAATGCGAAGCTCCGTGGCCTATTATCGCGTTCCTGATGTTGATGAAAAAAAGCAAGAAGGAAATCAAGTACATCGATATCTGTTCTCTGTACCCTTACGTTTGTAAACACAAATCCTACCCTGTAGGTCAGCCAGAAATTTTGTCTGCTGAGAATATTGACATGAACAATATTCGACAATATGAGGGCTTAATCAAATGCAAAGTTTTGACTCCAACTGATTTGTTTCACCCCGTTCTCCCAGTTCACTGTAACAACAAAATGATGTTTCCACTCTGTATGAAATGTGCAGAAGAAAGTTCAAGCATTTGTAGCCATGGTGAAGAAAAGAGGGCTTTGGTCGGAACTTGGGTTACTTTTGAATTATTCAAGGCTCTTGACTGCGGTTATCGATTATTGCAAGTGTATGAAATTTGGCATTTCAATTCTGTGTCAGATCAGTTCTTCAAACGTTATGTGGACAATTTCTTGAAAATTAAGCAAGAAGCCAGTGGTTATCCAGATCGGTGTCAATCAGACTCAGAAAGAGCAATTGCACAAAGACATTACGGAATATGAAGACAAATGTGAAACTCGTGGTATTTGCGAATTTGCATTGTAAAAAAATATTTCAGTGTGATTTTTTTCATTGTCAAAAATGTTTTTTACGCTGTATTGTAAAAAAATTTTTCCTTATGAATTTTTTCATTGTCAAGAAAATTTTTTATGTTGCATTGCAAAAAATGTTTCATTGTTTAGTTCTGTTCAATAAAAATGCTTTCATTTTCAATGATGTTATCATTTTATCATTAGCCTTTAAAGAGTAAAGTAAAAAATAGATGTACAATCCATATTATTTCAACATCCTTGTAATATTTTCATCACAGGGCCGAGCGGTTGTGGAAAAACAGAGTTCGTTCATAAATTAATTGAGTATCGAGAAGACTTGTTCAACATCGTTCCTGAAAGAGTTGTTTGGTGTTACAAAGAATGGCAACATGCCTACAGTGTTATGCAGGAAAAGTTTAATTCACAATTTGAATTGATAAAATTCGTGGAGAGGATTCCTGACGACGAAAACGAAATTGTCAGTGATGTATCCATACCACATTTAATCGTCTTTGATGACATGTTGGGGGAAAAAGATGAGGAAAAAATTAAACTTTGGTTTACAAGAAAAGGTCATCATCGTAATGCAAGTGTGATTTACATCACGCAAAATATGTTTCAACAATCGAAATCGAGTCGAACCATTAGCCTTAATTCTAGATATATGATTTTATTTCGAAATGAACGAGATAAGAATCAGATTAAAACATTAGCTCGACAAATGCAAGCCCCACATTTGGTACCTGCTTATGAAGATGCTACATTGTCGGACCATGGATATCTAGTCGTAGATTTTCATTCACAAACAAACAAAGAATTAAGACTCCGAACAGATATATTTTACCGTTGGTATACACAAGGTAATGAAAGAGGACCTGTTATTTATTCTTCTGCTTAAAAAAGTTTCTTTAAGAAAAGTTTTTTTAATGCAAAAGTTCTTGCTTTAAAAGAGAATTACATTTTTAAATATAAATCATTTTTATGATACCCATCCGTGAGTAAACATGGACTTACCACCTACACCAAGATCGGTTTTAGCTGCTTTGCGAAATTTAAGTCAACAAACCGATAAACATGAAAGAGAAGCTGTGTTAAAAGCAGGATTAAAAGAAATTTTAAAATGGTTTACATTAGCTGCGCAAAACATCATCGAAAATAAAATCAAATTACCAAAACAAACCATAACGTACATGACAAAACATAGAGCAGATATTGAACAGCTAGCAGATCCGTCCATAGATGAGGAAAGTAAACGTAAAATCATTTTAAAACCTGGAGGGGGTGGATTTCTAGGTGGTGTGATTATCAGAAGTTTGCTGAGATGGGATGGAACAAAAACCATCAGAAAATTTGGAGCTGAAAGACAAACTCGAAAACTTGTTCCACGAAAGCGTGCTCCGCAAAAGAAGAAGTCTCCGAAAAAGAAAAAATCTCCAATAAAGAAGAAATCTCCAAAAAAGCTTACTCCAAGAAAGCGTGCTCCACCAAAGAAAAAATCTCCAAAGAAGAAGAATTCACCACCAAAGAAGCATGCCCCAATTACGATTGATGAAAGATTTGTTACTACCTGAAAACGAAGTTCTGTAGGAAGCAACATTTCAGAACATCAACAGTATCCGAAATCCGAAGAGGAAAGAATGAGAAAAAAACTGCAGGATTACGAAAGAAAGTATTCAAGATTCATATTACCAGGTAAAAAATTATCGTTTCAAGAAATCCCCTCCAGCACGTGGTCTCCAAAGACATTAGCTAAACATGAAAAAGGGTTAAAAAAATATAAACGAATGTTTTATGATATGGTGAAACACAACCTTGATACAGGGAGATATAATCTTGACGACAAAAATGAGGTGCTCCACCTTGGGAAAGGAAGATCTGTTCCCGTGGATTCATCTTTATCTACAGCCACTACATTAGCCGACGATCTCTATTCACAGTTTTCTTAAGAAATTTTAACAACAGATTTTGTCTACAAAAAACATTATATTAGCTATAAATGTTAGTGATATGGAACTTGTATTATCATTTAATCCGAAATCGAGATCAAGTCAACATGAAGAAGAAAACACCTCTGATAAAAAAACATGGTTCAATGGTTATGGCTATGATACAGGCTAAACCAAAAGCACGTAAAAAGCTTGTAAAAGATTCATCACCTGAAGTGATAAAATGCATATCGGAATGCTGTCATAATGTTTTAAAAGGCAATGTACATTTATCATCACCTCAGAAGAAGAAATTGTATTCAAGTAGGCAGCATCTCAGACGTTTAGCTTCGAAATCAGTCTCAGTAAAAAATAAAAAACAAATATTTAATCAAAGGTGGATTTCTTCAATTGCTTGGTCCTGCATTATTACCATTGTTAGGAAAAGCCGTTATCGGAGGAATAGGAGGAGCTCTTAAGGCCTTGTAATTTTATAATTTTTAAATTATGTCTGTTAAAAAAAATGGTTATTGTGCCTAACCAAACCTTAGAAAATATGAATCGTTGGAAAGCCGAACAAGCTCAATGACCTCGTTTACCACCCAATCCACAAGTTGTAGATGTAGTACATCTTCAACAGGACATGGGACATATTTTACAAAACACCAATTTATCAGAATCGGAAAAAGCTCAAAAGTATGGTGAGACTTTGTTTAAGTTACAAAATTCTCTTCAAAAAGCAAGACCGACTTTGAACAATTTACTTTCAACGACAAAAAGTGATGATAGTGTACAGAAATCAACATCTGTTACCTTGCATGATCAAATTTTGCAAAGTGTACCAAAAACCATGAAAAGAAAAGCCGAGTTACTTTTGAATATGATAAAAGATAACAATAATTTAACTTGGGATGAACAAGGAGTTGTGTCATATAAAGGCGGACGCATTCATGGTTCCAATATCATCGATCTTATCAATGATGCAATACGTCAAAGAAAAGGTGTTGAACCCAAAGGCTGGAAAACTTTTTCAAAGGCATTACATGAAAGTAATATTCCGCAAGAAGTCATTGGCAATCCAAGCAGATGGAGGTGGATGCATAAAACTTATGATAAAGCTTATGATAAGCCGCTGAGTGAAGATGAAGAATCCCATGGTGAGTCTGATTACTTATTTCACACACCAAAAAGTGTACAAAAAACTGCAAGGAAATCGCCTGCAAAAAGTGTTAAAAAATCTACGATGAAAACTCCATACATGAAAACTCCATACATGAAACCTGAAGAAAGAGAAAGACTGAAGCAATTCTATACTAAAGAGTTGTTAACTCCACCAGAATCTATAAAAAAAGACCCCTAGTCGTAAAACGGCTCAGTCATGGGAGCCCTGGTAAAGCCTAAACTTGATTACGTGTTAAGAAAGTTATTTTATGATCCCAAAAGTACTGTCGCATTTACTGGAATAAAGCAATTGTATCACGCTGCAAAATCTGTTTTGAAAGGAATAAGATACAAAGATGTTCAAAAGTGGTTACGAGGTGAATCCACCTATACCTTACACAAACCAATCCGTCGACGTTTCAAAAGACGAAAAACTATTGTAAGTGGTATAGATTATCAATGGCAAGCTGATTTGGCCAATATGCAACATTTAGCAAAACAAAATGATAACAAGAACTATTTACTTTGTGTAATCGACGTGTTTTCAAGATTTTCATGGGTTGTCCCTATTCCAAATAAAATGGGAAAAACTTTGATTCGAGCATTTCAATCTATTGTTCAGAAATCAAAACGAAAACCTTTGGCACTTCAAACAGATAAAGGTTCGGAATTTAAAAACTAACTGTTTCAACAATACTTGAAAAAGAGTCAGATTCATTTTTTCACCACCGAAAATCCAGAGACAAAAGCAAGCCTTGTTGAAAGATTTCAACGAACTTTAAAAACGAGAATGTGGAAATACTTTACGTACAAGAAAACAAGACGTTACATTGACGTATTAAATTCTTTAGTTCAGAATTACAATCATACTTTTCACAGAAGTATTAAAACATCTCCTGCAATGGTAACAAAATCAAATGAGGCAGAGGTTTCGAAAAATCTGTATCCTCGATTATCGACAATCGCTATGACGAAAAAGCCAAAATTCAAAATTGGAGATCGTGTTCGGATCAATAAAACAAAACGTACATTTGATAAGGGCTATTTACCAAATTGGACGCAAGAAATATTTGAAATCACTCATGTTAACAAGACATTTTCACCTATCACCTATAAAATAAAAGATTTACAGGGTGAACAAATTTTGGGAACTTATTATGAATACGAACTTCAATTAATAAAAGATGATGAAGTCTATGAAATTGATTCAGTTCTTGATAGACGTACAAGGCGTGAGGGCAAAAAATTAATCAAAGAAATAAAAGTCAATTGGAAAGGTTATCCAAAAAAATTTCAAAGTTGGATACCAGAATCGCATTTGGTGTCTTTGAAGGGGAAAACATCTTATAGATAAAAAATCTTATAGATAAAAAATCTTATAGATAAAAAATCTTATAATAAAAAAATCTTATAAAAGACAGTACAATATGATGAATTCACAGTCAAACATTGAGTGTGCGACAGAAAGTGTCGATAGTGTTGGTACTAGAAATTACAGCTGCTGTGGAAATCGTGTTCCAAAGAATCAGTTTACATATATTTCACAGATAATAGTCATTTACGCAATTATTACAACCTCCATAGTACATTTAAGTATTCAAAGTCAGGATCGTGAATTGTGGTTGATACTGTTAAGTAGTTCCCTCGGATATATTCTCCCATCTCCGGGGTTAAAATTCACAAAGACAGAACAAAAACAACCAGGACTTGATTTCATTGACAGTAAAAAATAAAATATTAAAAAAATGAATTCATTTTATGTTACTCTACCTAGCGATAGTTCCATAAACCTTTATCCGAACAACACACAGTGCTGTTTTAAAGTTCATTTACCAAAGACAGTTCATATTGATAGGGAAAATTGGGAAGTTGCATTAGTTCAACTTATTACCCCCTCTCAGTTTTTAAACGTAAGTGAACAAGAAGCAAAGTTCGAAATTATAACTGCAGATAACGCTTTATACGATGCAGTAGATAAAAAAAGAGATAATATGGAGATATCTGTATTAAGGCGAGACGATAAAGGTACAGCAGAAAAATGGTCAATTCTATTTACCTTTCCACCGGGTAGTTACACTTCACCAACGCATATTATAGAGGTGATCGATGATTTGGTTCAAAATAACCTATCGGGTATCCTTCAAAAGAATTCAATGCTACTGTCTATTAGCTATTCAACCTCATCCAAACGTCCGAAACTTGCAATCAGAAATATTACAAAAACCGGAATCAAATTCCACTCATCGCTGTTTTTAAAACTGGGAGGATCGCCAGAATTTCAAAACGAGGCGATTTATCCGGGTAGAAGATTTTTAAATGCATTTAAATACAGTCCTAACATCGATGCTGGCTACAACCATCTGTTTGTTTATTCAGATATTGCCAAACACACTATAGTGGGTGATACATTTGCTCCCATACTTCGTGTTTTACCGTTCAAACCAACCGAATCAGTTGAAAATAATTATGAAACCCAGCATATCAACCATGATATTACATTACCGCATTATATCCCCGTTTCGAAATCTGATTTTGATACATATACACATTCAAATAACAGGGGATTCTGGCATATCGTTTCATTTCATTACTGGTAAGACAATCGTCAAGTTACATTTCAGACAGAAAAAATAAAAAATATTTGATATTTTGAAATAATTAAACTGATACATTGACAAAAAATGCTGCCAGTTTGTCGTGGCGTAAAACATCAGTATGGGTATGGATTAGGTTCCCTATTTAGATCAGCACTTAAAACCGTGACACCATTGCTTAAACCCTTGGTCAAATCTGGTTTTAATGCTATAAAAAAAGAAGGAATCAAACAAGGAATACGTGCAGCAGAAGATATCCTTTTACGTGGTAAAAACCCCAAAAAAGTTGCAGTCTCGCGGGGAAAACAATATGTTCATAATTTAGCGCAACAGTTAATACCTGGGATAAATAAACGAAAATCACAAAAGACAAGTCATTTATCTTCTCGATCTCACAGGGGTAAGATTATTAATAAAAGACAAAGAAATCATTACACTAGACCGAGACCTCTTGATATATTTGATTGAGAGAAAAAATCTTTTGAAAAAATCTTTTTTGAAAAAATCTTTTTTTGAAAATGATGCAAAGCGGATCTTGCGAATGCAGTAAATCAGAACTCGATGTTCTTTCTGTACCACCCACATTGACAACGATGCAAGAACGTCAATGGGTTGAACATTTTCCAATATCATCTTTGACAAACAATTCACCGATAGAATTCATCATACCACCTCAAACCGAACATTGGACAGATTTATCACAATCGTATTTGTATATCAAATTCAAAATCGTTAAAGCAGATGGCAGCAATTTAGATGCCGGCTCAAATGTAGCCCCTGTAAACAATTTCATGCACAGTATGTTTAGCAGTATCGATTTGTATCTAAATAATAAACCAATCAACAGTAATTCAGACACCTATCCATACAGAGCATATATCGAAAATCTTCTGTCATATAATGCCGACTGCAAGACTACGTTTTTGAAAGGTGGTGTACTTTGGATCGAAGACACCAGTGGGCAATTCGGAGCACTCAACCATGATGGGAATAATGAAGGATTACGAGGAAGAATCGGTGTAATTACACTAAGCAGAACTGCAGAGCTTTTCGGACGATTGCATCTTGATCTATTTCAGCAAGAAAAATATTTACCTAACGGTATTGAAATCAGACTTAGATTAAACAGAGCTTCACCAAACTTTTGTCTTACGGGAGGTACTGGTGCACCAGCTGCAAAAATTGTATTGGAATCTGTCAGTCTACATATGCGAAATGTCGAATTGTTGCCTGTTATTGCGAATGATCTAAATCAAATTATTTCTCAGCAAAACATGAAAATTCCTATCCGCAGAGTAGAAGTAAAGACTTTTACCATTGGTAATGGACTTCAGTCTAAAGTTGAAGATCATTTGTTTCAAGGACAGCTTCCGAAACGTGTTTTCATTGCAATGGTAACAAATGCTAGTTATAATGGAGGTTATGATACCAATCCATTTTTCTTTCAACATTTCAATCTGTCAAAAATAGATGTATCATGTAATGGTCACAGTATTCATAACAGACCCTTTGAGCCTGACTTTGAAAATGGCTTGTATTTGAAATCATATTTGTCAATGTATCAGGCAGTCTCAGCCTTTGGACTCAATAAATCATTTGATATTGCCAAAGAAGATTATGCTGGTGGATACTGTTTGTGGGGGTACGATTTGACAGCTGATCAAGGCAGTGAAGAAGGTCAACTTCACCCTATAAAAACTGGAAGTCTTCGAATTGAGCTTCAATTCGCTTAGCCTTGGCAGCAGTGGTCAACGTTATTGTTTTTGCTGAATTTGACAATCAGATCGAGATCAACAGTTTGAGAGAAATCATCACAGATTACTAACTTCGGAAAAAAATCACATCAGAAAAAACAGTCCTTTTCAGGACTAAAGAGCATATATAGAAAAAACGATGCTGGGACTCAGATTTGCTATATCACTGAGAGAAGAAGCAGAAAAAGTGAAATATTCTACTTCAAAGTGCATCTCTACTCGGAAAAATGACATTCACAATAGCTTCGAAAAACATATGATTGAAGAATTACAAAATCTTATGGCCAGTGAAGTTCGCAACCAGTGTTACGGATGTCAAGTGGACCACCCCAGTCAAATACAGCACGACCTGTGTTTATTTAAGAACAGACAAGAACATACGGATATGTTCATAGAAAAAGCTATGATGGAATTAAATCCATACAAAATCATGGAAAAATGGTATCCTGAATTAATGGAAATGAAACTCGAGGACAGTGACTATGTGGAAACCTACAGATTGTGGAAGGATATAAAACAAAACATTTTATCTGAATTTGTGGATTCGTCTTGGTTACATAACTGGTGTAACAAAGTAAAACAATCCTGGGAAGAAAGTGACTAAGAAAAAACGTGATGTATACTTATGAAATTCAATACATATTAGATCACGGAACCTGGATAAAAAATCTACAGGCGAAAGTCTGTGCAAAAGATCAGTTGCCTCGACAGAAACCCGAACATGTGAAAGCTTACATTGTGAATACAGAGAGATCAAATAAACCAGGAGAACACTGGGTGGCAATGATATTCAACAATAATGACAATGTGCTATACTTTGATTCATATGGACTACCACCACTTGAGCCAGAAATCATTAACTTTTTAGACAATCATTCTTCAACGTGGAGATACAATCGACAAACTCTTCAGAGTCTACAGGGTAAAGTTTGCGGACTTTACTGTATCTTTGTATTGGATGCTGCTGCTAGAGGATACAATATACAGAAATATCTTCAACAGAAATTCCTCTCAACGAAACACCATCGAAACGATCGAGATGTATCATTGTGGTTTAATCAACACTACGGAATTCTATACAAGAAAATTTCAGAGACTCAAACCCACAAACAGTGAAAAATGATCTTCTTTTTTTGCTATCAATTCATTGTGAATATTTCATTTTTTGTCTTTTTTTACAGGTCATTGTAAAATATGTTTATTGTAAATATGTTCATTGTTCAGTTCTGTTCAATAAATAAAAGTTCAAAAAACAATACAGTTCTTCATTCTGTTTTTTCCCAAAATTTGTTCTGTCTCCATTTTTACCCATACATCGGGTCATAACTTTTTTGCTATATTAGCATGAAACGTAGGATGGAAAAAAATGTATGTGCTTTCTGCCAGGTCCGAGCTCTTTAAAAAATTTCAATCCTCCTTAAACGTATAAAACCCAGCGATATTTTCATACATTCATCATTTTTCGACTCTCAGCTAACGATCACTTCGAAAGCAGTATCAATATTCGGAAGCAGTATCAATATTCGGAAGCAGTATCAATATGTAGGAGATAAATCATCAACTACGTGAGGCTCACCAAGACTATTTGAATGCTGGTCAGCAGTTATTGCAACTAAACACTCATTTCGTAGGAGAGGAGGAACAAAACCAACTACAACGTATAACACAGCCATACAAAGATCTCGGCGAAAGATTAGTTCAACTATTTTTAAAGACAACGCCGGATGTCATTTTGGTTGATATCGAATTTGGGAGGAAGATTACTTTCGATAATGGAACAATGGTAATCAGAAATAGAGTTGAAGCATGCCCTATTTGTCAGGCGAATTTCGGATGTTGTCATTAGAAGTGGAAAAAACAACGTGAGACGAAAAAACACAACCTCCAAAACAAAACAGTCCTTTTCAGGGCTAACCAACAGTTCTTTTCAGAGCTAACCCAACAGTCCTTTTCAGGACTAACCATTTACCACGAAAGTTCTATCTTCAAATTGTCATTTCTTCAAATTGTCAAACTTCTTTCTTTTAGAAGAGTTACACTCCAAAGAGTTACACTCCAGAGAGTTACACTCCAGAGAGTAAAAAAAACTCAGAAAAAAAGACTAAGTCCAACTCAGTGCTCAGACTTTTAGAGAAATCATACCTAGATGCAGAAAAAACTAAGTCCAACTCAATGGTTAGGCTGGGTTCCCCTCGGTGGGCAATACTTAGCCTTTTATTGCGAAATAAATGTTCTATTTATAGTAACATTTTCATGTGGATTCTCGGACTTTATCGTTTACTCGACCCTTTGTGAACTGCTGCAGAGGCAAGCTCTAGCCTGAGAGGGATTTGTACCCAACTTGCCATCAAAACGTCCGCCATCTTGAATTCTGAGTATAGACACTCCGGGTATCAGGGTAGGCAAACTGGGTATTTTTTGGGCATTTTTTGTAGAAGTGATATAATGTAAATTCTTTCAGGGTAGGCAAACTGGGACAAATTCTCTGTAGGGTAGGTAGCGTAGGGTCTACAGGGACGTCTCTTTTAGGGTCTGACCAGGCCTGTCAGACCCTAAAAGAGACGTCCTATACTACTTATGAAGTCATTAATTTTGTGCTCCAACCATGTGTTCCTTGTGTTACAAGGTTTTTTTTTTTTTTTTGTATAAAAAGCTCAAATTTCTGATTCAGTTATGTCTAATTTGTACTATTCATATGTTTTTTTTTTTTGTAGTTATGTCTAATTTGTACTATTCATATGTTTTTTTTTTGTAGCTTACATCGAAACGAGCAGAAAAGTGACCTTTGAAAATGCAGTAAAATATTCCAAACGAGAAAAGAAATAATTATTGTCGATTAGTGGTTCTTATCCCTTTAGATGCAAAGCGAAACTCGTCGGCCTTTAGCGCACAGTGTACATCAAGATCTACACTATCAGATCAGGTAAAAAAAAATGATTTAATGATCGTCAAGTTTCGTTTTGTTTTATTTTTTCTAAATGATGGATTTTTCTTGTTAAATCTTGAAACACATGTAATTTAAGTTTTGCACAGGAACTTTTATCTTGAATAAGTTTTGTGGACGGCGTAGATCAAGAACAGTACTGCACAACATCTGGTTTTGAGTCTACACCATCCGCTTTACCAATGCATGTCCAAAGTCATTTTAAGTTGCGACTGAAATCTACCTTTCAGCTTCAAAAAAGTTGAATTTATATAATCGGCAAAGAAAGAGTTAACCCTTTACCACGAAAGTCCGAGTTTAACGACCTAGAGAAATTAGGCTTTTGACCACTATATTCACATATTAAGCAGCATTTTTTCTATACTTACATGTTTAAGACCCTTTAAGAATCGAATACAATGACTCAAAGCTCCAGATAAGAGGGAGTGATGGTACTCTAAATCCATTATTTCTCTTCCAAACCCTATGTTATGGGTACTCATTAGAATCGTCTCATTACATAGGGCTTAGTGGAGAATAATTAATATTTTCAATTTTGGAATCAAAATCACTCCCGCTGTCTGGAGCTCTGAATGTCCATAATTTTAGCCACACGTAATATGTCACATGCAAATGCTTTGAAATTGAACAAGCTCAAAATGTTGTGTTTTTGCAAAGACTTCAGGTTTCAATAATATCTGACATTAAAGAAAAAGAATCAGTAAGGGTATCATATACGAAAAGAAAGTTATAATGCGTTTTTTAATCATCTCCTGGGGTCAAATAGGGCGAAAAAAATATCATTGTCTCAGTACAACCTATTAATTGAAATTTGAAACGACACAGAACGTTGTTTTATATCCCTTCTTTGGTTGTCTCTCATCTGTTCTATCTAGTGCTACACAAATACGCTTTTACGCACCTTCCCCAGAAGGCTAAACAGCTTTGAAAAAAAAAAAAATCATTTTTTTTTTCTTTTTGGAAAATAAACTTTCAATTTTTTTGTCTAAATTTCTCCTTTTCCTGGATGAATTCTGTCATCCAATTTTTGCACTATTTTACTTACATGTATATATTTCATAACAGTGCAAAGAAATGAAATCAAGTTATAGAAAATTTAATTATGAAAAAATGAAGCAATTTAAAAAAAAAAAGACATGTCACTGAGAAGTGACAGATGCCCCCGAAACATAAACCTCCCCCCCCCCCAATATTTCTCTATTAAAACGTATTTCCATTTGTTGTGATCTTGACTTGACCTACTGACATGTTTTCTTTTTGCGCGACACATCGTCTTTATGTGCCCAACAATTCTACAAAGCTATACATGAAATTCATAAATGATTAAAAAATTTCTTACAAACATTAAAGTTCGCCATAAATGCAAAGCTCAAATACAAACCGCACCTGGCGGGATTCGAACCGTGTGGAAAAGATCCTTGTTTATTGAAGTTGAAAAGACCAACACCTTAACCACTGAGCTGAAGAGAATTTTCCCTAACGCAGTTGTTAGGTATTGACTTTATATGGGAAGAAGCTATGCAGTAAGGAAGGAGTGATCTCCCGTAACAAGTTATAGGCAGGACACGAAAACTACCCGTCCCCTTTAACACATTTGACCTTGCTGTGACCTTGACCTTTAACCTACGGACATGACTTTGCGCATGGCGAATCGTCTTGATGTGGTGAACATTTGTGCAAATTTATTTTGAAATTGAGTCATAGGGAAAAATTTATAGGCCGGACACGAATACCACATCCACGCAAACACATTTGACCTTGCCCTTTATCCTACAGACATAACTCTTGCGCATGACACATCGTCTTGATGTGTTTAACATTTGTGCAAAGTTAATTTGAAAGAAACTGAGTCATAACGGAAAAAGTTATAGGCCAGACACATTACTACCCCCCCCCCCCCATTGAAATTGATAGATAACGCCCTTGTGTTAAACCATCTTTTTTTTTTTGGGGGGGGGGGAGGGAGGGTTGCTTTGCGAATGTAAACGACCTCAAAAACGGGAATTAACCCTATATATAACGTCAAAATAGTAACAGCACTCTGTCAAAGTGAAATTTAATGCATCTCCGTGATGCATTATACCTAGCGAGCTTTCATACAACTATAGATCCATACAAACGATTAAGTCTAGTAGCCCACTGAATCATGAGGTATAATGTCTTTCGACATGCAGAAACTTTAGCAGTAGTAAAAAGTTTCGACCCATCTCAGCCTGAGCCGGGTGACATGAACCGATATTTTTTGCAGACACATTAAACCCCCTTTGTCACAGAGAATATGCCATAAAGAGGGAAAGAAAAGGTTTGACTGGTTGCCAGAGTTAATCAGGGACTATATGTACATAATACAGAGAATTTCTTAGATCATATGCATTGACTGATTATTTCCTTTACCAAGTACAAAAATGGTTTATCATTCTAAATTTCTAGTAAAAACGACAAAATCCCACTCGTACTCGTGCTGGCAATACTTCTGCAATTTTTATTTCTATTGTAATGTTTGGCATCATGCAAGGCATCAATTTGTTTCATGAAGTGTTTGTATATTGATGTATTTTCATGCATTTTTCCTCAGAATGATATCACAGCTTGCCATTTCCATATCCCTACAGTGCATTTAATGGCGCACAGCTTTTGTTACTGGAAAAAATAAATGGACAGCGACACCTAAAATAGAATTCTAAAGTAGGTGCACATGCTCGCAAATTTATGGCTTTCCTTGACAAAAAAGTGTCTTTTAATGTAGAAGAGGCCTTTCAGATTCTTTCGCCGGGAATCAGTTATCATTTTATCTCTAGATAGATCTACGAGAATATATTTTGAACACGGAAAAATACAACGGTACATACTACAAATAAGTTCGTTCGCTTTGCAATCGGTTACTGTTTTTTTTTTGTGAAGCTAAAAATGACGTCGAATTCGTATCTTTTACTTTATGCACATAACCGTCCAGTTTTGTTACGTTTGCAGGTAAAAGTATGTTTTGGTGGTAAGTTATATGAAGTGACGTCACATTTGACGTCAAAATTGACTGACTCAGTCTATTTTGTGACGTCAAATGTGAAGTCAAATCTGTATCTGTTTACTTCATATAACATACCACCAAAACATACTTTTCCCTGCAAACGTAACAAAACTGGACGGTATGTTTTGTTATTATTTTTTTAATTTTAACCCTTATCCTGCTAAATACATGAATTGAAACTTTCAAGCCGGTAGTAAAAACAAACATTTTGTTATTTCAAAGGCATTTTTGTAGAAAAGATATCTTCGTATCGGACAGTGTAGATCCAAGATCAGACTGCACGTTCTGTACAGTCTGATCTTGATCTACACTGTCCGCAAAAGGTCCTTGAGTCGCGCTAAGCAACCTAGGTGTTAGAAAAATTTAATTCGCAATGACAACCCCCCCCCCCCAAAAAAAAAAAAAAAATCCCTAAAATGGCCTTAAAGATTTTCTCATAAACGTGGGAAACGGAAGCTGGTTGGATGTCACTTTAAGGGTCAATTTCCGTTCTCAAAAATAAAAAATAAGTGGCCAAAGGGGAATTGCTGCTTTGTTCACTGCATATCGAGCAGGTCTGCACTTGTATTATTGGAAGTTACGAACAAAATCGTGACAATATAACAAACTAGTAGTGAAACAAAAATTAGTCATGGTACTTGAAAAGTGGTTGAATGCAACTGCAGAAACTGCAGTCCGCGCAGGCTGACCTGGATCGAAACATTTGCTGCTGGTTAATTTTTTATGTGTACAAGGACCATTCTCCCGCATGATTCAGTTGGTTGTGAAACAAAAATGGACTTTATGGATCCATAATTATGAGATGACTTGTTTGATATAGTGCATTATGGAGATGCGTTGAACCCGCTTAGAGCGCCGTTGAAATTAAAAAAAATATATATATTTAGTAATAATTCAATATTAATTTTTTTCAAGAACATTGGCGAGTTCCGATTGGCTGAAAATTTTTTTTCATAGCTCCATGTAAAAAATTAAGCAGTGCCGGAACTACTTTTGCAGTCAAAGTAATGTAAACAAACATGTATACGAGATTTCATAATGTTTTTCTGTCTGATTTTAGATCTATATCGAGTCCGAAGTTCAGATTGCTAGCTGAATTTATTTTCTCTGAATACTGAAAAAGAAATCCAACAGTAAATTCAAAGACAGAGCTGAAAACTCATTGTCACTTTGCTTGGTTCTAACAAACTTATTTTAAAGTTTATTAATTCCAGCGTATTGAACTTCTAATAATAAATCGACTAAATCTGCAAATGTTCAATACTATAATGACGTCACGAATTTAAGTCATTGTTACGTCATGAACGAGCAGTTTTACCGCGCTATGAAATATGAATGAAATGGACATTAAATAAATACGCAATGTTGGATTTACAAAAAATAAAAAGGCAGTTAGGATTATTTAAGTGCATATTTGTTGCCTGTGATATTGAATTTACGGTGGCACAAAAGTGACATGGAAGATATATTTTATACTACGTGCGCACGCAGTAGCTAATACGTGCGCACGTATTAGTTATTACGTGCGCACGCAGTAGCTAATACGTGCGCACGTAATAAGTAATACGTGCGCACGCAGTAGTATTACGTGCGCACGTATTAGTTATTACGTGCGCACGTAATAATCCACCAATCAGAATCATGAACGGAAGCCATTGTTTCAAGATGGAAGTGGAAGATAGACATTTATTGATCCTTATAAACTGATTGGTCGATTATTACGTGCACACGTAATAGTTATTACGTGCGCACGTATTAGTTAATACGTGCGCACGTATTAGCTACTGCGTGCGCACGTACTAGGTACTGCGTGAGCACGTAATAACTATTACGTGTGCACGTATTAGCTAATACGTGCACACGCAATAGTATTACGTGCGCACGTATTAGTTATTACGTGCGCACGTATTAGCTACTGCGTGTGCACGTAATACTACTGCGTGCGCACGTATTACTTATTACGTGCGCACGTAATAGCTACTGCGTGCGCACGTAGTATAAAATATATCTTCCATGTCACTTTTGTGCCACCGTATGAATTATAAGGAATGAAGAGAATTTTTTTTTTCATGGAGGTATGAAAAAAAAACCTAATCTACATGTAATTAGGTTTTTTTCATACCTCCATGAAAACAAAAAAAGTTCTCTCCATTCCTTAAATGAAAAAGATTAATAAAAATACAAACATTATTAAGAATAAGTATCATCCATAGTCGATGCTTCTTGCAACACTATACTGGATTAAACTTCGATTTGAACTTGTCAAAATTTTGTGAGACATCCTAGTTAGTCTAGGCCCTTACTCACCAACCACCCTTAATAGCATTTTCTGTCAATTTCTCCTCAATGATGTTTTAAATTTCAAAGTAACCCATCTTGTTATTAGCTGGGCCACATCATTTAACCTATCAGAAACTGCATTACTTTCTCACCTCTAGAGTAAAAAAAAATGGAATTTAGACTGATTGATTGATTGAATGAATGGTGTTTTACGCCGCTTTTAACATTATTTCAGGCATATCATGGCGACAGCTCACATATTCATGCATTTCCTGGGTTTTATCAGTACTAGACTTGGGCTCTGAAGTGTCTTGCCCAGACGACACTCCCGTGAAAAGCCCAGTGGATCCAGTGCGGCTCGAGCCCGGGGCCTCCGGGTTACGAGTCCCACACTTTACCAATGAGCCACGCAGGACCCCATTGAATTTAGAATGGTTGGTGAATAAGGCCTCTGGAGCTGCAATAACTGGGTTGGCAAAGTTTGTTCATGTCAAACAAGATGTGTCTGTTATGTGCACGTATATGTAATGTATTGCGGGTCAGGGGTACCTTTCACTAAACTGCGAACAGACGAAATTTGCGTACGCAGTTTTTGTAAGCAAGCATTAAGTCTGAAAACAAGTTTCACTGAATTACATTACTTTTCCATTTGAGTAAAATATTTGCATAAATTCACGCCAGTTCATATCTTTGGGTAAGGCAGGGATCGTACGTGTGTATATTCAATCCCCCTAAAGTTGCGTTGATCTACGGCGTTTAGTGAAAGGTACACCAGATGTCTTTGATATTGAAGTAATCATTGTATTGCAATGTATTGTTTTGTATTGTATTGTTGAAAAAGCGTTTCCTCTATATTTAAAGGTATTCTTAGCTCCATTATTTAGAAAGTGAACTGGAGGGGGGAGGTTTCTTTACAATAATACATCACTTGGGGTAATAACACTGGCATCTCATTTGCAATTAATCCTGTCAGTGCTATAGTTGAAAACATGGGCTTTTGCGGACAGTAGATAGTAAAATGGGCATTCTGAGACAAAATTACAAAAAATTACAAAAAATTACAAAAAAAAAAAAAAAAATAAAAAAAATAAAAAAAGTGGAAAAATTATGTTGAAATTTTCCAATTTCAAAAATTTTCGCTCAAAATTGCGAGCGAAAGCCCTCGATCCGCTCAAAACATGTGAAATAAAGCCTAAATGAAATCTCACCCAACAAACTAACTTAAATTTAAAAAAAAAAAAAATCGCTCGCACTCCCCTTTTGCGACCCTATCGCCGCCAACCCCTTCATGCCGACCCCCTCAATTGACCCCTCGATTGACCCCTCAATTGACCCCTCACACAAATTTCTAATCGACTAACTAGTTAAACGTCTTTATCTTAGAATAATGAGAAATATAAAATATAAATAATAATTATATTTCATATTTGATTAATTTTAGTATGCCCCCAAGCTAATGTGTCAATCTTGTTTTCCAAAACAAACCTTTTATCATCACTTGATCCTAACGCTTTTTTGTTTAACTCTTCGGTATACATATTATGACCCCTACTTCTTAAAACAGTCATCTTTCTATACTGATTCTTTTCTGTAAGCAAACACTCTTTGTAATTATCAAAATTTATCTCTTTCTTGATAACCGCTTTTTTAACACCTTTACATCTTTTGTCTTCATTACCATCTAAGGTTTTATAAGCATACATTTTTGCTCCTAAACCAATAAACTCAGTCATAATCTTACCACCTAACTCATCTTTAAACTTTCCAACTACTCCAGCATTACAATTATTTTTTAAGAAATGATCTTTAGGATAATTGCTTGTATCAAACATTTCAAACACATCTTTCTCCATATCCTTATACAAATTTTTAGTTTCTATTTCAAGGATAAAACTATCTGTATCAGTATAACACATTCTAACCTTTTCACCATACTTAGCTTTAAGGTAGTTATAATAAGTTTTTTGCATATGTGTTTTACTAATGTCTAAGATGCTTAATCCTGAGTAAATAGGTTTAATATATTTTAAATTAGTGTTTTTCATGTGTACCGCTGTTAGGTTTTCATCGAATATTGTTGTGTGGTTATAGTTTGGTTTTGCTACCAATTTCTTATAACGCTCTTCACTAGAAACCAAGTGTATCGTTACTCTATTTCTCAGGTTTTCCATAGTCTTACCAAAGACTGAATTATTCATCAACTTAAAAAAAATCTTTCTCAAAATTATTTTTAGCTGCTTTTCTTAGTGTAATGTTTGTATCAATATATGATTTAAGCCATGGACTTTCCTCAAACTTAATTCCTCGATGTATTTTAGTAATCTTTAAACCTAAATCAACGCATGTTTTTAAGGCTTCTTGATGAATAATATAATTCTTTTTGTTATTTAAGTTTGGAATAAGTTTTTCTACTTTTTCTTTCTTTAAACGTTTAGGTGCTAAAGGAAAGTCATTGTGTAAATCATGCAACTCTTTAGGATATTCTAAATCTACTTCTAATATACATGGGATTTTTTGCCAAATTTCTAATTCTTCATTTGTCATCCATTTAAAACCATGAGTAGGAAGAGGTTGACTCATTGCCCAAGGATAAAGACTGTTTGCATCTATATATAATAAATATTTTGATGGTTTACTACAATCATATAATTCACCAATATCCTCATTATTTGCTTTTACATATCTTTTACTACACATGCTAACACCTCCTCTGATACCTTTTTCAACCATTAAAAGCATATCAAGATCAGATAAAAGCTCTAGGTTTACTCTCGTTATTTTTAATGCTGCATCCCAAGCTAAACCGGGAGCAGTATAATACCAACTAGGATCTAAATCATAGTTTTCACGACAAACATCTCTAAAGTTTTCGAAAACATCTGCTAAAAGCAATACATCTATTTTATTGTAAAGTTCTAAATAATCCTTAAACGTTTTCATATTAAAAGCTTTCCAAACCTTTTGTGCATGAGCATAATCTTCATCCGTAATTCCTTCTTTGTTTAAACTTGAGTAAAATGATTCTTTGGGTGGTAATTTCTCTTCTTTAAGTTTATCAAATGAATCTAGTACTCATAAGGAAAAACTCCTTTTCTCCTAACCAAGGGCAGAAGATTCTTACTGAAATATTTTGATAAAATTTTTAATTGACTTTCCTCTAAGTTGCTTGAAAGTTTATCCAAACTAGAACTCATAAACTTAAAGCTATCAAGAAATCTAATTTTATGGTTTATATTTTCTCCAACCCAAATGTTTTTACTAAAACTAATATATTTCTCTTCATTATTTGGAATACAATCAATCTTCCCTTCAAATTTGCCAAGACATTTAATAAAAAGATGAGCGTCATACCCACTAAGATTATGTAGGTATACAGGTGTGAAGTTAGGATTTTTAGCTTTTAGATTGCATTTACTGTGTGCTGCACCTCTATATTTACCCGTAAAATGGCAATGATCTCTTACTCTAATATTATCTTTTGTAAACTTATTACCACAAATCCAACAGCGTGTTTGTTGTTTATGTTTTATTTCTTCCTCTCGTAATTTTAATAGGTTTTGGATTTTGGTGATACTGTTGATGAATTTCTTGTATATCAACTTTTAACTGGTTTATAAAAACTTCCTCAGCATTTTCTCCAACATAACTTCTTTTTATAGGAGCACACACCGCATCATCAAAACATTTTATAATATAGAAAAAGCTGCAAGGTATATGCTTTTGACGTTGTATAGTATAACTCTTTTCTGGGTTTGGTTGGCATGTGTGTATTGGTTTTAAAACACTTTCAAAATCAGCGTATACAACAAAGGGAACCTCAAGTTTTCTAGCATGGTTTTCAAAAGCTAACATGGTACCTGGTTTTGGCATTTCTAAAGTAATAGGTTCATGTTCATTACAGTATTGTTTATGTTTTTCCAAAAGTTCTTTACTACCAAAATGATTCATACATCGTTTACAACATTCTATATTTTTATTATGAGTTTTTGTTATTTGTTTTTTCACTAAACTACTAAATTTTTTTATGAGAGCGTAATGCTCGTTTTCCTCATTTTTAATATAAAGAAGATCAATGTGTTTACTTTTTTCACATTTTGTAATCCTAAGGGGATAAATATATTCCTCATACCCATACACGTTTACACTAATTTCAGGATTTTGTTTTTCAAACTTATCGATACCCTTAAACGAAACAGGATACTTTATTCCCTCCATGTTTAAACTACTTTCCTTTTCTTGCAAAGCCTTGTCATTTCTTTCTGGGTGGATTTTTTGAGGGTTTAACGCTCTTAAAACACACCATTTAAAACATTCATCATCTCTATTTTGCATATTGATAACTGCTTTTTTGCTAGCAATCCAATTTGGTAAAGGTAACCAACCATTAGCTCTTAAAGGAACATAAACAGCTGTATGTAGTTCTAATTGTACTATACTTTCAAGTGTCCAACCACTACCTTCTCTTCGAAAATTAGTTAATTTTTCCATAATTTCATCTATCATTCTATTCAGCAAATCCTCTACTTCTCCCTCGTTTAAATTTAAATGTTGTGCGCTATGAAAGGCAACTTCGACAGGAGCTCGATCAAGATCTGTCATTAACCTTAATGTACACCTAAGTACAAGTTTTACCTTTGTTCGTAAATTATTTTGAAGAATATTTATAAGAGGCATCCACGTTTCTGCGAAAAATCTTTGTGGGTTATAATTTTCTCTACCCTCTATAACATGTTGTGTAGCATACCCTCTAAATGCGGATTGAGAAGCTCTAATCTCAAACGGTTGTCTTGGAGGGTAATTTTCTCTAACATGTTCAACAATTTCATCCAAAACTTGTGCTATCTGTGCCGACTCCACATTACCAGTTAGCCAGTTACCAAAATCAGTTACTCTTCTTTGTATAGACTCCGGAACGACAGCTGCGGCTAGTCGTCTTGCTCCTGAGTAAACATTAGACGCAGCTTGTCTAGCTGCACTCGTAAATCTATTTAGGAAACTCATTTTTATATATATATATAAAAAAAAAAAAAATTAAATTAATTTAATTTTATTATGAATTCATCATTATCATAATAAAATTAATGAATGTTAATCTTATATTTATTATCCCAAGTTCTCCCATTCCAATGCTCAATCGTTTGTGGGCATCGATCTATAAATTTACCTGCCTTATAAATTGATGGAAAGGTTTTTATTTCACCAGTTTCAACATCCTCTAAACTAACTTTCTTAGGATTATGCATAATAGTCTTTAATCTATCAAACTTAGGGTCTTTGCTTCTCTCTTTTTTAGGTGACTCCTCTGGGAACAATCCATGTTCTTTCACCAACTCAACTAACCACTTTTTATCCCAGTATCCATAAAAATTTATATTATTTTCTTTAAGAATTTTTTTTAAATCTGTAACCTTTATCATTTTTATATATAAAAATAAATATTTTAACTTAATACACTACACTCATTTTATTTCCATCAGACTGGAAGTTAATTAACCTATCGCTAATAATAACAGCATATGCCTCTGTGTTTGCAGCTACATTTTTCCGTAAAATTTGCTTTAATTTGAATATCGGTGACTGAGTATTTTAATCTCTCACTCTGTTTGGAAACGTCAAATACAAACAAAGGATAAAGGGTTTTATAATCTGGGGGAGTAATGTTAGGGTTTGACACCAATTCATTCATGTTATAAAACTTAGATCTAAATAGAGCAGCGTCACCATACGCTTTACTAAATTGATGCGCAGTGAATGAAAGATTATAGTCAATAGCAGGATATCTAGTAGAATTTAGCGTAACATAAATATTGTTAACGTTTCTATGATCAAATATGGCTGGATTTTGTTGTTGGTTACCACTTTTACCACTCTGAATGCCAACAATAATAAAACGCGGCACTTCAGGTGATGATTTAACTCCAAGTCTCCAGGAAAATGATCTTGACTCAGTCACCCCGATAGAGTCGCACTGCCTCATTCTATATCCAACCGGTATTTTTTCTTTTTTCTCGATAATTTTATAAAGTTCCATCTTCTCTCAATCTGCGGGTAGCACGTGTGGTATAAACCAAGATATTTTAAGTAAATTAATTCTACCATCAGCAGGAGCAGCACCATCTCTAAAAATTGCATCATCATTATTATTTCTTGTCAAGGTGAGAGTTTGCTTCATTCCATACAATATCTTATCATAATCATCACAAAAACCAAATATATGTTTTAATGGAACTCTGAAGCTAAAGTTACCTCTTGGAAGAGGATTATTAATAATATAATTTCTTCTTATATTAAAACCAGTGTTATCATTTTCTGCTGCGGCTGTTGTATCTTTATACCAACATTGATTTAACCCTTGTGATTTAGAAAAACCATCCGGATATTTTAACAAACCAAGCATTGTAGTAGCCTGGCAAGGATGTAATATGGATTCAATCTCCATACCTGAAAGTTGATACTTAATATTTTTAAAAAGATACATGAGACCATTGTTTGTTAAAGAAATATTAGTGTTAGCATCGTAAACTGCTCCAGTATCATTTCTTACTAATTCACCTATAATGAGTAAATAACTCTCACTAGGATGAGTAAAAATATCTTGGGTTTCGATACTAATTCTAATATCTCCTCCTGAGTTGTTGAGGTTTGTACCGGTGATTGGTTCATACTCATGGTGTTCATACATATCAATACTATCATCTTTTAAAATTGGTTCGGTGATTTTTAAAATGTCCATTTTATTATTACAATTATAATTTTAAATAAAATTATAATTGCGTTAAATTTCTAGCCAAAGCTGGGGAAAAGACTTATTTTCATCATTAACAAACACACTTCAAGTTTAATGCTTTTTGCGATATCTATTTCAGTTTTAGGATAAACTCTATTACCATATACAAGTGTTATTTGGGGTATACCCCACTCTCGTAAACGTTCATTCACCTTTTCCTCAATATCTTTCATCTTGATTACTTTTTCAGGAGATAACTTCACAATAGCTTTTTTATAACCATGTTTCGTGTTATTAATTTCGAGGATTTCACAATCTTTTAGGTTTAAAGACGCACCTACTATAATAATAGAACTAGTATTATATTTTTTATAAACTACACGATCAAATGTTAATTTTGTCATTCTCTTTTTATATAATGAATATAATTTCTTAACTTATTATTTATTTTTTCTTCATACTACTTTAATGCCTGCTCCACTGTTTAATCTTTTAACTAAGTCTTGAATAGCAATGGCATTTCCATCTATTAATGTATTAATGTTTTGCGTTTTGACTCGCCCTGCTTCGTCAGGTGTTGCGTTACATTTTTGTAAAATTTCCTTTGATTTTGGTGTTAAAGCTCTCGTAACTAATTTTTTTCCTACATCTACAGCTGCACTTTTTCCAACCTCTAAAGCTTTCTTTGCACCTTCCTTAGCTACACTCTTTCCTACATCAAGGGCAGAAGATGCAATTTGTTTAGCTGCGCTACTTGTAAAAAGCCTCGCTAAAAAGTTAGCAACGCTATCAAAGATTCCAGCACCACCGTATGAATACCTTCTTTTAAATCCGTGTTTTTTAGTAATGATCATTTTTTATAATATAGACATTAAATTTTTATAAGCGTTTGAATTTAAAACACCTTGTCTTTTTAATTCGTCACAAATGCTCACTATCTCGTTTCTTACACCTGTGTTACCTGCTGCTTTACTTGCCAATAACAGGTCTAGTCTTTCTATTAATGCGTTAGGTTCAGATGGGATAACAACGATACCCTTTCCTTCATGAAATCTTTTATTATCCCAAATAGGTTTAAGTATAGCGGTCCATTTTTTACCTTTAGAAGATTTAGGATATTTACTTTCTGGGTTGTTGTCGCGATAAATGGAGTTGGTTTTTACCATCAACTTTGCGTAATTCTCATAATCCTCATTTTTAAAAATATTACTATCCGGATTTTTAGATACGATTAACTCCCATAGACCAGGGGTACCCTTATATTCTTCATTTTCCACAATAATATCGTTGTCTCGAATAACAATTGGTTTGTTACCAATATAAAACCCACTATCTTTGTCATATATTCCATACGTTTTATCAGCTTCAGACTTAGTAGCAAACTTTCTTAAATAGTTTTCCGCTATTTCACCAAGAAATAGCGGATCTTCTTCTGATGGTTTATCATAAGCTGTGATAGAAGGAAAGGCTGGAAACGTAATAGCTTGCGGTAAGCTTTCGATACCTTCTTTAATAGGTTTAAGTTCTTTTGTAATCTCCTTTGCTGCAGCTTTTTGCGTTTCTGTTATAGGTTTAAAAAACTTTGAAAGATCAGTTTGTAATTCTTGTTCACCCGTTTTCTCTGCTATTAGATTATCCTAAATATTCTTTCTCGTTTCAAGATACTCTTTTACAATTAAGTCCCTTTTTATGGGATCAGCGATTTTTAAAAAAGACATTTTTTTAATTACTAAAATAGTTTTTTAACACAGTTTTTTACATAGTTTTTATTATAGTTTTTAACATAGTTTTTAACATAGTTTTTAACATACCTTTGTCGAGACAGTTTTTAACATAGTTTTTATCATAGTTTTTAACATAGTTTTTATCATAGTTTTTTAACACGTTTTAATATATAAGAGCATTATATATTCTCCTATATATTAGATGTCTGAGGTATCACCTATTTCACAAATACACTTACAACGGATCTCAGGGAGATTACATCGTGGTCGAAGTCGGGTGATTCTTTTAATAATTGAGCGGCCCACCGTGATGTTTTTCAACGAGCTTCCGAAAGGACTCCCTTTGCTCACGCCTCCCTTTCTCAATCAAACTTTCTTCATTCTCCGCGGAAATCTTCTTTTTGATCTTGGTACGTATCTCTTCCTTCATAATCTTATATTTTTCTAATTCTTCCATGATTAGTTTAAATTCATCATCAGAGATATAATTGTCAGTTAAAGCTTTCGATATATGTGAAGCAATTGTATCTAACTTAGCATCAGCTATCATTTTAATCTTTTGATGTTTTTCTGCCTTGGTTCTCGAATTTCTTACTACATATTTACCTACTAACGAAAATAGACCGGTTGCCGCAGCTGTTGCTTCTAATGCCACAACTGCTGGAATAGCTACAATAGTAGATAGTAAACCGATTCCACCTACTCCTGAAACCATGGTTACCGTGATCAAAACCGTGTCAACGTTGTCAACGATTCTCGCGGCTCTAAAATATTTTTTAGCTAAGGCATCTCTTTTTTGAATTTCATTTTCGAGAAACTTTTGTACTTCAGATATTTTTTGTAGACGATAGGAATGACCTTGGTCATCTCCCATTGCATGCATCTCGATAGGTGGGGCGCTTGCAGTATTTCTTTCTCGAGGTAACGGAGGATATATTTTATTAGGATGTTTTTGATCTGTATCTACCATTTTATCAAAATAATAATTTTTTTTATCTCAAATATTTTAGATAAAATAATAACTCACCCTCAGGTATTTCAATTGGTTTTTGTGAGAAATTATAAATGTAGACTAAGATATCATTAGCCTCATTATCAAGATGTGTCCCATTAAAAATGGTTAAACTATCTTTCCATTTATTACTAACAGATATCACTACAACTCCTCGTGTAGTTATATAACCAAATCCTAGCGAAACTCTCATGCCATCACGAGGAGGAATCTTGATAGTCACTTGTGAGTATATTTTCCATTTTAGAGGATCTTGCTTTAAGGGAGGATATCTTACTCCTTGTAAATGAGGTTTCCAAAATATAGTTTTATGTTGAGTAGTAATATTAGGTTTTATACCAAATTTATGTATATCCATTTTTATTTTGTTGTAAATAATATTTATAACATTACAATATAGCTCCTAAGATAGGTATATTAGCAAATGGACTATTAGGTCCGAGTAAAAGTCCTCTTCCATCATACATTTTTCCTCCTTGCTTTAAATACAACACATTACCAACAGACTCTAATCCTTTACCTTTGTATGGTTTTAAGTATAATCCACATCCATCAGTTTCAACTTGACAAACACATCCTCCTTTTTTAAGATAAAGACCTGATCCCATTGCTTTTTGTACACCTGTTGAGGCTAATCCAGAAAGAGCACCAACACCTAAAGCTGGTAAAACGGTTTTTGCAAGCATTGGTAAAGCTCTAGCAGCTAACCCAGCCAAAATTCCGAGAAAACCTCCCTCTATTTTCGTGTTATGTTTAAGCTGTTTCGCAGACATTCTAATAGTTATACCTCTACCCTCCTCATAGGCTTTAGCTATTTTCTTTGCTTGTGAATCGGTAATTGCTAAAACATCATTACCACGTAAATCTTCATGACCTAAACGAATACTTGTTGCTGAGCAACCAGCTTTAACAGCATGTTGAAGCTTTTCCTTTTGTCCTTCCGATATATTTACTTTAACATTAGTGTAACTCGTCATTTTATATATAAATATTTTTTTATTTATCTCGCTTCTCTAATATGAAACCTAATCGTTAAATTTTCGCCTCTAAGATTTAGTAACGTTCAATTTTGATCCGTAATATTTACCTCTAGGTTATGTATTTCATCTAACGTTATTGGTAAGTATACTAAATTAACCGGTGACTCAATTATCTTATATCCAGGTGCAACATCCGGAAAAAAAGAGTAAATAACGTTTTTTGTCGAACCATTAACGTAACTTCCCGAAATAATATCTATGTTAACGAGCGAACTGTTTATACTAAGAATGTTCACTACATTCTCCGACTCGTGAAATCCTTGCGTATATTTAGCGCTAGTAAATCCTAATACTTTAGCAATGGAGCCCGGTTGATTAAAATCTACTTGATAACCATTTTCCAGAGTAAGAACGGACTTTAGGGTATTGGTGTTTGCAGAAATGTTAATAGGATACCTTTCATTAACTCTATCATAATGACCCTTTTTTCTCATTTCCTGTTGAATGGTGTAATTAATGCCAACAAGGTCATAACTTCCTTCGGGTATTCTTATTTTAACCCATGAATTACCATTGTCTGGAGAATAAACGAATGTATTGTTTGTTTCATCAAAGTTTGGAAAAGAGTAGTAAGTTTCAAGGTTTACTAAAGCTATTTCATATACTTTATCCTTTTCCAGCTGAATTGGGGGATTAAACCTTGTTCTAAAACGTGTTTTGTTGTCGTTTACTATAATTTGAAATGATGTTTTGTGGTTTGTATTTTTTACAATTTGTTTTAAAAGATCTTCCATTTTTTAAAAAGCGAAAATATTTTTTATACTGACTTTGGTATGTAAAAATTGTCAAAACCGTTTCTGTACTTCCCATCATGTTTTTTACTGGTTAAGTCAATGATAGCGAAACCATGTGGTCTTTCCCATGCCTTTTGACAAAATTTTCTAAACTCGTCCTTAGGCATATCTTCACCTACATGATCGTTATAAATATGATTTATGTTTTTTAGGTCTTGTGGGAAAAGGCAAATAAAATTAGCGTTTTCTCTGATAGTTTGTCTCGGTAGTCTAAAATAATTCTGTGAGAGGTAAAAGCAGTCAACATTACTATGCCATCCTCGAATATAGTAACACTCACATTTATTTTGTCTTTCTAAAAGTAAATCATCGAAAATCATTAAATTTTTATTTTCTGAGTTTAACTCTCTCGGATCAGGCACATCACTAACATTTTCAAAGAAGTTGCAATTTATATCCGATTTGTTTTTAATCGTCTTAATCCATTCTTCAACTAAAGCTGTTGGTAAAACGTTTAGTTCTTGTATCTGATCACGCATGTTAAACAACCTTAAGATGCATTCTTTTGGTAGTTTTTCTTCAAAAGCCTTTTTTAGTATTCGGTATTCCGGTTGAAAAAGGCTTTTTCCGAAAACACTCAAATCATTGTAATCAAGCCAACCTGGTCTGAGTAAAAGGTTTAACAATAAAGTAGTTTTACCACATCCTGATTTGCCTATAATTAAACCTCTAATACTTTCTGGTAAAAGGGAGTGATTAAATCTCTTTGATACTACTTCGTTCCATGATAAGTTTATAATATCCATTTTATATAACTTTTTTTAACTTTTATATATAAAATGTATTGCGTTAAATGTAAAAAACATACTAATACAAACGATATAGAATATACTGTTTCTAAAAATGGAAGAAATATGATGCAGGGGAAATGTGTGATTTGTGGAATAACTAAAACACAATTTATAAAAGGAGAAAAAAAAAAAACTGGCGGTAGCATCTTAAACAAATTTATAAACAACTTACCTGTTGAAATGCATCTACCAGGACACAACTTTACAGGACCAGGTACCAAGCTAGATGAGAGGTTAAATCCTGATCTAACCCCAAAGGAATGGAGTAAACCAATAAACCGCGTTGATAAAGCTGCTTATCATCATGATGTTTGCTATCTTCAACACAATGACACTGCCACAAGAAACTCAGTGTGTGATGAAAATATGTTAACAGAGTTAGAAGGTATTTACAATCGTACTATTAGAGAAAAAATGGAAAGGGGTTTGGTAAGTAAACTCATTGGAACGAAGATAAAATTTGGAATGGGAGTTAAAAAAAAAATTCGATAAAAATTTTAGCGGAAGAATTACATAAACCCGTAAGAAGAAAATTTAAGAAAAGGAGAGTTATAGTAAACAGTATAGATAGGATATGGGCTGTTGATTTAGTAGACATGCAAGCATTTTCTAAGTTTAATCGTGGTGTTAAATACCTTCTCGCTGTCATTGACATCTTTTCTAAATACGGATGGTTAGTGCCATTAAAAGACAAAACGGGGAAATCTGTTGCTATAGCACTAAAAAGTATTTTTAAGGAGAGAAAACCCGAAAAAATGTGGGTGGATAAGGGTAAAGAGTTTTATAACAAAGATGTAAAAGACTCGGTTGAATTGTATTCTACTGAAAATGAGGAAAAATCTAGTGTGGTTGAGAGATGGATTAGAACAATGAAAGAAAAAATGTGGAAGTATTTTTCCGCTAACTCCACAAACGTTTACATCAATGTGCTGCCGGATCTCATTAAAAAATATAATAACACGAGACATTCATCTATTAAGATGACTCCGGTAGACGCGAGTAAAAAAGAAAATGAAACGAGAGTTTGGAGAAATCTTTACCCCGATCATCTCGAAATAAAAGATCCTAAGTTTTCCGTTGGAGACAAAGTAAGGATAAGTAAAAAGAAAAAGACTTTTGAAAAAGGTTATACAACAAGATGGACTGAGGAGGTTTTTACAGTTTCTGAAGTAAAACTTACATCACCTGTAACATATAAAATTAAAGATTTTAATGGAGAAGAAATACAAGGTACCTTTTATGAACCTGAACTGCAGAAAACCAGTCAAGAGCTGTATAGAATAGAAAAGGTTATTAAAAAAGGAAAAAAGAAATCTCTTGTAAAGTGGAAAGGTTATCCTAATGAATTTAATTCATGGGTTGACAATAAAGACATTAGAAATATTTAACTATAAAAAATGTCAAATATTTCGATTGAAAACGTAATTTTACCAAATAAACCGTTGAACAATTTCGAATTGGAAAATGCAGCTAAAAGATTAAAGATTCCTTATTTTAGAGGAGTTTTTTTACTAGATACATTACCGAGAAAACCGAGTAAAAAAGAATGTGGTATAGTAAACTTTGATAAAAGTGGTGGACCTGGTACACATTGGGTCGCTTGGTATAAAAACGGTAAAACTAAAATTTATTTCGACAGTTATGGCATACAACCACCTGTTGAAATTCGAGAGTATTTAAAAAGTCCAATACAGTACAATACTGATCAATTACAACAAGCTGGGCAAGTATTTTGCGGTCATTTATGTTTGTACATTCTAAAAGAGTTAGGCTCGGAGAATAAATTCCAAAATGTTTTAAATAAACTTTTTTAGTAATATTATAAAAAATGCCTGTTAACAAATTTGGAAGAATGGAAGATGATAAAACAAGCGATGATGGTGTGTCACTCGCTTACATAAATAACAATTTTTTACGTAAAGATGGAACAACTGTTGTTACTGGTTCCATAGACATGAATGGTAATACATTAACGAGGGTTAGTAATCCGGTAAATCATCATGATGTGGCAACTAGGGAATATGTAGATAGTTTAGAGAAAAACTATGATATCTTCACTGTTAGAGATGAAGAAGCTTACTCTAAAAAAAATATTTATATGAGAAACAAAGCGTTAAAAGAACTACCTAAACCAGTTGACCCACAAGATGCTGTAAACAAAGAATTCATGGATGAAAATATAGAAAAGTCCGTAAAAACAACTACCAAAGATATAGAGAAATCAGATAGGTTTTTGATAAAAACGGGTAAAGGAGAATTTGAATCTAATGCCAACATTAATATGAAAAATACTCATACAATATCTAATCTAAAAGAACCCGATCTCGAAGGAGATGCTTCTAGCAAAGCTTACGTCGACAAGTCTACTGCTTTCGCTTTAAGAGATCAAGGTGGATATATAGCAAAGGGTCATATATATTTACGAAAAAATAAGTTACGCGGTTTGAGAGAACCCGTTCAAAATGGTGAAGCAGCTAACAAAGGGTATGTAGATGAAACTATAGCGGAAAAAATAGAAGAGGCGAAGGATCAACTTCGTCCCAAGGACGCGGCTACCAAGAAATACGTGGATGACGCTATTCGCGGTATTGCTGGAGGTGATATGGCAGTTTCTAAGGAAGGAGTATTTTTAAAAGCCAATAGTCACTATAAAGCGACTGCGGGTATCGATATGGATTTCAATGAAGTCGATAACGTGCCAGAACCTTCTACTCAATACCAAGCTGCAAACAAAGGATATGTGGATAAATTGATCGAAGGAGTTACAGCTGAAGAAGCTTTGATCAAAGAGAATGGAGGATATAATGTTCTCGGTGGGTATCTAAACATGAATTTTAATGAAATTAGAAATGTCAAAGAACCTGTAAGTGATGCTGAAGCAGCAAATAAAAAATATGTAGACGATGAAGTAGAAAGAGACAAAGCGTTTACTAAATCAAATATTGTAACTGATTTGTTTGGAAACGAGGTAGCTATATTGTTAGGTGGTAAGGTTAACTATGTTGCAAAAGCCGAATTGGCAACAGCGAATAGAATTGGTTTGTATCAAGAAAGATTTACTAGTAAAAATGATGCGGTGAATAGAAAGTATGTGGATGATCTAATCGAAAAAAATGATGCGGTGAATAGAAAGTATGTGGATGATCTAATCGAAAAAAATGTAAACGGAAAAAAACAAAAATCAATGATACAGTGTCATTTTATTCACCAAATTGGAAAACCCCTTCTTACAGATAAACAACCACTTAAATTTTATGAGGATGGTCCCGAATTTTTCGTGTTTCCTTCAAGCGGAAGAATAGAAAAAATGAGGTATAATGCCACCTTTGTTCAAATTAAGAATTTACCTATTTCGTATGATGTAAATTATCCTTTTATTTTTATAATTTCGATAGGAAAAAAAAGACAGATTGATATGGAAGATATTTTTAACCGTGTTTTTGCTGGTGCTAAATTTTATAATGCTGATGGTGTGGATAATTACATTGTTAGGTTTGAAAAAGCTGTGCACATTACAGATTTTACTAAAACAGTAAAATGTAGAGCAATAGAGTTTGAGTTTGGTGATTTATTATTTATTACACCATATTTGATTGGTAAAATAGGAAAAAATATATCCAGCTATAACTTTATAACATCACTTTTGGTAGAGTATGATGATTTTTAATCACTCATAAAATATATCTTCTCTCAACCTACGGGAGATATATTTTAGAGTACATCACTAAGATAAAGATGGTTAACTAGTTAGTCGTTTAGAAATTTGTGTGAGGGGTCAATTGAGGGGTCAATTGAGGGGTCAATCGAGGGGTCAATTGAGAGGGTTGGCATGAAGGGATTGGCGGCGATAGGGTCGCAAAAGGGGAGTGCGAGCGATTTTTTTTAAAAAAAATTTAAGTTAGTTTGTTGGGTGAGATTTCATTGAGGCTTTATTTCACATGTTTTGAGCGGATCGAGGGCTTTCGCTCGCAATTTTGAGCGAAAATTTTTGAAATTGGAAAATTTCAACATAATTTTTCCACTTTTTTTATTTTTTTGTAATTTTTTGTAATTTTTTGTAATTTTTTGTAATTTTGTCTCAGAATGCCCATTTTACTATCTACTGCGGACGGCGTAGATCAAGATCAGACTGCACAGAACGTGCAGTCTGATCTTGGATCTATGCCGTCCGATTGATTAATTAAACTTTTAAGATAAAAAAATCATTCTGAGTTTCAGTGGATTATATTTCCAACCGACGAAAGAGGTCGAGTTTACATATTTGACGATAAAAGAGTTAACGCTTTACCAAATAATCCCAAATTTTAACGACCCTGAGAAAGAAGCCTTATGAAAACATGGTGGGAAAAGAAAATGCTGGTAACCAGCATTTTCTCCTTTTCCCACAATGTTTCCTGCTTATTCAAGAGCAAATACTTTCATCTAAAAAATTCTGAATTGTTGTCTTTAAATTATTTTGATATGGACAAGTCTAAAGTTTCGCTGTGTGGTAAAGGGTCAAAGAAATCTTGAGCTGTTTAATGAGCTTTGTGTTTCTTTATTAACTCTTATCACGCTAGGTGCAAAATGAAGGTACTATTTGTGGACGATGTAGATCTAGATCAAGATCAAAATGCGTCGCCCGGTCTGATATCATATTTAAATTGTTAGATATTTTGCAAGATATTTGTTCAAAATTTGATTTGGAATGAAATTTAAAAAAAAAAGATAAACAAATAAAACAATACAAATTTTGAATCATTTCTAGAGACAGAAATATAAATTGTCATGTTGTATACCTCATCACCTCTGTTCGACAAGTTCCAAGAACTTCAAGCGAACAACTTTTAAAGAATATGATACAAAAGGAGAAATTTCTCCTTCACCCACAGTGTCATCATATTTAGTTACTTAACAAACTTTTACTATTGATGAATTTATCAACATTTTACAAGACCTGTGTTTTCAACTTCGCCTCCTGCAATGTTTAAGGGGATTGCTCGTGAAATAGGCAAAAGGGTTGATCATACAACGCCTCATTACTAAGATATCGGTGAAATGCAGAAATGCACATGTATTTTTGCAGTATATTTATAGACTGCAACAAAGTTCAAATATAAGTGTAAGCATGGGTTTATTTTGTGATGTACTGTACTAGAACCTCGATATTGAGTCTGTTAGATACCTTTAAGAAAATCGAATTTATCTTTCAACTAACCAAATATCCATGCAATAACACCTATGCGATATTTATTTTTGATGTACCACGGATATTTATAGAACACGAATTGATATACCACGGATATTTACAGGATATGAATGAATTTTCTGCGGGTAAACGTCACGTTTAATGACGTAGTCGACATCATTCATTACGTCATTATTACAACTAATCCATATCCATTTCATCTGCACATACTGCTAAGTTCGTGTTTTTCATTGAGCACTAGAAATGATAAACAGCAACAAACCGGACATAAAAAGATAAATGTAATACGTATATAGTGTTGTCGTATATCAAAAATATCTAACGAGGTTGGGAGAATGGATAATTGTCTCGCTAAGGCTCGACAATTATCAATTCTCCCAACCTCGTTAGATATTTTTGATATACGATAACACTATGTATTATTCTTTATGTATACACCCACCCACACTAAAACAATTAACAGTACCGTTGCTACACATTTTTTCAGTAGAATATCCCTACCTAAATATTTTTTCGAGTGGCACATCCTTACCAGCAAATCGGTCAATACGATGGAAATTTTTATTTACACATAATCGAAAAATAAAGGTTTTGATGTCTATTCATTTTACATCTATCCTCTGCAAAAAATTACAACATTTTGAAAACTTTGGAAATATCTCAACAAAATATTGAAACCCCTAATTCATTGATGTTTAATGCCAATGCACATGAGAAAACAGTGTGCCAAATAATATATATAGCTCGTTATGAGCAATTTCTCCTCTAGGCGCAACGTCTTTTTTAAGGTATATGTCTAGAACTTTTGCAAAGTAGAATTCGTCCTTAAGAGATATCAATGAAAGTTCTAAGATAACAATGCAGGATCTATAATCACCAAGCATTCTAAATATCATTTTCAGCTTATTTTTCAAAAATTTTCTACATTCTAAAGTAACGCATTTTGTAATTGGCTAAACATTGGTTTAGCCAATCAGAAACAGCGTTATTTTAAAAACATAATTTCAAAAAATAGAATAAGTTTGGAAATGAAACAAGAGGTTAGTATAACAGGCCCAGGTCTTTTAATCTGACCTTTAATCAAAACTGTGGTATAGATCGGTTCGACTGTCTTTTTTTATCGCACAACAAGTATGACAGAACGTCGATAAATGGGGTCACGGCATAAAGTACAAATTATTTTATCTTTACAGAATGACCTTCCTTGAGCTTTGATGTATGCTTTAATATTGTCTATTATTTTCTCACAAACCCTGTTCGTCTGACTTCAGGTATGTCTATCTATCTGTCTATCTTTATGTCTATCTGTCTATCTTTATGTCTGTCTGTCTATCTGTGCGCATATACCTGTCATTCGGCCTATCCATTTATCGTGTATCTGTTCGTCCAGCACGGCCTAGTAGCTCAGTGGTTAGCGTATCTGACTGAGACCTGGGGTTTGCGGGTTTTACACCCGATTGAGGCAAACTCTCTTTCCGGTGATTTTTGCCTCTTACCTCTGATGCATGTGAGAAAAGTAGTCAGTGGCTCGGAAAGAAAGTTGTGTCAATACTCGTGTGAGAAAGGCAGGCAAACACATGCATAGGTGCACTGACTGCCGTGATATGACGTTAGCTGTTACAACGGCGTTAAACTCCAATAAAAACAAACCGTTTGTCCCTTTGTCTATTTGTCTCAGTCGGTCTACCTATCTGTTCATATCTGTGTTTCTACATGTCCGTCCGTCCGTTCGTCTCTCTCTCTTTCTCACTCCGCTACACACACCCAACAAAAAACAGTCTGCCGCCCTCTGTATGATGAAATCCGTTTATCTCTGCAGTCCACGGCTTTACCACATGCCATAAATAATAAGTCTGAAGGACATTCTGTTACGCTACATCATTCTGATATTTCCTGTTCTGAAGGACATGACATTTAGCAAAACCGATTTTTATCACAAAGTACTTCGCACTTTATATGTTGACAACTGGGGGACACAACTTAAAACTCACACTTAAACACTAGAGCACCAAACAAATGCAATAGACATTTAGATTCCAGGAATAGGACACGAATAAATAGAGAATTATCAACTGGTTGTGAATAGGACACGAATAAATAGAGAATCATCAACTGGTTGTGTGTGATATTAAAAATCTGTCACTCGAATGGGGTGTGATGCGGTTGAAAAAACGAGTCCGAAGGACGAGTTTTTTAACCGCATCAAACCCCATTCGAGTGACAGATTTTTAATATCACACAACAGTTAATTATCCTATTCATTATAATCCTAATTCACCCTTTTTTATTCTAATAATTATCAAGAATGGTACAGTATGAACAACATGGGAATAAAGTAGTTCCAGCAAACATTCTGAAACTATATCGTCACTTGTGATGATACTATATTTATCATCACTAGTGGTGTTATTCACTGCGAAATCCCAATAATTCACTGATAAGAATATAATGAATGCAAGTTCATAGTTGCTATTGTCCACATCGTTTTAGCAAAGCAGACAGTGTAGATCAACGATCAGACTTCTTGGTATTGCTATGCTGAGATGAATCAATTGTAAATAAAGATTGGTAAAAAATGTGGACAAGATTATTCTGCGGGCTCTTGCAGGCAAGTTTATAACAACAATTTATGTCAACAATATACAAGAGTCGCTAAACCTATCAATTACAAGCGCTACCCTGTAACCCATTACTACAATGTCATGTCTACATCTATTTTCTGATACATAGTTTTAATAGCAGCTGCTCTTTTCCCAAAGATGATTTGGGTTAACATCTGATATGTAGAAAAAATATATCTAATTGGAACTATCATCTTTCAAACAATGTGCAAAACAATGAGGAGAAAGGGGCAATTGCTTTCGGGGTTTCTGTACATCATTTGACCTCATACTGAACCATAATTGAAGAGTTTCTATAATTACAGTACATATTAGTACCTCTTAAGCAGTCTATCATTTTTGAGAGATAATTCTTGTTTGTTGCTTTTTGGGCATCAGAATTCCCCAATATCTCAGATAAAGATAGATCGAATGTCACGCTACATTTTATGCAGCATGATCTTGCTAAATTTTGTCCATAACGTCAGCTGGGTTGATTGATTGAATGATGTTTAACGTCGCTTTCAACATTATTTCAGTCATATAAAGGCGACAGATCACATTATTTATCTAAAAGTATGTCCCAGGTTCCACCAGCACTAGGCTAAGGCTCTGAAGTGCTTTACCCAAGGGCACTGCCGTGGCATGAAAAACCCAGCGTTCTAGAGAGACTTGAACCTGTGGCCTCCACGTCAGCTCGAACTATTCTTATTGCGAGTAAGTATTCGGGTTCACAGTTCTAAATTTGAAGAAAAAAATGTCTCTACCTTTTGTGATAAGCCGAAAAATAAAATATTAAAACGAGCCATGCTATGTGAAAATGGGCTAAATGCATCTGCGGAAAAACTGTCGACCAATAAGATCGCTATCACAGGATTTTCTTCATGTCTAGCTCATGTTAAGCAAGCAAATTGTATTAAGCGATTAACCAGAGAAGGAAATACGTTGAAATGTTACTGTGTTAAGACAGTGCCTATCTTAAGCAAGCACATTTAATTGTCCTTGAGGTGCTTGCTACGGCATGCTTTGCGGTAGTTTATCGAGAATAATGGTGGATTATGGTTTGATAATTCATGGTTTCGACCAGTGAAAAATACCGATTTCACATTTTATAACTCTTCAATTGAAGGCGGAAACAGTAGTTCCCGCGCGCTAGTTACCTAGGTTAACAGCACATGCCATTCAACCAGAGAGAAATATGACGTGATACACGCGCATTTAACCTAAACTTCCCGCGCTTTTCGTAATATTGTAATGCGTTCTTATGTAGAGGGGTTACGCCACAGGGAATTACAGGGATCAAAGAGTACCAGATTTTGACGAAAATCCCAACAAAAAAGGGATTAGAAACATGAAATAATTAGAATATTTGTTTTTTCGCTGAAAGATCGAAATTTATTTCATCGAGTGAAGACCATCGGTAATATTTTCAGGATGGCTCCACTCCTGAAAATATTACCGATGATGTCCACACGTTGAAATAAATTTCGATCTTTCATCGGAAAAAAAAGAGGATCCATGTATTTTTTTTTTTTTTTTTTTGTGAAAGATCGAAATTACCGATGATCTTCACTCAGTATGAAATGAACTTTGATCATTGACCAAAATATATATACATATTTATCTTATGCTTCTTACCCCCTTTTTTTCCCGTGGCGTATCCTCTCTGCATAAGAACGCATAACATTATGACGTAAAGCGCGAGAAATGTAAGTAAATTACGTCATATTTCCATCTGGTTGAATGGCACACACTGTTTCCGCCTTCAATTAAAGAGTTAGAAAATAAAATCGGTATTTTTCACTGGTCGTAACCATAAAATATCAAACAATACTCCACCGTTATTTTTCGACAAACTACTGCAAAGCATGAAATAAAAAACCTCTATTTATCACCTGGATTCAGGCTACCGATCTGTTCGGATAGCTCGTAAAACATAAGGGTGAAATGTCGGTTCAAATTTCCTCCTCGGAACTATTGATTTAATGATTTAATCGGCGCCGTTAAAGTTATGTCACATCTCTTAGACTACCCACTGTAACCAGATACATAGTTTGTATAGATTTTTTCCTACACCAATTTTAGACTATTTTGTACCGATAATTAGCGAAAACAAATATATGATAACACAAAAAGGACATGCAAAAAAGGCATATTAATGATATCATGTTTATTTTTCCAAATCACAATAATTATATACAAAAAGATATTGTTCCAACAAAATGCTTTCTCATTCTAGGATGCTTTCTGATTCTAAGAAATGACATTACAACTTATTCTTAGAAAGAATATCATGTCTCATTTAAGAAATCACATGAGAAATCGCTAAATCTGACAAAGACACTCATATTCTAAGGTATTAATGTCCGTTCTATTGTTATACATGTGGTATTGTCTTGGGTATCGTCGCAAAGGTTATTCAGCCTTTTTCATCTTGTCATAACATGTTTTCGCGCCCCCCCCCCCCCCACAAAGACATCTGTAAAACCATCACGGGAAAAGGAGAGAAAACTCCAAGATTTTTGCCCTGAAGGAAGATGGCTTTTGAATACATCTTGGCAAAAGCAACTCAATCTTTTTAATGGTGCCACAAACATGAAACTCTATACGATTCCATGTTTTTTGCCCTCGGTAATACAACTTTTAAAAACATCTTGGGAAAAGAAAAGAAAACTCAAAGTTTTCAACTCTTGTGGAAGACAGATTTTGAACACATCATTGCAAAGGCAACTTGATTTTTTCATTGTGCCATTCGCGTTAACTTTCAACAAACGATTCCATGTTTTTCGCTCCTCAGGAAGACAAGTTTTGAAACGTCGTGGCCAAAGAAACCCACATTTTTTTTTTCTTCAAACAATTCCATGCTCTATTCCCTTTACGAAGACAGGCTTTCAAAACATCGGGGGTGATGGAGAAAATGATGATCAATACCTACATACAGCATTTTCCCCTTTCCCTCAATATTTTCTACCGTATAGATGAAAGAAAAAAAAAACATTATCTCATGCACATTTATTTTCGTAGTCATATACAATACACCAGTTATTTTTTTTTTAAATATTGTCTGCTGTACATTTTTCCGAACAAAATCTGTTGAACATGTGTAAAATGTATATAATAAGCGGTATATAATGTGATTATCCAATTGTCCATGTGGAGCCCGCATAGCTCAAGTGGCAGACCGTAGGACTTATAAATATCAAGTCTTGGGTCACTTGAGGGTGTAGTTTAGAGCCCCGTGGCTGCCTATCTAAAATAGTTAATAATCTTTCAGACTAGACGATTTTAAAGTGAGGTCCCGTGTGACGGTGCTATATACGGAGCACATTAAAGAACCAGGCGTAACTTAGGATGATTTTCGTCCTGTATCTTACACTATCCCCCGTAACAAAACTAAAAGCCCTGGGAGGGAGGGGGTGGCGTCGTCCGTATAAACAACCGGTGGTGACAATAAATAAACGTAAAATCAACCAATCCAACTGTTCAACTTTGTAACCAATGTCTTGACCAACGTGTTGTAGTGGCTCGAAAACACAGGAAGTGTTAAACATTTTACCACACAACCCCTAGTTTTAACGACCCTGATTAAAAAAAATAAATAAATAAAGTTTCGAAAACATTGTAGAAAAAGGAGAAAATGCTGGTAACCAGCATTTCCTCCTTTTCCAACAATTGTTTTCTACCCTTTCAAAGACAAATACCACCCGGCATTTAAGCAACATTTAATTTGTCGTCTATAATCGTCTTCAACTTGAACCAGACTAAAATGTTGTGGTGTAGTGAAGAGTTAACCCTTTCGTTCTCAACATTTCCTTGCTTCCTCGGCAGAACACCTCATCTATTGAGTCATTATTTCCCTTGAAAAACCTCAAAAATCGAATTTTTGTTTTGATTTTGACACGGGCATTAACCTCCTGTTACACGGTGTCGTAGTACAAGTTTACTCATTAAAATTGACCGGTACTGATGTATATACAGAAGCGCGCTTCAAAGCGCGCTTAAGAAGAAAAGGAAGCTTGAATAAAGATCAGTAGTAGTATTTTATCATCTGCGAATGCTTTTACGAGTGAGTCTAAACTCTTTAAATGTCTCCTGGTAAATAATTAACCTTGACCTCCTAAAATAACTTAATTGAAACTTTCCAGCCAATTGTCTGAAAAAAAAAAAAACGAAATATAGCAACTTCAGATTTATATGGGGGGGATTATAACTACTTATCGGACAGTGTAGATCAAAGATCAGACTGCACGTTCTGTGCAGTCTGATCTTTGATCTACACTGGCCGCAAAATGCACCTTGTGTCGCTTAGAAACCTAAGGGTTGAGTTGATGGAATCTCAGACGTCACGTACTTAATCCTAAACTGTCCACTTTATTATAGCTATTACGTTCTTGGAAACGTTTTTATTGAAGCTGTTTATAGCCAGTCATGAATATCTTACACTGTTTGTTGATTAACACTTTACCAGACGACAAAATTTTTGACTCGTTTATATTTAAAGCGTTTTGCAGACGACAATTAAAATATAGCTAATATGATTTAAATTTTCTTTATAAGGGTAGTAAACAATGTGGAAAAAGAGAAAAATGTAAGAAAAAAAAAACAGCATCTTTCTCCCCTATTTAACTCCATATCAAACGACGGAGATTTGGACGTGTTCAAATTGTCATAATTCGCAGACGACGAATTAAATGCTGCTAAAATGATGGAATTTGTGCCTAAAAGAGTAGAAAAAGGTTTTCAGAATGGAGAAAATACTGGTTACTAGACAGCATTTTCTTTTTTTCCTACAATTTTATAACAGCCTTTTTTCACAAGGATCAAAAAACTCAGGCCGGTTGGGTAAAAGAGTTAAAACTTTGTCCACAAGGTCGTTTACATACTGTATCCTTTGGTAAAGGGAAAATGTCCAAGGGGGTAATCTACGTCCATACTTTTTCTCATTTGATGTGTCTGATATGTGCATTCTTTTTCGGTGTAGCTGAATGTGCTGGCTTTTGACCTACTTTTTGGTACTGATAACAAATGAATAAATAGAAATTTGTGATTGGTCAAAAATGTAGACATACTTATTCTAAGGGCCCCTGCACAAATGCATGCTGGCAAATTTACGCCGTCTATCTTTTTTTAACCCTTTTCCAAACAATCCCTGGTTTTTATGGCCCTGAAAGAGAAACCTTTTGAAAACATCGTGGGAAAAAGACAAAATGCTGGTAACCATCATTTTCTCCTTTTCCCACAATGATTTCTACCTTCCAAGAACAAATTTCAATTTTTGAGTCACGTTAATTTTGTCGTCTGCAAATGCTTTCAATTTGGACCAGTCTAAAATTTTGTCGTTTGGTAAAGAGTTAAGCGGATACTTTTTGTTTAAACCACTAGTATTATTCTTATGACATTTACAGTTATATTCTCTTCTAAAGGATGTCCTGGTTCTGCGTGATTAAGTGTTAACCCTTAACCACATAATCCCGGGTCTTAACGACCCTAAGAAAAGAGGACTTTAGAAAACATTGTGGGGAAAAGGAGAAAATGCTGGTTACCAGCATTTTCTCCATTTCCCAAGATGTTTTCTGTCCATTCAAAGACAAATCACATTCTTTTAGTAACATCTGATTTGTGGTATGCAAATTATTTCAATTTAGACAAGTCTGGATTTTTGTCGTTTGGTTTATGTTGGGGTGCTGGTGTAGGAATATCAGCTGAGGCTAAAGCAAGACCAAATATATCATGCGTAACGACGCATGCGCACTTACTTTCAGTTTTGAATAACTGGTCTGTACTATGTTATCGGTTAAATCTGAACCAAATAGTGTCATACACGCTTGCTACTCATTCTACTTTCCATAATTTCCTCAAATTTGTATTTTGTGCAGAAGGTGACCAGACTTTCAAAAAAAAAAACAAAAAAATCCCAACAAATATATGTTTTGGAAATAAATGTCTGTTTATCACGAGGAAATAATAATTATGAGAATCAAATCATGAAATTTGAAAAGGCATCTCTCTCTCTCTCTCTCTCTTCTCTTCTCTTCTCTCTTCTCTTCTCTTCTCTCTTCTCTTCTCTTTTCTTCTCTTTCTCTCTCTCTCTCTCTCTCTCTCTCTCTCTCTCTCTCTCTCTCCCTCTCTCTCTCTCTCTCTCTCTCTCTTCTCTCTCTCTCTCTCTCTCTCTCTCTTCTCTCTCTCCTCTCTCTCCTCTCTCTCTCTTCTCTCTCTCCTCTCTCTCTCTTTCTCTCTCTCTCTCTCTCTCTCTTCTCTCTCTCTTTCTCTCTCTCTCTCTCTCTCTCTCTCTCTCTTCTCTCTCTTCTCTCTCTCCTCTCTCTCTCTCTCTCTCTCTCTTCTCTCTCTGGGCAGGGGGTCGGGGCCTTGGTCAAAGTAAAGGAGCACACGTTAGATGGTGCTCAACTTTTTGCCATTTGTAAGACTTACATATATGCTACATATGTAGGTTTTATTCACAATTTACAAAACATCTCTACGGGTTTGTACATTTGGAAATGAGACAGAGGTTCATCGATACCTCAGCAGTTTTTCAAGCATAATAAATATTTCACTCTACTTCAGGTTGTCTTTATTTGTTGTAACAAACAGACTGAATTAAACGACCATTTAGAAAAAAATACATAAGCTCGTTTGTCTCTGAAACCAATCAAACTCTTGAATTCTGTTTTAAAATTAAACGTAAAATATTTTATCCCCACGTCTAAATATAGCATTAAAATTCTAGAAACCCGTATTGGTATATAAACAGACGTAGCCCGGGGGTACTAACTGTTTAAACTATCAATACAAAAGAATGACCATTATGTTTACCCGATATCCAATATAAAAGTCTTCTTGAAGCAGCTAATCACATATTAATTATTTTTTTTATCCGTTCTTCTACCTTATCATTTTGTATTTTTTCAGTAATTACCTCCTTAGAGTGTCTGTCTGTCTGTCCGTCTGTCTGTTCACCGGGCTCTAATGTCAGACAGGGTCTGGCGGCACTGAAAGGATCTTATACAAAATATTGGTGAAGAGACTTCAGGATAGGTGCATTGGTCACCTCGATGGACCTGAAAGCTTGTTTAACATGGCTTCTTTTTCCACAGTGTTTTCTACCCAATAAAAAGACAGAAATCATCCTTTGAGCTACATTTATTTTGTCGTCTGCATGTGGTTTCAATTTGGTCGAGTCGAAAATATTACCATTTGGTAAAGACTTAACACGTCTATTTAACTTTTACCAAACGACAAAGTTTTACAATAAAATTATTGTCCAAATTGAAAATATATGCAGACGGCAAAAAAAAAAAAAAATGTCAAAAATTGAAATTTGTTGTTCAAAGGGTGGTACACATGGTAGAAAAAGGATAAAATACTTATTACCAGTATTTTCTCCTTTTTACACCATATTTTTAAAAGGACTCTTTCTCAAGGTCATTAAAACTCAAGACCTTGTGAAAAGGATTAAAATGCATAGATCATTATAAATAATTAAGAAACAGTAAAAGAGGAACGAAAAAAAAACACTTTTATGTCGTTTTCCAAGTGAACTGCATTTAATTCTTATAGCTCTGGAAAAAATTGAACGAGAGATTTTTATCTTATATGCTTGGGTAATTGATTGATTGGGTGGTTTTTAACACCGTGTTCAACATCATGTCAGTTATTTTACGGCGGCTGGTGCACCTATCCACGCTTTCCTGAAGTTTCTTTTACCAGTACTCTGCACAATATTCTTTCCTTACCAAGCCATTGGCTGCTTTGCCACATAACCGTTGTCGAAACAATGGTCAGCGGTGAAAGAGGAATGAGTCCTGTCGCAATGACTATCATCAGTCCTCGGAAAGAAACTGGCCGAGCCGGTGATCGAACCTGCGACCCTTGTTCTCAAGTACTGCATAATACCGACTGAACTACCGGGACTCGGCTATATGCTCGGATAAAAATGCGGACGATATATTTTCAATTTTAGACTGCATGTTCTGTGCCGTCTCGTCTTGATTTATGCCGTCCACAAAAACCTCTTGTTTAATGTTTTATGTCACTTAACCTTATTTTAGTTATATCGAAGTTACTGCTCACGTATTGATGTATGTTCTGGGTTTTACAAGTAGGCTAAGGCTCCGAAGTGTCTTGCCCAAGGACACTCCCACGAAAACTCAGTGAAGCTCAAAGCCAGGACCTCTAGTTGAAGAGCCCTACACTTTAACATTAAGCCAGGCAAGAAAACATCTTTTTTTTCGCGTAACGTAAACCCTTAACAACAAGGCAAAATTTTAGACTGGACCATTTAAAAGTAGTTGCAGACAATAAACTGAATTTGGCTAGAATGGTGAGATTTGTCCGTGAAAAGGTAAAAAAAAACATTGTGGAAAAGGAGAAAGCAGCGCTTCTCCTTTCCCTTCAATGTTTCAAAACCTTTCTTCGCCAGGGTCGTTAATAGTCAGGATTGTGTGGTAAAGGGTTAAAGAGATACAAAGCTAGTAAATGCTGACATATTCATGTATGTTCTTGATTTCACCGGTATACTAAGGCTCTGAAATGTCTTGCCCAAGGACACTCCCACGAAAACCCAGTGAGGTCTAAACCCGGGACCCCACAAAATGATAGATTTTAAGATAAGTTGATGAATGGTAATCAATTTGTGAAATTCCTAACTGAATGGCGTATATATTCTTTGTTAGTTCGTGTAATTCTTGATCAACTAGGAATTCATGGCAAAAGTTTTGAGCTGTTCAAATCTTGGCCATGAATTCCCGATTCCAAAAAATCTAAGTTAATTTGTAACCAATTTGTCGTGCATTCTTATGCATCATACCTAAATCGTTATTGATTCACAGGCATTAGTATGTATTCTTAACTTATTAGGAGATTCGTGATACCCAAGCAGGGTTGATGGCCTTTAATACTTATCCTGAGAGAAAATTTGACGGATTGTAAAGAACAGTCACGAATTCATTTTTATTCGTACCAGATTCGTACAAGAATTCGAAGTGCTCTTAACTGATTCGTAGCTAATTTCAAATGTTGGTGCAGTATATCTAACAATCTTTTTGTAAATCGTGGTAATATCTTGACAATATTAGTTCGATTCCAGTCGCATCCCACGAACATTCGTAACACTATCCTCCTTGTATTGTAACTAAAGTAATAGATCTTTACGAATCGGACAAGAAAGTCTACAAAATTCCACGATTTCAGACATTTATCAATTCGTGGCAGTTCACGGGATTCGTGGTGTATGTGGAAAGGTAGCCTACGTCCAATCTAATGGGCTCTTTCAGATAGTATAGAAATTAAAGTCTGACTTTTCCTCTGCAGTATTGTTATTGATTTCAGTGTATTTATCGTTACCACCTGTTGCACGTAAGGGCTACGCCCTCGAAAGACTGTAAGTTATATTACGTGACAAAGTGAAGGACACAGGATTAAACCCATTCTAAGTTACGCAGGGCACATTAACGTACTTAGTGTATACATAGAACCGTCACACGGGAACTATGTTTAACTTCTCATCCAGAAAACGTTTTTGTAATTTTAGATGGCCGGCCATGGGGATTGAACCTACACCCTCAAGTGGCCCGAATATTGATGTTCACAAGTCTTATACTTTACCATCTGAGCCTTTGGGGGCTAGTCTCCTCTGAACTGTCCAGTATGGCGAAAACCACCAATAGAACTTCGAGGACGGAATAACATTAATTTTATGTTCTTACTATGATTGACTGCATATAAGGACATATTCCCCATAACGCACTATACGCAAGGCGCGTTAACAATCAACTTGATAGCAGCATTTCCAGAAACATTACGAAAAAAAAAATTTTTTTTCGCAAGACGGCTACCAACATAAATACTGAAAAGAATTTCTTAAATCTTATGTATAAAGAGTAAGACAAAGAGACTTAGCAAGCTTTGAGGAAACAATGGATGAATTAATTGGTGAAGAAAGAACGCCTCGTTGATATCATGCAAATCTTTTCGATTTCCTTTTAAATTCATGAACAGCTATAAAAATCAATCTATCATCTCAATCTGATATGTGTGAATTACCTCAAAAGCAATGTAGTTACCCTTTAACTGTTGAGGAAATCAAACGAGAAAATTTCAATTTAAAGTATAAATCCAAAATACTGTAACTGTAAGATTCCCGTTTGTCGGGGAAAAGTTCAAGTATTCGACAGATTAGATCTAAGATCAGACTTCATATTCTGTGCAGTCTGATCTTCATCTACACCGTCCGATAAAGCGCATGAATCACGCTTGGTAAACTCAGGGTTAATATTTATTGGATGAAACTTACTGGCTTTTGATATTGTGCATCTCTTCAATCATTATATTCAGTTTCAGATTTAAAGACCTAGTTACTACTTTGATGGAATCTATTTGCTAGTTATTGATTTTTCCCCACGAAATATTACATAAACTACTCTTTTTTTTTTTTCGGGGGGGGGGGGGTTTTATCACCTTCTGGTACACTTAAACTTGTGAAGTATATGTAGAATTTTATTTCGTAAACTGCACGTTTAAAAGTCTCAATATAGGGGCGTAGAAGTGTTGGCTATATGGTGAGAGGAATATTATGGCGCGATTTGCAATTTTTTAAGTCAGTTATCGTTATTTAAAAAGCTCAAAAGATGGGAAAATCTGTTTTGATTTTTGATATCTTTATTTACAAATAATCCAAAATTACAGAAATACAGCGTTTTTGTCTATGGCGGTAAAGTCGAAACAAAAAATAGAAGTTAATCTTTTGCAACTACAGTTTCCCAACTATAGTTGCTTTTGCGGTCAATGTAGATCAAGATCAGACTAAACAAAACGTGCAGTCTGATCTCTGATCTACACTGTCCGCTAAGTTTAAACACTTCAGCACATTTTACAACTACAGTTTCCCAATTATAGTTGCTTTGGCGGTCAGTGTAGATCAAGATCAGAATGAAACGTATGGTCTGAATACGGAAAATTATGTTGTTGTAACTTTCCTGGTGCTTGTATTTGATCGGAGCCGCGTGAAAAAATTTGTTATATCGAAGACTGAATCATGAGTTAGACTGGTTCTTTGACATGCAGAAAATTGACAGATGAAAAAAAGTATCGACCAAGGTCAGCCTGCGCAAACTGCGCAGGCTGACCCGGGTCGATAGCTTTTGCATTTGCATTTTGCATTTGCATTTGTATTAAGCCTGCTCTACACAGAAAATAGCTTACATGATTTAGATAGGTGAAAAAAAATCTGACGAAAAGACAGCCGAGCCCCGGTAGCTCAGTCGGAAGCGTACAGGACTTGAGAAAAGGAGGTCGCTGGTTCGATCTCCGGCTCGGCCAATTTCTTTCCCAGGATTGTTGATAGTCATTGTAACAGGATTTATTCCTCTCTCACAGTTGACCATTGTTTCAACAATAGTCATGTGGGAAAGCAGCCACTGGCTTGGGAAGAATATTGTGTGGAGAACTGGTAAAAGAAACTCCAGGAAAGCATGGATAGGTGCACTGGCCGCCGCTGTATACCTGAAATAAAGGCCCGGTAGAGGCTAAAATATCAAAGCAGGTGTCATAATACATCAAAATTTAAATCATACCATTTAAAAGTATGGAAAATATTGTGGAGATGACAGTCTGTTATCGTGTGGATTGGCCATGTGTTAGTCGCTGGCAGAAAAAATAATTTTAAAATCTGTGAAATAGTAAACAAAAGGCACAGCTACCTTGCATTTCTTAACCTAATTTTGAAATTAATTTCTCTGTCAGCGACTAACATTTGGACCGAACGTACAGTGACAGATTGTATCTTCAGAATTCCCATACTTTTAAATGGTATGATATAAATTTAGATGCATTTAAACACCCGCTTTGTTTTCATTTGGCCTTCATTGTTACTTAAAGTTAAAATGGCGTTAAACAGCATACAATCAATCAACTGACGGAAAGAAACCTTTCAGACGAGAAAACCCTGTCCTGCCGGCGCTACCAGTGCTTTGATCTTACTAAGCCAAGATAACGTTGCCAACATGTTTTCCTCTTGTAAATGAAAACTTTCAAAAAACACTGTTGGAACAGGAAAAATTCCTTGTAACAATCTTCTGTTCCGACATTTTTTTTCATGGTGTCTTTTCTCTTAAAGTTAACTTTTGTGTACGTCATAGTGCTCATAAAGGAAGTTCAAAAAGCCAACGCGTTATAAAGGCCAGGCGTCGTTCAGAAACCTTCAAGGCGTAGAGTACCTTTGTATAAAAAACGGACGGTACCATTCAGCCAACATCAACGCATGAAAACCCATTCTCAGAGCTCTTAAAGGCTATGTTTTACCCTTTATCACACAATGCCAGGATTTAAAGAGCTTGAGGAAGAAGGCTTCGAAAAACATTGTGGAAAAAGGAGAAAATGCTGGTAACCAGCATTTTCTCCTTTTCCCACAAAGTTTTCTGCCCTTTCACTGACTAACATTTTATTATCTGAGCCACATTGGATTATTCGTCTACAAATGTTTTAGATTTGGACAAGTCCAAATTTTTATTGTTCGGTAAAAGGTTAATGGCTGTGTTTAAACGCCATTCATGAACACTGGGAACATCTGGTGTTAGGTAGTAATCCATTGTGTAGGAGACAGGGTAGGGAGAAATCGAATTCAACTATGGTCCAAAAGGTTAGAAATAGGAGGAAATGTCGGATTATGTCTTGTATGGCTACGTGTACTGAAATATTGTTTTTAATGGATGTAATGTCTAGTGTAATTGCCTCCTTTTAATAAATGCAAATGACAGTGGCTCTACGCAAAATGTTTGGGTGCTGGTGTAGGATTATAAGCTGACGTTAAAGAAAGACCAAACACATCATGCGTAACGACGCATGCGCACTTACTTTCAGTTTTGAAGAGCTGGACTGTATTATTTTATCCGTTTAAACTGAACCAAATACTGCATATAGGGTTTTGCTCTACTCATTCTACTTTCTCTCATTTCCCCAAAATTGTAGCACAACAGAAGGTGAACAGATTTTCAACAACAAAAAAGACAAACCCCCAACAAATATATGTTTTGGAAATGAATGTCTGTTTATCACGAGAAAGTAATAATTATGAGGATCAAATCATAGAATTTGGAAAGGCCAGATAAATTGTGGGTAAAGGCATTTTCCTCTTTTATTTTACCTTTTATATATACTCTCTCTCTCTCTCTCTCTCTCTCTCTCTCTCTCTCTCTCTCTCTCTCTCTCTCTCTCTCTCGGGGGTTGGGCAGGGGGTCGGGCAGGGGGTCGGGGCCGTTGGTCAAAGGAAAGGAGCACACATTTGGTGGTGCTCAACTTTTTGCCACTTGTAAGGCTTCCGTAATTATGTTTTAAAATTATACGTAAAATATTTTATCCCCACGTCTAAATATAGCATTAAAACTCTAAGCCCTAGAAACCCGTTTTGGTATGTTAGACGTAGCCCAGGGGTACTAACTGTTTAAACTATCACTACAAAAGACTGATCACTATGTTTACCTGATATCGAATATAAAAGTCTTCTTGAAGCAGCTAATCACATATTAATTATTCTTTTATCCGTTCCTCTACCTTATCATTTTGTATTTTTTTAGTAATTACCTCTTTAGAGTGTGTGTGTGTGTGTCTGTCTGTCCGTCTGTCTGTCTGTTCACCGGGCTCTAATGTCAGACAGGGTCTGGCGGCACTGAAAGGATCTTATGCAAAATATTGGTGAAGAGACTTCAGGATAGGTGCATTGGTCGCCTCGATGGACCTGAAAGCTTGTTTAACATGACTTTAGCCAGCATATTCTTCTTTTTCCACAATGTTTTCTACCCAATAAAAGACAGAAATCATCCTTTGAGCTACATTTATTTTGTCGTCTGCATGTGCTTTCAATTTGATCGACTTGAAAATATTACCATTTGGTAAAGACTTAACACGTCTATTTAACTTTTACCAAACGACAAAGTTTTACAATAAAATTATTGTCCAAATTGAAAATATAAGCAGACGGCAATAAAAAAAATCTCAAAAAATTGAAATTTGTTGTTAAAAGGGTGGTACACATGGTAGGAAAAGGAGAAAATTGTGAATACCAGTATTTTCATATTTTTTCACCATATTTCTAAAAGAACTCTTTCTCAAGGTTATTAAAACTCAAGACCGTGTGAAAAGGGTTGAAATGCATAAGATCATTATAAATAATTAAGAAACAGTAGAAGAGGAACGAAAAAAAAAAAAAACCCACTTTATGTTTCTTGTTTTCCAAGTGAACTGCATTTAATTCTTATAGCTCTGGAAAATATTGAACGAAAGATTTTATGTTATATGCTCGGATAATTGATTGATTGTGTGGTGTTTAACACCGTGTTCAACATCATGTCAGTTATTTTAGGGCGGCCGGTGCACATATCCACGCTTGTCTGAAGTTTCTTTTACCAGTACTCAGCACAATATTTTTTCCTTACCTAGCCATTGGCTGCTTTGACACATAACCGTTGTCGAAACAATAGTCAGCGGTGAAAGAGGAATGAGTCCTGTCGCAATGACTATCATCAGTCCTCGAAAAGAAACTGGCCGAGCCGGTGATCGAACCTGCGACCCTTGTTCTCAAGTACTGCACGATACCGACTGAACTACCGGGGCTCGGCTATATGCTCGGATAAAAATGCGGACGATATATTTTCAATTTTAGACTGCACGTTCTGTGCTGTATCGTCTTGATTTATGCTGTCCACTAAAACCTCTTGTTTAATGTTTTATGTCACTTAACCTTATTTCAGTCATATCAAGTTTACTGCTTACGTATTGATGTATGTTCTGAGTTTCACCAGTAGGCTAAGGCTCCGAAGTGTCTTGCCCAAGGACACTCCCACGAAAACTCTGAGGCTCAAACCCAGGACCTCTAATTGAAGAACCCTACACTTTAACACTAAGCAAGGCAAGAAAACATCTTTCTTTTCGCATATGGTCAACCCTTAACAACAACGCAAAATTTTAGACTAGACCATTTAAAAGTATTTGCAGACAATAAACTGAATTTGGCTAAAATGGTGAGATTTGTCCGTGAAAAGGTAAAAAAACATTGTGGAAAAGGAGAAAGCAGCGCTTCTCCTTTCCCCTAAATGTTTCAAAAACTTACTTCGCCAGGGTCGTTAAAATTCGGGATTGTGTGGTAAAGGGTTAAAGAGATACAAAGCTAGTAAAAGCTGACATATTCATGTATGTTCTTGATTTCACCAGTATGCTAAGGCTCTGAAGTGTCTTGACCAAGGACACTCCCACGAAAACCCAGTGAGGTCCAAACCCGGGACCCCACAAATTGATAAATTTTAGGATTGGTTGATGAATGGTAATCAATTTGTAAAATTCCTAACTGAATGGCGTATATATTCTTAATTAGTTCCTGTAATTCTTGAGCAACTAGGAATTCATGGCAAAAGTTTTGAGCTGTTCAAATCTTGGCCATAAATTCCCGATTCGAAAAAATCTAAGTTAATTTGTAACCAATTTGTCGTGCATTCTTATACATCATACCTAAATCGTTATTGATTCGTAGGCAATAGTATGTATTCTGAACTTATTCGGAGATTCGTGATGCCCAAGCAGGGTTGATGGCTTTTAATACTTATCCTGAGAGAAAATTTGACGGATTGTAAAGAACAGTCACGAAGAATTCATTTTTATTCGTACCAGATTCGTACAAGCATTCGAAGTGCTCTTAACTGATTCGTAGCTAATTTCAAATGTTGGTGCAGTATATCTTTTTGTAAATCGTGGTAATATCTTGACAATATTAGTTCGATTCCAGTCGCATCCCACGAACATTCGTAACACTATCCTCCTTGTATCGTAACTAAAATAATAGATCTTTACGAATCGGACAAGAAAGTTTACAACATTCCACGAATTCAGACATTTATCAATTCGTGGCAGTTCACGGGATTCGTGGTGTATGTGGAAAGGTAGCCTCCGTCCAATCTAATGGGCTCTTTCAAATAGTATAGAAATTAAAGTCTGACTTTTCCTCTGCAGTGTTGTTATTGATTTCAGTTTATTTATTGTTACCACCGGTTGCACGTATGGGCTACGCCCTAGAAAGACTGTAAGTTATATCACGGGACAAAGTGAAGGACACAGGATTAAACCCATTCTAAGTTACGCAGGGCACATTAACATACTTAGTGTATACATAGAACCGTCACACGGGACCTATGTTTAACTTCTCATCCAGAAAACGTTTTTGTAATTTTAGATGGCCGGCCATGGGGATTGAACCTACACCCTCAAGTGGCCCGAATATTGATGTTCACAAGTCTTATACTTTACCATCTGAGCCTTTGGGGGCTAGTCTCCTCTGAACTGTCCAGTGTGGCGAAAACCACCAATAGAACTTCGAGGACGGAATAACATTAATTTTATGTTCTTACTATGATTGACTGCATACAAAGATATATCGCCCATAACGCACTATACGCAATGCACGTTAACAATCAACTTGATAGCAGCATTTCCAGAAACATTACCAAAAAAAATTTCTTTTTCGCAAGACGGCTACCAACATAAATACTGAAAAGAATTTCTTAAATCTTATGTATAAAGAGTAAGACAAAGAGACTTAGCAAGCTTTGAGGAAACAATGGATGAATTAATTGGTGAAGAAAGAAACGCCTCGTTGATATCATGCAAATCTTTTCGATTTTCTTTTAAATTCATGAACAGCTACAAAAATCAATCTATCATCTCAATCTGATATGTGTGACTTACCTCAAAAGCAATGTAGTTACCCTTTAACTGTTGAGGAAATCAAACGAGAAAATTTCAATTTAAAGTATAAATCCAAAATACTGTAACTGTAAGATTCCCGTTTGTCGGGGAAAAGTTCAAGTATTCGACAGATTAGATCTAAGATCAGACTTCATATTCTGTGCAGTCTGTTCTTCATCTACACCGTCCGATAAAGCGCATGAATCACGCTTAGTAAACTCAGGGTTAATATTTATTGGATAAAACTTACTGGCTTTTGAAATTGTGCATCTCTTCAATCATTATATTCAGTTTTAGATTTTAAAGACCTAGTTACTACTTTAATGGAATCTATTTGCTAGTTATTGATTTTTTCCAACGAAATATTACATAAACTACTCTTTTTTTTTCGGGGGGGGGGGGTTTATCACCTTCTGGCACACATAAAATTGTGAAGTATATGTAGAATTTTATTTCGTAAACTGCACGTTTAAAAGTCTCAATATAGGGGCGTAGAAGTGTTGGCTATATGGTGAGAGGAATATTATGGCGCGATTTGCAGTTTTTTTAGTCAGTTATCGTTATTTAAAAAGCTCAAAAGATGGTAAAATATGTTTTGATTTTTGATATCTTTATTTACAAATAATTCAAAATTACAGAAATACAGCGATTTTGTCTATGGCGGTAAAGTCGAAACAAAAAATAGAAGTTAATCTTTTGCAACTACAGTTTCCCAACTATAGTTGCTTTTGCGGCCAATGTAGATCAAGATCAGACTAAACAAAACGTGCAGTCTGATCTCTGATCTACACTGTCCGCTAAGTTTAAACACTTCAGCACCTTTTACAACTACAGTTTCCCAATTATAGTTGCTTTGGCGGTCAGTGTAGATCAAGATCAGAATGAAACGTATGGTCTGAATACGGAAAATTATGTTGTTGTAACTTTCCTGGTGCTTGTATTTGATCGGAGCCGCGTGAGAAAATATAGATGACTGAATCATGAGTTAGACTGGTTCTTTGACATGCAGAAAATTGACAGATGAAAAAAAGTATTGACCAAGGTCAGCCTGCGCAAACTGCGCATTTGTAAGACTTACATATATGCTACATATGCAGCTTTTATTCACAATTTACAAAACATCTCTACGGGTTTGTCTATTCTGAAATGAGACAGAGGTTCATTGATACCTCAGCAGTTTTTCAAATATAACAAATATTTCACTTTACTTCAGGTTGTCTTTATTTGTTGTGACAAACAGACTGAATTAAACGACCATTTAGAAAAAAACTACATACCCTCGTTTGTCTCTAACCAAACAAACACTTAAATTCTGTTCTAAAATTAAACGTAAAATATTTAATCCCCACGTCTAAATATAGCATTAAAAATCTAAGCCCTAGAAACCCGTATTGGTATGTTAGACGTAGCCCGGGCGTACTAACTGTTTGAACTATCAATACAAAAGACTAACCACTATGTTTACCTGATATCGAATATAAAAATCTTCTTGAAGCAGCTAATCACATATTAATTATTCATTTATCCGTTCCTCTACCTTATGATTTTGTATTTTTTCAGTAATTACCACTTTAGATTGTCTTTCTGTCTGTCTGTTCACCGGGCTCTAATGTCAGACAGGGTCTGGCGGCACTGAAAGGATCTTAAGCAAAATATTGGTGAAGAGAAACTACAGGATAGGTGCATTGGTCGCCTCGATATACCTGAAAGCATGTTTAATATGGCTTTGACCAGCATATTCTTCTTTTTCCACAATGTTTTCTACCCCATCAAAGACAGAAATCATCCTTTGAGCTACATTTATTTCGTCGTCTGCATGTGGTTTCAATTTGGTCGAGTCGAAAATATTACCATTTGGTAAAGACTTAACACGTCTATTTATCTTTTGCCAAACGACAAAGTTTTACGGTAAAATTATTGTCCAAATTGAAAATATATGCAGACGGCAATAAAAATATCTCAAAAATTGAAATTTGTTGTTCAAAGGGTGGTACATATGGTAGGAAAAAAGAAAATGCTGATTATCAGTATTTTCACCTTTTTTCACCATATTTTTAAAAGGACTCTCTTTCTCAAGGTCATTAAAACTCAAGACCGTGTGAAAAGGGTTAAAATGCATAGATCATTATAAATAGTTAAGAAACAGTAAAAGAGGAACGAAATAAAAAAAAAACACTTTTATGTTTCTTGTTTTCCAAGTGAACTGCATTTAATTCTTATAGCTCTGGAAAAAATTGAACGAAAAATTTTTATCTTATATGCTCGGATAATTGATTGATTGTGTGGTGTTTAACACCGTGTTCAACATCATGTCAGTTATTTTACGGCGGCCGGTGCACCTATCCACGCTTTCCTGAAGTTTCTTTTACCAGTACTCAGCACAATATTCTTTCCTTACCAAGCCACTAGCTACTTTGCCACATAACCGTTGTCGAAACAATAGTCAGCGGTGAAAGAGGAATGAGTCCTGTCGCAATGACTATCATCAGTCCTCGGAAAGAAACTTGCCGATCCGGTGATGGAACATGCGACCCTTGTTCTCAAGTACTGCACGATACCGACTGAACTACCGGGGCTCGGCTATATGCTCGGATAAAAATGCGGACGATCTATTTTCAATTTCAGACTGCACTTTCTGTGCTGTCTCGTCTTGATTTATGCCGTCCACAAAAACCTCTTGTTTAATGTTTTATGTCACCTAACCTTATTTCAGTCATATCAAAGTTACTGCTCACCTATTGAGGTACGTTCTGAGTTTAACCAGTAGGCTAAGGCTCCGAAGTGTCTTGCCCAAGGACACTCCCATGAAAACCCAGTGAGGCTCAAACCCAGGACCTCTAGTTGAAGAGCCCTACACTTTAACATTAAGCCAGGCAAGAAAACATCTTTCTTTTCGCGTAAGGTAAACCCTTAACAACAGGGCAAAATTTTAGACTAGACCATTTTAAACTATTTGCAGACAATAAACTGAATTTGGCTAAAATGGTGAGATTTGTCCGTGAAAAGGTAAAAAAACATTGTGGAAAAGGAGAAAGCAGCGCTTCTTCTTTTTCTTCAATGTTTTAAAAACCTTTCTTCGCCAGGGTCGTTAATAGTCAGGATTGTGTGGTAAAGGGTTAACGAGATAAAAAGCTAGTAAAAGCTGACATATTCATGTATGTTCTTGATTTCACCAGTATGCTAAGGCTCTGAAGTATCTTGCCCAAAGACACTCCCACGAAAACCCAGTGAGATCCAAACCCGGGACCCCACAAATTGATAAATTTTAGGATTGGTTGATGAATGGTAATCAATTTGTGAAATTCCTAACTGAATAGCGTATATATTCTTAGTTCGTGTAATTCTTGAGCAACTAGGAATTCATGGTAAAGTTTTGAGCTGTTCAAATCTTGGCCATAAATTCCCGATTCCAAAAAATTGTAGTTAATTTGTAACAAATTTGTCGTGCATTCTTATGCATCATACCTAAATCGTTATTAATTCGAAGGCATTAGTATGTATTCTTAATTGATTTGGAGATTCGTGATGCCCAAGCAGGGTTGATGGCCTTTAATTCTTATCCTGAGATAAAATCTGACGGATTGTAAAGAATAGTCACGAATTCATTTTTATTCGTACCAGATTCGTACAAGAATTCGAAGTGCTCTTAATTGATTCGTAGCTGATTTCAAATGTTGGTGTAGTATATCTAATAATCTTTTTGTAAATCGTGGTAATATCTTGATAATATTAGTTCCATTCCAGTCGCATCCCACGAACATTCGTAACACTATCCTCCTTGTATCGTAACTAAAATCCTAGATCATCACGAATCGGACAAGAAACTTTACAAAATTCCAAGAATTCAGACATGTATCAATTCGTGGCAGTTCACGAGGTTTGCGGTGATTGTGGAGTGGTAGCCTACGTCCATCTAATGGGCTCTTTCAGATAGTATAGAAATTAAAGTCTGACTTTGCCTCTGCAGTGTTGATATTGATTTCAGTTTATTTATCACCGGTTGCACGTATGGGCTACGCCCTAGAAAGACTATAAGTTATATTACGGGCCAAAGTGAAGGACACAGGATTAAACCCATTCTAAGTTACGCAGGGCACTTTAACGTAATTAGTGTATACATAGAACCGTCACACGGGACCTATGTTTAACTTCTCATCCAAACAACGTTCTTGTAATTTTAGATGGCCGGCCATGGCGAGTGAACCTACACCCTCAAGTGGCCCGAATATTGATGTTCACAAGTCTTATACTTTACCATCTGAGCCTTTGGGGGCTAGTCTCCTCTAAACTGTCCAGTGTGGCGAAAACCACCAATAGAACTTCGAGGACGGAATAACATTAATTTTATGTTCTTACTATGATTGACTGCATACAAGGACATATCGCCAATAACGCACTATTCGCATGGAAGAACTTTGACATTGCACTATTTGTGCTTTTACCATTCTTGACTGAAATGATAGAAAACACAAGGGTGTAACGTTCATAACGCACAATTCGCAAGTGAGTAGAAGAACTTTGACATTGCACTATTTGTGCTTTTAACATTTTTGACTGAAAAGATAGAAAAAGCAAGGATGCAACGCCCATAACACATAATACGCAAGTGAGTAGAACTTTGAAATCGCGCTATTTGTGCTTCTAACATGATTTACTGAGAAAGTGGAAAACGCAAGGGCATAACGCCAATAACGCTCAATACGCAAGTTCATAAAAGAACATTGACATTATAATATACGTGCTATTACTTCTATTTGCATTTCGATGCCCAGTTGTTATTACTCAATTCATTTTCTGGTGCTGTAAATGTGTATGTTTTATTTTTCGGTCGTTTATTTGTTTTGTATTAAGGTCTTTTCAAATCGATCCTTCGTTTTTAAGATCCATGGATCCTCACCTTTTCCCACAATAGTTTCTGTTTTGTTTTTCTAACGCTATTGTTAAGTGGTAATTGATCGAAAGAATGAATGAATGAATGAATGTTGTCATGCTTGCTGGAGTATTTTCTTCTGAAAGGAATGAAAATAAAATAATAATAATAATAAAAAAAAAATGAACAATAGATTAAGCATACCGATTCAACTGTTGTGTTAATGGGGAAAACAGTTATGACCCCCGGGCTATATCAACTCACTCACCGATACGGGTACTAAAAGCCTAACTTTTCTACTCTATTTATAGTCTTTGGGTGAAATACTTTCAAGTTGCATTATTTAAAACAGAATTTGAACAACTGCTTAGTTTAAGAGACGGAGGGGAGTATGACCTTTGCTTTAATTGATCCTTTGTATTATATCGTTTTGCTCCAAAGAAACGCGTAAACCTGTTATAAAGAAACAGATTTATCATTTGTAAAAATCTACTGAGGAGTCGATGAACCCACGTCTAAATTTCGGTATCAACAAAGCCATCGGACGGTTTGATAAATTTTAAATAAAACCTGCATAATCCACATACAATTAAGCCTCAAAGAAGGCGAAAAGTCGAGCTCCGCAGAACGGATGCTCCTTCACTTTGGTCCCCGGCTCCCGCCCCCTACCCCCCCCCAGCCCAGCCTAGCCCAGCCCAGCCCAGCCCAGCCCAGAGAGAGAGGAGGGGGCAGAGAGAGAGAGAGAGAGGGGGGTGAGAGAGAGAGAGAGAGGGGGGGGTGAGAGAGAGAGAGGGGGGGTGAGAGAGAGAGAGGGGGGGTGAGAGAGAGAGAGGGGGGGTGAGAGAGAGAGGGGGTGAGAGAGAGAGAGAGAGAGAGGGGGGGTGAGAGAGAGAGGAGGAGAGAGAGAGGGGGGTGAGAGAGAGAGAGAGAGGAGGAGAGAGAGAGAGAGAGAGAGAGAGGGGAGAGAGAGGGGGGAGAGAGAGAGAGGGGGGAGAGAGAGAGGGGGGAGAGAGAGAGAGAGAGAGAGAGAGAGAGAGTTCAAATCTTCCTCTCCTTTTCAAGTATTTCGCTCTAACATCTGTAAAATAGACGAATTCTGAAAAAGCATACGAATCAGCATTAATTGGAAGAATGATGTCATGCGTATTTCGTTAGTTTGCTTACACAAAATCACTGAGATGCATTAAACACTCTTTTCCTAGAGCATGGCTCATATATGGCTAGCAACACGCGAAAAGGGGCATTCGGACATAAGCGTAAAGTGTCGTCTCGGATCAGCCTGCGCAGTCCGCGCAAACTAATCCGAAACGACACTTTCCGTTTTTATGTAATTTTCTATTTTGCGCAAGTCTAATGATGGACAAAATCTAATGTAGTCGTAAAGTGCCGTCTCGGATTTGCCTACGCGGACTGCGCAGGCTGATCCGAGACGACACTTTACGCAAATGTCCGAATACCCCTTTTTGCGTGTTGCAGGTCATATTGAATTTTATACAACATAATTCTATTGAATTTTGTATTTAAACCATACTCTGGCAAAAAGAGGCTTAATACATTTCCGTGATGCATTATACCAAGCAAGGCATCACCTAATTATGGATTCATAACATTTAATTTTTTTTCAAACAACCGACTGAATCATGGGGTAGATGTATCCTTTGACATGCAAAATAAATTGAAGATAGCGAAAAGTTTCGGCCCATGTCAGCCTGCGCCGAATGTGCAGGCTGACATGTGTCGATACTTTTCGCAGATGCATTAAGCCCCCTTTTCACAGAGCATGGCGCATTTCTATAGCGATGACGGATGCCTGTCTTCTAGAATCAAGTTATACAGCATTCGTCGCCTTTGTCTGGCTCATCTCACGGACTCTACGTTGCTACCATGCTGGTCGTAACGCAGATTGTATTGTTTGTTAATTTTTTTTTTGTATTGGAGAAAACTGCCGTTTAAACAGCTTAGGTCATATCACGGCGGTCAGTGCACCTATGCATGCGTTTTCTGGCTTTCTCACATCAGTACCGACACAACTTTCCTTCCAAGCCACTGACAGCTTTTCTCACATGCATCATAGGTGAGAGGCGAAAAATCGCCGGGAGGAAAGTTTGCCTCAACCGGATATCGAATTCGCAACCATCAGGTTACGAGTCAGATTCACTGACCTCTGAGCTAGCCGGCCAAGCTAACATAGATTATAAACAATTAAAAAGCCTTGTTCTTCATATTGCTAGTTTCTCTTTGAATTCTCAATCACCTTCTATTTATATATGAGCCCCGCTCTGTGAAAAGGGGGCTTAAGACATCTGCGAAAAGTATCGACCCAGGCCAGCCTGTGCACTCCGCGCAGGCTGACTTGGACCGCAACTTTTCGCCATTCTTCAGTTTTCTGTATGTCCGAGGACCATTCTACCTCGGGATTCATTTATTTGTTAGAGGAAATGAAATTTTATGGATCCATAGTTATGTGATTACCTGCATGGTAAAATGCATCACTGAGATGCATTAAGCCCCCTTTTGCCAGAGCAAATTTACATATACATATTACTCATTTACATATAAGCCGCGCTCTGGCATAAGAGTGTTTAATGCATCTATGTGATGCATTGTACCAAGCAAGTCATCACATAAAGATGTATCCATATATATCCATATAAATCATGAGGTACACTGGTCCTTTGACATACGAAAAATAGACCAAAAAACAAAGTTTCGGCCCAGGTCAGCCTGCGCGGCCTGGGTCGAAAGTTTTTGCAGATGCAATCAATCCTTTTTCACATGGACCATAATTATGTTTTATTAATGGAAAAATATGTTTACTGACAATTCAAGGTATATCAACTTGATAGTGGCTTTTCCGGAAACATTACAGAATTCAATAACTTTTGTAAACATTACAAAATACAAAGATTTTTTTGGCAAGACGGCAATCAACATAATTACTGAAAAGAACTTTTTATAAATCGTTTGTAATAAGAGTACGACAAAGAGAACGAGACAGCTTTGAGGAAACAAGAGATAAATTGATTGGTGAAGATAGAAACCTCTCATCGATGCCATGCGAATCGTTTCGATTTTCTTTTAAATTCATGAACTGTCACAAAAATCAATCTATCATCTCAATCTGGTATGTGTGAATTACTGCAAAGCAATGTATTTACCCTTCAACTGTTGAAGAAACCAATCGCAACATTTAAGCTTAAAGTAAAATCCCTGATACTGCGACTCCAGGATTTGCTTATGTTGGACAAAAGTTCAGCGTGTCAGAACTTAGAGATCTAAGATCAAGATCAGACTGCACAGAACATGCAGCGTGATCTTAATTTAAACTGTCCGTCAAGGCGCATTAGTCACGCTTAGCATTTCAGGGTACGTGTTCATCAACCATTTTTATTTTTCATTGTAGAGTCTAATTATAGATTGAAAATGTAACACAGCGTCTGATTGGCTAAACCATTTGGCTTTGCCAATCAGAAGTTTTTTCACTTTCAAATTTGGAAAATTCTTGAGAATAAGACTAAGAGTGTTCTCAAGAGTGGTTGGTAAATACAATCCTAGGGTTGATATTATACTGGAAGAAACTCTCTGGTGTGTTGAAATATAGCATCTCTTCAATCATTATATTCAGTTTCAGATTTAGGGAAGAACTTCTTTGATGGAATCTATGTATATCATTGAAGTTTTCTCAAAAAAAAAAAAGAAAAAAATCATATAAAATACCCTCTTTTTCTGCAGGTTATCAGCATCAAGTATAGTTGCACAAGTGAACACAATTTGTACAATCTTATTTCGCAATCTACACGTATAAAAGTCTAAATAGAAGGGCGTAGAAAGTGTTGGCAATGTGATGAGAATATATAGAGGATATTTGTTTATCTCGGTGAAAGATCAAAATTTATTTCATCGAGTGAACATCATCGGTAATATTTTCGCTCCTGGCCGCGCCACTCGTGAAAATATTACCGATGATGTTCACGAGATGAAATAGATTTCGATCTTTAACTGAAGAAAACAAATGTTCTACTTATTTTATGCTTCTAACTTTCCCCCCCCCCTTTTTTTTGGGGGGGGGGGGAAAGGGGGCTTACATCAAAATCCAGTATAGTTGTTTTCGGTAATTTCCCGTGGCGTACCCCCTCTGCATAACAACGCATTACAATATTACGTAAAGCGCGAGGAATGTAGGGTAAATTACGTCATATTTCCATCTGGTTGAATGGCACGCTTTGTTTACCTAGGTAACTAGTGCACGGAAACTACTGTTTCCGCCTTCAATATTGAAGAGTTAGAAAATAAAATCGGTATTTTCATTGGTCGTAACCACGAAATATCAAACAATCATTCCATCGTTTTTTCTTGATAAAATTCTAAAAAGCATGAAATAAAAAGCGTGATTTGCACTCCTTTTAGCCATTTATCGTTACTTTAAAAGCAAAAAGACGGAGAGAAAAACATATGTCGATTCTTAAGCTAGAATATACGCCTAGAGAAAAACCGTCTGATGTTTTGCAAATAATCCAAAATTATAGAAATACAGGATTTTAATTGTCTATGGCGGTAAAGTCAGGAAAAAGTTAGAAAAAAAAAACAACCTTGAAGCGTCTTTCACAACTAGGTCTATAGTTGCTTTTGCAGTCAGTGCAGATCGAGATCAGACTGCACAAAACGTGCTGTCTGATCATTGATCTATACTGTCCTCTTAGTCTAAACACTACAGCACCTTTCACAACTATGGTTACTTTTGCGGCCAATGTAGGTTAAGATCAGACTGCACAAAACATGCATGTTGATTAATCCTTAGGCTGCTAAGCACAAATGAAGGACCTTTTGCGGACAGTGAAGATCAAGATCAGACTGCACAGAACGTGCAAAATGATTTTGTATCGACAGTGTCCGGTAAGGAGGCCTTTATTCAACAAAGGATTAAACGTTACAGCGCCTTTTTCAACTATGGTTGCTTTTGCGACCAGTGTAGCTCAAGATCAGACTGCTCGTCTTTGATCTACTCTTTCCGTTTAGCTTAAACACTACAGAAAAAAGCAACCATCACACTGCAATTAATTAGTATTTCTAGTCGGAATATGTTCGTCACCTCTGATGCACGAGAGAAAAGTAGTCAGTGTCAGTACTGGTGTGAGAGAGCCAGGAAACACATGCGTAGGTGCACTGACTGCCGTGATATGACATAAGCTGATAAAACGGGGTTAAACTCTAATTCAGACAAACAAACCGTCGTGTTAACTCGGTGCTCTCGGGGTTAAAACCTATCGGGGTCAACGTAGTTCTTCTTGCGGAGAAACAGGATAAGGTCACGCACTAGAAAATTACGAAATATGACCCGGGAAACCATATACGTAGTTTACATTATTTTTTTCAAATTTTGAATTGGTGTATAACATGTAAACTATCCATTTTTTAGGCATCTATTTCAACAGTGTTCAATTAATCATTCTTTCAAGGCTATATACATACCATGGCGTAAGTTCATGAAGGTTTAGAAAAATGTGGGTGGGGAAACTTTTTTAGGCCTTTTCAAAACAAATAATTGGATTTAACGATCCCGAAGGAAGAAAATTTAAAAAGAAAAAAAAAAAATGCTGATAACAAGCATTTTCTCTTTTTTACCTACAATGTTGTCACCTTTTCATAGGCAATTTTCTCATTTAATTTGGTCATATTTAAAGGCTGTCTTTTATTTTTGAAAATTCTCAAGTTTTGTCCATTTGGTCGTATTAAAAAAAGGCTGTCATTTTGTTTTGAAAATTCTCAAGTTTTGTCAATTTGCAAAGGGTTAAAACTTATTTTCAAGCATAAAAAGGATATATCTAGTAAATAAAAAGAAGAAAAATGAAAATAAAAACAATTCAAATGTTGAACTTACTGAGTATTTTCAAGCGTAAAAAACGATATACCTAGTAAATAAGAAGAAGAAAAATGAAAAAAAGAAAGGTGGAAGGGTGGGGTGGTGTGGGGGGGTTTCACTTTGAAGTTGAACTCACCCCATTTTTCTGCCGTCTAGCATAACTCTTTACCAGACGAAAAAATTTCAGCCTTGTCTAAATTGAAAGCACTTGCAGACGACAATTTTATTGTGGTTAAAAAGGTGCAAGTTTTCTTTGATAGGATAGAAAACATTGTGGGAAAAAGGAGAAAATGCTGGTTACCAGCATTTTCTCCTTTTCCCACAATGTTTTCAAAAGGCTTCACCCTCAGGGTCCTTAATACTTGGGATTGAGTGGTAAAAGGTCGATCCTTAGGCTGCGAAGCCCGACCCAAGGACCTTTTGTGGACAGTGTAGATCAAGATCTTGGATCTACACTGTCCAACAATGAGATATCTCCCCCCCCCCAAAAAAAAAAATAACGTTTGAAATAGCCAAATTTAGGTTTATACTACCGCCTCGAAAGTTTTATTATATGAACCATGCTCTGTGAAAAGGGGGCTGAATGCATCTGCGAAAAGTATCGTCCAGGTCAGCCTGCGCAGTCCGCGCAGGCTGACCTGAGCCGAAACGTTTCGTTATCCGTCAATTTTTTGTAGGTCCGAGGCCCAGTCTACCTCATAATTAAGTCAGTTATTAAAAAAGGTGGCTATTACGGATCCCAAAGTATGTAATGACTTGCTTGGTATCATGCATTACGGACATGCATTAAGCCGCCTTTTGCCAGAGCGCGGCTCAGATTTATTTATCAGGATGGAGGTAAAGGAAAGGAACAAAGAAGCTTGGCCCCGCTTTGCCAACGTCCCCGACCACTCCTGTAGATATACTTTGTTTAGATTTTGTGAATGTGACGTGAATGCCACAAAACACCACAGAAATATTAAAGGCCCCAATAGTGGCCAAATAATCAAAGCAGGTGTTAAAATGCATTTAAATTAAATTAAATTAAATAAAAGTATGGAAAATATTGTGAAGATGACAATCTGTTATTGGACAGTGAGTCCAAGTGTTAGTCGCTGGCAGAAAAATGGATTTCAAAATTAGGCAAAAAGTAAAACAAAAGATAGAGTAACCTGGCAGGTTTTAACCTACATGTAGGTTTGAAATTAACTTTCCTGTCAGCGACTAACCCTTGGACCAACCTTACAATACCAGATTGTTATCTTCACAATAATTTCCATACTTTTGAATGGTATGACTGAAATGTAAATGCATTTTAACACCCGCTTTGTTTACCTTTGGGGGCTATTGTTACTTTAACTTATAAAGAATCTTTTCATACAGCTTTGTCACTGACAGATTTTGACGTCACCAAGATATTTGCGTTTGACTTATAAAAAATCAAAATAGGCATGCAATCGAGTCTCTCAATATTTTGAAGAACTTTGGAATATTGCACATGTGTATCTTTTGCGTAAAATATCGATCGATTTTCAGCATGTCAAACGACCAGTCTTCCTGATTATTCGGTATGTTGTAAGAAAAAACGGATTTTAGGGATTTTTATGGATCAATAATTATGATATAGAGGATATTTGTTTTTTTCGGTGAAAGATCGAAATTTATTTCATCGAGTGAACACCATCGGTAATATTTTCACTCGTGGCTGCGCCACGAGTGAAAATATTACCGATGGTGTTCACTCGATGAAATGCGCCACGAGTGAAAATATTACCGATGGTGTTCACTCGATGAAATAAATTTCGATCTTTCACCGAAAAAAACAAATATTCTATTTATTTCATGCTTTTAACCCTTTCTGGGAGGAACTTTACCAAAATCCAGTACAGTTCTTTTCAGTTATTCCCCGTGGCGTACCCCTTCCGCATAGCAACGCATTACAATATTACGCCAAGCGCGAGAAATGTAAGGTAAATGACGTCATATTTCCATCTGGTTGTGAGTCACGCGCATTTTACCTAGGTAATTAGAATATAAAAATCGGTATTTTCACTGGTCGTACCCGTGGAATATCGAAAAATATTCTCACCGCTGTTTCTCGATATCCTACCGGAAAGCATGAAATGATGCGGTGATTTGTTTGGTATAATGCCTCACAGGGATGCATTAAGCCCCTTCAGAGCAGTCAGGGCATGGCTCATTTATATAATGTGAATCGAATATAATTGGCCTGCAACAGGCGAAAAGGGACATTCGGACATTTGCGTAAAGTAACGTCTCGGATCAACCTGCGCAGTCCGCGCAGACTAATCCGAAACGACACTTTCCGTTTTTAAGTAATTTTCTGTTTTTCGCAAGTCTACTGTAGCACAAAATCTAATGTCGGCGTAAAGTGCCGTCTCGGATTAGCCTGCGCGGATTGCGCAGGCTGATCCGAGACGACACTTTACGCAAATGTCCGAATGCCCCTTTTCACGTGTTGCAAGCCATATGGAAATATCGGCGAAACAAAACATTCGATATAATAACTTGTTTTAATCTTGAAAAAGGGAGATAATTTGAATTTCGCTAATAGTTCAGATTGTTGTGACATGAAACTTTTTGTACAGAGTGAGAAATTGACAGAACAAATTTAAATAAATCGAAGTGACGATGAATAAAGAATTAGGAATAGTCTTACTGTTTATAAAACCATTATTAAGTGGTATCATACTCCCTTTCTCCTCCTTAGACCTTGTCGATAAAATAAACAGTCGCCATCATGAGGTAAAACGTTGAAACGAAAAGGGCCTTGGTTTTACTGGAGTTTAACCGGATTTAACAGCTTACGCCACATCACGGCGGTCAGTGCATCTACGCATGTGCTTCCTGGTTTTCTCACACCAGTACTGACACAACTTTCTTTCCAAGTCACTAACTGCTTTTCTCACATGCATTAGAGGTGAGAGGCGAAAAATCGCCGGAAAGAAAGTTTGCCTAAACCGGATATCGAACTCACAACCACCAGGTCAAGAGTCAGATATGTTAACTACTGAGCTACCCGGCCGGGCTTAAAAAGGGCTTAAAAGTCTTAAAAAGTTTACAAAACCATCTTGAGATATAACGACCCTGATGAAAATGACTCAAAAAAAAAAAGAAAAGAGAAAGAGGATTATGCTGGTAACCAGCAATTTTGCTTTTCCCACAATGTTTTCAAACCTCTGAGAGACAAATGCCATCATTGAACCCTTAGCCTGCTAAGCGCGACCCTAAAACCTTTTGCAAACGTCGTAGATCAAGATCAGACTGCACAGAACGTGCAGTCTGATCTTTGATCTACGACTCCACGTTCTGTGCAGTCTGATCTTGATCTACGCTGTCCGATAAGGAGATATTTTTCTCCAAAAATTATCTTTGAAAGAGCGACATTACATTCGGGCCTTTACTATCGGCTTGAAGGTTTCAGTTCACTTATTCAGAAGATAGGGTTTAAGCCACATCATATTTGTTGCATGCTAATGTTTTCAAACCGGACAAGTATAGAATGTTATAGTTCAGTAGAATGTTCAAAAAGAGAATAGAGCCTCCAATGGGATCAAGAGAGTTCGATTAAACAGGCTAAAATTATGCAAAATTCTCCCATGCAATAGGATACTTGCATCAAAAAGCACTGAACTGTCCATCAAAGAGACTACATTCAGATAAATATTCTGCAGTAAAAAACAAATTTCTAAAATATATCAGACTGGAGATTTAAAAAAAATGCAGTGTTGGGAAAATTCAGTCGCTATCAGACGAAAAAACTCCGTGCTTTTTCCATATTGCAAGCATTTGCAGACTGCATGATTAATTAAAGTCTACGGCCCCTAACTCTCATATTAAAGGACGGAAGCACCGAGACTGGCCGAATAGCCTTTACGAAAACGTCGATGTTACACAATATTTACCGATGAGTTAGTGAGTGTACGGTCCCTAACTCTCATATTAAAAGACGGAAGCTGCCGACATTGGCCGAATAGCCTTCACGACAATGTCGATGTTACACGATATTTACCGATGAGTTACGGGTCGTAATCCTTAACTCTTTCCCACACGACAAAATTTGAGACTGGTCCAAACCGAAAAAAATTGTAGTTGACACAGTAAACATGGTTCATATTATGGGATTCGTCTGTGAAAGGTTAGAAAACACGGTGGGAAAAGGAGAAAATGCTGGTTACCAGCATTTTCTCCTTTTCCCTCCGTGTTTTCAAAAGCTTTCTTTCTTCAGGGTCTTTAAATCTCGTTATTGTGTGGTAAAGAGTTAAATGTTACCAAAATGATAGGATTCGTTTTTGAAACGAAAGAAGAAGATGGAATAAAAAAAAAAAAACATTTTAGGAAAAGGAGAAAATGCTGGTAACCAGCATTTTCTCCTTTTCCAACGATGTTTTCAAAGGCTTTATACCTCTGTGTCGTTTGGGAAAAGTAAAACTTACAGGGGGAACACCAGTGGTGTAAAACATAAAGTTCAAAAAGACCCAGTCATAAACTCTTAGAATCCAATCTCTTTTATGATTGAACGATAATTAATTCAGCGTTGGCAACATTAAAAGGAATATCATCAGTGTTAAACCTGCTAAATACGAGCTAAATAGAGGGGTTTTTTTTTCGATGAAAGATCGAAATTTATTTATTCGAGTGAACATCATCGTTAATATTTTCAAGAGTGCCTGCCATTTGTGAAAATACGTCTGATGTCTATCGAAGTGACATAATCAAGTTTATGCATCCCAACCTGCACGTTTTACCAAGGTTTCAGTGACGTCGGTTTTCAGTAACGTTTTCAGTAACGTTAATTTTCAATGAATGGGGCACTCAGAAGGGAATCATGTCGCCACTTCGCCTTCGGCCCGGGGCGACTGGTAGGTCCATAGATTGTATCGTTGCGTCTGGCTCCCATGAGATTAGGATGCTTGGCAAAAACAAACTTATTGTTATTGGATTAAGTATAAACATTCTTAAGAACAGCTCAGACGGATACGGTTTCAAATCCCTCATACTCAAGAGCTTCCAGTGCTGAGAAAAAGGTAATAGAACAGGGGGGAGCGCTCAAATCTCCATTCTTCCGTTCATATCTAGAGCAACATGAATCACGTGCGCTTTGGTCGGAAAAAAAAAAACCTACTTTCAAGAAGGTGACATTGTGTTTTGCTTTTTTTTCTAAACAAATAATCTCAGAGACGACGCTAAAAACCAGACGACTGTTTTTTCATCCCTGTTTTTTTCTATGGAACAGCGGCAGATTCAGTTAAAATTTCTTGCAGTATTCCTTGGCTCCTATACAAGATCAACCTTTGGGGCTTGCCAGATCACGGTGCGGGCACTGGTTTAGCTTTCCCGGAGGTAATAAAGAATTCTGGGTTCGAATCCCGTGATAAGCAAGGTCAACATTTGGAACTGCGCACATCACGGAGGGAGTACTGGTAAAGATTTCCACGAAGAAATCATCGAGAGTGATTTATATAAGTCACAAGTAGGACTTGTTTCGCAATCGATGTAAATTAAAACCGTTTACATAGAGGATATTTGCTTTTTTCGGTGAAAGATCGAAATTTATTTTATCGAGTTATTGTTTTCACGAGTGACGCAGCTACGAGTGAAAATATTACCAATGATGTTCACGAGATGAAATAAATATGATCTTTCACCAGAAAAAAAAACTATTTATTTCATGCTTTGGGACTTTCATAAAAGTCCAGTCCAGTTGTTTTTGGTAATTCCCCGTGGCGTACCTTTCCACATAACAACGCATTACAATATTATGTAAAGCACGAGAAATGTAGGGTAAATGCGCATAACTTACGTCATATTTCCGTCTGGTTGAATGGCACGTACACTGTTTACCTAGGTAACTAGTGCGCTGGAACTACTGTTTCCGCCTTCAATTGAAGAGTTACGAAAATAATTTCTTTCATTTCCTCTGGTCGTAAACATGAATTATCAAACGTTATAATCCAACATCACTCGTATTTCCCGATAATTTAGCCATAAGTACAAATAAAGTGAATTAATTGTGCATTTTTCTTTTACATTAAAGTGTATTAAAGAAATAAAAATCTTATTTTCAAGAAATTTGCAGATCAACAGAGTAACGACTATAACAAATTTGCATTCCAATGGCACCGAAAAGGACGCTGATGCGGTGCGCGTGGTTGAGAGGTAGAGCGTCGGCCTCGTACCCATAAGGTCCCGAAATCGATACCTGGGAGCGGGTGTCAACTTTTGGATTGTTCATTGGCTCACACATTCGGCGCGAGTACTGGTGTAGTTCCCAGGAAGCAGAATCGATAGAGATTAATATAAGTTGGAAGAACTTGTTTCTCAATCAATGTAAAATAAATGAGTCAAGCTCCGTGAAAAGGGGGCTAAATGCATTTGCGAAAAGTATCGACCCAGATCAGCCTGCGCAGCCCGCGCAGACTGACATGGGCCGACACTTTTCACTATTCGTCGATTTTCTGTATGTCAAGGGACCAGAGTAGGTCAAGATTCAGTAAGTTGTTATACAAAACGGATTTTAGGGATGTATACTACTGCGATGACTTGTTTGGTATCATGCATCACGGTGATGCATTAAGCCCCCATTTGCCATAGCATGGCTCAAATCAAACTAACAGGAGTCTGCGGTCAGTAATCTGTCTTACTCTTTACCAAACAATACCGAGTGTAACGGTATTGACCTTGAAAAACGCTGTTGAGAAATGAGAAAAGGCTGGTAATCAGTATTTTCTCTTCTCTCATTTTTTTTTTCCTTTTCCAAGAATGATTTCTGCTCTTCAAAAGACAAATTACGATATTTTAGTCACATTTGATTTGTTGTCTGCAAATATTTCCTGCTCTCTGAAAGACAAACTCCATCATTTGAGCCACATTTAATTTGTTGTCTGCAAATCCATTCCACTGTCGTCTGATAAGAACTAATTAACTCTTTACCAAACAACAAAATTTTAGACTTTTCCAAATTGAAAGCATTTGTAGACGACAAAATCAATGTGACTCAAAAATTGAAACTTGGCTTTAGACGAGTAGAAAACCAGCATTTTCTCCTTTTCCCACAATGTTTTCAGAAGGCTTCTTCCTCTGGGTCGTAAAAACCAGGGATTGTTTGGTAAAGGGTTAAAGCAAGTAAATTATTTGTATGTAATATGAAAGGTAAATCTAGAGGGACGAAGGCCTATCCACCACATAGCTTGATTAGTATATGTATATCTACTATGTTTCTCTCCCTCTCCTTCTCTTTTTCCGTCTCTCTTCTCTCCCCCTCTCTCTCTTCCGCTCTCTCTCTCTCTCTCTCTTTCACTTTCGCTCTCTCTCTCTCTTTCTCTCTGTCTCTCTCCCCCCTCTCCTATTTATTTCTCTCTTCCCCTCTGCTTTGTTCCCTCTCTCTCTCTCTCTCCCCTTCCTTCTATTTATTTCTCTATCCTCCTCTCTGCTTTGTTTTCTCTCTCTCTCTCTCTCTCTCTCTCTCTTTCTCTCTCTCCTATTTATTTCTCTCTCTTCCTCTCGGCTTTGTTCTCTCTCTCTCTCTCTCTCTCTTTCTTTCTCTCTCTCGTTTTCACTTCCCACCCCCTCTCTCTCTCTCTCTCTCTCTCTCTCTCTCTTTCACTTCCTCTTTCTCTCTCTCTCTCTCTTTCTCTCCCCCCTCTCCTATTTATTTCTCTCTCTTCCCTTCTGCTTTGTTCTCTCTCATTCTCTCTCTCTTTCTTTCACTTTCTCTCTCTCTCTCTCTCTCTCTCTCACTTTCCCTTTCTCTCTCTCTCTCTCTCTCGCTCTTCTCTCTCACTCTCTCTCCTATGTTTCTTTTATATCTAAGCCAAAACTCTGGCCAAATTTTTCCAAAATAATTTTAGACTGTCTTTAAAAAATAGTCTTAAAATCCAAGCAACGAATTGTGCGAGTAGAACAGAAACTGAAGAAAAGGTACTGTATCCATACTTCGTGATCAGAACAAGTCTTTATTAAAGAAACGCTATTTTTCCTAAAAGAGAACAAAGACGGAATCAAACAAAAGATAATATGATAAAACCTAAATTAAAAGCACTGTTTCTCTTTTAAGGTTCTTACTCATCTTTTTTTCTCATTAATAAAAAAGCAAAAACTTAATAAAAAGCAAAAACTGTCTTATTCATCCAAATATAAATATTTCTTGATAAGAATAAAGCGAACCAAACTCGATTCAAAAACGACAATTCTTAAAAAAAACAACAAATCTACACACGAACAGGTAAGTTTAATTGCCGTAGTCATGGTTTTACTATTATTGCGTTATAAGCTATCAATGTACAAGCACCATGCTCTGGCAAAAGGGGGCTTAATGGATCTCCATAATGTATGATATCAAGCGAGTCATCACATATTATGGATCCATGAAGTCTGTTTTGTATAACAACCGAATGAATTATGAGGTACACTGGTTGTTTGAGTTGCAGAAAATTAACCAATAGCAAAAAGTTTCGGTTCGGGGCTACCTGTGCAGACTGCGCAGATTGAACATGGGTCGATAGTTTTTGCACATGCATTAAGCCACCTTTTCACATTGCATCGCCCACATGTTATTTTTAACCCTTGAAATGGTCAATAGAGTCGATGGAAATTTTGCAAATCCAATGGTCTGTGCAGTCTGATCTTGATCTACACTGTCCACAAAAGCGCACTGGAAAATGCACTTAACCCTTAGACTGCTAAGCCCGACTCACTGACCTTTTGCAGACAGTGTAGATCAAAGATCAGACTGCACAGAACGTGCAGTCTGATCTTGGATCTACATTGTCGATATGGAGATATTATTCCCCAAAACATAACTTTGAAATAGCAATAATTGGGTTTTAACCATCGAATTAAAAAATTCGTTTTAGTTATTTAGCACGATAAAAATTAATAGTTTATGGATTAAATGCCCGACAAACAATAAGTGGAATGTTACAGTGGAATAAAATATAGTCCGATAATTTAGAGGTCTTACACAGTAAGCGGCCATAAATATTTCATCAAACGGCGAATTCCTATTGACTTACCATCATTTTTCAGTGTACAAGAAAATTAATTACTTTTCTTCTGATCATTTGATAACCATGAAAACTATGCCGGTAGAAAGCGAGGTTTTACTGGTGCTATTTACAATATAATAAATTATGGTATTAGTGCCTGATATCAAAGTTGTAGCTCTGTAAAATCCCAGTGGTATTTTTTTTCCGGCCAAAGTCTGGCAACATCGCCGTTTCACAAGACGTCAATGTAAAAAGCGTGTTTGAAAATACCAATTACTATTTAAACAGCAGCATTTTTATCATTTTACATCGTAACCAGTCCAAAAATATAATATATTATATTATTATATATATATGTCAATGTAAAAAAATTTTTGCTTCATTTCCATATAAGTTTGATAAGCATAGCTTGATAATTTAAAGTTTTTCATGCCACAGCAGATGAAAAGGTAAATTTAGAAATACGTACATGTAAGTCAATGGGGATTCGGACTTATAATCGAGTCGTGCTCTGTGAAAAGGGGACTCAATGCACCTCTGTGATGCATTGCACCAATCATTCCATCACATATTTATAAATCCATAATATCCACTTTTTCAACAACCGACTTAATCATGAGGTAGACTAGTCCTTGGAGATACAGGAAATTGACCAATTGCGAAAAGTTTCGGCCCAGGTCAGCCTGCTCGGACTGCGCAGGCTTACCTGAGTCGATACTTTTCGCAGTTGCATTAAGCCCCCCTTTTTTCACAGAGCATGGCTCATATATCTATTGCCATTTATTGTGTGTACTGAGGCGTCGTATCCCCCATAATGTCATTTATTTATCTATTTATTTTTTTTTTTCATATAAATTTTGTATAGTATATATTTCTATTGTTTCTTCTGCTAAGACTGTGAACAGTCATTTTATAATGATATCAATGGTACCCTTATGTCTTAAAGACAAACAAACACACCGAGACAATAATAAAAAAAAAAATAATAAGTAAGTTGAATTGACGTCAGATTAAACATTAAATCAAGTCTTTACCAAATAGTCCCGAGTCTCAACGACTCTGAGAAAGACGGATTTTGAAAACATCGAGGGAAAAGGAGAAAATGCTGGTTACCAGCGTTTTCTCCTTTTCCCACAATATTAATTATCTTTTCATAGACTAACCCCATCATTTTAGCCATGCCTAAAATGCCCTCTACACATGCTTTTAATTTGGACTAATCTTAAGTTGTTTTTTTTTCGTCATGCAGAGATTTAATTAAATACTCAAGAAAAATTAAAGCAAAAATTATAATCGTTACCTGTACACGACGGAATATTCATCCAGAAGATTAAAGACGAAGCCGTAATGCAGTGAGACAGCTTACGCGAGTTTAGTCTATGCCGATATTCCGATTGCTTCGCACAACTATAAAATAGCTATTATGTATCTTCTCCGAATATACCGAGCTTCAAGAGTTGATCGCTAAAAGCAACTGACAGGGATATTAGTTATTCCTTTGTAGTGTCTTCTTTAGGAATTAGCTTGCCATAGATATCGTAATTTTGACGAGCTTTTAAAAGAAACGCCCATTTATGATTCAATGCACAAATGTTTAATAATCGAAACGGAGTATTTTACGAATAAGTAATATTTCTTACTTTTTATGTTGTCATGAGGCACACTAAGAACCAATTAGCCTGTAGGCAGGGTCGTATGCAGAATACTTCCATACTAATTTCGTCAAATAATGACATAGATACATGGGTCCAATTGTAGTCAAAAATGGTAAAGATTTTATAGTTTGTATTGGAGTTAACGCAGCATAGGTCATATCACAACTGTCAGTGCGTCTACGCATGCGTTTCCTGGCTTTCTGACACCAGTACTGACACAACTCTCTTTTAAAACTACATCTTTTCTCACACGCATCAACGGTGAGAAGCGAAAAATCGCCGGAAGGAAACTTTGCCTCAACCAGGTATCGAACCTGCAACCGCCAGGTCACGTGTCAGATACGCTAACCACTGAGCTACCCGGCCGGACTTCAAGTAAGGGGAAACGTGCATACTAGCTTTGACACGAAATGAAAAGTTATCGGTTTCAATCATATCTGCTGTCTTTTTAACCATAATAAACATTCATCCTGCACGAAGATAGACATTTTTAGACAGAGACATTTTTTTTTTACTGGCCCATAATATTTAGAAATATCATACAAATAGTTGACTAATTGATTGATTGTATAGTGTTTAACGCCGTTATCAACATTATTTCAGTTATATCGCGGCGGCCAGTGCACCTATCCATGCTTTCCCGGAGTCTCTTTTACCTGTACTAAGCACAATTTTCTTTCCAAGCCACTGACTGCTTTCCCACATAACCATCATCTAAACAATGGTCAGCGGTGGGAGAGGAATGAATCCTGTCGCAATGACTATCATCAATCCTCGGAAAGAGCCAGGGATCGAACCGACGTTCCCCTGTTCTCAAGTTCTGCACGCTACCGACTGAGCTACCGGGGCTCGGCTACAAATAGTTGACAGAGAGTAATTACTAAATTTGTAAGAAAAACTTAGTAATAACATAATTTTTTGTTTTGCTTTCGAGAATGAACTACATGCTTATGATTATAACATAAAGAATTAGATCGACCCTAAGATACTAAAAAACAAAATTAATAGAGAATCCAAGGACAATACAAATTGATGAAATATGAGATTTAAAAAGTTCTCATGGTTGGAATTAGAAAAAAAAACAAAAAAAAAAAAAACAAAAAAAAAAAAACGACTCACTGGATCAGGCAATGGAGTTCTAGGATCAGACTACAAAGTGGTGCAGCCATTGCAGGACCGACCGGTTGCCCAAGACGGCACAAAGTAACAACCGTATAAATCCCATCTGATGGCGTGTAAATCTTGTCTCATAACATTATTGATATCTGGCCTTTGTCATTTTGAAGGTTAATACAGTAATTGAGTCATGCGCTGTGAAAAGGGGGCTTAATGCAGCTGCAAAAAGTATCGACCTAGGTCAGCATGCGCAGTCAGCGCAGGCTGACCTGAGCCGATACTTTTTGCTATAAGTAAATTTTCAGCATGTCAAAGGACCAGTCTACCTCAATATTCCATTGGTTGTTGGACAAAATGATTCTATGGACCCATTAAAATTATGATAACTTGCTTAGTATAATGCATCACAGATATGCATTAAAATTCCTTTTTGCCAGAGCATGATGATGGTATTCATATCCAAAAAAAAAAATGGTGGAAGCTATGGCCTGACCCACGGAGCACAGAAGACGACAGCAAATTATTTCCACATAAATCCTACCTGGTAACAAAATTGATTCCTGGCAAATATTTATAGAATGATAAATAGCTTTATCATAGGAACTATATTCTGAAAGTCAAACGAGAATTCAGAAAGTGTTCACAGCATATCAAGCCGGAAAAGTTGTGCAACTATGACCTGACTGACCGAGGCCCCGACGATGACCATACATATTTGCCAGGCAAATCCTGTCTAATGAGATAATTGTTATCTGGCAGATATTTATAGAGCAGGAAATGGCTTTATCATAGGAACTATATTTTGGAAGTAATGAGTCCGAAAGTGTTCATATCAAGAAGAAAAAGTTGTGCGATTATGACAGGACTGACCGAGGTGCCGACCATGACCTTAAATGACTGACGACAAATGCTGTCTGATAAGATAATTGATGTCTGGCAGATATTGTTAAAGAAGGATTGAGCTTTCTTACGGGACCTATTTTTTTCTAAAGGTCAACAGGATTAGCTTTCGTACAGGAACTATTTTTTTTTCAAGGTCAACAAATCAGTCCCAAGGAATTAAGTGTGTACTGTGTATGTCTGTCTATTCCACATGATCCTATTTGGCAAGTATTGATAAACCAGGACTTAGTTTTCTTTCGGGAACTATATATTTCTAAAGGTCAAAAGGATTAGCTTTCACACAGGAACTATTTTTTCAAGGTCAACAAAGCAGTCCCGCGGAAATAAGCATGTACTGTGAATGTCTGTCTATTCCACGTGATCTTCCCATCCTTTTAATGTTCTCACTATCGTACTTTGTCAAGGCCTTCCTCTGAACTTCCGTATTGGTGTATTCAACATTCACATGATTATATCCAGGAGCTGTTAATCGTGTCTGGGAATTCGGTTTCCTAATGGAAGGTCCTACTGTGTTAATCCTTTTAGCGTCACAGGCGGAATCATGGGATTTTACAGACGGCATAGATCAAGATCAGACTGCACGTTCTGTGCAGTCTGATCTTGATCTATGCCGTCTGTAAAACTTGGGGTCCGCGTGACTCAGTGGTAAAGTGTAGGACTGGTAACCTTGGGCCAAGGGTTCGAGCCTAACTAGAAACACTAGGTTTTTTGCGGGAGTATCCTTGGACAAGACACTTCAGAGCCATAGCCTAGTTCTGGTAAAACCCAGGTAAAACATGAATATGCACGGTTAGGAAACTTCAATGGCTCTGATAACAAAATGCGGTGTTGATATTCCAGCTCCGAAAATATCGGCTCAAAACAACGCAAGAAACAATGTAAGCTTGTCATTCTATGTACTTATGTGTTCTTAAGTTAAGCCTTTGAAATTGGGAAAAAAGAAAAATGTCATGCAATGTTCCGGTCTTTCAACGTGTTTTCTGCAGTATGGAAAAGTTGTGACATGTGTCCAGTATTGTCTGAAATATGTGTGCCATGGGTTTACTGTAGCCAAAATAATACGTCAAGGAACTAATTTCAAGCTGATACTGCCATTAAATTAGCAAACTAGAGAGAGTTTTGCAGCCCTAAAAGCTTGGATTATCATCCTGAACTTTTTTCATTCGCTGTTGGCAAAGAATTGAAAAGAAATAACACAAAATTGACATATAAACAGAAGCTCCAATTATGTGAACCGGCTCTATCTATGTCAGCCAGCACTGATGGATGAGGGCTTTTCAAAAACATTAGTTGTCCGTAATTTACCAAAGACACAAGCTCTGTTTTCCCGTTAATACCCTTCGCTCCAAACATTAAAGTATGCGTTAGTACGATGACATGTGACGTGATCTTAAAAACGAATGATTGATTTGAAAGATTCTGGATACCAAACTAGTGAACAAAAATTAAAAATTTACAGCACCAGAAACTGAAATGAGCAACAACAAATTGGCATCGGAATGCAAGTTCCTACCTATTACCCTTTCGACATTTGAAATCAGCCATGCTCTGTGAAAATGGGACTTCATGCATCTGCAAAAAAGGATCGATTCATGTCAGCCTGTGCGGACAACGCAGGCAGTCATGGATCGAAGCTTTTAGCTATTTGTAAGTTTTCTGTATATCAAAAGACCAGTCTACTTCGAGATTCAGTCAGTTGTTAGGCAAAATAGATTTTATGGATCCATGATCATATGGTATGGTATAATGGATATAAAATGAAATCGTGACAATTCTTGACGATCCGTCGGATTTTCTCTCAAGATAGGTATCAACACTTAGACTGTCAAGGGCGACTCACTGACTTTTCGCGGACAGCGTAGATCAAGATCAGACTGCACAGAACGTGCAGTCTGATCTTGGATCTACACTGTCCGAGAAGGTGATATCTTTCCTCCAAAAATACCTTTCAAATAGCAATATTTGGGTTTTTACTGTCGGCTTGAAAGTTTCATTTCTTTTATTTGGCAAGATAGGGTATATACAGGCCCCCAACCTGGCTTGGGCATAATAAATCTTCGAGTAAGTTAAGAATACATACTAAATGCCTTCAAATTGATAATGATTCATTGAAGACGTACAAGAATGCACCAAGAATTCGTTAGAAATTGAATCGGGAGTTTGTAGCCAAGATTGGAACAGCTCTAAACTTTTACCATGAATTCTCGATTACTAAGAATTGCAAGAACTAACTACGATTATACGGGATTTAGTTAAGGATTTCACGAACTGATTAGCCTACGATCCATCTACAAATCTGAAAGTTTATCAAAGTTTATCAATTTGCAGGGTTCGTGTAGGGTTGTAGGGTTCGTGTAGGGTTGTAGGGTTCGTGGTCTACTTGCACTGGATGTGGGGGGGTGTCTTATACTATAGCATACTATAGCGGAGACAGACTCTCTCTCTCTCTCCCTCTCTCTCTTCTCTTCTCTCTTCTCTTCTCTTCTCTCTCTCTCTCTGTCTTCTCTCTGTCTTCTCTCTCTCTCTCCTCTCCCTCTCTCCTCTCTCTCTATCTCTCTCTCAAAGCACAAGGGTACAGTCCGATCTCGATCTGCACCCCTCGTTAACGGCAGCAGATATTGTGATAAACAATGATATTTGATTACACGAAAAAAAAAAAAAGGTTACTTATCTGACTAAACATGCTTTCAGCATTCCTTGTCTTTGCAAATCTTTCTTTTTCACCATTTTCTTTCTCCAACCAAGCAGACGAATTTTGGTGTTTACAAACATCCAACATATGAAAATCACGATAAAACTCCGATCTATAACTTTTATCCATGTAAGCGACAGCGAAAACGAACTGACAATATCCCGAAGGATGTAGATTCCAATATTTTTGTAAAATACAAACTCCAATCTTTTCATTTTAGTCAAAAAATGTTTGTTCGTTCTACTTTTCCTAAGGTATGAATGAAACGTTACTAATCAATCAAGCCAAACACGCGGTCCCCTAAACACGTTGTGCACGAGACAGGAAAGTTTAGTGTACGGACCTCGTGTCGCCCGGGAATCTTAGGCCTTGTCACAACAAATGATAGTAACGTGTGTACTATAGGTATTGTAAAATCATTTTACAGGATTAGAAAGGCATTCCATTCATAAAATCTTATTATTTGTTTTGAAAACACAGTTATGATATTAAACCATTAGCTTTTAGCCTTTTTAAACCGTATAACAGGTATCACGGGTAGGAAACTTCATATTCGGAGCCAGTGGCTCTGACGAGAAAATGTTGTGTTGGTCTTCCGTTTCTGAAAATGTCGGCTGAAAAACAACCAAAAAACAGGTAAGCTTATCATTATTTTCAATCAAGTGTTCTTATGTCTTTGAAATTCCAAAAAAGAGAATGTCATGCAATGCTCTGGTCTTTCAACGTGTTTTCTGCAGTAAGGAAAGTTGTAACAAGTGTGCGATGTTGCCTGAATCATTTGTGGCGTGGGTTGACCGTAGCCGAAATAATACATCACGGACCTAAATTCAGTCTATTATTGCCATTTAATTGGCAAATAAGAGAGAGTCTTGCTGTCCTAAAAGTGTGAATTAATGTCTTGAAATATTACATTCACTGCTGGTAAAGAATTGAAAAGAAAAAGCACAAAAATGATGAAAATAAAGAAGGGCTCCGATTATGTGGACCGGCTCTGAATATGCAAGTCGGCACCGATTGATGAGGGCTTCATTTCAAAAATTTAGTTTCCTATAAAAAATTACTTAGGAAGTAGGCTTTGTTTTTCCATTAATACCTTTCATTCCAAAATGTAGTACATTTGTTGGATGGAACATGACCGATTTTATGAAAATATAAAGGACTGGTATTGTCACGATTGAAAAATACTGTCGAACATTTGTCTATCTAAATTCTGAAAATACTTTTTTGTAGCTTTTGATTAACAGAATGGTCTATACATGTATATAGCATTTGTCATGCTTTCGTTGTAAGTGCAGCCCACACGTAAGTAAAAATAATGAGTAACATTTGGCATCATAGGAAGGCTATTTGGTCTTGAAACAGTCATTAAAAAGCTAAATGGAAATGTACCGACCGTAGCAGAGATATTGAATAAAAAAAAAAAACTTACAGAGCGTTAGAAATACACTTGACCTATTCGCAAATACACTTGACCTATTCGCAATAGACGCCTCAGAGTATATAAGTGAACACTCTTAACTCTTTTTAACACTTAACACGACACACAGTATGTTAGGTGGGTGGGGTATATACAAGTCTATATTAACGAAAATGAATCAATTTCACAAGCATGTCAAGACGAAAAAATTATCATAGATCCCTGATTCTCATTGTACTCACTCAGATCTTTCAATGTTCAATTAACCAAACGCATATTAGATCAGAATGTGTCACATATCAGTTATTTTCTATGCCGATGATAAACGAACATCCATCCAAAGGAACGATCACGTTTTGTGCAGTCTAATCTTGATCTACATTGGCTGCAGAAGCAACTGAAGTTGTGACAGGCAACTGTTTCCGTCCTAGATATTTGTTTAAATGTCCTAAACAATGTCTTTTGCACTTGTTTCAGAAATCTCACGCCCATCTCTTCCCCTTTCTAATGTAGAAATCATTCAATTTACCTAGTAATTAGATTGAGATTCCAGCTTCAAATATCATGATTTATTGAGTGTGTGTGCAAATTAGCTGTTTTGAGTCATTATTTAGGATAAAAAGACAGTTTGAAGGGTCTTCGAGTGGATGGTGTAAATTTGGCACCTGTTTTGTCGTGGGTTTTCGTGTTTTGCCGTGACGATTAATTTTGATTAAATAAAAAGTAAACTTCCGAATGAACAAAAAAAAAAATTTATTACGACGTAAAGTGAATGATTTCTATATTATAAAGGGGGAGGGGGTCGGCGTGAGATTTCTTAAACAAGTGCAAAAGACAATGCATAGGAGAATTATAAAATTATCTAGGATCGAAAAAGAAAAATAAATAACTCGAAGCTATTGATTATGAATCCTTAAAAAGCCTGTCACAACTTCAGTTGCTTCTGCAGCCAATGTAGATCAAGATTGGACTGCACAAAACGTGATCCTTCCTTTGGATGGATGTTCGTTTATCATCGGCATAGAAAATAACTGATATGTGACATATTCTGATCTAATATGCGTTTGGTTAATTGAACATTGAAAGATCTGAGTGAGTACAATGAGAATCAGGGATCTATGATAATTTTTTCGTCTTGACGTGCTTGTGAAATTGATTCATTTTCGTTGATATAGACTTGTATATACCCCACCCACCTAACATACTGTTGTGTCGTTTTAAGTGTTAAAAAGAGTTAAAAGTGTTCACACATATATCCTGAGGCGTTTATTGCGAATAGGTCAACTGTATTTCTCACGCTTTGTAAAAGCTTTTTTTTTTTTTATTCAATATCTCTTACGGTCGGTACATTTCCATTTAGCTTTTTAATGACTGTTTCAAGACCAAATAGCCTGCCAAATGTTATTCATTATTTTTACTTACGTGTGGGCTGCACTTACAACGAAAGCATGACAAATGCTATATACATGTATAGACCATTCTGTTAATCAAAAGCTACAAAAAAGTATTTTCAGAATTTAGATAGACAAATGTTCGACAGCATTTTTCAATCGTGACAATACCAGTCCTTTATATTTTCATAAAATCGGTCATGTTCCATCCAACAAATGTACTACATTTTGGAATGAAAGGTATTAACGGAAAAACAGAGCCTACTATCTAAGTAACTTTTTACAGACAACTAAATTTTTGAAATGAAGCCCTCATCAATCGGTGCCGACTTGCATATTCGGAGCCGGTCCACATAATCGGAGCCCTTCTTTATTTTCATCATGTTTGTGCTTTTTCTTTTCAATTCTTTACCAGCAGTGAATGTAATATTTCAAGACATTAATTCACACTTTTGGGACAGCAAGACTCTCTCTTATTTGCCAATTAAATGGTAATAATAGACTGAATTTAGGTCCGTGATGTATTATTTCGGCTACAGTCAACCCACGCCACAAATGATTCAGGCAACATCGCACACTTGTTACAACTTTCCTTAGTGCAGAAAACACGTTGAAAGACCAGAGCATTGCATGACATTCTCCTTTTTTGGAAGTTTAAAGACATAACACTTGATTGAAAATAATGACAAGCTTACCTGTTTTTTGGTTGTTTTTCAGCCGACATTTTCAGAAACGGAAGACCAACACAACATTTTCTCGTCAGAGCCACTGGCTCCGAATATGAAGTTTCCTACCCGTGGGTATAGAGTGGGAGAAAGAGAAATGATGGTTACGATCAGCCTTTTACATTTTTTCCCACCGTGATATCCAGCCATTGAGAGAAGAAGTAGTGTCTTACCTAAACAAATTTCATTGAGTCGTTTGTAATTTTCTTTGTCGTCTGATAGCTAATTAGATTAGCCGTTTATTTGTATTTTTATAAGTGTTTGCAAGCGGTAAGTTTGATTATTCACTTTACTGTGGGACGATAACAATTGTGTAGTTATTATGTATACTATGTATTATGGGCCGGTGGCCTAATCTACAGAATAGAGTAATCTGAAAAATCTCTCTCTCCTCTCGGGAGGGGGTGGGGGTGGGGGCGGGGTCAAAGTAAAAAGGAGCACACGTTTTGTGGAGCTCAACTTTTAGCTATATTTTAAGCTTACAAGTATGCTTGATGGCCAGCTTTTTTTCACAATTTACAAACCTCTCTAAGGGTTTGTCCATTGTGAAAATGATACAGAGGTTCATCGATACCTTTGGCATTTCTATGTATAATAAATATTTCACTTTACTTCAGGTTGTTTTGATTAGTTGTAGCATTTTGATTGAATAAAACGACCATTTAGAAAAAAAAAAAAGAAATACGTACGCCGTCTGTCTCTGAAACCAAACAAACTCTTAAATTTTGTTTTTAAAAATGTAACGTAAAAGTATTTTTCCCCACACCTATATATAGAATCCAAACGCTTAGCCAGAAAAACCTGTATTGCTTTGTTGATAGAGGAACGAAAGCCGGTGCATATACCTGTATATGACCAAAAGGTTAAGCAATTCAAGTTCTAAATCGTTTATTGTCAAAAGTGTATGAATGAATTGCTGAAAATAATTTTTCGTTATCAGCAAGACTGGGATTCTCTTCACCAAAAATAGAGCTTCAGACATGCAGTGAAAATTTCTAATATAGATTGGATTAAACGGTGTCTAAATTCACGATGGTATATGCAATCGAAGAAATGATTTGATTTTATTTCGCCATAACCTCAAAGAGGAGAATCAGTTATTTACTAAAAGTAAAGGTATCGATTGAACTACATTGACTTTCCAGACTTATATGGTCTGCGACATGCGAAAAGGAGCATTCGGACATTTGCGTAAAGTGTCGTCTGGGATCAGCCTGCGCAGTCCGCGCAGGCTAATCCGAGACGGCACTTTATGTCAACATTATATTTTGTCCTACAGTAGACTTGCATGAAACAGAAAATCACACACGATCGGAAAGTGTCGTCTCGGATAAGCCTGTGCGGACTGCACAGGTTGATCCGGGACGACACTTTACGCAAATGTCCGAATGCTTCTTTTCACGTTTTGCAGGCCATATTCAAAAGGACTCTTCCTTGGGGACGTTAAAACTCGGGACCATGTGGAACAGAAATTACATTAATTAAGACCGTTACAAGTAAGACACAAAGTAAAAGAGGAAGGGAAAAAAATCACTTTTATGTCTCAAAGACAAAAGTCACTTTGATTGTTTTCTAAGTGTGCTGCATTTATTTCTTTTAGCTCAATAAGATACAATTAAACGAAAGATTTATGTTCGAATAAACATGCGGACGGTATCTATCCAAGTTCAAACTGCATGTTCAGTGCTGTTTTGTCTTGATCTATGCTGTCCACAAAAAGCTCTTGTTAACCATTTTCCACACTATCCAGAATTTAAAGAACTAAAGATATAAGGCTTTTGGGGGAAAAAAAAAAAGCAGAAAATGCAGATAACGAGCATATATTTCAGTTTCTGAGTCACGTCTAATTTGAATTCCTCAAAAGCTTTCAGTTTGGACCAGTCTAAAATTCTGTCGTTTGGTTTAGAGTTAAATAGCGTTTTACGCCACTTTTAACATTACCTTAGTCATATCGACGTAACAGCTCCCATATTCATGCATGTTCTAGGTTACACCCGTAGGCTAAGGCTCTACATAGTGTCTTACCGAGCTCGGCATAACTCTTTACCAGACAACAAAACTTTAGACTTGTCCAACTTGAAAGCATTTGCAGACAGCAAATTTAATAGTATAGCTCAAATGATAGAATTTTTCCATAAAAGGGAAGAAAATATTATTGGAAAAGGAGAAAATAGTGTTTTTTAGGTATCTCTTTCTTACATCAGTATACTTTACGAATTCTGAAAAAAGTGATCGAATCAGCATTGATTTGAAGAATTATGTCATGTAGCGCTTGCAATGAGTGCGTCGATTACACTCAATTACGCGGCAAAAATGGACCTTTCGTTTTTCGTTAACTCTTTCCCAAACAATCCCTGGTTTTCACCACCCTGAAAAAGAAGCCTTTTGAAAACGTTGTGGAAAAAGGAGAAAATGCTGGTAACCAGCATTTTCTCCTTTCCCCACAATTTTTCTACCCTCCCAGGACAAATTTCAATTTTTGAGCCACATTATTCTTGTCGTCTGTAAATGCTTTCAATTTGGTCCAGTATAAAATTTTGTCGTTTGGTAAAGAGTTAAAAAACGGGACCCTTATAACTAACTCTTAGCATCTGGCACGATATATGGTCAACGAATATTGAATGATTTGAGGTCCAAATTATAAATTTAACTCTCGTACCAGAGATCGTGAAGGAGACAATGTAGCATAAACATTGTGGGTGTTTGTTGTTGTTGTTTTGTTTTATTGTACTTTATGCCTAGACATAAAATGATTACGTAAAATGGTGATGTGCCCGACATTACGTTTCAGTTTTACGACATCTGCATGCTCCCTTTCTATAGTTGGTGATCACTCTCAAATATCCCCGCCCATGCCAGCAACTAAACCACCCACCAACACTCACTCACTCACTCACTCAGTCAAGAGAAGAGAGCTGCAGAACAAAATCAAAGGACTGAAAGTCCTGAAAAGCGGATTTGTTGAACAGTTTTAAGCTATGATTAGATGTAATGAAAGTTTAAAAAAAAAAAAAAAAAAATCACACATAATACATGTATAGTATGTAAGTAATAAGTAGAGTAAGCAAGGACAATGGGGGTCAAAGTTGTTCTACCGAGTGTGCTGTGCAGCAATTTTATTTTGCTACTTATGAGAGCAGTAATTTGATGCAACAATTTGACGTGTCTTTATGATAGTATTTTATTTCGGACTGTAAACACGCGTAGGACTGTATGTAGTGTTTCAAAAAAAGTGACGTTGGGATGTACTAGCTAAAACATAAAGTAAGATGGTAAGTGTGCAAACGTGTACACATGACAGTATCTGGTTTGGGTCAAACCGATAACACTGTACGGTCTTAAAAAAAGAATATTTTTCAAGGCTAACATTAGCATAAAATGAGGAAGTTTTAGAGGTAATTATGGCCCTATGTAAAAGACATGTTTTATTTATACTTGCTTATTTTGTCAGAATTCTAAGGTCATTCTAAAACTTTAAAATTCATCCAAACATTTAACATTTTTTGTAGCAGAATGGTGTAGTGTAGCTGCATGTAAACATACTAGAAAGTAAAAACATGTTGAAATAAACCAATATGGATTTATGTAAGTGAAACTTATTTGACAACTATATAGAACACTTCAGTTGTTGATGAGTAAGATTACAAAAACTGTACAACATAGGACTTTTTTTTTCCCTCAAGGACAATGATTATATAATGATAATTCTGTAAAAACAAAGTGTTATGGTCTACAACTGTCAATCAGTTTCAGCAATCATGGAAAAATTTGATCAAAGAGTACAAGATACTGCTACTTACACATGTATTCAATATGAAATTTTTGTGCCTTCTTGTTGAACTCTTTACCAGAGGACAACATTTTTTACTCTCCCCCCCAAAAAAAAACAACTATTCAGATTTTCATACTTTCACCAAACTCATAAAGGACTTATCACTGAGTTATAGCTGGAAAATCATTAGTAAAGAAGAAAGATAAGATTTACAAAAAAAAAAAAAAAAAAAAAATGGTATTTACTTAATGGGCTACATAGCCTCTTTGGTATTATTAGATTTCATGCCACAGTTTTGGAAAGCCTTGTGGGAAAGGTACATAATCAATTGCATGCACAATCTACAAGGATTCATATTCAAATCAGTATCAAGACACCATACCTGGCGTAACAAAAAATAAACAGAGTGACCTATCGCTAAGGTACAGTTCCATGATAAAATACCCAAAATTGCATCATTTTATTTAATTTACTCGTACACTTTATATGAAAAGAAATATATATCTGGTGGTATTTATTGGCCTTTTACAAAAAAAAAAAAAAAAAAAAAATTGATTTGTGGCATAAAAACTAAACAGCTCCCTTTTTTGAGTAGTAACAAACAATTCAATAAATATGGTTCAGATTATGTGGTTTGTATTGGTAAAGGGCATAGAAAAAATTCTGGAAGAAAAATAGAAAAGAAATACTGATGTCTTGCTTTCCAACAATGTTTTCATAAGCCCTTTTACACAGAACTCATAAAACATAGGGTTTATTGTGTGGTTGAGGGCTAAAAAAAGAAAAATCCTCAAAAAATCTCCCAATTTAACTATGTATGACACAAAATTCAAGGGTGAAATAAAAGCCTTATGGACAAACCATTATGCATTCTGAATACTGATTACATGAATCTGTAACAGTTCTGTTAAATAGCCTCCCAAGGCTGGGATTGAACCAAGAACTTTCAGGTCCTAAGGCAAATGCTCTACTATATTGCTTCAAAAAAGCCAGCTCTATAGCAAGACAGTATGAGTGTCCCCTTATACAAACTCATGCTATACATTTATACCAATCTTTGGGATATACCAGTATACAGCATATCTATGTCGGGTTTCCTTGGCATTTGACAACTGGATCTGGAGAAAATTTTGATTGGGGTTTATTTTAACACTTTACCAAACACTATTAATAATCCTGGAGGAAATAGGAAATTGAACGCATTACGGGACGAGGATAAAATTCTGGTAAGCAGTATTTTCTCCTGTCCCAACAGTGTTTTCAATCATATGTGTAAAACTCAGCTCATTTTGTATCAGTTTCTGAATTGTTGTCCACAGATGCATTTAAAGTGCTTAAAACTTGTCATATGGGGAAGTAATGAATAATGAAATGGCACCCATTTGATTATCATTTTTGATTAAAAAACAAAAAGTAACTTATGCACAGATGATGGACATAGACTAATCTGAACAATCTTACAAAAATTAACTCCCCTTTAAATGTGGATCTGGGGTCCTGCATGGCTCACCAGTAAATTGTAGGACTTGTTACCTGATGGTCTTGGATCCAGCCTCACTGGAAGCTGCATGTTTTACTGTGGGAGTGTCCTTAGGCAAGACACATTGAACAGAGCCCTAGCCTAGTACTGCTGAAACCGAGACATACATAAATAAGCTAGTTGTAGCAGTTATATGACTGAAATAATGTTGAAAGCAACATTAAACACCATTCAATTAGTCAGTGTGGATCTAAAATTGGCCTGCAAGGGTAACCTTTATCTAACATTTCTGTCAGCCTAACAAAATGTAGCTCTTAAGTTTTTGAAAACATTGGTAGACCAACAGATTTTTCATTTTTTTCATTCTTACTAAAGTCATTTTTCCCCGTTCCATAACACCATAAAGGGTACAAAGTGTTTTAACTAAGGTAAGTGTGGCTATCTTATCCCATTTTCACACAACTTATCCAGTTGGCTGAGCTTTATTTAGCTACACTAAAAATCAAGGATTTTCAGGAGAACTAGTGAAGGTGGTTTTGGTCTGAGATTATGCATTAAGTCAGATTGAAAATATTAACAGCTCACCCTAGGGTTTGTAAACATTTGAGCTTAAATAGATACACCAAACATGATGACTATATTTTTCTTTTCCATAGCATTTAAAGCATTTCTAAAATCACCATTATTCATCATTATGCCTTGACTCTTTTGAAATATTGAAACTTCTGTACTCGGACATCAAGGTTTTGATTTTTAAAACAGCATTTTACAAATCTACTCAGACTATAAACACAACACTTTCTGAACTTTTATATAGTGGATATATTCATATAGACTGCAAACAGTTCAAATCTAAAATATTATGCCTATAGAAATGGAATTTTACTATGCTAGGCTGTCTGATCTTAATCTACTTTTGCTACATTACAAACTAACTGTCCTCATTCTGAGGTATGAAGTATGTATTGTTTTGGAACTAGTATGGGTTAGTTTAAAAAAAACACACAGAATTCCTCTATGAAAAATAAAAACAGTGTTATTTTGTATGCAATTTCTTACTGAAAGTACCTTGTCCTTTCCATGACTCTAACACCCAGAAATCCCTTCAAGGTTTCCTCCTAAATACTGCACAACTTGACACTACATGTATTAATTTCAAAATGAAATACAAAATCAAACTAGAAATAGTATTTGATTGTTCAGATACAATGATTTCTTCTTTCCTTTGAAAATAATGTTCTTGGTTTTATTACTGAACTTAAGAATGTTATGCAATACTCTGAAAGGTGAAAACTAAATAGTGTGTTCAGTATTTTCTAAGATTTAGGCCATGTGTAATACATAAATATAGAATGTACCTTCCTTCTGTTACATAAATGAAAATTTACCTTGTATCATCATAAAGACACAAGTCAAGAAAATAATGATTTCACAAAAGTAAGGTCAACTTATGCAGTGCCACAAAACATGGAATTGGTTGTAACTGCCTTCAAGAGTAATTTGATACTGATTTCTGGTGATTACATTAGTTTCAACACTGTTTCAGTATTACAGTGACAACAACTCATTTGTGTACCTCTCTGGTTTTACTAGGGCTAGGCTGGTTCTCTGCAGTGTCTTTTCTATAGGCACTCCTACAAAATCCTGGCACCTAGGTGAGGATAAAACCTTGGATAATCCATCCTACACCTTCACCAATCAACCACAGTCTCAAAGTACTTCACTAAATAAATGAATGATATTATGTAATTTCACCACTATTTTGGTGCAACTAAAACTTAGGCCATGTAGATTCAAGCTCAGACCTCATATTATGTGCAGTCTGAACTTAGATTATAATACAGTTTCAAAAAAAACAACAAAAAAACTGGTGTTACACTTAACTATAAAAATGGACTAATACTTAAGGGCCCAGTAAAGGCCAAAATATCAAATCAGCTGTCATAATACATTTAAATTCAAATCATACCATTTTAAAGTATGGAAAATATTGTGGAGATGACAGTCTTTTATGTTGTGGTCGGGCCATATGTTAGTTGCTGGCAAAAAAAAAAATTAAAATCAGGCAAAAAGTAATCAAAAGACACAGCTACCTGGCAGGTTAACCTAGATTTGAAATTAATTTCTCTGTCGGCGACTAACACTTGGACCTACCATACAATGACAGATTGTCATCATCATAATTTCCATACTTTTAAATGGCTTGATATAAATTGAAATGCATTTAAAAACCCGCTTTGCTTATATTTTGCCTTTATTGTTATTTTAATAATTTCAAGTTCATTTTATGAGTATCATATAAAACACAACAGACCTACATGTAATATGCAAACTCAGACTTCACATTCTTGGGTCTATTTCTATTCTGTCAAAAAATGCAGGTGTGAATAAGCACAATGTAAAAAGTGGACTTTAGTCTCACATATATTGAAAGATACAGTTATAGTATGATTGAAGTTTGAAATTTTGTCTGATAATGTAAATTTTCTTCAAACATAAAGATCTAGATGTCTTTTTGAAGTTTTGAGCCATGTCCTTATGACTTTGACAGTCATACATGTACTACATAATTGAGCCATTGCATGGACATGTGCAAAAAAAAAAAAAAAAAAAAAAACTGATGTAGCATTATGAGATACTTGAAATTCAATATTAACACTGGTAAAAAGGCAATTCATTACAGTCCAGTGCAGTTTTGGGTGAATCCATTTTCATTGTCCAAAGAAAATAATTAAAATCATAACTCATAACTTGGCAGAACATAGTCCAGAATTTTTTTTATATGTGTAAATTCCCGCCCTGGGTACAGCTCAAGGTACTATAGCAGCCAGAATGGATCAAGATACACTCAGTGTGACAAGTTGCCAAGCAAAGTAAAATTGACTTTTACCTAACCAAAAATGAAACTTTCAAGTCGCTAGTAAAAATCCAAATATTGCTATTTCAAAGTTATTTTTTTGGGGAAAAATACCCCCATACCAGGCAGTATCTAGATCCAAGATCAGACTGCACCTTCTGTGCAATCTGATCCTGATCTACATTGTCTGCAAAATGTCCTTGAATAGCACTTAGCAGGTTAAAGGAATTGGGTCCCTCTATAAAACTTTAAAAACTACATACTTCCATTCTAAAGTTTGAATTACTAGCTGTTTACATGACGCACAGTTTCTAACTTGGGTTGAGCAGCAGTTCATCATAAAAAAATTACTTTATTGAATAAAGTGTAAATATTCTAAAGTTGCTCTACATTTACTTCAAATTCCAAGCATCAAACATATATAAGGGAATTTAAAATCTACATGTCCAAACAGTAAGACGTATAGATGCATTCCTGTGGACTTTATCATAAATCTATGTGCACATTCTGCATTCCTCATCTTAATTATTCTGTTGCATGAAAGGTAAAAAATTAAAATTCAAGCGTATCAGAAGGACTTTTACACCTTGATGACAATTGAAAGTCTCTGAGGCTTAAAGTCCAGGATATTAGGCTGAGTTAGTGGATGTCTAGTTCACTGAGAAGGGCACGATTTCCCATAAAAAAAAAGAAAAAAATCTTCAGTATAAATTCATGTCAAGGTTCGTACTTGATCGGGGCCGTTTGTAAACGAAGGATTTCTTCATGTCCTTTCGATAATTGGAGAGGAATCTTGGAAGCTTTTCCAATGCAATCTTGCATAAATCAAATGTCAAATAAGTTTCTTTTAATAGACTGCATGATCTCCATTTCTTTAAACGTGTAACAGAAATGTTTCAAACAATTCGGAAATTCATCGATATACGAAGGATGGTAACAAGGTGCCGAATCGACTTTATGGGTTATCGAAATAGTTTTAAATTATTTACGGGCAAATTCTAGCTAGCTATCAGAACAGTTACAGATATTTGATATAATGCATAGTTGAAAATGTAATTTCAAAAGTTTAGTGCTTAATCTCCTTGTTTATTTTGACGGTGGACGACACAAGTTGTGAATGAATATTTCTTGAATGAAAACGAGGGCAGTCTCTGTAAACAGTGTTCATACGCATATAGCAATATTAAAAAAAAAAAAAAAAAAAGAACAAACTTTGTTTAAGTATCTATAATATTTTAAACTGATAGATTTTTAGTTTTTACGAAATTTCGATAAAGAAATCATACATAATTTGTATGAATTGTTCAAAGTCAGAGCTGAATATCATTTGTAGATATGCGTTGTTCGTCCCGTACATCAGCCATGCAAAACAGAAAGTGAGCGCGCATGCGTCGTTACGCATGATATATTTGGTTCCGGTCAAAACGATCACAGTAAGCGGATTTGCTATATAGCAAATCCACTAAAAAGTCTACAAATGGACAACGAACTAATGGCTGAATGAATGCATTTCATGAACGCTTGAACAAACCAATAATTGAATGAATGAATGAATTCGGCTAATCAAAAGCTACAAAACAATATTTTCAGAATCTAGATAGACTTATGTTTGACAGCATTTATCAATTGTGACAAAATTAATTTATTGTATTTTCAGAAATTCGGTCATCTTTCAACAGCCAAATGTAAACGTTAACTTTTTGGAGTGAAGAATAGTAAAGGAAAACAAAGCTCATGTCTTAAGAATGTTACCGACAGCTAAATGTTTGAAAGAAAGCCCTCACCTATCGGTGCCGCCCGACAATTCAGAGCCGGTCTACATAATCGGAGCCTTAGTTTATTTATGTCAGTTTTGTGTCATATATTTTCAATTCTTTGCCAGCAGCGAATGACAAGGTACAAGGCAATAATTCACGCTTTTAGGACAGAAAAAACGTCTCTTTATCGACCGTACAGTAACAGTCATTTATCACATAACCTCCCTTGTTTTCAGTGTAATATACCCATTACGAATTTTCTTATCTCATACACGTTTAATATCACTATTGTGTGACGTCATTTTTGACGTCATTTTGTACGTATTTCATAGAGGTGAATGGGTTTCTGGATATTACCGCGTGTGCATCTATAGATGGTTTTGCATCTTCTTATCTATGATTTGTAAAATATTGTTATGTGATAAAAAGAATCTGACATGAGTTGGCGTTGAGATAAAATTTTTATTAAATTCGTCAAGAAAAAATGTTATTAAGCTCGCCAAAGGCTCGCTTAATAACATTTTCCCTAGACTCGTTTAATAAAATCTTATCTCAACGCCAACTCATGTCAGATCCTATATATCACATAAAGTTTACGTAAACTTTTACAAAGTAAATTTAAATCTAAATGCGTTTTAACTTCCGCTTTATTTATTGTTGGCTGCTACTTGACGTTTAATGATTAATTTCTTTCCATGAAGGCAGAATTTTAGACTTGCCTGAATTGAAAGCATTCGCAGACGCCAAATTATATAAAAAAAAAAAAAAAAAAAAATTGACCAAAAGATGTCCCTGCAAAAGGCTGAAAACATTGTGAGAGTTCCAAGCATTTTTTTTTGGCCCCATATCCTTTACATCATTTTTCAACTCTTTCTTAACACGGTAGATTATTACCGACACATCTTTTTATCGCATAAAAAATCGTTACTGGATAAATTTTTAGCCTTATTCTTCAATTAACAAGATTCCGTCGGACAAGGAGTGGCACAAGGTGTGTGACTGACCGAAGATATGCCAGGGGCAGACACTCAATACATGAAGGTGTTTTTTTTTTTTTTTTTAACTAACTGTAGAAACCTGAACATACCTTAGGTGAAGGCATTAAAGCTCGTAAGCGATCACTGTCTGCTTTTGGCTAAATGGCAACTGCGAGGTTCGGCATCTTATGATCTACGGGTATCATTTGCTTAGAACACAGCAACAGAAAAGTCGTGTTCACCGTTTACCACACTTTCTCGAATCATAATGACCCTGATTGGGGGTGGCTTTTTAAAACATTGTAGGAAAAAACGAAAATGCTGGTCACTAGCATTTTCTCCTTTTCCCACAATGTTTTCTATCCATACAAAGACTCATTCCACCAATGGAGCCACATTTAGATTGACATTCTACTAGTGCTATAATTTTGGACAAGTCTAAATTGATCTTGTGGTACTAACAAATCAGCCCCGCCCGGGTGGCTCAGTGGTGAGCATGTCGGACTCATGACCTGGTGGTTGTGAGTTCGATACCCGGTTGAGGCGAACTTTCTTTCCGGCGTATTTTCGCCTCTCACCTCTGCTGAAGCATGTGAGAAAAGTAGTCGGTGGCTTTGGAAAGAAAGTTGTGTTAGTACTGGTGTGAGAAAGCCAGGAAACACATGTGCGTCACCGACCGCCATGATATGACCTTAGCTGTTAAAGTGGCGTTAAACCCCAACACAACCAACAACAACTAACAAATCAATCTCAAACTCCCCGCCCCTTTCATCGGGGGCTTAATTCCAGATAGAGCCGGACCCCAAGACCCTCTTTCTTCAATTTCATTTTATTCTAGGAACGTCGTGCTATATTGTTCAGCGGAAATAGAGTAAAAATGCAATATCATGACGCAGTCTCTGCAGCTAAAATCAATTAGTTTATTTATTACATAGCCATAGACATATTATAATCCGGCGCGGTATAAGCAAAGGATCCTAATGTCTGAAAATTAAGTTACATGTATATCATTTTAGGCCTCAATGCTTTGCAACTAGAGAATGAAGCCAGTTGTATTAGAATTTTATTGTTAGAAGAAAGCCTGCCAAAACATTGTTGGAAAATGAGAAAATGCTTTTAACCAGCATTTCCCCCATTGTCCAATATGTACGTATTCTACAAAAAAAAAAAAAAAAAAAAAAAATCATTCATTTGAGCAATTAATATCTTTTTTCTGCAACTACTTTCGAATTTAACCAGTCTAAAATATTGCTGTCTGGTAAAGAGTTAATTATCTTAAGTCTGAAAGTGCTTGCTCTATCAGACTTCTAGAGGTGTACAAAAAAGGCTGCAGTCAAAATGATTCCTACGATATTCTCCAGACCCAAAAAATAAAAAGCTACAATCCATTTGCTCTTAAATATTTGAATCACTACTAAAAGCAGACTATTAATCACTGTATATTCATATATGAAATACATGTATATTCAATAGAGAGAACTACGTATACTTATTATTTGTTCTCCCAAGAGTGAACCTGTGTTATAACCCATCACACATTCCCAACAGAAATCTATTTCTTTGGAGAGAAGAAGATTCCGGTTATTCATAATATAAGTCTGAAAACTCAATGTAGTCCAATGCAGATACTATCATGAATTTAGACACCTTTTAATCCAATCAATATTAGAAATTTTCACTGCATGTCTGAGGCTCTATTTTTGGTGAAGAAAATCCCAGTCTTGCTGATAACGAAAAATTATTTTCAGCAATTCACTCATACACTTTTGACAATAAACGATTTAGAAGTTAAATTGCTTAACTTTTTGGTCATATACAGGTATATGCACCGGCTTTCGTACCTTTTTCTTCTAGTAGGTAAGTAGATATTTTCAATGTCAAAAAATGTTGTATGTGAAGTTTAAAAAAAGGTAAGCTTTTCTTTTTTCAAACCTTGTTTTACTGAAATGTGGATATGTGTTGGTGGCAATCCACGTATCACACACTCTCATACATCTAATCCAACAGACACATAGACATGTAAACGGTTACCCATATATTATCATTATCTATTATTATTATTTTTTTTTTTCAATTCCTATTACTTGTAAACACCCTGACGATAACATGACTTATAGGCAAGGAACTTTACAAGCTTCTAAAGAGCTTTCGTTCCAATCCTTTTCGTGTAATTAGAATGTTCAGAATATCAACATGTTTGTAGAAATTGTATTGTATAAAGTATGTTAAAACTAAACAGAAATCTACATGAAAAAAGATATGAGCGTATCTGGTATGTTACACATATCACATGTAACGATTTCCTCCACACATTTCAAAAATTTAATGTAACAGTCAGCATTGCCCCAATCGATAACTGCATAGTATACTGGAAGAAGCCTTGGCTGACTAAATATTGAAGGAATGTGCTCTACATTTATTTTCTTTTTTTGTGGGGGGGGGGGGGGTGAAGGGGCATGCCAAGGCTATAATCAATAGTTAATTGTACGCTTGATATACATTTCGACCAAAAGCCTACGTGAACAGTAATTCAATTTTCTGAAGTCTTGGATTCTCAATATCGGGCCATCTTCGATTCATGTCACCAACTATTCTTATCAACAGTCTCAGTCTAATTCTCGAGAATTTTCTAAATTTCAAAGTAACACAATTTATGACTGGCTAAATCAAAAGATTTAGCCTTTCAGAAATCGAATTATTTTCTAAATATAGAATAAGACTAAGAATGCACTTAAAAAGGGTTACGAATACCAAGTCTTTCTTACAGACATAGCTCTGTTGTCTCCAAGAAATAACGGGCGTCTATAAATCGAATTCACTTCTCTCCTAAAGTTCAAACTTTACAACGGAATTTTGATATTAGTTGTGGTCGTTCATCCTTTAGATGACAAGTACGCTCCTTTGCCGAAATTTAGGATGAGGTTTAATGGTTTAAAAAACCGATCACAAAGTATGGGAGACCTTTATAAAAGAGATTTTAGGGCCTAATATAGATATAGTCACTTTATTGAAACATAAAATATTTCAAATTTTCAAGAATCTGGCAAGATGTGTGATTTATTACGTCTGCCACGAGACAAAAATTAGATTTTTATCCTTTTCATTATAGGTGACAATATTAGTACCTTGGTTGTATATTATATAATACTATATTATCACCATTGCAGTTTATATCATTATTCTAAGGTACATGTCGAGCATGTAGAAGTTCTGGAGCCGTTTTCTCCAAACATTCTTAGGCTAATTCTAGACTGAGAAGAAAGTAACGATTGGCTATACTATTTGGTTTGGCCAATTTTGAATTGCAATACTTTCAAATTTAGGAAATTCTTGAAAATTTACACTGCGAAAACGTTTAACCCTTAGGCTGCTTAGCACTACTCAAGGACCTTTTGCGGACAGTGTTGATTAAGATCAGGCAGCACAGAAGATGCAGTCCAGTCTGATCTTGGATCTACGCTGTTTGATCAGAAGATATTTTTCCTTCAAAATTACATTGAAATAGCAACATTTGGGTTTTTTCAGACAAAGAATACTCTTAAGGATAGGGGATTCATGTAACATCGCCTTTCATCGCCAAAATCGTACGGATTCGGCTAAGACTCGGGTAATCCTTAATCGAGGCGGGAAACCAGCGTCTATCGGCCGATCGATTACAGACTACCCGAGTGTTAGCCGAATCCGTACGTTTTTCGGCGATGAAAGAAGATGATATACTCTTCCAGTTAGGGTGCCCTATCCTTAAGAATTGTTTCTGAATATGAGTTCTGGAATCCTTTCACTATACTTTCATCAGAGCAGGGGAACACAACAGTTGTACTAAGAACTTGTGATGTATTCATCTATCTTACTTCAGTGTAAATTCTAAAATCTAAAACTAGTGACTTAATTGGCCGAGGCGTTCTGTCTGGGCTTATCAGGTTGGTAATCTTGGAATCTAAAATGAATGATATTTTGAAATGTTGTTGGATATGAAACCAGTTACGTTTTGTGTAGTTATTGAAGGGTGTAATTCAAATATGATGGGAGTAGATTACGCATTGATTTAAGAATTATTGACAAAGAGTAGGAGGTATTAGATGAAAATAGTATAATTCGGATAGTGGTATAATTCTAAATGGTGCAAATACAGTGACATGAAATGTTATCATTTAGAACTCCTATAATGTCTGAAACTTGAGCTGCATGTAATTATCTTCTTTTGCCTTTGTCCTACGCTTTGTCTGCCTGGTTCAATTAATTAAAAAAACTAATTATTTTAATGATTTTTCGTAATAAGACTTCACTTCATTTCTTCAAGGTTTATTTGTTCTGTTAATTACATTTTTTTTGGTCTTAAATTCGAAACAAAATCCTACCCCAAGACTTTAATATCTGTTTTGCATCTAATCAGGAATGAGTTTCAAATTAGGACCCTGCACAGTTTTTTTTAAAACAGCTGCAGGGAATGCATAATTGCTTTTCATGAATAATTCTTTACTTTAGCATAATACTTTTTTTTTTAACTGATTTAACAAAAAGAAAGAATTTGGTACCCTTTTAATATTTGGGTTTAGTGTTGCAGGTCCGACCTGTAGCCTAAAACGGCACGGAATAACAGCAGAGAGTTATATAGTGTTTTACGTAACTTTCAATGTTACCCTTGTCATATCGAAGTAACAGCTCACATATTCATGCATGTTCTGGGTTTCAATAGTAGGCAAAGACTGTAAAGTGTCTTGCTGAAGACACTCCCACTCCGCGTAAGCTGACTTGGGTCGAAACTTTCGTAAAGTTTCTGCATGTCAATAGAGCAGTCTGTCTCATGATTCAGTCAGTTATTATTTTCAGTCAGAAATTCCTAACAGAATCCCGTATATTCGTAATTAGATCTTGCAATTCTTGAGCAATAGAAAATTAATGGTAAAGGTTTTGAGCTGTTCAAATCATGGCCACGAACTCCCGAGTAAAAAAAATCGTAGTTAATTCGTAAAAATTCGTTGTACGTTTTTGTTCATCGTGAATGAATCTTATCGATTCGGAGGCATTAGTACTTATTCTTGACTTAATCGGGTATTCATGATGCCCAAGCAAGGGTGAGGGCCTTTGAATACCTATCTTGAGAGAAAGTCTGAATATCCAAATAGTCACGAATTTAAAGTTATTTTGCCCCAGTAATGTTGTTGTTGAAATTTGTTTATAATCGTTTCCATCGGTTGCACATACTGGGTAACGCCCCTGGAGGACTGTTTGTTATGTTACGTGGGATAGTGCAGGATACAGAATTTAATCCATCCTAAGCTACGCCTGGCTCTTGAACTTGTTTAGAGTACAGGACCGTCACACGGGACTTAGGTTTATCGTCTCATCCGAAAAACTTTTTTGTTATTTTAGATAACCAGCCAAAAAGATTGAAACCACAATCTCAAGTGGCCCGTGAATTGGTGTTCACAAGTCTTATGCTTTACCACCTGAGACATTTGGGCTTGGTCTCCAGTGCACTTTCCAGTATGTTGAGAATCTAAACTACATATAAAAAAAAAAAAAAAAAACTGTAACAAATAAGAAAATTAAACCTGTTATTAGTCATTATTGTTAAAATCTTCATATTTTAGTATCCATATCAATATAGTAGTACGATAGTAGCTGTAAAAAAATCTGGAATCTGTAATTACGACTTTTGTTTCTATTTTAATGTTTAATTACTAACACAGAATACTAACAACGATCTGTAAGGTGCATTGAGGGATGGCCACGACCCTCAAGTACCATAAAGACGTGGACAATAAAGTTTAAAAAAAAAAAGAGAGAGAGAATCTAAACCACCAAAAAAACTTAGAGAATGTAGTAATATTTGTGTTTTTATTATGACTGACTGAAATAATACAGTAGATTACACAAGGGCATATTGCCCATAATGAAGTATACGCAAGGGCGAAAAAGAACTTTGACATTGCACTATTTCTGCTTTTGCCATGATTGACTGAAACAGTAGAAAAAGCAAGGGTGTAACGCAAGTGCATAAAAGAACTTTTACATTACAAAATTTGTGCTTTCACTTTTACATTTTTGTGGTTGACTAAATCAATAGAAAACGCAAGGGCAGAGCGTAACACACAATATGCAACTGCCTAAAAAAATGGAAACACAAGGTGTAGGTGTTTTGTTATTTTAGAGAATAATATCGTTCATATTGATAATTCTTTACTGAACAATCCCGTTTTTACCTGCTCTGGCTGACGGACAGCAACATTTTGTCATCGACCTGTGCCCGTGCGTGCGTCCGTGCGTGCGTCCGTTAGTCAACTTTTATTTCCAACATCTTTTTCTCTAAAAGTACTAACCACCCAATTTTGACCAAGCTTTACAGAAATAATCCTTCATGGTCCTCTTCAGAATTTCTTGAAAGGCTTTGATTCCCGTCAAAACTCTGGTTGCCGGTGCAACAAAACTGAAAAATATTTAAAGGGTATGAAAATCATCTTGTCTAAAGCCATAAGGCCTAGGGCTACCAAATTTGAAATGCTGTAGCCTCATCAAATGGCCATCTACCAAGATTCTTCAAATTATAGCCCTGAGGTAAAAATTGGTCCCACCCTAGGGGTCACAAGTTTTAAATGGGCTTATGCAGTGAAAACATTAAAAGTCTCATCGTTCCTAACCATAAGGCCTAAGACCATTAAAGAAAAATGGCACGTAGCTTCACCGAATCGCCCTTTGCCCCCCTCCTTTTTCTTTTTTTGACTGAGATTATCGCCCTGGGTCAAAAATAGCACTGCCGGGGTCTCACAAGTTTTACATGGGCCTACATGTATACATGTATAGTGAAAAAATTTAAACATCTTCTTGTTCCTAACCATCAGGCCTAGGCCGCTAAATTTTACATGTAGCTGTATCTAGTGGGCTTCTACCAAGATAAGTCAAACTAATGCCCTGGGTTCCATTGGCCCCGACCCGGCAGTCACAAGTTTTACATGGGGTTTTATATCAAACACTTTAAAAACCTTCAAGCTCCTAACCATAAAACCTAGAGCTGCCAAATTTTGCATGTTTATTTATCTAGTAAACTAGGATTGTTCAAATTATAGCCCTGAGGTCAAAATTGGCCGCACCTCACAAGTCACAAGTTTTACATGGGGTTTTATATCGAACACTTTAAAAACCTTCAAGCTCCTAACCATAAAACCTAGAGCTGCCAAATTTTGCATGGTTATTTATCTAGTAAACTACGATTGTTCAAATTATAGTCCTGAGGTCAAAATTGGCCCCACCTCACAAGTCACAAGTTTTACATATGCTTTGAGTAAAAACTTTAAAAATTCTCCTTATTCCTGACGGTGAGCTGCAGCTGTAATATTTTGTGAGTGTTATCATCTAGTAGGCCTCTGCCAAAAGTTTAAATTAAAGCACTGGTGGCACAATTTGGCCCAATCTGTGGATCATGAATTTAACATGTGCCTATATAAACAGAGTGAAAATTGTAAAAATCGTCTTGCTCTTAACCTTAAATACATGCACTTAGGCTACCAAGTTTGGCACTTAACTTCATCTTGTGACTCACTTTTGATTTGTTCAAAATTTAGCCCTAGGATAGAAATTAGCCTCGCCTCAGGGGTCTCATCTTTAACAGGGGCTTTATATTGAGGAAACTGAAAACCTTCTGGTTATAACCGTACCACCCAGATCTGTATTATTTGGTATTCTACCAGGATTCAAGTAATTATAGTTCTGTGTTCAAAATTGGCCTTGCCCTAGGGGTCACAACTCTCATGTGGGCTTTTACATACAAAACTTTACTTAAGTCTCCTTGTTCGGGGGACCTAGAATTTTATTGTTTGGTGTACGTAATGTGTACTTATTAGCCAGTGGAGCAATAAACAAACAGAAAAATATTAGAAGGGGAAAAGGCTTTTCCGAGTAAAGGGTTACCGATATGTGAAAACAATTCTCGTGCAAGTAGTTACCATGGTTGTTTATTGTTTGAACAGCAAAAACCTTAATTTTTGAGGCCCTTATCTCGTTTTTTATTTTGAGTTTTATAACAATAATTCAATATCCGCCACTTGCAAGCACTTGTTTACACTTTGTTTTCTTTTCCACGCCCAACTAAAGAAGTTTTTAGAAACTCTAGTCAAACTTTGGCTCACATCATGCTGTATAGCATGCAACAATAGAATAAAGAAGGGTGAATTGTATGAACTGATCATGTTCCATAAACCGGCTCCAAAATATTGTGTTGATGAGGTGTTTACGGTCAAAGGGACACAGTATTTATGATTACCACCCTATAATTGTGTTCGAAATCTAATTAAGCTAAACCGGGGTGAACTGAAAAAGAAAAGATCACAGCGAAAAACAATTCAAAACAACCCCTGAAAGATCTTTGAGAATAGTGCCAGGTGGTTTCAAATACTTATCTCAACAGAAGTGGTATAAAGATTAAGCCATGTGGAAAACAAAATTTAGACCAAATATTGGAGAAATCACTTTAGACTTTGAAGATTTGTATGAAAGTAACGAAAGCGATATCGAAGGTAAGGTACATAGCTCAATATTTTTTGCAGGAAAAACAATATCAGGGCATCGTATTTAACTAAAGTGAAGTACTGACGTCATGAACTCTTCCAGTTAGGTTTGCTGTGCTGGTCACTTTTCGAACCTGTCGGAAAAAGTTAAGTTTCAGAACAAAAATGTAACACTGCTGGAATTGGCAAAATACTCTATATTGCAGAAGGAAAATTCGCTGTAGGAGTTGGTAGGGGTATTTCAAAAGACTTAGACATTTTCACAAGCACTGGCATTGGATTTTTCAAGATACATCAAAATTCAGGGGGTCCCTATGAACTTCAAACTACATTTGATTGACTGAAAGAAAGAAAAACGGAAAAGAAAATTGAACGAAGGAAAAAACGAACGAACGGATTAATTAATTAATTGGTTAATTAATTAACGAGCTTTTGACATGCTTGGCGAAGTATTTTGTCCTAAAAGGAATGAAAATGCAATAGAAAGAAATCAAAATGTAAAAATGAAGAATAATTTGAGCATATAGATTCAACTGTTGTGTTGATGGTGCAAACAGTTATGACCCCCGGGCTATATCGACGAACTCGCCGATGGATACTTAGAGCTTAACGTTTCTCTTCTATTTATAATCGTGGGGTGAAATACTTTCAAATTACAAGATTTAAAAGAGAATTTTGAACAACTGCTTAGTTTAGTAGGGACTGATGCGATCTTATTGATCCTTTGTCTTTACCGTTTTTCTCCAAAGAATCATGATTAATTATTATGAAGGGACAGATTTACTATTTGTAAAAATCTGCTGATGTGTCGATGGGCCCTGTCTACGTGTCGATATCAACAGAGCCGTCGCAGGGTTTTGTAAATTGTGAATAAAATCTGCATACTCCACGTACAATTAAGCTTACAAAAGGCAAAAAGTCGAGCTCCACAGAATGGATGCTCTTTCACATTGGTTCCCCGGCTCCCACCCGTCTCCTGCCCTTGCAAGGAGAGAGGGGGGAGAGGGAGACAAAGGAGGGGGCAAGAGGGAGAGAGAGGAGGGGGAAGCGGGAGAGAGAGGAGGGGGGAAGAGAGAGAGAGAGAGGAGGGGGGAAGAGGGAAAGGGGGGGGGGGAGAAGGGAGAAGAGGGAAGTAAGATTGAAATCTGAGACCCCGCCCCCCGTCGAATTAAAAAAAAGCAAGCCCTGTGTGAAATTTTACCAAGGTCAGCATAACTCTTCACCAGACGATCAAACTTCAGACTTGTCCAACTTGAAAGCATTTGCAGACAGCAAATTTAATAATATAGCTCAAATGATAGGATTTTTCCATGAAAGGGAAGAAAATATTATTGGAAAAGGAGAAAATAATGTTCTTAGGTATCTCTTTCTTACATCAGTATACTTTACGAATTTTGAAAAAAGCGATCGAATCAGCATTGATTGGAAGAATTATGTCATGTAGCACTTGCAATGAGTACGTCGTTAGTTTGCTTACACACAATCAATTACGGGGCAAAAATAGACCTTTCGTTTTTCGTTAAAAAAACGCGACCCTTATAACTGGCTCTTAGCATCTGGCACGATATATGGTCAACGAATATTGAATGATTTGAGGTCCAAATTATAAATTTAACGCTCGTACCAGAGATCGTGAAGAAGACAATGTAGCATAAACATTGTGTGTGTTTGTTGTTGTTGTTGTGTTTTATTGTACTTTATGCCTAGACATAAAATGATTACGTAAAATAGTGATGTGCCCGACATTACGTTTTAGTTTTACCACATCAGCATGCTCCCTTTATATATTAGGTGATCACTCTCTCAAATATCCCCGCCCATGCCAGCAACTAAACCACCCACCAACACTCACTCACTCACTCACTCATTCACTCAGTCAAGAGAAGAGAGCTACAGAACAAAAACAGTCTACAAATGGACAACGAACTAATGGATGAATGAATGCATTTCATGAACGCTTGAACAAACCAATAATTGAATGAATGAATGAATTCGGCTAATCAAAAGCTACAAAACAATATTTTCAGAATCTAGATAGACTTATGTTTGAGAGCATTTATCAATTGTGACAAAATTAATTCATTGTATTTTCAGAAATTCGGTAATCTTTCAACAGCCAAATGTAAACGTTAACTTTTTGGAGTGAAGAGTAGTAAGGGAAAACGAAGCTCATGTCTTAAGAATGTTACCGACAGCTAAATGTTTGAGTAGATAAAAATGGGGAGAGCTGGAAAAACTCTTAACCCCGTCCTATTTTTTAACCCCGTCCTATTTCTTAACCCCGTCCTATTTCTTAACCCCTAAAAATCACATGTTTTAACCATAATGCGTGTTTTAACCACAAACCCTAAAATCGGTTTTTCCCTGGCCGGGGGCTGGCTTCGCATATTTTTTTAGTTCATATACCTATATGAGCAAAATCCAATCTAGGTCTTTATCATAGTGTGCCCCCAAGCTAACGTATCGATAAATACTATATATTACTATATGAGAAAATATATAATATTTTTCACATTTCTTTTTTTAAATCAGTTATTATATCTAATATTTTTATTAAGTTAACAGTATTTTTCTTTTTATTTTTTTCTATATCTGTTTTTATATCATCTACTAATTCCATTACACCCGCAATGACTTTTTCCATTCCTTGAATACGTACATTTTGTTCACCAATCATTGTTAAAAGTTTTTTCTTTTTAATTTTTACGTCATCATCTTCTTTTCTATGAAAAATATTTATAAACATCTTTTTTATAAGGTATTATAGATATTTAACACTTTAAGTCTACAAGTCTAACTCTATCAAAATAGATATGTAAGAGTGTTCCGCAGTAGGGTTGGTTGTTCTTGAAATAAAGTTTATGGTATCGCATTGTTTTATTTCAAGTGGTTTAGGAAAAACTACACAGCTACAAGTCTCATCTTTCTTTTTAATAATAGAGTAATCAACCAGCTCTACTCCGTTTACCACAATATTAACTATTACCTCTTCTGGTACATTAGGGTTATTTGTAACAACCGATAAACTACCTCTTATAATTCTACCCGACGCATTCATACAATAACCACCCATCCTATGGCTAGCACCTGAAGCACCATTACCAAATGAAAACTCATAATTACCGTTTCCAATTGGTCCATTTTCTTCAGCCCACACGGTTATAATAGGGAGGGAGACTTTTTTATCCACGTATGATTTTGTTGCTAAATCTCTCTCTTCTACCGGGGTTGGCGCGTTTTTTAAAGAAAAACCCCGAAGATTTATGTTAGTCGCTAGCATAAAACTTCCATCCCAATTTTTTATAATAGCTCCACCATTATCAACATAATTTTTATTGACAGCAGAGTAAAGGGATGCAGGATTTGGTAATCCAATAATTTGGTTATCATTCATATCTATTTCACCAGACATTAAAAAAGACCCATCTTGTTTTTTTGTCATAGCTTTTACACCCGCGGTAGCCGCCTCAACGATGGTATCTACATAAAACTTATTTGCAGCTTGTTGCTCTTCTAAAGGGCTTCCAACATCGCTAATTCTCCGTCCTCCCATAGAAACGTCTGCAACTGCTAGATACACATCATTTAAGTAAACAAAAGCTCGTCTCAATCCATCTGCATAAGCCCTAGTTGCAGCATCTTGTGGATATACGGGATCTATAAGATTTGTTAAACTATATCCTTTCATATTTATATTTGCAACAGCGGAAAAGGTGCCATCCGATTCCTCTACTATTGCTTTACCACTCGTATCCACATAATTTTTAGTAGCAGCTTCATGCGATTCTGTTGGTTCCTTAACGTTTTTTATCGGATTAAAACCCATGTTTAAATAACCATTTTTAACATGGTATCCTCCGTTTTCATCCAGCAACCCTGAGTTGGTGTCAACATAATCCTTAGTTGCCACATCCTGAGAATTTACTGGATTACTAACCGTAGTTAATGTATTACCATTCATGTTTATAGAACCAGTAACAACAGTTGTTCCATCTTTACGTAAAAAATTATTATTTATGTAAGCGAGTGACACACCATCACTGATTGTGCCATCATCTTCCATTCTTCCAAATTTGTTAACAGGCATTTTTATATTATTACTAAAAAAGTTTATTTAAAACATTTTGAAACTTTTCCCCTGTGGATAACTCTTTTAGAATGTATAAACATAAATGACCACAAAATACTTGCCCAGCTTGTTGTAATTGATCAGTATTGTACTGTATTGGGCTTTTTAAATACTCTCGAATTTCAACAGGTGGTTGTATACCATAACTGTCAAAATAAATTTTAGTTTTACTGTTTTTATACCAAGCAACCCAATGTGTACCAGGTCCACCACTTTTATCAAAGTTTACTATGCCACATTCTTTTTTACTCGGTTTTCTCGGTAATGTATCTAGTAAAAAAACTCCTGTAAAATAAGGAATCTTTAATCTTTTTGCGGCACCCTCTAATTCGAAATTGTTCAACGGTTTATTTGGTAAAATTACGTTTTCAATCGAAATATTTGACATTTTTTATAGTTAAATATTTCTAATGTCGTTATTGTCAACCCATGAATTAAATTCATCAGGATAACCTTTCCACTTTACGAGAGATTTCTTTTTTCCTTTTTTAATAACCTTTTCTATTCTATACAGCTCTTGACTGGTTTTCTGCAGTTCAGGTTCATAAAAGGTACCTTGTATTTCTTCTCCATTAAGATCTTTAATTTTATATGTTACAGGTGATGTAAGTTTTACTTCAGAAACTGTAAAAACCTCCTCAGTCCATCTTGTTGTATAACCTTTCTCAAAAGTCTTTTTCTTTTTACTTATCCTTACTTTGTCTCCAACGGAAAACTTAGGATTTATATCTTTTATTTCGAGATGATCAGGGTAAAGATTTCTCCAAACTCTCGTTTCATTTTCTTTTTTACTAGCGTCTACCGGAGTCATCTTAACAGATGAATGTCTCGTGTTATTATATTCTTTAACCAAATCCGGTAGCACATTAATGTAAATGTTTGTGGAGTTAGCGGAAAAATACTTCCACATTTTTTCTTTCATCGTTCTAATCCATCTCTCAACAACGCTAGATTTTTCCTCATTTTCGGTAGAATATAATTCAACTAAGTCTTTTACATCTTTGTTATAAAACTCTTTACCCTTATCCACCCACATTTTTTCGGGGGATCTCTCCTTAAAAATACTTTTTAATGCTACAGCAACAGATTTCCCTGTTTTATCTTTTAATGGCACCAACCATCCATATTTAGAAAAGATGTCAATGACAGCGAGAAGGTATTTAATACCTTGATTATATTTAGAAAACGCTTGCATGTCTACTAAATCAACAGCCCATATCCTATCTATACCGTTTACTATAACTCTCCTTTTCTTAAATTTTCTTTTTACGGGTTTATGTAATTCTTCCGCTAATTTCATCATCTCAGAATTTTTTTTTTTAACCCCATTCCGAATTTTACCTTCGTTCCAATGAGTTTACTTACCAAACCTCTTTCCATTTTTTCTCTAATACTAGGATTGTAAATCCCTTCTAACTCCGTTAACATATTCTTATCACACACTGCGTTTCTTGTAGCAGTGTCATTGTGTTGAAGATAGCAAACATCATGATTATAAGCGGCTTTATCAACACGGTTTATTGGTTTACTCCATTCCTTCGGTGTTAAATCTGGATTGAGTCTTTTATCTAGTTTGGTGCCTGGCCCCGTAAAGTTGTGTCCTGGTAGATGCATTTCAAGGGGTAAATTATTTATAAATTTGTTTAAGATGCTACTCCCGGTGGTTTTTTTTTTATAAACTGAGTTTTAGTTATTCCACAAACCACACATTTCCCCTGCATCATATTTCTTCCATTTTTAGAAACAGAATATTTTACATTGTTTGTATCAGTATGTTTTTTTACATTTAACGCAATACATTTTATATATAAAAATTAAAAAAGTTATATAAAATGGATATTATAAACTTATCATGGAATAAAGTAGTATCAAAGAGATTTAATCACTCCCTTTTACCAAAAAGTATTAGAGGTTTAATTATAGGCAAATCAGGATGTGGTAAAACTACTTTATTGTTAAACCTTTTACTCAGACCAGGTTGGCTTGACTACAACGATTTGAGTGTTTTCGGAAAAAGCCTTTTTCAACCGGAATACCGAATACTAAAAAAGGCTTTTGAAGAAAAACTACCAAAAGAATGTATCTTAAGGTTGTTTAACATGCGTGATGACATACAAGAACTAAACATTGCACCAACAGCTTTAGTTGAAGAATGGATTAAAACGATTAAAAACAAATCGGATATAAATTGCAACTTCTTTGAAAATGCTAGTGATGTGCCTGATCCAAGAGAGTTAAACTCAGAAAATAAAAATTTAATGATATTTGACGATTTACTTTTAGAAAGGCAAAATAAATGCGAGTGTTACTACATTCGAGGAAGGCATAGTAATGTTGACTGCTTTTACCTATCACAGAATTATTTTAGACTACCGAGACAAACTATTAGAGAAAACACTAATTTTATTTGCCTTTTCCCACAAGACTTAAAAAACATTAATCATATTTATAACGATCATGTAGGTGAAGATATGCCTAAGGACGAGTTTAGAAAATTTTGTCAAAAGGCATGGGAAAGACCACATGGTTTTGCTATCATTGACTTAACCAGTAAAAAACATGATGGGAAGTATAGAAACGGTTTTGACAATTTTTACATACCAAAGTCAGTATAAATAAATATTTAAATATTATAAAATGGATATAGATCTTTTAGAACAAATTGTAAAAAATACAAACCATAAAACATCATTTCAAATTATAGTAAGCGACAACAAAACACGTTTTAGAACGAGGTTTAATCCTCCAATTCAACTGGAAAAGGATAAAGTATATGAAATAGCTTTAGTAAACCTTGAAACTTACTACTCTTTTCCAAACATTGATGAAACAAACAACATATTCGTTTATTCTTCAGACAATGGTAATTCATGGGTTAAAATAAGAATACCTGAAGGAAGTTATGACCTTGTTGGCATTAATGACACCATTCACCAGGAAATGAGAAAAAAGGGTCATTATGACAGAGTTAATGAAGGGTATCCTATTAACATTTCTGCAAACACCAATACTCTAAAGTCTATTATTACCTTAGAAGATGGTTATCAAGTAGATTTTAATCAACCAGGCTCCATTGCCAAAGTATTAGGATTTACTCGTGCTAAATATACGCAAGGATTTCACGAGTCAGAGAATGTAGTGAACATTCTTAGCATAAATAGTTTGCTTGTTAACATAGATATTATTTCAGGAAGTTATGTTAATGGTTCAACAAAAAATACTATTTACTCTTTTTTCCCAGATGTTGCACCCGGATATAAGATAATTGAGTCACCAGTTAATTTAGTATACCTACCAATAACATTAGATGAAATACATAACCTAGAGGTAAATATTACGGATCAAGATGGTAATTTACTAAATCTTAGAGGTGAAAATTTAACAATTAGGTTTCATATTAGAGAAGCGAGATGAGGGACCCAACTCGCTTGGGCTAAATAAAAAAATAGTTATATATAAAATGACAAGTTACACTAATGTTAAAGTAAATATATCGGAAGGGCAAAAGGAAAAGCTTCAACATGCTGTTAAAGCTAGTTGTCCAGTAAGTATTCGTTTAGGTCGTGAAGATTTACGTGGTAATGATGTTTTAGCGATTACCGATTCACAAGCAAAGAAAATAGCTAAAGCCTATGAGGATGGTAAGGGTATAACTATTAGAATGTCTGCAAAACAACTTAAATATAACACGAAAATAGAAGGAGGTTTTCTTGGAATGTTGGCTGGGTTAGCTGCTAGGGCTTTGCCGATGATTGCAAAAACTGTTTTACCAGCTTTAGGTGTTGGTGCTCTTACTGGATTAGCACAAACAGGGGTATCGAAAGCACTAGGATCAGGTCTTTATCTTAAAAAAGGAGGATGTGTTTGTCAAGTTGAAACTGATGGATGTGGATTATATTTAAAACCATACAAAGGTAAAGGATTAAAGTCTGTTGGTGATGGTTTGTATTTAAAGCAAGGAGGAAAAATGTATGATGGAAGAGGACTTTTACTCGGACCTAATAGTCCATTTACTAATATCCCTATCTTAGGAGCTATATTATAAAGGGACCCGGCTTGTCTGGGATAAATATTATTTTCACCAAAATAAAAATGGATATACATAAATTTGGTATAAAACCTAATATTAGTACCCAACATAAAACTATATTTTGGAAACCTCATTTACATGGATTAAGATATCCTCCCTTAAAGCAAGATCCTCTAAAATGGAAAATATACTCACAAGTAACTATCAAGATTCCCTCTCGTGATGGTATGAGACTTTCGCTAGGATTTGGTTATATAACTACACGAGGAGTTGTAGTGATATCTATTAGTAATAAATGGAAAGATAGTTTAACCATTCTTAATGGAACACATCTTGATAATGAGGTTGATGATATCTTAGTCTACATTTATAATTTCTCACAAAAACCGATCGAAATACCTCATGGAGAGTTATTATGTTATCTAAAATATTTACAATCTTGACATAAAAAAATTATTATATTAATAAAATGACAGATACAGATCAAGAACACCCTAATAAAATATACCCAAAACTGCCAAGAGACGAGTTCCAACCCTCAGCTCCTCCTATAGAACTACGCAATATGGATGAGATGGGTGGTCATGCTTTTAGACTTGAGGAGATTCGTAAGATACGTGAATACTTTGAAAAGGAAATTGCAACCAGAGAAGTACTGGCAAAGAAGTATTTTCGTGCTTCAGGAATTGTTGACAAGGTTGATGTTGTTTTGACCACGACAACTGTTGTTGCTGGTGTAGGTGGTGTTGCACTTTTGTCTACTATAATAGCCGTTCCAGCTGTTATAGCCTTAGAAGCTTCTGCTGGAGTAACAGGTTTGCTATCTATAGTTGGCAAGTATGTTGTTGCCAATACTAGAAACAAGGGAGAAAAACACAAGGAGATTGCTACAATAGCCAGAACCAAACTAAATACTATAAATGACCATATATCCAAGGCATTGGTAGATGGTGTTGTTACTGATAGTGAATTTCGTCTGATTGTTGAAGAACAGGAAAAGTATAAAATCATGAAGGAAGAAATACGTACCAAGATCAAGACCAAAATTACGGAAGAAAACAAAGAATCTTTGTTGGAAAAAGGAAGACAAGAAGCTCGTGAGTCCTTTCGGAAACTCGTTGAAAAGAACCATGGAGGTCCCCTCTCCTATTAGAAAGATTAGATCATTACGTTTTCCTAAAATTAGGTATAGGTGTAAGTGTATGTGTGAAATTGATAATTCCTCAGACATGTAATATATAAGAGAATATATAATGCTCTTATATATTAAAACTGTTACAAAAACTACGTTAAAAACTACGTTAAAAAACTATGTTAAAAAACTATTTTAATAATTTAAAAAAATGTCTTTTCTAAAAATCACTGATCCTACAAAAAGGGACTTAATTATAAAAGAGTATCTCGAAACGAGAAAAAATATTCGGGATAACCTAATAGCGGAGAAAACGGGTGAACAACAACTTCAAACTGATCTTTCAAAGTTTTTTAAACCTATAACAGAAACGCAAAAAGCTACAGCGAGGGAGATTACTGAGGAACTTAAACCTATTAAAGAAGGTATCGAACAGTTACCACAGGCTATTACTTTTCCAGCCTTTCCTTCTATCACAGCTTATGATAAACCGTCAGAAGAAAATCCGATATTTATCGGTGAAATAGCGGAAGGCTATTTAAGAAAGTTTACTTCTAAGGATGAAGTTGATAGAACACATGGAATATATGACAAAAAGGGTACGTTTTATATCGGTAACAAACCAGTTATTATTCGAGACAACGATATTATTGTTGACAATGTGGAATATGATGGTACCCCTGGTCTATGGGAGTTAATCGTATCTAAAAAGCCGGATGACGATATTTATACATCTGATGATCTTGCAGTTTACAAGGCTCTAATGATAAAAACCAATTCTCTTTATCGAGATAACAACCCAAAACAGAATAAGCCAAAAAGCAGAAACTCATATAAATGGAAAAAAATTTTGAGTAACGTTTGGGAAAATATAAAACCCGTTGGAAAGGGCATCGTTGTTATCCCATCTGACCCTAACGCATTAATAGAAAGACTAGACCTGTTGATGGCAAGTAAAAAGCGGGTAACACAGGTGTAAGAAACGAGTTAGTGAGCATTTGTGATGAATTAAAAAGACAAGGTGTTTTAAACTCGGGCTCTTATAAAAATTTAATGTCTATACTATAAAAAATGATCATCGTTAAAAAACACGGATTTAAAAAAAGGTATTCATACGGTGGTGCCGGAATCTTTGATAGCGTTGCTAACTTTTTAGCGAGACTTTTTACTAGTAGCGCGGCTAAACAAATTGCGTCTTCTGCCGTTGATGTAGGAAAGAGTGTAGCTAAGGAAGGTGCAAAGAAAGCTTTAGAGGTTGGAAAAAGTGCAGCTGTAGAAGCAGGAAAAAAATTAGTTACGAAAGTGTTGACACCAAAATCGAAGCAAATTTTACAAAAATATGGTGCACCTCCTATCCCTGACGAGCGAGTGAAAACGCAAGACATTAATACGTTAATAGATGGAAGTGCCATTGCTATTCAAGACTTAGTTAAAAGATTAAACAACGGAGCGGGTATTAAAACGGTATGAAAATAAAATTAAATTTAATTTAAGAAATTATATTTATTATATAAAAAGAGAATGTTAAAATTTGATCGTGTAGATTATAAAAAATACAATACTAGTTGTATTACTATAGTAGGTGCATCTTTAAACATAAAAGATTGTGAAATCTTAGAAATTAATAAAACGAAATATGGTTATAAAAAAGCTGTTGTGAAGTTATCTCCCGAAAAAGTAATCAAGATGAAAGAGATTGAGGAAAAGGTGAATGAATGTTTACAAAAGTGGGGGATACCTGAAATAACGATTGTATATGGTAATAGAGTTTATCCTAAAACTAAACTGGAAACCACAAAAATAATTAAACTTGAAGGTGTGTTTGTTAATAATGAAAATAAGTCTTTCCCCCAGCTTTGGTTAGAGCAATTATAATTTTTATTTTATTTAAAATTATAATTGTTATTATAAAATGGACATTTTAAGAATTACCGAACCAATTTTAAAAGATGATAGTATTGATGAGTATGAACACCATGAGTATGAACCGATAACAGGTTCTAATCTCAACAACTCAGGAGGAGATATTAGGATTACAATTGAAACCCAAGATATTTTTACTCATCCTAGTGAGAGTTATTTACTTATTGAAGGACGTTTAACAAAGGCTAATAATACAGCTTACGCAAATGCTGATAATGTTTCTCTAACAAACAACGCCATGATGTACCTGTTTAAAAATATTAGGTATCAACTTTCAGGTATGGATATTGAATCCTTAAGACATCCTGGTCAAGCTACTACAATGCTTGGGTTGTTAAAATATCCAGATGATTTTTCTAAATCACAAGGGCTAAACCAATGCTGGTATAAGGATACAACAACTTTAGCAAATGCCCAAAACATAGGCTGGAATGTAAGGAAAATATACATCGTTAATAATTCTGATCCAAAGGGAACATTTAGCTTTAGAGTTCCATTAAAACATATATTTGGTTTTTGTGAAGATTATAATAAGATATTGTATGGAATGAAGCAAACTCTCACCTTGACAAGAAATGATGATGAAAATTCGATTTTTAGAGCTAATGGTGTTGATGCTGGTAAAATTACATTGGATAAAATATCATGGTTTATGCCTCACGTGCTACCTGCTGATGGAGAGAAGATGGAACTTTATAAAATTATCGAGAAAAAAGAAAAAATATCGGTAGGATACAGAATGCTACAATGCGACTCCATTTCAGTTCCTCAGTCAACAGCATTTACCTGGAGACTTTCCATTAAATCATCTCCTGAGGTACCACGTTATATCATTGTAGGCTTTCAGACTGATAAAATTGGTAATCAAGAGGAAAATCCAGCCATATTTGACAATGTAAACGTTAACAATATCTATGTCATGTTAAATTCTACTCGATACCCTGCGGTTGACTACAATCTTTCATTTGCTAAGCAGCAATTTAGTAGAGCGTATGGTGACGCTTCTCTATTTAGATCTAAGTTTTATAACATGAATGAGTTGGTATCAAATCCTAACTTTACCCCTTCAGAGTACAAAACCCTTTATCCTTTGTTTTTGTTTGATGTTTCCAAACAGAGTGAGAGATTAAAATACTCAGTCACCGATATACAAATTAAGGCAAATTTCAGTGTAAATGTACCTGCAGACACCGAGGCATATGCCGTCATTATTAGTGATAGGCTAATTAACTTCCAGTCTGATGGAAATAAAATGAGTGTAGTGTATTAAGTTAAATAATTATTTTCTATATATAAAAATGTTAAAGATTAGTGATTTAAAAAAAATTCTTAAAGAAAATAAAATAAATTTTTATGGATACTGGGATAAAAAGCGGTTAGTTGAGTTGGTGAAAGAACATAAGTTGTTACCAGAGGAGCCACCTAAAAAAGAAAAAAGCAAAGACCCTAAGTTTGATAGATTAAAGACTATTAAACAAAATGCTAAAAAAGTTAGTTTAGAGGATGTTGAAACCGGTGAAATAAAAACCTTTCCATCGATTTATAAGGCGGGTAAATTTATAGATAAAAGTCCGCAAACGATTGAGCATTGGAATGGGAGAACTTGGAATAATAAATATAATATTAACATTCTGTAATTTTATTATGATAATGACGAATTCATAATAAAATTTAATTTAAGATTTTTTTTCTTTTATAAAAATGAAAAATGTTAATTATAATATATATTCTGTAAGCGGTTTAAAAAATTTGGCAAGGTCTAGAGGAATCCGAGGATTTTCTAGGCTTAGAAGAGCTGATTTAATTGAACGTCTAAGTAGTTCTCCACCTCTCGGTCTTGCTAATCAATTCCAAGGATTCACAGTAAAAGACTTAAGACGAGAAGCTAGGTCTATAGGAATCAGGGGATACTCTAGGCTTAGAAGAAGCGAATTAATTAACCGCATACTTAACCGCTCCATTAATCAGGAAGCACCGATATTAGACTATAGTATCGATAATGGAGGAGCACCGATATTACAACCAACACCTTACACCCCACCACCTCCAACACCAACTCCACCTAAAGACTCAATTGAGGAGTTGATGAATTATTTAGATAGTATTAAAGAAATTCCGAGAAATATATCACCTAGGATAGAAGCTTTAAAAGAAAAAATAGATAAGATATATAAAGATAAAGAAGAAATAAGTATTACAGAAAGAGCATCAGCACTAAGAGGATTTACGAGAGAATATCTTATAACAGGTAAAGAAGATTATACACCATATGATTTCCTTGAATTAGTGAGAAATAAAGTAACCAACGTTATGAGAAATAACCGCCAAACAAAAGTTAAACTCATTATGAATTGTATGATGAAACACTCTATTACCGAAGAATTTAAAGACATGAATTTTCATTCTGGTTATCCAATCGCTAATTTAGATGGAGATGATGTGGATGAAATATACGATGAAATGGAGGAAGAAATATTAATTGCTATAGCGGAGAAGGAAATGAAAACAGATTATTGGAGAGTCGTTTACGTAATCGATTTAACATTATACACAGTAGCATATAATCCAATAAGAGGTAGTTCATGGTTTCCAACTCCTCCTAAGATAGCGAATACAAAAAGCGTTATAAATCCGAAGAACATGGGTGATGATATGTGTTTTGCGTATTGTATTGTTATAGCTTTAAACCCAACATTTAAACATCTTGAAAGACTAAAGCCATTATTAAACGCTATTAATATGGAAGGGATCGATTACCCCGTTTCCCTTCAAGATAGAATTAAATTTGAAACCCAAAACCCAACAATATCAGTATCAATTTACGGATATAATAATACCGTTTACCCGCTTAGTATAAGTAAGGAAGTTTATAAAAGAGACCATCATGTTAATCTTTTACTTCTCGAGAAGGATGGCAAAAAACATTATTGTTTAATTAAAGACATGAGTAAATTGTTATCTAAACAAATATCTAATCATAACGGTAAAACTTATATTTGTGAAAGGTGTTTAAATCATTTTCAAAAAGAAGAAACTTTAAAGAAACATTTAGAGTATTGCAACGAAAAAGATGCTTGTAGAATAGACTTGCCTGAAAAGGGTGCCACAATATCTTTTCAGAATTTTTATAAACAACAAAGACATCCTTTTACAATTTATGCGGATATGGAGTCTACGTTAGAAAAGAAATACGAAAATAAAGGTTACCCTCTATCGAAGGTAGAGAACACCACGAGGGTAATTAATGCGCATAACATTTCGGGATATTGTTTTTACGTTAAATCGCTTTACGAAAATGTTTACCCTTCCAGGGTTTTCCAATATTCCGGTGAAAATGCGGCTAAAAAGTTCGTAGAGGATTTAGAAAATGTTATAAAAGAAATAGATAGGATACCAAAGAGGGAAATGATTTTTAAAGTTTGTGATAAAAGAGAGTTTGATAGAGCAGAAAATTGTTGGATATGTGGAGAGGCATTTACGGAAGAAGATAAAAAAGTAAGAGACCATTGTCATTATACAGGAAAGTTTAGGGGAGCCGCGCACAATGCGTGTAATTTGAAATATAGAAGACCTACTTTTACACCCGTATTCTTTCATAATTTTAGTAAGTATGATGCTCATTTATTTATAAAAGATTTAATGAATACCCCTGGTGAGATGAATTGTATACCAACAAACAAGGAAACGTATATAAGCGTGTCTAAAAATGTGCCGATAGAATACACCTTTAAAGGGACGAAGAAAATTAAAACGCACGAAATTAGATTCCTCGATAGTTTAAAATTTCTAGATAAAAGTTTAGACAAATTAGCTAGCAACCTAACTAAGGAAGAAAAGACTAATCTCGCGAAATATTTCGAGGAGGAAAAGCTCGATTTGGTCTCACAAAAGGGTATATTCCCATACGAATGGTTTGATAACCTTAGTAAATTAGAGGAAAGGAAGTTACCCAGGCAAAGAGAATTTTACTCGAAGCTTAAATGTAGTGGAATTAGTAAGGAGGATTATCAACACGCTAAAAATGTTTGGAAAACATTCGACATGAAAACTTTTAAAGATTATCACGACTTATATAATAAGACTGACGTTTTATTGTTGGCGGATGTCTTCGAAAATTTCAGGAACGTTTGCTTCGATAATTACGGATTAGATCCGTCATGGTTTTATACAGCACCAGGATTAGCTTGGGAGGCGATGTTAAAAACTACTAAGGTAAAATTAGAATTATTATCAGACCCTGACATGATTTTATTTATCGAAAACGGAATAAGAGGAGGTATCTCAACTATTTTTAAACGATACGCGAAAGCGAATAATAAATATATGGGTGAAAAATATAACCTGAGTGGAGCATCTAAATTTATTACTTATTTGGATGCGAATAATCTCTATGGTTGGGCAATGTCTCAAAAGCTTCCTACCGGTAATTTTAAATGGATGGATGATTTAGAAAATTGGCGGAACCAGCCTTGTATATTAGAGGTTGATTTAGAATATCCTAAGGAATTACACGACTGGCATAACGATTTCCCATTAGCTCCTGAAAGATTAAAAACTAACAAAGTCGAGAAACTTATACCCAATTTATACGATAAAAATAAATATATACTACATCGAGAAAATTTAAAGCTATATTTAAGTTTAGGTCTAAAGCTTAAAAAGATTCATAGAGGGTTAACTTTTGGCGAGAGTGAATGGTTAAAACCTTATATCGATAAAAATACTACCCTAAGAGCGAAAGGCAAAACCGAGTTCGAAAAGGATTTCTTTAAACTTATGAATAATTCCGTATTTGGTAAGACTATGGAAAATATTAGGAATAGAGTAGATATAAAATTAGTTAGTACCAGGGAAAAAGCGGAAAAATTAGTCGCTAAACCAAATTATTACGATATAAGTATCCTCAATGAAAATTTATGTATAATTCAAATGAAAAAACAACGTTTATATTTTAATAAACCTATTTATGTAGGAATGTGTATTTTAGATTTAAGTAAGACATTGATGTATAACTTCCATTATAATTATATTAAAGATAAATATGACGAAAAAGTTAAACTTCTTTTCACCGATACAGACAGTTTAATGTATGAAATAGAAACGGAAGATTTTTATAAGGATATTAACCATGATGTTAAAGATTGGTTTGATACGAGTGATTATCCGTCCGATCATCCTTCTGGTATTCCCACAGGATTAAACAAGAAAGTTGTGGGTATGTTTAAAGATGAGACATGTGGTAAGATTATTGAGGAGTTTGTGGGTCTCAGGTCTAAACTATACTCTTATAAAATGTGTGATGATGAGGAGGAAAGTAAGAAATGTAAGGGAATTAAAAAGGGTGTAGTAGAAGCATTTATCAAACACGATCATTATAAAGAGTGTTTGTTTGAAAATAAGACGCAATTAAGGAAAATGGTAGTTATTAGGAGTCATAAGCATGAGTGGTATACTGAAGAGGTTAATAAAATCGCATTAAGCGGAGATGATGATAAACGTTATATCCTAGAGAATAATATCGATACGTTAGCTTGGGGGCACACTATGATAAAGACCTAGATTGGATTTTGCTCATATAGGTATATGAACTAAAAAAATATGCGAAGCCAGCCCCCGGCCAGGGAAAAACCGATTTTAGGGTTTGTGGTTAAAACACGCATTATGGTTAAAACATGTGATTTTTAGGGGTTAAGAAATAGGACGGGGTTAAGAAATAGGACGGGGTTAAGAAATAGGACGGGGTTAAGAGTTTTTCCAGCTCTCCCCATTTTTATCTACTTGTTTGAAAGAAAGCCCTCACCTATCGGTGCCGACCGACAATTCAGAGCCGGTCTACATAATCGGAGCCTCAGTTATTTATGACAGTTTTGTATCATTTATTTTCAGTTCTTTGCCAGCAGCAAATGAAAAGGTTCAAGGTAATAATTCACGCTTTAAGGACATAAAAACCGTCTCTTTATCGACCGTACAGTAACAGTCATACCACATAAAGTTTACGTGAACTTTTACAAAGTAAATTTAAATCTAAATGCGTTTTAACTTCCGCTTTATTTATTGTTGGCTCCTACCTGACGTTTAATGATTAATTTCTTTCCATGAAGACAGAATTTTAAACTTGCCTGAATTGAAAGCATTCGCAGATGCAAAATTATAAAAAAAAAAAAAAGAATAATTGACCAAAAGATGTCCCTGCGAAAGGCTGAAAACATTGTGAGAGTTCCAAGCATTTTCTTTGGCCCCATATCCTTTACATCATTTTTCAACTCTTTCTTAAAACGGTAGATTATTACCGACACATCTTTTTACCGCAAAAAACGTTACTGGATAAATTTTTACCCTTATTCTTCAATAAGAAGATTCCGTCGGACAAGGAGTGGCACAAGGTGTGTGACTGACCGGAGATATGCCAGGGGCAGACACTCAATACATGAAGGTGTTTTTTTTTATTTTCAACTAACTATAGAAACCTGAACATACCTTAGGTGAAGGCATTAAAGACGATCGCTACAGTTTCACCATTTTTTGAAAACATTCAGAATTTCATGAAACTTTGTTTGGTGATAGTTTATTACCTGATCTACAAAAAAAGGAGATGAAAAGAGGGGGTCACCAGCTTTGGGAAAATTCTATGAATATTTCTTTTAGTACACCCTGCATTGCGACAGTTCAGGATGAAATTTCACCTATGAAAACTAATCTATGTATATTTTTTTAAATGACAACAATTATAACCAAATTGTATGTCATTGTATTGGTGAAACATCAAATTTAATGAAAAACATAATTTAGAGTATACTGAGTATCAGTCTTAAAAAAGAAACCTTAACTTATGGCTAAAACACCTTTATTTTGGAGAGAAAAAAAAAAAAGAGTATCTTTTAAAGTTTTTTTTTAAATGTTCTAACATTCAGATTTTTCTTATTTTTTCAATAAATAATATTCAGTTACTAAGCTAAAAGAATCAGGCTTAAAATAAATAGGTCACCAGCCTTATTTTTTCAGAAAATACATTTTAGGTTTGTGGGTGGGGCACTAACTAATGAGTAATGGTAATGTTTGTTAAAGTCAAAGACATTATATGAAGTAAATTATCCCAATTTTTTCAATGATACAACAATATTCATAAGAATCAAGTTTGTTGGTCATAGTAAACAAATTCATAGCATATAAATGTAATACTGATGTTAGCATTTAACACATTTCCAGACGACTAATTTTAGACTCTTCTAGATTTGACGCGTTTGCAGACGCTAAAACCAAAACCTGGTGTTCATGTATCACAGTTCTTTGATGGGTCAGAAATCATTGTGGGAAAAGGAGAAATCAATCGTAAGGGGTAATTTCTCCTTTTGACATCAATGTTTTCATCATCTGCTGCAGACTCATCAAGCTAAGGGATAAAGAGTTACGTACAACCCCTCGTTTTCTACAAGTCTTTACCAAGTGAAATAATTTTGAACTAGACCAAACTGAAAGCATCTGCATCTGAAAATATGTTTTAGCTCGACGATACGTCTGCCAGATAGAGCGTAGTAGTAGCATCTGTGTTCATATTTCCGTTGTTAGGTGACGTAGTTAGGTGATTCACTTTGACTTTCAGTCCGATCGTTTGAAAGCGTACTTTTGGATTCTTGCCTCGCATATAATTATTTAGCTTGATTCAAAATACTTTTTACTTCATTTTGCTAACAAGAAACGACCAGTTGTAGTTCTTGGTTTATCCATTCTGCAGACATTGACAGGTGTGGCAAGATCAACTGTGTAAGGTGCTCACCGTTTTTCGAGTAAAAGGTGAGCGTGATAGTTACACGAAGCGTGAAAATGGAAACTGTCGCGAACGTCGTTAAAGCTCGTAAGCGATCACTGTCTGCTTTTGGCTAAATGGCAACTGCGAGGTTCGGCATCTTATGATCTACGGGTATCATTTGCTTAGAACACAGCAACAGAAAAGTCGTGTTCACCGTTTACCACACTTTCTCGTATCATAATGACCCTGATTGGGGGTGGCTTTTGAAAACATTATAGGAAAAGAAGAAAATGCTGGTCACTAGCATTTTCTCCTTTTCCCACAATGTTTTCTATCCATACAAAAACTCATTCCACCAATGAAGCCACATTTAGATTGACATTCTACTAGTGCTATAATTTTTGACAAGTCTAAATTGATTTTGTGGTACTAACGAGTCAATCTCCAACTCCCCGCCCCTGTCATCGGGGGCTTAATTCCAGATAGAGCAGGACCCCAAGACTCTCTTTCTTCAATTTCATTTTATTCTAGGAACGTCGTGCTATATTGTTCAGCGGAAATAGAGTAAAAATGCAATATCATGACGCAGTCTCTGCAGCTAAAACCAATTAGTTTATTTACTACATAGACATATTATAATCTGGCGCGGTATAAGCAAAGGATCGTAATGTCTGAAAATTGAGTTTCGTGTACGTGATATAATTTTAGGCCTCAATGCTTTGCAACTAGAGAATGAAACCAGTTGTATTAGAATTTTATTGTTAGAAGAAAGCCTGCCAAAACATTGTTGGAAATTGAGAAAATGCTTTTAACCAGCATTTCCCCCATTGTCCAATATGTACGTATTCTACAAAAAAAAAAAAAAAAAAAAATCATTCATTTGAGCAATTAATATCTTTTTTCTGCAACTACTTTCGAATTTAACCAGTCTAAAATATTGCTGTCTGGTAAAGAGTTAATTATCTTAAGTCTGAAAGTGCTTGCTCTATCAGACTTCTAGAGGTGTACAAAAAAGGCTGCAGTCAAAATGATTCCTACGATATTCTCCAGACACAAAAAATAAAAAGCTGCAATCCATTTGCTCTTAAATATTTGAATCACTACTAAAAGCAGACTATTAATCACTGTATATTCATATATGAAATACATGTATATTCAATAGAGAGAACTACGTATACTTATTATTTGTTCTCCCAAGAGTGAACCTGTGTTATAACCCATCACACATTCCCAACAGAAATCTATTTCTTTGGAGAGAAGAAGATTCCGGTTATTCATAATATTAGTCTGAAAACTCAATGTAGTTGAATTAATACCTTTACTTTAGTAAAGAACTGTTTCTCCTCTTTGAGGTTGTGGCGAAATAAATAAAGGATATTTGTTTTTTTTCGGTGAAAGATCGAAATTTATTTCATCGAGTGAACATCATCGGTAATATTTTCACTCGTGGCAGCCACGAGTGAAAATATTACCGATGATGTTCACTCGATGAAATAAATTTCGACCTTTCACCGAAAAAGACAAATATTCTATTTATTTTATGCTTTTAACCCTTTCTGTGGGGAACTTAATCAAAATCCAGTACAATTCTTTTCGGTTATTGCCCGTGGCATACTCCCTCCGCATAGCAACACATTACAATATTACGTCAAGCGCGAGAAATGTAAGGTAAATTACGTCATATTTCCATCTGGTTGTGAGGCACGCGCATTTTACCTAGGTAACTAGTGCGCGGGAACAAATCTTTCCGCCTTCAATTGAAGAGTTAGAATATAAAAATCGGTATTTTCACTGGTCGTAACCATGAAAAATTCACCGATATTTCTCCAGGAAAACATGAAATAAAATCAAATCATTTCTTCGATTGCATATACTGTCGTGAATTTAGACACCTTTTAATCCAATCTATATTAGAAATTTTCACTGCATGTCTGAGGCTCTATTTTTGGTGAAGAAAATCCCAGCCTTGCTGATAACGAAAAATTATTTTCAGCAATTCACTCATACACTTTTGACAATAAACGATTTGGAAGTTAAATTGCTTAACCTTTTGGTCGTATACAGGTATATGCACCGGCTTTCGTACCTTTTTCTGTTAGTAGGTAAGTAGATATTTTCAATGTCAAAAAATGTTGTAAGTGAAGTTTAAAAAAAGGTAAGTTTTTCTTTTTTCAAACCTTGTTTTACTGAAATGTGGATATGTGTTGGTGGCAATCCACGTATCACACACTCTCATACATCTAATCCAACAGACACATAGACATGTAAACGGTTACCCATATATCATTTTTATCTATTATTATTATCATTCTTATTATTTTTCAATTCCTATTACTTGTAAACACCCTGACGATAACATGACTGGTAGGAAAGGAACTTTACAAGCCTCTAAAGAACTTTCGTTCCAATCCTTTTCGTGTAATTAGAATGTTCAGAATATCAGCATGTTTGTAGAAATTGTATTGTATAAAGTATGTTAAAACTAAACAGAAATCTACATGAAAAAAGATATGAGCGTATCTGGCATGTTACACATATCACATAGGACCGATTTCTTCCACACATTTGAAAAAATATAATGTAACAGTCAACATTGCCCCAATCGATAACTGACCAGCTCCCATAGCTCAGTTGGTAGAGCGTAGGACTCGTGATCATGAGGGTGTGGGTTCGATTCCTACGGCTGGCCATCTAAAAGTACTAATAGTCTTTCGGATGAGACATTAAACCGAGGTCCCATGTGAGGATGCTATACACCGAGCACGTTAAAGAACCAGGTGAAACTTGGAATGGGTTTCGTCCTGTATCTGCACTATCCCCCGTAACAATACTAACATCCTTCAGGGGGCGTCGCCCATATGGGAAACCGGTGGCGATGATAAATAAATGCAAATTCAATCAATCAATCTATAACTGCACAGTATACTGGAAGAAGCCTTGGCTGATTAAATATTGAAGGAGTATGCTCTACATTTATTTTCTTTTTTTTGTAGGGGGGGGGGGGGGGGAAAGGGGCATGCCAAGGCTATAATCAGTAGTTAATTGTACGCATGATATATATTTGGACCGAAGGCTTACGTGAACAGTAATAAAATTTTCTGAAGTCTTGGATTCTCAATATCGGGCCATCTTGGATTCGTGTCACCAACTATTCTTATCAACAGTCTCAGTCTAATTCTCGAGAATTTTCTAAATTTCAAAATAACACAATTTATGACTGGCTAAACCAAAAGATTTAGCTTCTCAGAAATCGAATTATTTTCTAAATATAGGATAAGACTAAGAATGCACTTAAAAAGGGTTACGAATACCAAGTCTTTCTTACAGACATAGCTCTGTTGTCTCCAAGAAATAACGGGCGTCTATAAATCGAATTCACTTCTCTCCTAAAGTTCAAACTTTACAACGGAATTTTGATATTAGTTGTGGCGTTCGTACTTTAGATGACAAGTACGCTCCTTCGCCGAAATTTAGGATGAGGTTTAATGGTTTAAAAAATCGATCACAAAGTATGGGAGACCTTTATAAAAGAGATTTTAGGGCCTAATATAGATATAGTCACGTTATTGAAACATAAAATATTTCAAATTTTCAAGAATCTGGCAAGATGTGTGATTTATTACGTCTGCCACGAGACAAAAATTAGATTTTTATCCTTTTCATTACAGGTGACAATATTAGTACCTTGGTTGTATATTATATAATACTATATTATCACCATTGCAGTTTATATCATTATTCTAAGGTACATGTCGAGCATGTAGAAGTTCTGGAGCCGTTTTCTCCAAACATTCTTAGGCTAATTCTAGACTGAGAAGAAAGTAACGATTGGCTATACAATTTGGTTTGGCCAATTTTGAATTGCAATACTTTCAAATTTAGGAAATTCTTGAAAGTTTACACTGCGAAAACTTTTAACCCTTAGGCTGCTTAGCACTACTCAAGGACCTTTTGCGGACAGTGTTGATTAAGATCAGGCAGCACAGAAGATGCAGTCCAGTCTGATCTTGGATCTACGCTGTCTGATCAGAAGATATTTTTCCTTCAAAATTACTTTGAAATAGCAACATTTGGGTTTTTTCAGACAAAGAATACTCTTAAGGATAGGGGATTCATGTAACATCGCCTTTCATCGCCAAAATCGTACGGATTCGGCTAAGACTCCGGTAATCCTTAATCGAGGCGGGAAACCAGCGTCTATCGGCCGATCGATTACAGACTACCCGAGTGTTAGCCGAATCCGTACTTTTTTCGGAGATGAAAGATGATACACTCATCCAGTTAGGGTGCCCTATCCTTAAGAAATGTTTCTGAATATGAGTTCTGGTATACTTGCACTATACTTTCATCAGAGCAGGGGAACACAACAGTTGTACCAAGAACTTGTGATGCATTCATCTGTCTTACTTCAGTGTAAATTCTAAAATCTAAAACTAGTAACTTGATTGGCTGAGACGTTCTGTCTGGGCTGATGAGGTTGGTAATCTTGGAATCTAAAATGAATGATATTTTGAAATCTTGTTGGATATGAAACCAGTTACGTTTTGTGTAGTTATTGAAGGGTGTAATTCAAATATGATGGGAGTAGATTACGCAGTGATTTAAGAATTATTGACAAAGAGTAGGAGGTATTAGATGAAAACAGTATAATTCGGATGGTGGTATAATTCTAAATGGTGCAAATACAGTGGAATGAAATGTTATCATTTAGAACTCCTATAATGTCTGAAACTTGAGCTGCATGTAATTATCTTATATTGCCTTTGTCCTACGCTTTGTCTGACTGATTCAATTAATTAAAAAAACTAATTATTTTAATGATTTTTCGTAATAAGACTTCACTTCAATTCTTCAAGGTTTATTTGTTCCGTTAATTACATTTTTTTTGTCTTGAATTCGAAACAAAATCCTACCCCAAGACTTTAATGTCTGTTTCGCATGTAATCAGGAATGAGTTTCAAATTAGGACCCTGCACAATTTTTGAAAACAGTTGCAGGGAACGCATAATTGCTTTTCATGAATAATTCTTTACTTTAGCATAATACTTTTTATAACTGAAATAACAAAAAGAAAGAATTTGGTACCTTTTTAACATTTCAGTATAGTGTTGCAGGTCCGACCTGTAGCCTAAAACGGCACGGAATAACAGCAGAGAGTTATATAGTGTTTTACGCCACTGTCAACGTTACCCTTGTCATATCGAAGTAACAGCTCACATATTCATGCATGTTCTGGGTTTCAATAGTAGGCAAAGACTGTAAAGTGTCTTGCCGAAGACACTCCCACTCCGCGTAAGCTGACTTGCGTCGAAACTTTTTGCTATTTGTAAATTTTCTGCATGTCGATAGACCAGTCTGTCTCATGATTCAGTCAGTTATTATTTACAGTCAGAAATTCCTAACAGAATCCCGTATATTCGTAGTTAGATTTTGCAATTCTTGAGCGATAGGAAATTAATGGTAAAGGTTTTGAGCTGTTCAAATCATGGCCACGAACTCCCGATTAAAAAAAATCATAGTTAATTCGTAAAAATTCGTTGTGCGTTTTTGTTCATCGTAAACGAATCTTATCGATTCGGAGGCATTAGTACGTATTCTTGACTTAATCGGGGATTCATGATGCCCAAGCAAGGCAGAGGGCGTTTGAATACCTGCATGTATCTTGAGAGAAAGTCTGAATATCCAAATAGTCACGAATTCATTTTTTATTGGTATCAACTTCGTGCATGCATTCGTCGTCTATTTGTAACAAATCTGAAAGGTTGATGCAGTATTTTCCAATATTTTTTGTAAATCGTAGTGATATCTCGACAACATGCGTGAGATTGCAGCCTAATTCAGTAGAATCCCACAAATATTTGTAACAATATCGTACCTGTATCGCACATTAATCGTAGAACATAACGAATCGGACAAGAAAGTTTACAAAATTCAACGATTTTAGATATTATCTTTTTGATAGTATAGAATTTAAAGTTATCTTGCCTCTGAAATGTTGTTGTTGAAATTTGTTTATTAATCGTTTCCATCGATTGCACATACTGGGTAACGCCCCTGGAGGACTGTTTGTTATGTTACGTGGGATAGTGCAGGATACAGAATTTAACCCATCCTAAGCTACGCCTGGCTCTTGAACTTGTTCAGTGTACAGGACCGTCACACGGAACTTAGGTTTATCGTCTCATCCGAAAAACCTTTTTGTTATTTTAGATAACCAGCCAAAAAAATTGAAACCACACTCTCAAGTGGCCTGTGAATTGGTGTTCACAAGTCTTATGCTTTACCACCTGAGACATTTGGGCTTGGTCTACTGTGCACTTTCCAGTATGTTGAGAATCTAAACCACCAAAAGAACTTAGAGAATCTAGTAATATTTGTGTTTTTATTATGACTGAAATAATACATTAGATTACACAAGTGCATATTGCCCATAAAGATGTATACGCAATGGCCAAAAAGAACTTTGACATTGCACTATTTCTGCTTTTGCCAAGATTGACTGAAACAGTAGAAAACGCAAGGGTGTAACGCAAGTGCATAAAAGAACATTTACATTACAAAATTTGTGCTTTCACTTTTACATTTTTGTGGTTGACTAAATCAATAGAAAACGCATGGGCAGAGCGTAACACACAATATGCAACTGTCTAAAACAAGGAAACATCAGGTGTAGGTGTTTTGTTATTTTAGAGAATAATATCGTTCATATTGATAATTCTTTACTGAACAATCCCGTTTTTACCTGCTCTGGCTGACGGACAGCAACATTATATCATCGATCTGTGCCCGTGCGTGCGTCCGTGCGTGCGTCCGTTAATCAACTTTTATTTCCAACATCTTTTTCTCTAAAAGTACTAACCACCCAATTTTGACCATGCTTTACAGAAATAATCCTTCATGGTCTTCTTCAGAATTTCTTGAAAGGCTTTGATTCCCGTCAAAACTCTGGTTGCCAGAGCAACAAAACTGAAAGATATTTAAAGGGTATGAAAGTCATCTTGTCTAAAGCCATAAGGCCTAGGGCTACCAAATTTGAAATGCTGTAGCCGCATTAAATGGCCTTCTATCAAGATTCTTCAAATTATAGCCCTGGGGTAAAAATTGGTCCCACCCTAGGGGTCACAAGTTTTACATGGGCTTATGTAGTGAAAACATTAAAAGTCTCATCGTTCCTAACCATAAGGCCTAAGGCCATTAAAAATTTAAAAAAAAAAAAAAAAAAAAATTGCCAGCAGCTTCACCGAATCGCCCTTTGCCCCTCTTTTTTTTTTTGACTGAGATTATCGCCCTGGGGTCAAAATTGGCACTTCCGGGGTCTCACAAGTTTTACATGGGCCTACATGTATACATGTATAATAAAAAAAATGTAAACATCTTCTTGTTCCTAACCATCAGGCCTAGGCCGCTAAATTTTACATGTAGCTGTATCTAGTGGGCTTCTACCAAGATAGGTCAAACTAATGCCCTGGGTTCCATTCGGCCCCGACCCGGCAGTCACAAGTTTTACATGGGGTTTTATATCGAACACTTTAAAAACCTTCAAGCTCCTAACCATAAAACCTAGAGCTACCAAATTTTGCATGTTTATTTATCTAGTAAACTAGGATTGTTCAAATTATAGCCCTGAGGTCAAAACTGGCCCCACCTCACAAGTCACAAGTTTTACATAGGCTTATAGTAAAAACTTTAAAAATTCTCCTTGTTCCTGACGGTGATCTGCAGCTGTAATATTTTGTGAATGTTGTCATTTAGTAGGCCCCTGCCAAAAGTTTAAATTAAAGCACTGGTGGCCCAATTTGTGGGTCATGAATTTAAGATGTGCCTATATAAATAGAGTGAAAATTGTAAAAATCGTCTTGCTCTTAACCTTAAATACATGCACTTAGGCTACCAAGTTTGGCACTTAACTTCATCTTGTGACTCACTTTTGATTTGTTCAAAATTTAGCCCTAGGATAGAAATTAGCCTCGCCTCAGGGGTCTCATCTTTAACGGGGGCTTTATATTGAGGAAACTGAAAATCTTCTGGTTATAACCGTACCACCCAGATCTGTATTATTTGGTATTCTACCAGGATTCAAGTAATTATAGTTCTGTGTTCAAAATTGGCCTTGCCCTAGGGGTCACAACTCTCATGTGGGCTTTTACATACAAAACTTTATTTAAGTCTCCTTGTTCGGGGGACCTAGACTTTTATTGTTTGGTGTGCGTAATGTGTACTTGTTAGCCAATGGAGCGATAAACCAACAGAAAAAATATTAGAAGGGGAAAAGGCTTTTCCGAGTAAAGGGTTACCTATGTGTGAAATCAGTTCTCGAGCAAGTACAGTTACCATGGTTGTTTATTGTTAGAACAGCAAAAACGTTAACTTTTGAGGCCCTTATCTCGTTTTTTGAGTTTTGTAACAATAATTCAATATCCGACACTTGCAAGCACTTGTTTACACTTTGTTTACTTTTCCACGCCCAACCAAAGATGTTTTCAGAAACTCTAGTCAAACTTTGGCTCACATCATGCTGTATAGCATACAACAATAGAATAAAGAAGGGTGAATAGTATGAACTGACCAAGTACCATAAACCGACTCCAAAATATTGTGTTGATGAGGTGTTTACGGTCAAAGGGACACAGTGTCTTACGGTTACCACCCTATAATTGTGATCGAAATCTAATTAAGCTAAACCGGGGCGAACTGAATAAAATTCACAGCGAAAAACAATTCAAAACAACCCCTGAAAGATCTTTGAGAATAATGTCAGGTGGTTTCAAACAGAACAGAAGTGGTATAAAGATTAAGCCATGTGGAAAACAAAGTTCAGACCAAATTCAGACCAAATATTGGAAAAGAGAGAACATACTGGATAAAATTGAACAAATCACTTCAGACTTCGAAGATTTGTATGAAAGTAACGAAAGCGATATCGAAGGTAAGACATAGCTCTATATTTTTTGAAGGAAAAACAATATCAGGGCCTCATATTTAATTAAAGTGAAGTACTCACGTCATGAACTTGTCCAGTTAGGTTTGCTGTTCTGGTCACTTTGTGAACCTGTCGGAAAAACTTAAGCTTCAAAACAAAAATGTAACTCTCCTGGAACTGGCAAAATGCTCTATTTTGCAGAAGGAAAATTCGCTGTAAGAGTTGGTAGGGGTATTTCAAAAGACTTAGAAATATTCACAAGCATTGGTACTGGATTTTTCAAGATACATCAAAATTCAGGGGGTCCCTATAAACTTCAAACTACTTGTTATTGATTGAAAGAAAGAAAAACGGAAAAGAAAATTGAATGAACAAACGAACGGATTAATTAATTAACTGATTAATTATTTAACGAGCTTTTGACATGCTTGACGAAGTATTTTGTCCTAAAAGGAATGAAAATGCAATAGAAAGAAATCAAAATGTAAAAATGAAGAATAAATTGAGGATATCGATTCAACTGTTGTGTTGATGGTGCAAACAGTTACGACCCTGTGCTATACCGAGGAACTCACCGATATGGATACTTAGAGCTTAACGTTTCTCTTCTATTTATAGTCGTTGGTTTCTATTCTATTTATAGTCGTGGGGTGAAATACTTTCAAATTACATGATTTAAAAAAGAATTTTGAACAACTGCTTAGTTTAGTAGGGACCGATGCGATCTTATTGATCGATTGTCTTTACCGTCTTGCTCCAAAGAATCGTGACTGCCTATTACGAAGAGACAGATTTACTATTTGTAAAAATCTGCTGATGTGTTGATGGGCCCTGTCTAAATGTCGATATCAACAGAGCCGTCGCAGGGTTTTATAAATTGTGAATAAAATCTGCATACTCCACGTACAATTAAGCTTAGAAAAGGCAAAAAGTCGATCTCCACAGAATGGATGCTCCTTCACATTGGTCCCTGGCCCCTACCCGTCCCCTGGAGAGAGAGAGAGGATGGGGCGAGATTCAAATCTGCGCCACCTCCCACGAACTCTAACTTGCAAGGTCTGTGTGACAAAACTTCAGACTTGTCCAACTTGAAAGCATATGCAGAAAGCAAATTTTGTGTAGCTCAAATGATAGGATTTTTCTAAGGGCAAAGGAGAAAATAATGTTTTTTAGGTATCTCTTATATCAGCATACTTTACGAATGTGAAAAAAGCGATCGAATCAGCATTGATTGGAAGAATTATGTCATGTAGCACTTGCAATGCTTTCACACTCTCAATTACGCGGCAAAAATGGACCTTTCGTTTTTCGTTAAAAAAATGCGACCCTTATAACTAACTGTTAGCATCTGGCACGATATATGGTCAACGAATATTGAATGATTTGAGGTCCAAATGATAAATTTAACGCTCGTACCAGAGATCGTGAAGAAGACAATGTAGCATAAAAATTGTGTGGCTTTGTTGTTGTTGATTTGTTTCATTATACTTTATGCCTAAACATAAAATTGTTACCCGAAAAGGTATGTGTCTGACATTACGTTTCAGTTTTACCACATCGGCATGTTTCCTTTCTTTACTAGGTGATCACTCACTCAATCACTCAAATACCCCCGCTAATGCCAGCACCCAAACCATCAAACAACTCTCACTCACTCACTCACTCATTCACTCACTTAAGTAATCAATCAATAAATCAATCAAAATAAGAGAGCTAGAGAACAAAAAAGTAAACAAATGGACAACGAACTATTCACTGAATGAATGCATTTCATGAACGCTTGAACAAACGAACGAACGAACGAACTGTTGAATGCATTTGGCTAATCGAAAGCTAAACAACAATATTTTCAAAATCTAGATAGACTTTTGTTTGACAGTATTTATCAATTGTAACAAAATTAGTTCATTGTATTATCAGAAATTCGATCATCTTTCAACGACCAAATGTACACGTTAACTTCTTGGAGTTACGGGAAAACAGAGCTCATGTCTTCAGAAGGTTACCGACATCTAAATGTTTGAAAGGAAGGCCTCATCCATCGGTGCTGACCTATATATTCAGAGCTGGTCTACATAATATACACAATCTGGGTCTTAGTTTATTTATGTCAATTTTGTGTTATTTATTTTCAATTCTTTGCCAGGCAGTGAATGAAAAAGTTCAAGACTATAACTCGCGTTTAGGACAGCAAAACTCTCTCTGGACCGACCGTACAATAACAGATTGTCATTTTTACAAAATTGTACATGTACTTTTAGAAAGAACAAGATGTCTGTTTGTAAAACAGTCATGCCCCCCCTACTGCCACATTGATACAGGAAGTGGCACAGTTCATAAACTGATATCAAAAGAATTGATTGGGAAATATCAATGTCATCTTTTTGATTTATAGCCCACTTCCATTGGTTATCGATTTTCTTTTCGGCACGCGCGTTCGACTTCCGCTTTTTCCCAGTCAACTTCGATGCTTAAGTACCCGATAATACGCGAATAAAATGTTGAAGCCACAAGTTGAGCCACATATGATGATTTTTGAGACACTTTAATTTTTTTTTAGCAAATGGCTCAAGTGGCGAATGGCAGCGTGGGCCCTGAATCATCTGGTGGTCACTGTGACCATGACCTTTCACGGATTAACCTTAAAATCGATAGGGATCATTTACACTCCAAGATGAATATCTGTACAGAATTTGAAGGACCTCGGTCAATTCTGTGTCTAGTTATCATCTGGACAAGGTTAGGTCTAAATATCATTAAGTTGAAGGCCACTGTGACCTTGACCTTTGATGGATTAATCTCAAAATCGATAGGGATCATCTGCACTCCGAGACGAATATCTGTGCAAAATTTGACGAACCTAGGTCATTTCTGTGTCTAGTTATCATCCGGACAATGTTTGGTCTATATATCAACATGTTGACGGTCACTGTGACCTTGACCTTTGACCGATTGACCTCAAAATAAATAAGGATTATCTACACTCCAAGATGCATGTCTGTGCCAAATTTGACGAACCTAAGTCAATTCTGTGTCTAGTTATCATCCGGACAAGGTAAGGTCTACCGACGGACCGACGGACGGACCGACCGACCGACCGACGGACCGACCGACATTAGCAAAGCAATATACCCCCACTTCGTTGAAGGGGGGCATAATGATTAAAACTGCATTCTAACACATTCTATTTTTGGCCGCTATTGGACCGTTAATGTTTAATTCTTTACCAGAACGACAAAATTTTAGACCTGCTCACATTGAAAGCATTCGCAGACGCCGTATCAAATAAAATTCAATGGACAAAAATGTCTTGAAAAATGCTGAAAAGATGTGGGAGTTTCAAACACTCTCCATTGTCCCATATCCTTTACATTTCTGTTCGTATTTTTCTTAATACGGTAGGTTATTACCGACATAACTTTTTATCGCTAAAATCGTTGCTAGATTAATTTTGAGCCGTATTCTCGAATAAGATTCCATCGGACACTTATTGAGTAGCACAAGGTGTTGAACTGGCCGAAGATAGGCCAGGCGGGTGGACACTCGATACCTGAAGATGTTTTTGCAACTAACTATAGACACCTAAACATACCTTTAGGTGAAGCATCAAATCTATTTAGTCAGCGATCACTGCGCGCTTTTGGCTAAGTGGTAATTGCGAGATTTGTCAACATGTCATCTGCAGTCTCATTTGCTTTGAAAACAGCTACAGAAAAGGTCCTGTTTACTGTTTACCACAACATCCCGAATTGTAATGACCCTGACTAGAGGTGGCTTTTGAAAACATTGTAGGAAAAGGAGAAAATGCTGGTAACAGCATTTTCTCCTTTTGGAACAGTGTTTTCTACCCTTACAAAGACAATTTCTAGCAATTTAGCCACATGTAAATTGTCGTCTGCTAATACTATAAATTTGGACAAGTCTAAATTGTTCTTGTGGTAACGAGTTAATCTCCAACCCCCCTTTCATTGGGTGCTTAATACCAGATACCACGACCCCCAGACTCTTGTACTTTAACTTTATTTTATTCTACGGACGATGTGCTATATTCTCCGGCGGGAATAGAGTAAAAATGCAATATCGTGACGCAGTCTCTGCAGCTAAAATCAATTAGTTTATTTATTACATAGACATATTATAATCAGGCGCGGTATAAGCAAAGTGTCCTAATGTCTGAAAATTGAGTTACATGTATGTGATATCATTTTAGGCCTCAATGCTTTGCAGCTAGAGAATGAAGCCAGTTATACTAGAATTTTGTTGTGGAAAAAAAATACCGCTGGACTTTCCTTCACCCTTAGACTGCTTGCTGTATTTTAATTCAATGAAAATAAAATTTCCTGCACATGGCAAAACCCCAAACATGGCGATTTCAAAGTTTTATTTTATTACTTTTTTTTCAAAGAGTATAACTCACTGTATCGGACAGAGTTATCTGATCTCATCTTCATCTATACTGGCCGCAAAGGTGCGTTGAGTTGCGCTATCCAACTTAAAAAGTGAAGAAAGGTTAGTGAATACGGTACCAAGTCTTTCTTACAGACATAGATCTGCTTTAGAGAAGAAATAACAGTTGTCTATAAATCGGATTTACTTCTCTCCTGAAGTTCAAACTTTACAACGGAATTTTTATATTTGTTATGGCTTTCGTCCTCTGGAAGACAAGCACGCTCCTTCGCCGTAATTTAGGATGAGGTTTAATGGTTTAAAAAACGGACCACAAAGTATGGGAGACTTTCATAAAAGAGATTTTAGGGTCTAATATAGATTTAGTCACGTTATTGAAACATAAAATATTTCAAATTTTCAAGAGTCTGGCAAGATGTGTGATTTATTACGTCTACCACGAGACAAAAGTTAGATTTTATCCTTTTCATTACAGGTACCAATGTGAGTAAGATGGTCGTATGTTATATAATATTATATTATCACCATTGCAGTTTATATCATTATTCTAAGTTACAGTCGAGCATGTAGAAGTTCTGAAGCTGTTTTCTCCAAGCATTCTTAGGCTAATTCTAGATTGAGAAGAAAGTAACGATTGGCTACATTTAAACAATTTGGTTTGGCCAGTTATGAATTGCGATACTTTCAAATTTAGAAAATTCTCGAGATTTACGCTACGATAGTTTTGAACCCTTAGGCTGCCAAGCGCGACTCGGGGATCTTTTGCGGACAGTGTTGATCAAGATCACACTGCACTAAACGTGCAGTCTGACTTGGGATGTACACTGTCCAATCACAAGATATTTTCCCCAAAAATGAATTTGAAATATCAATATATGGGTTTTTCCTATTTGCTGAAAAGTTTGAATTGAGTTATTTAGCAGGTGAAGAAAGGGCACTGGAATCAATACTAGCAAAAGTGGTATGTATTCACCAACCATTGTTAAAAACATTCTCTGTCTTCCTCTCAATAATTTTCTAAATTTGAAAGCAACACAAGTTCTGATTGGCTAAACCATTTGCTTTAGCCAATCAGAACTTGCGTTACTTTCTACATCTAAAATAAGACAAAGAATATTCTAAAGAATGGCTGGTGAATATGGACCCTGGTATACTTACATTATACTTCCACTTGAAGAGGGGAACACATCTTTACCAAGAACTTGTGATGTATTTATCTATCTTACTTCAATGTAAATTTTAACATCTAAAACTAGGAACATTGATTGGCTGAGACGTTCTTTCTTGGGCTGATCAGGTCGGTAATTTTGGTATCCAAAATGAATAATATTTCGAAATGGTGTTGGATATGAAACCAGTTTCGTTTTGTTTAGTTGCTGAAAGGTGTAAATCAAATATGATGAGAGAAGATTATGCAGTGATTTAAGAATTATTCACATGGAGTGGGAGGTATTAGATGGAAATTGTACAATTCTGGATGGGGTATAGTTCTAAATGATGCAAATACATTGACATGAAATGTTATCATTTAGAACTCCTATAATGTCTGAAACTTGAGCTGTATGTAATTATCTTGTATTGCCTTTGTCCTAGGCTTTGTCTGACTCGTTCAATTGATTAAAACAAACAGATTATTTTAATGATTTTTCGTAATAAGACTTCACTTCAATTTTTCAAGGTTTATTTGTTCTGTTAATTACATTATTTTTGTCTTGAATTCGAATCAAAATCCTACCCAAGACTTTAAATCTCTGTTTCGCACGTAATCACGAATGAGTTTTAAATTAGGACCCGGCAATTTTTTTGTAAACAGTTGAAGAGAATGCATAATTGCTTTTCATGTAGATCTATCATTCTTTTTTTAGCATAATATTTTTCCAACCGAGATAAAAAATCCCTACTATGTAAGAAAGGTACCACTTTCTTACATAGTAGGGATTGGTCTCAAATAAGATTTGGCTGTAATGTTTTTAACATTGATGGCAAGTTATATTTTTGTGCCTTTAATAATTGGTTTTATCTTTGACAGAGTAGAAAAACACTGTGGGAAAAAGCAGACAATGCTGCTTTACAGCATTTTCTCCTTTTTCCAAAGGTTTTTCAAAATCTTATCTTTCTCACAGAGTTTTCAAAAGCCTTCTTCTCCACAGTCGTTTAAACTTTGGGCAATAATGTTTCGTTATTACAAAAAGTTTTGTGAGAAAACTCCACGGATCCCATATTCGCTCAAAAGTTTTGTCTTTTAATGTGGCTCAACAAATGCGACCGTCGAAATATCGTTTACGATAATCTTCAGACACAAGGTAAAAAAAAAAAAACCGCTGAAATTGTATTCTTACACATGAATTATTGCGTATATATAGGATCTGACATGAGTTGGCTTTTGAGATAAAATTTTATTAAACGAGTCCAGGGAAATGTTATTAAGCGAGCCTTTGGCGAGCTTAATAACATTTTTCCTTGACGAGTTTAATAAGATTTTATCTCAAACGCAAACGAATATCAGATTCTTTTTATCACATAACGATATTTCACGAAATATAGATCAGATGATGCAAAACCGTTTATAGATGCACCTGGGGTAATATTCATAAAACCCCATTCACTTCTATGAAATACGTACAAAATGACGTCAAAAATGACGTCACACAAATATGATATCAAACGTGTATGAGATAAAATTTGTAATGGGTATATTACACTGAAAACAAGGGAGGTTATATGATAAAGTAAGGTAATAGTCATTATCTAATTCTATCTGATTTAATGAAAAGAGGGAACATGGCCTCACTTATAAGGTGTTATTCCAAAAGCAAACCTAGTTCATAATTTATCACACATACACAACAGAAGTACGTAGATCTATAAAGATAAGAGCGTCTTTGGTCTGTCACACACATCACTTTTAAGCATGTATTCCACACATTTGGTTCATTCACTATCTACCTAAAACCACACAGAAGTGCTCTAATTTAAATTGCATAGTATAGTAAGTGGGGGAGGGGAGGGGCTGGCTGACTAATTATAGCTATTCCCATTAATAGTGGCAAAATAATGAAGGAATGTGTTCATTACTTTGTTCAGGTTCGTTGCCAAGGCTATAATCAATAGTTATTTGTATGCATGATATGTATTTTGAGCCAAAGCTCTGTATTTACGACAATAAAGTGTTCTGAGCTCCGAGTTTCCAATCAAAGGCCGTCCAGGGTCTGTATTCGGAAACCATTCTTATCAACAGATTTATTATAAGTCTCTCTTTTTTTTAATTTCAAGGTAACATAGGTCAGTATTTGCCAACCATTCTGAAGAACATTCTTAGTCATATTCTTCAGAATTTCCTCAATGTGAAAGTAACAGAACTTCTGATTGGCTAAACCAAATGGTTTAGCCAATCAGAAGTTCTGTTACTATCACTTTTACAAAATCTGAAAGAATAAGACGAGGAAAGATTGGCTATTAAACCAACTGATTTAGCCATTCAGAAATTGTGTGACTTTCAAAAACCAGAGTAAGACAAAGAATGCTATTTAGGTGAAAACCGGTCCCAGTCTTCTAATGTATGCTTGTGTTCAAGAAATAACGGGTCTATATAAATTTCTATATATATCGACTTTATTTCCTTCCCAAAGTTCAGACATAATTTACAATTGATTCTTTTTATTAGCTGTGGCTTTCGTCCTTAGATGGCACAAACGCTCGCTTGTCGTGATTTAGGGTGAGGTTTAGTGGTTTAAAAAACGGACCACAAAACATGGGGGACCTTTATAAAAAAGATTTTAGGGCTAAATATAGATTTAGTCACGTTATTGAAACAAAGTATTTCAAATTTTCAAGAATCTGGCAAGATGTGTGATTTATTATGTCTGCCACAAGACAAAAATTAGACTTTATTCTTCTCACTGCTAGTAGCAACATCAATACATTGATATTACAAATTTCTATATTATATTTCAATTATATTTTATGCTATATAATCACTTATTGCTGTTTATTTCATCAGTATAGCTTACAGTCCAACACGCAGTTAAAAGATCTTGGGTTGTGCTCACAGTCCATTCTATCTTGTATTCTTAGACTTGTTCTATACTTAAAATATAACTCAATTTCTGCTTGGACGAACCATTTGTCAAGGCCAATCAGATATTGCGTCACTTTCAACGTTAGAAAATAATTAGGAGTTTATGCTATAAAGAGTGGTTGGTGAATACAGGTCCTCGAATCAAGATTCATCTTCACTAATCATTCTTAAGATTTTTTTTTTTTGTCTTATTCTCAAGGATTTTCCACATTTGAAAGTAATACGACCTCTAATTGGCTAAACCAAATGGTTTGGCCAATCATAAGTTGTATTACTCAAGTAAAAAAATGTAGAAAATTCTGGAGTATAAAACAAAGAATGATTGGTGAATACGTATCTTGAAGTAGAGGAAGAAAGAGTGGTAGTCTTGTATTTTGCTTTTGAAGGGACAGCGGACAAAATGGTTTAAAAGAGATTTGAGCTGTATCCAACAAGATTTTAGAATTTGATTTGAATTCTAGATTCTAAGACTAATCATCTGATTTGCCGAGATGTTCAGTCTCTGTCGATCAGACTGCTCGCCTTGGAAAATGGAATAAATATACAAATAAACAGAATTGTTAGCGAAAACGAAAACTGTTATTTTCTAGGTTGTTGAAAAGTCCAAATCAAATATGGATAGGAGCAAATTACGCAGTGATTTAAGAATTATTCGAATAGAGTAGGTGGTATTAGATGAAAACAGTATAAATTTGGATGGGGTACAATTCTATATATAGTGAAATGGAATGTTATCATCTGGAACTAAGCTAATATCTGAAACTTGATCTGCATGTAATTATCTTCTATTGCCTTTGTTCTACGCTTTGTCTGACTGGTTTTTTTACTTAAAAAAAAAAACTTATTTACTTATTTTAGTTTTTTTTTTTTTCTGCCAAACAGAAAAGAATGTTACCACAAACTTTGATTTGCTAACTTTCTTAAATTGATTGGGATTTGTCTTCAGTTAAACAGGGCAGAAACGTTTGAAACACTCACACATTTAAAAATAATAGCCATCAACCTAGAGTATTTCTTATCATAAAACATTACTGTAATTTATGCTGTCGGCTTTGAAATAAAAATAAAAAGCCTAGAAATGTGTGAATAAAAGTATCGTACCATCATGATAAATTGCGTCAATTAAGGAAGAAATAAGAAGTTATACGAACATGTTACAACTGAATAAGGCTCCCTTATCATCTTATTTCCTTTGCTCACTGAGACAATTCGTCATTCCTCAGTCCACAATAATTTTTTTTTTCTCCAGAAACTACTGAGCCAAATCCTAACAAATTAAATCTACACGCTCTTTGGGATGGAAAAGGTGGGAATTAAAACTAAAGTTGTTTCGATGGATCAGGCTACGTGACCAAGATGGCGACTGTTACTATTAGACCTTGAACCACCAATAGAACCACCTCCCTCCGGTAAACATTTTCGGTACCATTATCCTCTGAAATCCCAAGTGTCTCCTGAACACTTTGCCAATGTTTGCCATCAGGCCATCGGGGCGGGTGCGAGTTATTGAGGTGAAAGGTTACCACGTGTAGTTTTGGATGCCATGTATTAATAAATCGCATTTTACGTCACATTTTCATTTCATTTTATTACATTTGATACGTTAGAAACATTTTCAGATGGGTCGATACACTCTATCTGTTATCACAAAAATCGATTTACAGAAACATATATAATTTTGTTTGGATAAAAGTGCTGAAAGAACTGTTCTTGGTCAAGGTTGTGGGCCTAAAATGACTGGTACTCAAGAACGTATCCATAGTCTACAAAATTATGTTTTATTATCGTATTTATACAGAATAGATTTTATGACAAAAGTTTTGCTTTTCACATAATTTACACTATCTATAAGCTGATTAAGCGAAGCAAATCGGAAAACTTACAGTAAAATGTTGAACCGTCAAGGAAATCTTATTCTTGTCTAAAATCACAAGGCTAAAGCAAATAATATCTTGTATGCAGTATCACTTCGTGTCCACTATCATGGCGGTAAATAAGATGTATATATGCATGTATTGAACATATAAATACTCGTATCAATTGAGTCCACGTGGTATCACCCTGAACAAATAGTCTTGTCTGAAATTAAAGGGTCTACAGAAATGATGCTTAAATTTTTGCATCATCATCTAGCAATTCTATTTATAAAATAGATGATCAAACTATCGCACTAAAATTAGGGATTATCCTACCGATGGGGGAGACTCGCTTGTGTTTGCACAGAATTACAAAGGAATAGTTCTTACTTTTCTTTTTTGACACCCAAGGGCTATTTTGTTCGCAGGAGCATGTAGTAAGTTTTAAACAGAACTGCGGAAATAATGCCCTTAAGTCACGTGTTTGACAAATAGATAAATATTTGTCAAAAGAAATAAATTATGTTATTGTTTGGAAGCACAAACTCTAAGGCTTTGATATTTTGTAAATACCATCATCTACCGAACATCAATGAACTACGCATTGTCTGGTTTCTAACTCAACCTTGTCCTTTTCTATTTAGCACAGAACATTGTTAACATTAACGTAGATATGATATTTAACATGCTACAAGCAAAGATTTATCCATAGATTTACATTGCTAATTATTTTCCGAAAAAAACTGGATGAGTCAATATATGGGTCCTCATTTACTTTCGTGTGGATAGTCCATTCAAACCAGCAATTTTAAGAACAAAAGGTATAAAACAGATCTCAGTCAGCATCTATAAAATCTTCTGATACAACAATATGAACGATTTCAATCATAGATATTGGCTTTACTCTGGAAAGTAATTATAGTTTTAATTATTATAGTCTACATTTTGATTACTACAGGGAAAACTACATTCAAGAACAATGTATCAGGACATGGCATATCACGTGATCAACGAATTAGGTATTTCTGGAAAATGAATCATTTAACTCGTTGTTATTCGAAATCAATTGTCAGTCTGTGTGTCTGTCTGTGTATCTGTTTGTCTGTCTGCCTGTCTGTCTGTCTCGTATTGAAAAAAAGACTTATGCAATCACAGCGAATCGTTTTTTGTCAGCGTGTGATACGCTTCGCATTTTGGCCAGTGACCAAAGCGTAGGAGTACAAAAACAACACCAACAAAAATAATAATAAGAATTAGTTTTGCAGCAGCAGTTCTGAATCCTCGTATTTATAACATTTCACACTGGTTTCTCAAGATATGCCCAAAAAATAATGGGGAAACAATGCTGTTTTCGAATTTTTATCTCGAATGATTCCGCTTTTACTCTTTACCAGACGACACAACTTTAGAATGCTCCATATTGAAAGAGTTTGCAAACTACAGAATATACCTTGAATGATATGATTTGTCTTTGACAGCGGAGAAAAAGTGGGAAAAGAAGAAATTGCTGGTCATCAGCATCTTCTCCTTTTCCCACAGCGTTTTCAAAAGCCTTCGTCCCAGGGGTCGTTCAAACTCGTGATCGTTGGAAAAGGGTTACCTGCAGACAGTAAATGAGACCGCCTAGGCTAGAAACGTTTTAGACATTATTGTAATGGTGTGTGCCGTCACTTAAACCGAGTGCAATGACCCACCGCTTCCTTTTATTCACGAATGTGTTATTTTTTATGCAATTCGATGCAGCTACTATAAAAGTAGCTATGCTAGAAACGTTTTAGACATTATTGTAATGGTGTGTGCCGTCACTTAAACCGAGTGCAATGACCCACCGCTTCCTTTTATTCACGAATGTGTTTTATTTGGAGCAATTCGATGCAGCTACTATAAAAGTAGCTATGTAAAAGGGATTTGAGATCATACGTAATGATTTTAGAAATTTTGGTTAGATCTGTGATACTTGTGAAAAATCCGATCGTATTATTTTGATAGCATTAAGAGAGAAAAGGCAAAATATCAATTATACGAAAAGGCCCACGTTGTATATACCAATTACAAGTATAAATGGTAAATTGAGACAAAACTTAAACTTTTTTAAAGTGCGGTGCTAAGGGGAAATACAATCGTCCATTAAATGACTAATAGTAGACAGTATTCAATATATTGCATTAGTCATCTATGAAAAATTTTGGTTGCTAAGAATTTTGCAATAAACTTTTCACACACACACACAAAAAAAAAAAGAAGTAAAAAAGAAAACAAAAACAAACAAACGAAATATATAAAGAATGAAAAAAAAAGGAAAAACCCTAAAAGCAGTATACAAACAGAATAAAAATGAATCCGAAAAAGAAAGTATGAAAACAAGAAAAGGGGAAAAAAAACAGAAAATAAATCAATGAATGAAAAGATATGGATGTAAACTAATACCCCTATTCTACTAGGCCGCGATCTACGGCGCTCTGTGCGCTCATACAGAGCGCCGTAGATCGCCTCAGATCGCTGCCGGATTGGTGATTATGAGGACACTCCCTCTCAGATAACAACCAGATGACCCTCCGCTGGCGATCAAGTAACGACCACTGAGATCCGATAGCGATTGAACTGTACATGGTCACTATCGTAGCCTCGCTAGGAGTTGCGACCTTATACGACCTGTTTTCGCTCCGTTAGCGACCCGAGGCTTTGACGCCCCTTTCGCTCCTTCCCCTGGGTGGCATACTGTAGTTAAAACTTTTGACCAAAGAATTAATTGTACCTACGCCTGGTGGTTTCCAAATGCGAAATGATGATAGCCGAGACAGACACTCTTTTATATAGTCCTCCAAGAGCGCGATCGGAGCGCCATAATATCGCCACTTGATCTTAACGGAGGGCTATCATATCGCCACTTGATCGTAACGGAGCGCTATCATATCGCCACTTGATCGTATCGGAGAGCCATCATATCGCCACTTGATCGCAACGGAGCACTACTGCATCTCTAATGGTCGCTATCGGATCACATTGGAGCGCGATGACCGGCATACTGCCGAACATTTGCGCTCTTGAGCAATCCGATAGCGCTCCAGTTACGATGTTTACGTTCAAGTTGCGTTTCGATAGCGATTTAAGCGATTAAGTAGCGATGTGACGGCGTTCTGAACAGATCGCCACGGATCTTTGTGCAAGGGAGTAGACTGATGGCGATCTTGGCGATCCGTTAAAGATCTGTTAGCGTTCTTGGCGTTCTTGGCGCTCTGCATGGCGATCTACGGCGCTCTGTGAGAGCGCCGTAGATCGCGGCCTAGTGGAATGGGGGTATTACAATAAATAGGAAAAATATGTAAATAAGTAAATTTAACAAAGAAAATGAGGAATGAAAAATAAAGGTAATTTAATCAGCTATAATGCCTTCATTTCTTACTTTGGTATGTTTACTTCTACACACACTGACCTAGACCTTATTGCAATGATAGAAAGCTTAATCACAATTGAGTATTGTTAAAAAAAATATGTGGAGTACGAGTGAAGATGTAATGTGATTATTGTTTCATATAAAACCTGAATAACAAATAACTGCTGATTGTAAAGATTCAAAATAAGTTTCTTTTTCAGTCATATGCAAGTTGTAACAAGAAGGAACATCGATTCCTGAAGAAACAGAAAGAAACAAAAGTTACTTAAATCATTTATATAGCGTGTTTGCTACGGGCTAATCACATTGCATTGCTGGCTCAGTTTATCTCGGTGAAAATCTGTGGTACGTCTAGTGATTTCTCACAATGTTAATTAATCTCTAAGTGCTTTAAATTGCCAGTAATAACTTTATAATTGCCAGAGTCACAGAATATTAATTTTGTTCTTTTATCTTTACCTGTAGTAAGTTTCATCACTCAATTTAACTATGATGTCTGTAACTACAATGCACATCTGTCCCTGTTAATACATTCACATGTTCAGCCAGTAATACGAAAGAAACAAATAAATAGAAATTGCGTTTTCTACAGTGAGGCCATAGAGTGTCTACCTTCCACACCTCTGTGACCAAGACATGCCAGACTTCAAACAAAAACAGGATCTTGAAAAGAAATAATAAAAATCGCTGGTTTGAATTCAGCTTTATTCGGTATTGTCAGTATGAATGTAATTGCTCGTGACTTGCTGGAGAGAAATAAATCGACAATGTTTAACGTTCAGTAAAGATATGTTTAAATTTAATGCCATGCACAAAGCTGTCCTGAAGTTAAACAGTAATGACAGGGCCATAAATCCTGTCATGCTAACAGTATGGTGCACACCAAGTGCCTTACCAACTTCCCGATGAAGAGCCCCTTGTTCCAACATTCCAACTGCCCGCCACATGTCTGTATCTGATAAATGTTTTATGACATTCGCATTTGCCATATCAACGTCAGAAACGTGCAGCCTTTCAAAAGAAAGTGAAGAAAAAATAGTGTACACAACTTTAATACATGTGTGTAGTGTCTCAAAATACTATGAAAATTGGGGATATCTGCATTTGCAAGACCTGCACGCGGAAATTGCCTGTCGTACAAGGCAATGTGTGCATTGGAGACCTTCTCGATACACCATTGCATGATTTCCAAAATTAACATCACAAAAAGTATAGAATACAGATACTGCTATGGTGCTAGGAAATCTTGGTGCTCAGCAAACTTTGAGTAATATATTTACAATAATGAACGCCATGGAGATAACTCTCTTGTGCTACATTACGTCCGTCATATCCTATACTTACAGAATATTCTGGAGCTTAGTTTATCAGTTTAAAGGTATAGAATTTAAACTTGTTCAAGCTGTACGTGTATGTATATAATATGAAAAGGCATAAGTCAGATTGTTTTGTAATAACATTTCATACAGATATTTCTAAAGATCTAGGCTAAAAAAGTTTTTACATGCCATGTTGATGTCAATAATTGCATGTATGAAGGAGGTCTAAATTATGCCAAGAACGAAATGGTCTAGACAACAAACAGCATTTAGCCGAGAAGATTCCCAAAAATTTTACTTTTAAAAGCATTTTTCTTCTGCATGAATGGTAAAGTTTTGAAACAAAAGACAGAATGATACAAACGTTGCTTCATGTCAAATATTTAGCATATAACCTTTAATATCAAAATAAATCATTATGACTGAAGACAGAGCTCTAAAATATCAATCATGTTACAGCTTAATATCTGATGATCAAGGAAGATAAATAGTAACAAATCAGGAACATAAAACAGGAGTTGTTTCCCTTGATCACTGCACACATGCTTGGATTGTACCTCAAGCTATAAAGAATAATTAAGCCAAGCGCACAGTAGACATATTTTTCTTTTTTGTTTTTCTTTATGAATAGATAATATCAGGGAACCTGAAGAGCTCCATCCAGGCATCAATTATGCAAATTTGCTGAGAATTCCAATCTGTGGTTTTAAATCTTTACTACAAGTCAAAATTTTGGACTTGTCCAAATTGAAGGTGTTTGCAGAAGACAAAATAGATGAAATTTTCTTTAAAATGGTAGAATACATTGTGGTAACCAACATTTTCTTCTTTTCCTACAGTGTTTTCAAAAGCCTACCTTACAAAGATTATTTAAACTCGAGATTGCATGGTAAAGAGACAAATACCGATATTTTCAACTGGTTTATTGCGATTAAAATCTTTAATATAATAAAATCAAATTCTTTGAAGAGAGATAGTGGCAAATATGGAATTCAGGAGAGAAATAACCGATAAATATTTTCATAACTATGTTTTATGGCAATTAGAATTCTTGATGTAAAAAATGCCGATCGTTGATTGGCTTATCAACGTGGTTTGATTGACAGCTTGCGTTTGGTTAATATTCTGAAGAGAGATAGAGGCAAATATTTTCATATGTTTTAATGGTAACTGAAATTTCTAATGTAATCAAATTCTTTGATGGAATTCTATGGAGAGATAAAGGCGAATATAGAATTCTTGAGAGAAATATCCGATAAGTATTTTCATAATTATGTTTTATAGCAATTAGAATTTTTGATGTAATCAAAATTCTTTTTAAGAAAGTCTGCAGAGGGAAAAGGCGAAAACTTTCATACACTTTATGGCAATTAGATTTTTTTTGATATGAATAAATTCTTTTTACAGAATTCTGGAGTAAAATAAAGCAAATATTGTCAAATGTTTTATTGCAATTAGAATTCTTGATATAATAAAATTCTTTTTATGAAAGTCTGCAGAGGGAAAAGGCGAACATTTTCATACATCTTCTGGCAATTAGATTTTTTTGATATAAATTAATTCTTTTTATGGAATTCTGGAGTGAAATAAAGCAAATATTGTCAAATGTTTTATTGCAATTAGAACTTTTGATGTAATCAAATTCTTTGATTAAATTTCGGAGAGAGATAGAGGCAAATGTTTTCGTATGTTTTATGGCAATTAAACTTTTGACGTAATCAAATTCTTTTATTGAATTCTTAAGACAGATAAAGGCAAATATTTTAAATGTTTTGATAGCAATTAAATTTTTTCATGTAATCAAATTCTTTGATGGAATTCTAAAGACAGATAAAAGAAAATAAGGAATTCTGGAGAGAGATAACCGATAAATATTTTCATAACTATGTTTTATGGCAATCAGAATTCTTGATGTAATCAAAAATTTCTAATGGAAGTCTGCAGAAGGACAAACATTTTCATACGTTTTATGGCAGTAAGAACTGTTGATATAATCAAATTCTTTTTATGGAATTCTGGAGAGAGATAAAGGCAAATATTGTCAAATATTTATGACAATTAGAATATTTCATGTAATCAAATTCTTTTTATGGAGTTCTGGAGAGAGATAACTGCCGATATTTTCAAATGTTTTGTGGCAATTAGAACTTTTGATGCAATCAAATTCTTTGATGGAATTCTGAAGACAGAGAGCGGCAAATATTTTTATATGTTTTACGGCAATTAAACTTTTGATGTAATCAAATTCTTTGATGGAATTCTGAAGAGAGATAAAGGAAAATATGGAATTCTGGAGAGGGATAGAGGCAAATATTTTCATGTTGTGTGGCAATTAGAACTTTTGATGTAATCAACTTCTTTGAATGGAATTCTGGGGAGAGAGAGAGGCTAATATTTTCGAATGGTTTATGGCAATAAAGAACTTTTCATATAATCAAATTCTTTGATGGAATTCTGGATAGAGATAAAGGCACATGTGGAATTCAGGAGAGAGTTGAAGGCAAATGTGGAATTCTGGAGAGAGATAAAGGCAAAAATTTTTTGTTTACTTTTTGACATAATCAAATTCTTTGATGGAATTCTGGAGAGTGATGAAGGCAAATAATTTCAAATGTTTTATGGCAATAAGAAGTTTTGATGTAATCAAATTCTTTTCTTTGAATTCTCGAGAGAGATAAAGACAGATATTTTCAAATGTTTTGTGGTCATTAGAACTTTTGATATAGATCTAATCAAATTCTTCAATGGAATTCTGAATGGAGATAAAGGCAATTTTTTCAATATGTTTACAGCAATTAACACTTTTGATATAATCAATTTCTTTGACGAAATTCTGGAGCGAGATAAAGGCAAATATTTTCAAATGGTTTTTGGCAAAATTAAAATTTTTGATGTAAGCAAATTATTTGATGGAATTCTGGAGAAAGATGGAGGCAGTTATTTTCATATGCCTTATGGAAGTTAGAACTTTTGATGTTATTAAATTCTTTGATGGAATTCTGGAGAGAGGTGAAGGCAAATATTTTAATATGTTTTATGGCAATTACAACGGATGATGTAATCAAATTCTTTGATGGAACTCTGGCATGAGATAGTGGCATTTTTTTTAATACTGTATGTTTCTTTATGGCAATTAGAAGGTTTGATTTAATCAAAGTCTTTAATGGAATTTTGGAGAAAGATAAAGGCAAATATTGTCAATTTTTAATGACAATTAGAAATTTTGATGTAAACCAAATTCTTTGGTGGAATTCTGGAGACAGAAAAAGGCAAATATTTTAAAATATTGTATGGCAATTAGAACTATTGATGTGATCAAATTCTTTAATGGAATTCGAGAGAGAGAGAGAGAGAGATAAATGCAAATATTTTCATATCTCTTATAGCAATTAGAACTTTTGATGTAATCGAATTCTTTCATGGAATTCTGAACATAGAGAAAGGCAAATATTTCCAACTTTTTCATGGCAATTGGAACTTTTGATCTAATCATATTTTTGGATGATATTTTGAAGAGATATAAGTTTTAAGACAATTAGAACTTTTGATGTAATTAAATTCTTTGATGGATTTAAGGAGAGAGATGACAGCAAATATTACAATAGGTTTTATGGCAATTATAACATTCGATGTAATCAAATTCTTTTATGAAATTCTGGAGAGAAAAAGGGCAAATATTGTCAAATGTTTTATGGCAATTAGACCTTTCTGATGTAATCAACTTCTTTGAATGTATTTCTGAAGAGAGATAAAGGCAATTATTTTCAACTGTATTATGGCAACTAAAACTTTTAACGTTTTCAAATTCTTGGCATGGAGTTCTGGAGAGGATCACAGCACGATCATTTCTGCCAAGTCTTGTCAAGACTGGTTCCAAAGTTTCACAGAAGATCGTTGAAATAAAAATAAATGTAAAAAGTTACCTATGGGTAGACAAACATATGCAGTACAAACACTGGGGTATGTCATAAGCTGTCTGGGCTGTGGCCTTCAGCCAGTAGAGTTAATGAATGTACACAATGTTTGCTATAACTTCGTGTCTTTATTTCAACTCACATATTTTACAATATCAAGAGCATCAACGTAACAAAAATATTCCTTCTTAACCCTTTACCCAATACACCTCTTTTTAACAACCTTAAGGAATAAGCTTTTTTTGAAAACATTGTGGGAAAAGGAGAAAATGCTGGTAACCAGCATTTTCTCCTTTTCCAACAATGTTTTTCTACCCTTCCAGAAAACATCAGCTCATTTGTGTCAAGTTTAAAATTACTGTCTGCAGATGATTTCAATTTCACCAGAGTCCAAAATTTGTTGTTTGGTAAAGAGCTAACAATAAGGATTTAGGAGCAACATTTAATACATTTTGAGGACAGTGTAAAAGAAGAACGTCCTGCACAGAATGTGCAGCCTAGTCGCTGATCTTCATTGTTCAATGTTCTGATAAATGTTCCAGAAAAATCAGGCTTGCAACAGCTATTAACTCATTTATATATAAGGTGCTGGTATCGCCTAAAGTTGTTTCTGCAAACAGTGTAGATCAAGATCAGACGGCACAGACTGCATATTCTGTGCAGTCTGATCTTGGATCTATATTGTCTGCTACTTTGCTACGTATTCTGACCAAAACAACCTTGAAATGACAATATTTTGGATGCTTTTCCTTATTGAAAAGGTCCATTTCATTAATTTAGCACTCTATTGGTTAAAAGGTTCTTTCTGTTGTTAGGATTTAAACTACTAATTTTGTTTCATTTAAATAGTCCTTTATCATCCATTACCAAACAATTGTAACTCATAACCAAGGGTTAAAGGCTTTGGAAAACACTGTGGGATAAGGAGAAAATGCTAGTAACCAGCAATTTTTCCTTTCCACTGATGTTTTCTACCTATTAAAAGACAATTGTTACTCCAATCATTTGATTGACGTTGGGTAATGGACTAAAATTTTACAAGGACCTTGGAAGTCTAAGTGACAGGTCATGGTATGCTGAAGTTTGACACCCCTCATAACAAACTCTATATTCTAAAAGCCAAACTGGTATACTATGACCCTTTACCACATAATCAGGAGTTTTACTGACCCTGAGAAAGAAGCCTTTTGAAAACATCATGGGAAAACGAGAAAATGCTGGTCACCAGCATTTTCTCCTTTTCCCACAATGTTTTCTACCCTAGCAAAGGCAAATGCCATCATTTGAGCCAAATTTAGATAGTCATCTGAACAAGTCTATATTTTTGTTGTGTGGTAAAGAGATAAGATGCCATAGGTGTTTGTTCTCCTCGTTAACATAACAGACTTTTCAAATACATGTATTGATCTTGATCTCAGCCTACTTATTTCAACAGCCAGGCATCAATGCATTAAAACATATTTGTTAAAATTTTGTTACATCTTTTCAAGCTGACAAAAGTTTAGAATAGTCCAAACTGAAAGCATTTGCAGGTGACTCAAATGACTCAAGACACTGTCTAAATTAAAAGTAATAATTGGAGTTCAATTTGAAAGATTAAAAAAAAAAGACAGAATATGGAAAAAGGCTAAATAAATGCTACTTACCAGCATTTTCTCTTTTTCCCATAATCTGTTCAAAAGTCTCCTTTGCAAGTATGTATTGTATGCTACAGTGTTAATAGCTCCACAATGAAACATTTGCAAATAAGTCAAGTGCCACACAGTTTTTATGTTAAAATTGCTTTCAACTTAATTTGTTCAATCAAAAGCCTTGGTAATGGAAGCCTCTCTGAATTATTTTCTATGTTTCCATTTAAAACTTTTCTTATGCAAAACAATGTAGATAAAAACAATGACTTTGGCTGCAAAGCTGTCTCTCTTAAATACTCTAAAATGTCCGGCCACTCTTTGAAACAAGACGGAGGATTTAAACCCGGGTCTATGAGATAGTCAATCTTTGTAACGTTGTATCCCACTTCTGTAAGAAGCACAGCCATCTCTGGGCATCCAATATGCACCGCTAACTCAAAAGCGTCCAACATAGTATCGTAGTTCTGTCTCACTGCATGACCTTTGGCATAGAGGTCACATGGCCATTTCAAAAGTTCTTTCATTGAGTCTGTATCTTTTCTGTTGACTGCATGAAGCAACGGGGTAATGCCTCTGTAAACTGATGGAATAATAAGAAATATGTTGAAATACTTCTTTCAGCTAACCTAATATCCATGCAATGACAACAAAACCATATTTATTTTTGATATATTACTGATATTTATAGAACATTGTTTGATATACCATGATATTTACAGAACATGGATGAATTTTTTGCAGGGAAACGTCACAATCTATGACGCTGTCAGCAACACTCGTGATGTCAATGTTACAGCTAAACCATATCCATTTCATCTGCAAATACTGCTAAATACATGTTTTTCTTTGTTAGAAATAATAAACAGCAAAAAATCAGATGTTAAAAGATAAATATCATACATACTTAGTGTTGTCGTATATCAAAAATATTTTACCCAGTTGTTAAAATTGATAATTGTCTCACCAAGGCTCAACAATTATAAATTCTCCCAACCTCGTTAGATATCTTTGATGTAAGACAGCATTATGTATGTATATATAATTATGTAAAAACTACATTTCTTTTACTATGGAAAAACTTGCTGAAGCTGAAGGTTTATTTAGATTTATTTGCTGTAAATATTTCTTTTTTGTAAATGACTAATAATTACTACAAAACATTTTTTTCTCTGTTTAAGAAGCGAGAGTATTTTGTAGGGTATTAACCCTTTACTGGACAACCATTTTTTTTGACATGCCCTAAATAAAAGCATTTGCTGACAACTAAATAAATGGGCCCCAAAAATTGAAAATCTGGTTTTGGAGGGACAGAAAACATTGTGGGAAAAAAAGGCAAAAAACACCTTTACTCACAACCATGAGTTCTAACAACCCCAAGAAAGAGGCCTTTTGAAAACATTGTGGGGAAAGGAGAAAATGCTGGTAACCAGCATTTTCTCCTTTTCCCACAATGTTTTCTGCCCTTTCAGAGACAAATCCAATCATTTAAGTCTTGTTTAATTTGTTGTCTGCAAATGCTTTCAATTTCAAACCAGTCTGAAAATTTGTTGTCTGCAACTGCTTTCAATTTCAAACCAGTCTGAAAATTTGTTGTCTGCAAATGCTTTCAATTTCAAACCAGTCTGAAAATTTGTTGTCTGCAAATGCTTTCAATTTCAAACCAGTCTGAAAATTTGTTGTCTGCAAATGCTTTCAATTTCAAACCAGTCTGAAAATTTGTTGTCTGCAAATGCTTTCAATTTCAAACCAGTCTGAAAATTTGTTGTCTGCAAATGCTTTCAATTTCAAACCAGTCTGAAAATTTGTGGTCTGCAAATGCTTTCAAATTCAAACCAGTCTGAAAATTTGTTGTTTGGTGAAGAGTTACGCAACCTTGAGAAAGCTTTTGAAAACATAGTAACTAGCATTTTCTCCTTTTTCCCACAATGTTTTCTAGCCTTTGAAGTTGAACCCAATCACTTAAACCATAACTAATTTGGCATTTGGCACTTTAAATTTGGACAAGTCTAAAATTTTATTTCCTGTTAAAGAATTTATTAACCCTTATTCTGCTATATAACTGGAGTGAAACTTTCCAGCAGACAGAAGCAACCTAAATTTTGCTATTTCAAAGGTATATTTTTTAGGGAATGATTTCTCCTTATTGGACAGTGTAGATTCAAGATCAGACTGCACAATCTGTGCAGTCTGATCTTGATCTATACTGGTCGCAGAAGGTTCTTAAGTCTGGCTTAGCAGCCTAAAGGTTAATGAACTTACACGGTCCTTTCTGATTGGCACCATTTAGAAGAAAGTATCTGACTAAGGGAGCACATTTGAAGTATATGGCCATCAGTAGTGGATTGGAATGCTCAAACCTGTAAAGAAAAAAATGTAAATAGGAAAAAACTAAAAGTAATTATATGGATGTCAGTAACAGATAATGAAAATAATTATTGAATTCAATTTTGTTTATCAATACTCACAAATACAGACATGAAAGCAGCATCTTCCCCATTTTTCATAAAGTTTTCTACCCTTTCCAAAACATATCTCATCCTTTAACCCTTTACCACAAAATGCTGACTTTTAACGACCCCGAGGAAGATGGGTTTTGAAAACATTATGGGAAAAGGAGAAAATACTGTTAACCAGCATTTTCTCCTTTTCCCACAATGTTTTTCAACTCTATCATGGACATGTTTTGTCATTTTGGCCACCTTTCATATATCATCTGCAAATGTTTTCAATTTGGATAGGGGTAAAATCTTGTCATATTGTAAAGGGTAATGCAACATCTAATATGTTGTCTGCAAAATGCTCTTTTTCAGTCTAATGTGTTTCTTTTTTTTTTTGCTTTTTAGCCACATCTAAAGGGTCGTCTGCAACTATTCTCAATTTGGACAAATTGAGTAGTTTGGTAAATGATTATTTACAGAAAACTGGGGGGATAAATACGGAACATTACGTTGTTGAAACTTTCCTTTCCTTGTATCTAATTTGAGCAGCGTGAGAAAATTTGGTATTGCGTGAGACCAATTGTCGAGTGCAATGTAAAACTTTTCCTACGCAGCAAGAAGTAAATACAAGCACCAGACAAGATACTACAACATAAAATTTCTTTTGTTATATACCTACAACTTTCAACGAAAACATTTTGCAGTTATTGACATTTTATTTGAAAATGGTAAACAAAATGAGACAATTAATAGTGTGGATGGTAGTAACTCTGTTTTTGTGCATGATAGCAGATTAATATTACAGCGTTACATTTTGACTAATCAAATCACAAATCAATGCATACTTAGTCTGAGCACTAGATATGTTATCGTAACATATTTGGAACTGTATTTCCTGTGTGTAGATACAAATTTTTTTTTCTGTCTTATGAGTTATTGTATCTGATTGCAACGCATGTTTTTGAGCTGGAAAATTTACTGGTATATAATGAATTAGAAAACAAGTACAAACTTGTTAAAATTGAGATCTGTTCCAGCCTGGACAAGCATATAGATGATCGTCATGACATCCGGGTCGATAGTTTTTGTGGCTTCATAATTTCTCACATATTCAAGAATAACATTTGTAAGCGGAGTTCGAAACCCACTGTCCACTGCATTTGGATCCGCTCCAGCATTCAACAATATCTCCACAGTTTCTACATTTTTTGACAATACAGCTAACTGAAAAGCATGACAAAATCAAAAAGAGTCTCCAATTGTTGCTTTAAAAACCATTTACATGCAATCCAGAGTTTATTGATTTTAAGAAAGAAAACCTTTGAAAATATTGTGAGAAAAGGAGAAAATGCTGGTAAACAGCATTTTCTTCATTTCTCACAATGTTTTCTACCCTGCCATGGACAACTTACATTAGTTTTGCTATATTTAATTTGTTGGCTGCAAGTGCTTTGAATTGTTCAGGTCTAAAAGTTTGTCAAATGGCAAAGAGTTAAAACTCATTACCAGACAACAAAACAAATTGAAAGTATTTGCAGATGACAAATATGTCAATAATGATGAAATTAGTCCTAGAAAGGGTAGTAAACAATGTGGGAAAAGGATAAAAGGTAAATGGCATTTTATCCTGTTCCTACAATGTGTTCAAAAGTCTTCTATCTCAGGGTTGTTAAAATTGGTAATTACATGGTAAAGCTAGAGGGTCAATCATGAGAAAAATAATGACCTCTGGACTCTAACAACCTGAAAGCTTCTGCAGACAACAGTGTTGAAATTCATAGAATTGAGTAAAAGTTCCTGGATAGGATCTGAAACAACATTTAAAAGGCGAGACTGATTGTTACAAGCAATTTGTCCTTTTCCTACAATATTTTCAAAAGAATTCCTCCTCATGGTCATTTGTACATGGTTTTACTTGGTAATGGGTATATAATAATGAACTGCAGTCAAAGACAAAATCCTTCACTTCAGCCATACGAGTATATAAATTGTGTTCTTAAATGCTTTCATGCTGGTCAAGTCCACATTTTTGTTGAGTGGTAAAGAGTTAACTCTTTACCAAGTAGCAAAATTTTTATACTTTTCTGAATCGAAAGCATTTGCAGATGACAAAGGTGACTCAAAAAGTGTATTTTGATTTTTGAAGGGTAGAACCCATTGTGGGAAAAGGAGAAAATGCTGGTTACCAGCATTTTCTCCTTTTCCCACTATGTTTTCTACAGGCCATTGCCTCAGGGTCATACAAACTCGGAATTGTGTGATACAGGGTTAAATAGAGGTAGGCCCACATTTAAACTCACAAACCCAAAATTACAAACCCTATACAATAAAGGCACTATGGTAGCCAAAAGTAAACAATTTGGGTGTTAAAATGTATCTAAATTCGATTCATGCCATTTAAAAGTATGGAAATTATTCTGAGGATGACAATCTCTTACTGTACGGTTGGTCCAAGTGTTAGTCGCTGACAGAAAAATGAATCTTACAATAGGTAAAAGGTTGCCATGTGGCTCTATATTTTGTTTATTTTTTACCTAGTATTAGAATTCATTTTTCTACCAGTAAGTAACACTGGGATTGATTGATTGTATAATGTTTAAACCTGCTTTCAGCATTATTTCAGTTATATCCCGACAGTCAGTGCACCTATCCATGTTTTCCTGGAGTCTCTTTTACCAGTACTCCGTACAATATTCTTTCCAAGCCACTGGCTGCTTTTCCACATAACCATCGTCGAAACAATCGTCAGTGGTGAGAGAGGAATGAATACTGTTGCACTGACTATCATCAATCCTTAGAAAGAAATTGGCGGAGCCAGGGATCAAACCCACCACTCCCTGTTCTCAAGTCCCGCACCCTACAGACTGAGCTACTGTGGCTTGGCATGACACTGGGACCGACTGCACAATAATGAAAACTGTGGTTGGGTAAATAATTATTGCTCCCCTGTACAAAAGAAAGGAAGGAAAACAAACTAGCACTCACATGAAGGGCAGTTCTTCTACTTCTAAAATCATGGAGGTCAATTTGACCCCCACCCTCCATCAATAATTTTACAATCTTTGGCATATTTTCTGCCTCTTTCATGGCGCAGATTTTCATCAATGGTGTAATCCCGTTTGAATTCATGATGTTCACGTCGGCGTTATATTTCAACAGCAGTTCTACAGCCTCAGCACTGTCATTACCTGAAATAAAATTCAATTTTGTATCATTTAATAGAACATTTAGAAAATCCAACTCTACAAGGCTTATTCAGACAAACTGTTTACTAGCCAGCAAGATTATAAACCCGGCCTGGTAGCTCAGTGGTCAGCGTACCTGAAACATGATCTGGAGGTTGTGGGTTCGATACCCGGTTGCGGCAAACCTTCCTTCTGGCGATTTTTTGGCTCTCACCTCCAATGCATGTGAGAAAAGTAGTCGGTGGCTTTGGAAAGAAAGTCATGTCAGTACTGATGTGAGAAAGCCAGGAAACACATGGATGCGTCACTGACCACCATGATATGACCTACGCTATTAAAATGGCGTTAAACTCAAATACAAACCAATACAAAACCAAGTTGAAAGCATTTGCAGATAAATTAACCATGGCTCAAACGATGGAAAACATGGTATGACTGAAATAATGTTTAACAACAATCATTCATCCGTTCATTTGTTTGTTCACTTGTCTGTTCATTCATTCATTCACTCACTCACTCACTCACTCACTCACATACTACAAAATCTTAGACATGTCCAAATTGAAAACATTTGCAGATCACAAAATAAATGTGACTCAAAAATTGAAATCTGTTTTTGAAAGGGTAAAAAACAGTGTGGGAGAAGGAGAAAATGCGGTTTACTAGCATTTTTTTCTTTTTCCCACAACGTTTTCAGAAGCTTTTTTTCCTCAGGGTTGTAAAAAATGTCGGGATTGTATGGTAAAGGGTTAATACAAGTTTTAGAACTTGTTTCACCATCGATGTAAAATACATGAGCCTTGCTGTGAAAAGGGGGCTTAATGCATCTGCAAAAAGTATTGACCCAGGTCAGCCTGCGCAGTCTGCGCAGCCCGACCTGGGTCAAAACTTTTCGCCATTGGTCAATTTTCTGTATGTCTAAGGACCAGTCTATCTCATTGATAAGTTAGTTGTTAAAAAAGTGGATATTATGGATCCATGAGTATGTGATGGTTTGCTTGGTACCATGGATCAAAGAGATGCATTATGCCCCCTTTTGCCGGTGCATGGTTCAGGTTATGCAAGTATGTTTAAACTAAGGCACTGTTTCTGGTAGTCTCTGTTTCTGTTAAGCCTACCAATAGTTTACTTAGTCAAAGTTTTACTTACTGATTGCGATATGTAGAGGAGTGTTGCCATGTGTGTCTTGTTGATCTATTATCTCTCGTTTATTGTTTAACAGCAGTTCTGCGATGTCAAAATACTCTGTAAGAATGCAGAGCATCAAAGGGGTCTGGCCCCAAGACCCTTGAATATCAACTTGAGCCCCATATTCAAGTAGTATCTGAAAATACACACACAGGGTTTATCAACATTAATGATACATGAACGTGGAGAAACTGTGTGTCTTTCTATCATTGTGAATTTATTGACATTTTAGTTAATAACACGGTAACAGCAAAAAGTAAACAATTGGGGAGTTAAAATGCATCTAAATATAAATCATACCATTTAAAAGTATGGAAATTATTGTAAAGATGACAATCTGTTATTGTATGATTGTTCCAAGTGATAGTCTATGATGACAGGAAAGGAATTTCAGAACCATGTAGAATGTAAACAAAAGATAAAGCAATCTTGCAATTTTTGACCACATTTTAAAATTCATTTTCCTGCTAGTGTTTAACACTTGAAGTGACCATACAATAACAGATTATCATTTTCACAATAATTTTCATACTTTCAAATGGTATGATTTAAATTGAATTGAATTTTACCACCCCATTGTATACTATTGGCCCCCACTGATTCTTTAACTACAGTACAATTCCTGTCTCAGTGACCGCCTCTGTTAAGCAAGCACCTGATTTATATCCTTTCCTAAACAATCCCAAGTTTTAACCACCCTGAAAAAGACAGTTTTTGAAAACATTGTGGGAAAAGGAGAAAATGCTGGTAACCAGCATTTTCTCCTTTTCCCACAATGTTTTCAAAAGGCATTTTCCTTAAGGTTGTTTAAACTCAGAATTGTGTGGTAAAGCATTAAATGCATCTTTATAATATGTTACACCAAGCAGGTTTTAACATAACATGGGTCCATTATGGGTCCGTTATGTCTCAGAACAGGATGAATAACAAGGTAATCTGGGCCTTTGACATGCATAAAGTATACCTGTAGCAAAAAGTTTCAAATCCTGATCAGCCTGCAAGGACATGGCAGGCTAACCAAGGTCAAAACTTTTTGCAGATGGGTTTTATCAACTTTTTCAGAGATTATCCCTCATATATTATGTTGTCCATCACAAGCTACAAGTTGAAGTATCCAGCTTGTATGATATTAAAAACCATTTTCAACATTATTTCAATTATATCGCGGCAGCTAGTGCACTTGTCCATGCTTTCATGGGTTTTTTTTTTACCAGATCTTTACAAAATGTTCTTTCCAATCCACTGGCTCCTTTCCACATAACCATCATCAAAATAATGATCAGTGGTGAGAGAGGAAAGAACTATCACATTAACTATAATCAATCCTCAGAAAGAAATTTGCCAAGCTGGAGACTCAAACCAGAGCACCTCCTGTTCACATTGATCTCTCTCATCTCTCTGATTGAACAGTATATACGGTATGTTTTTTCTACATTTTAAAACTTTGAAAAAAAAACATATTACATGGTGGAATAACAATGAAAGGGTAGTAAATAGTTAAGTACAACGTTTTGTCACAAAAACAGGGTTAGTTCCCTTTGTGACTTATTAAACTCTTTACCAAACCACAAAATTTTCGACCTATCTAAATTGAGAGAATTTGCATGCAATAAATTACATGTACCTCAAGTCATGGTATTTGTCTTTGAAAGGGTAGCAAACATTGTGGGAAGAGGAGAAAATAGTGGTAGCCACCATTTTCTCCGTTTCACACAAGAAATCCTTCTGCATCTTAATCCTTCATAGATCCGCAAAAAAACTCAGTTCCAAGAAGAAGTCTGGTAGTTTGGTAAAAATAGACTCAAACAGATTTAACTCTTTCAGCGCCTAATGTATAATCTCAACCTCCTTTCATAGCAGCAAATACAATCTACTGAAACTCCGAAATATTTTTACATGTAAGGCTTGCCTAAACAAGCTGACAATATAGATCTTTGAGGTTTAATCAAAACTGCTTCTATTATTCCAGCTCACAAAATACCTAATAGCAATAACTACCAAAAACAAGGCAACCACAGGGTAACATTTTTTTTTTCAACTAACAAAACAATATTTACTGTATCTGACTCAATTATACTCGTTATAAAATCTCTTTAAACTTTTATCACACAATACCAAATTTTAACGATTCTAAGAGAGAAGGCTTTCGAAAACATTATGGGAAAGGAGAAAATGCTGATAACCAGCATTTTCTCCTTTTCCAATAATGTTTTTGTAAGCCGCTATTCAAGACAGCATAGATCAAGATCAGACTGCACAGAAGATGGAGTCTGATCTTGGCCCTAATTACTGGTAGGATTTGTAAAGGAGTAAAATGGCAGGAGGATTTCTTTGAGGTTTTATCAAAATTTCTTCCATATTTCCAGCTAACAAAATGTCAAACGGCAATGATGAAACAAGGCAACTACAGCATAACAATTTGTTTTCTTTTTATTTTTTTACCAAAGCAATTGGCTTCAGTTTAACCCTTTACCACACAATCCCGACTTTTAACGACCCTGAGACAGAAGGCTTTTGAAAATATTGTGGGAAAAGGAGAAAATGCTGGTAACCAGCATTTTCTCCTTTTCCCACAATGTTTTCTACCCTATCAGGGACAAATTTTGTCATTTGGGCCACCTTTAATTTGTTGTCTGCAAATGCTTTCAATTTGGACCAGTCTAAAATTTTGTTGTTTGGTAAAGAGTTAAACATATTTATTTTACACTGATTGAGAAACAAGTTCTTGTTACTTGATCTATACCAGCCTCTTATTCAGATAAATATCTTTCAGACCATTGTATTTTCAGATACAAATCTCTCTTGATTCTTCTTTCTGGAAACTACAACAGTACTCATGCCGAAGGTGTGGGCTGTGACACCCACTCCTGAGTATCAAACTCAGGACCATATGGTTACAAGACCTACTCTCTACCTCACAACAATAGGCACCAAAGCAATATCCAGTCATCTGACTCACTTAATAAGCTTGTTTTAAAATCTCTTTATTATATACCTTTTTCAAACAATCCCAAGTTTTAAAAAGGCTTCTGAGAACATTATGAGAAAAGGAGAAAATGCTGGAAACCAGCATTTTATCCATTTCCCACAATGTTTTTTACGCTTTCAGAGAGAAATTTCATCAATTAGAAATGCAATTTGTCATCTGCAACAATTTTGAATTGAGAAGAGTCTAAAATTTTATTGTTTGGTGAAAAGTTACAATTGTAAATGTGCTGACAGAGAGGGCAGGATAGATGGGCATGCATGCATGCAAAAATTTGCTGCAAGCTATTAAAGGCCTAGTAAAGGCCAAAGTATCAAAGCAGGTGCCATAATACATATAAATTTAAATCATACCATTTAAAAGTATGGAAAATATTGTGCAGATGACAGTCTGTTATCGTGTGGTCTGGCCATATGTTAGTCGCTGGCAGAAAAAAGAAATTTAAAATCAGGCAAAAAGTAAACAAAAGACACAGCTACCTGTCAGATTTTAACTTAGTTTTGAAATTAATTTCTCTGTCAGCAACTAAGACTTGGACCGACCGTACAATGACAGATTGTTATCTTCACAATAATTTCCATACTTTTAAATGGTATGATATAAATTCAAATGCATTAAAAGAGACATCTCTACAGCCAGAGAGTAAACAAACGCTGTTAAAACGTGGTGTTGTAATCTAGTCATCTGTGTGAACGTAGATAAAAAATCAATATAAGGTGTATGGGGTAAAGAAACTGTAGGGATCTTTAAACACCTGCTTTGTTTACATTTGGCTATTACTGTTACTTTAACTCTTTGGCAAACGACAAAATTTTAGTATGTTCCAAATTGACAGCATTTGCAGATCAAACATTACAAATATGGCTCAATAAATGGACTTTGTCTTTGAACAGGTAGTTCTAAAACCTTGAGGGAAAAGGGAGAAAATGCTGGTTACCAGCATTTTCTCTTTTTCCAACAAGGTTTTCAAAAGGCTGTTTCCCCGGGGTCGTTAAAGATACATCTTAACTCGTTTTCATCCAGTTTTTTAAACCAATTTTATCTTTATTTTATGAAACTACAATCATTCTTGCATCTTCATGCCAAATGTTGCCCTGACGGTTGCAAGGTTGCACAGATTACGACGGATAGAAAATGCAGTTCATTCTCTGAAGGCTATCTCTAGACATTAAAACCACAGATTCTGGTTTAAATCAAAGACAATCCCTTGCGTTTCTTTACCCCATACACCTTATAACAGTTTTCTATCTACGTTCACTTGGCTTACTAGATTCTACATACTGTAAAGTTTTAACAGCGTTTGTTTACTCTCTGGCTGCAAAGATGTATCTTTAAAACTCGAGATTGTGTAGTAAAGAGTTAAAGATTTCATAAACCACTGCAAGAAATTAATAAATCTACAAAGAAAATTAACTGTTACCTTCACACATCTGATCCTCCCTTTCTCACAACAAACATGGAGGAAACTTTTAGCAGATATCCTAGCATAGTCTTCGATCCACATATTGGGGTCACCACCTTGTTTCAGAAAGGCTTCCAGTCTCATTGGCCTGTCTTGACAAATAGCTTTATACACAAGTTCATCCATGGTTTATTGTAAATTTTATTGTCTGTGCAGTTTTCCTTGTCAAAATTTGCGAAGTTTTAGTACACTAAATAAAAAACTCCCGTCTTTAAATCACAATGTGTCTGGTTTTAAGAGAACTTTTCACTCATAATCCAGTAACTCTCCACCAAACAACAAAATTTAGAACTGTACAAGTTAAAAGTATTTGCCAATTACAGATTAAATGTGGATCAAAGTATGGGCTATTTTCTTTAAAATGGTAGAAAACATCGTGGGAAAAGGAGAAAATGCTGGTTACCAGCATTTTCTCCTTTTCCCACAATGTTTTCAAAAGTGTTTTTGTTCAGCCAGGATTGTTTAGTAAAAAGTTAACCCTTTACCATTCAATACTGAGTTTTAACGACCCTGATGGAGAAGGCTTTTATAAACATTGTGGGGGAAAATACGCTGGTAACCTGTATTTTCTCCCTTTCCTACAATTTTATCTAACTTTTACAGATACATCTCGTCCATAGAGCCACATTTCATTTGTAATGTGCAATATAGATCTATGCTTTTAATCTGACGGCAAAACTTTACACTCATCCAAACTCAAAGCAACTGTTGAAGGCCAAATGTGGCTGAAAAGTTGGAGATTTGAAACCATTTAAAGACAAGAAGAAATTGCTGGCAATCAGTACTTTCTTTCTCTTTCCCACACTGCTTTCTACCCTTCCAAGAGACAATTCCCATCATTTGTCATTCTTACAAACAAAGTCTGCAACAAAGAAACAAATGAACAAATGCATAGCTGAAATACAAGCCGCATCTGGCAGGATTCGAACCCACGGCGGACAAGATCCTCATTTTTCGAGGTTTAAAAGACCAATACCATAACCACTGAGCTAAAGTGATATCTCCCTAACGCAGTTGTCAGGTATTGTATTTAAATCGGGACGAAGCCATGCATAAAGGAGTGGTCTCCCGTAACACACCCCTACTTAAAGTCACCATTTATTGATGAATCAAAGCCTTATTAGGCAGAAAGTCCGTTTTTGGACAACAAATGGGATTAATGGCTCAGTGGCCAATCCCGGACAAGCCCCCATCTTACAAACAAAGTCCGTAACAAAAAAACAAATGAACAAATGCATAGCTGAAATACAAGCCGCATCTGGCGGGATTCGAACCCACGGCGCACAAGATCCTCGTTTTTCGAGGTTTAAAAGACCAATACCATAACCACTGAGCTAAAGAGATATCTCCCTAACGCAGTTGTTAGTTATTGTATTTAAATCGGGACGAAGCCATGCATAAAGGAGTGGTCTCCCGTAGCAGTCGTCTACAAATATTTTGACTTTGGATAAGTCCAAAGTTTTGTTGTCTGGTGAAGATTAAAAACCAAAACCACACTTATCAGCACTAAGTTCATCCTTGCTTTGAATACACCCACTGTTATTCTATTCTATATTTCCTTGCTGTTAAACATTAGCGACAATACATGTACGTACCGGCATGCATCCATGGCAGAATAACAAAAGATCTGTAATAAACAAGAACAACAGTAAAAAATAAGGGCAAAAGAAAATCAGGCAGTTGCTCTGAGCATAAATTACCCTTTAGTCTTTTTCCAGTTTTTATCAAATAATCTTCCATTTAAATAATTCACCCCCCTGAAGTGACATAATAGATACTAGACTACAATGTAAAATGGACATTTGACAACTTCCTGCAACAACTTCACAGTTGACAAACTTTTCTTTTTGCAAAAAAAAATCTCTGTAAAATATTAATAAACCCTTTACTACACATGCAATCCCTAGTGTAAACGACCCTGAGAAAGAAGAAATTTAAAAAAAATTGTGTGGAAAAGAAATAATCCTAGTGACCAGCATTTTACTGTTCTCCCACAATATTTCCAACCCTATCAAAAACAAATTCCACCATATAAGCAATATTTTCTGTGTTGCATGCCAGTGCTTGTGTTACAGATTTAACTCTGTATCAGACTACAAGATTGTAGACATGTACAAGCTACAAGCATTTGCAGACCACAAATTGATTGCAGCACATACGATGGAATTTGTCTATGAAAGAGTAGAAAACATTGTGGGAAAAGGAGAAAATGCTGGTTACCAGCATTTTCTCCTTTTCCCACAATGTTTTCAAAAGCCTCTTTTCCCCAGGGTCGTTAAACTTGGGACTGAGTGTAAAAGTGTTCATAGATGCATATATTATGAACAACATAAAAAGACAACATTGTGGCAAAACCACCAATTTTTTGTAATGTGCAATTTCTCCATTTTTCTACCATATTTCCACATTCAGTATGGATGAATTCTAGATCAGCTTGCTCCTTCATGCAATCTGATCAGGTTCTACATTCTGACTAGATATCATTCAAACCTTTACTTGAAATCAATAAATTGACCAAATCTGTGTGCTTTTCCACACAACTAATTTTAAAACCTTCAAAATTCAAAGTATCTGCAGATGACATCGCAGAAACTGATACCAATCTCTTTGGTGATAGAAAACTTTGTGGGGCAATGAGAAAAGGTTACTTCTTTTTCTAGAAAAAAGTCTGCTGAGTAATTTTCTGCCCAGACCATCTCCATCCAGGTTTTGGAGGGAGGGATCTCTCAAATGTTACCTGTACACATCTATACCTCCCCTTCTCACATGACATGTGCAGTAGAGATTTCCCACTTATTCTACCCACTTCCTCTAGCCAGCCATTTGGGTCAGCCCCTTGTCTGAGAAGGGACCTTAGCTTAGATCTGTTATCTGATAAAATAGCTTGATAACTCTCCAAGTCCATACCTATTTGGATTCTGTGTCAAGTCTGAAAGAAAAATACAAAAGGCTAAAAAAAAATAACTGTGTTTAGGGTTTCCCTACCCTACCTAGAAAATGCTGCCGACCCTAAACTTTATATGCTGCGATTGAAAAAAAAATTATCTGTAGGTTGTTATTTCTGTACATGGTCCATGTACAAAGTTTCTGGAAAAAAAATAAATCCCTACCTACCCTACCTACAGCATCTCTGACCGAAACCCTAAACACAGATCTTTTTTGTTAGGCCAAATTAATAATTGCACTTCTCCCAAACCCCTGTCTTTTTAACTCTTTTCCAGACAACAAAATTTTAGACTGGTCCAAATTGAAAGCATTTGCAGACGACAAAATTACTCTGAGTTAAAAATGGAAATTTGCTTTTGGAAGGGTAGGAAACATTGTGGAAAAAAGGAGAAAATGCTGGTTACCAGCATTTTCTCCTTTTTCCACAGTGTTTTCAAAAGGCCCCTTTCTCAGGGTCGTTAAAAGTCAGGATTGTATGGTAAAGGGTTAAAAACTCTTTCCAAATGACAAAATTTTGGAATCAACCTAATTGAAAGCATTTGCAGACACCATTTTACCTGTAATTCAAATGATGATTTCTGTCTCTGATACAGTAGAAAACATTGTGGGAAAAGGAGCAAATGCTGGTTACCAGCATTTTCTCCTTTACCAACAGTGTTTTCAAAAGCCTTCTTTTTATGGGTTGTTAAAACTCAGGGTTGTGTGGTAAAGGCTTAACCCCGTGAAACAAAACTTTCAAAATGCATTGTGGGAATAAGAGAAAATACATGTACTAGTTACCAGCATTGCTCTTTTTAGCACAATATTTTTAACCCTTACACTGACAAGTCCCATCTTTTCAGCAACAGGTAATTTTTCAGATACAGTATCTGCAAATGATTTCAATATGAGCAAGCCTAAGATTTCCCCTCGATAAATGATAACCAATTGATATTCATCAATTTATTGTTACTGTCCAGGTCACCCATATAAATATGTTCTTGACATGCTATTAAGATCAAAACAAAAGTTATTCATAGGCTAGGGAAACTTGTTGTATGAACAATGTTCCCTGTTGAATCTGTCACAGCCATGCCATATGGATTTAAATAGCCTATAGATCTAGTCGCTTTCAAAAATATTGGGGGGGGGGGGGGGAAAGAGGAGAAAATACTGAAAACTAGCAATTTCCCCTTTTTCTCACAATGTTTTTCATCATCTCAAAGTCAAATTCCACGATTTAAGCCACTTTTTAGCCACATGAAGTTTGTTGTCTGCAGATGCTTTAAAAATGGACAAGTCCACAATTTTGTCTCATGAGTTTCCGGAAAAAGTTAAGAGAACGGACAATATATATTTTTTTTTTGTTTATCTAAATCTAAAAAGGTAGAATAGAAAATTTGTGTAGATCTAGTTTAAAATAGATCTATCACGTTTGTAAACAGTTTCCTAACTTCGCAATAATTCACTAATATTATCACAACACAACAGGCCTTAATCTACTCTTAAAAGTAGGACGACCATTCAAACAAAATCTACGAAGAAAGTTTTGATAATTCTTACCTTCTTTTCTAATGCACCACAATCACTTTCTTGATCATTCAGTTCATGTATCGACACAATAAATACGAAATATCTTTTGCAAATTCAATACACAGGGCGAGAGTTCTAGGTACCACACAATTTTATGTTACTAATCATGTCTGGCTTTCATTATAAAACTGCGTCTGATGCTGCGTACTGAAAACAGCGCCACCTATGTACTCGACTACTAGGTAATGTTTACTTACCCTTTTTACTTCCACACGCTGATGAGCCTATCTGGCTTTCGGAAAGTGTAAGGCTGTCGATAGATGTAGCTTCTACACGCTCTTTGCATAAAGTTATTTTAGAATAAGATCTGCAGTAAAGAAAATTGCTAAACTCTTGCGGCGCCAAGTATGTAAATTCAACGTTTTTTTTCGAGAAATTCAGACAGATTTTTTTTTTATCTGCTAGGCTTCAGTAAACAAGTTGACGGTATAGGCTAGATCAAAGAGCAGACTGCACGTCAGGCTCAACCATTCATAAGAACATTCAGCTATAGATTTAGAAAGTAACACAACTTCTGATTGGCGAAACTAAACGGTTTAGCCAATCAGAAGTTATGTTACTTTCAGATTTAGACAATTCTTGAGAATTAGGCTAAGAATATTCATAAGAATGGTTGGTAAATACGACACTGGCAGATCTTACATGTATCTATGCCGACCGCAAAACCCTCTTTTTTTCTCGGACCACGGCAATGCACTGCACTGCACGGGTTATTTAACACCGTTTTCACCTTTGTGCTTTCCAGATCAATGTAAATTAAGGTCAAATCGCTGATAAAAGACATTATGATTTTTTATCACAAACAACATTATTTCCAGAAGGAGAGGGCGGAGAAAATCTGTTCCCTTCGATTATTTCCAGCTAGATGGCATTCTACAAATACACATCTAATTTGGGCATTCTGGGTACAGAACCGGACTACTTTTCAAAACAACTGTTACTTTGAATTTCAAAATGAAATAAACGTTTACTCAAAAAAACCTACGGGTAGGAAACTTCATATTCTGAGCCAATGGCTCTGACGAAAAAATGTTGTGTTGGTCTTCCGTTTCTTAAAATGTCGGCTGAAAAATAGCCAAAAAGAGGCAAGCTTGTCATTATTTGAAATCATGTGTTCTCGTGTCTTTGATATTCCAAAAAAGGGAAATGTCATGCAATGCTCTGGTCTTTCAACGTGTTTTCTACACTACAGAAAGTTGTAAAAAGTGTACGATTTTGTCTGAATCATTTGTGGCGTGGGTTGACTGTAGCAGAAATAATACGTCACGGACCTAAATTCAGTCTATTATTGCCATTTAATTGGTAAATAAGAGAGAGTCTTGCTGTCCCAAAAGCTTGAATTAATGTCTTGAAATGTTACATTCACTGCTGGTAAAGAATTGAAAAGAAATAGCACAAAAATGATAAAAATAAAGAAGGGCTCCGATTATGTGGACCGGCTCTGAAAATGTAAGTCGGCACCGATTGATGAGGGCGTCCTTTCAAAAATCTAGTTTTCTTAAAAAAAAAAATACCTAGGAAGTAGGCTTTGTTTTTCCGTTAATACCTTTCAGTCCAAAATGTAGTATATTTGTTGGATGAAACATTAGCGAATTTATGAAAATACAAAGGGCTGGTATTGTCATGACTGAAAAATGCTGTGTAACATTAGTCTATCTAAATTTTTAAAAACACTTTTGTGAAGCTTTTGATAAACAGAATGGTCTATACGTGTATTTAGCATTTGTCATGCTTTCGTCGTAAGTGCAGCCCACATGTAAGCAAAAATAATGAAAAATATTTGGCATCATAGGAAGGCTATTTGGTCTTGAAATAGTCATTAAAAAGCTAAATAGAAAATGTACCGACCGTAGCAGAGATATTGAATCGAAAAAATAAAAACGTTTACAAAGCGTGAGAGATAGAATTGACCTATTCGCAATACACGCCTCGGGGTATATGTGTGAACACTCTTAACTCTTTTCAACACTTAACACGACACAACAGTATGTCAGGTGAGTGGGGTATAGACAAGTCTATAACAACGAAAAAGAATCAATTTCACAAGCACGTCAAGACCAAAAAATGTTCACAGATCCCTGATTCTTATTGTACTTACTCAGATCTTTCAATGTTCAATTAACCAGACGCATATTAGATCAGAAAATGTCACATATCAGTCATTTTCTAAGCCGATGATCAGCAAACATCTATCCAAAAGAACGATCATGTTTTGTTCAGTCTAATCTTGATCTATGCTGGCTGCAGAAGCAACTAAAGTTGTGACAGGCACTTTGATGAATAGCTTCGAGTTATTTCTTTTTCTTTTTCCGTCCGAGATATTTGTATGAATGCCCTATAAATTGTCGATTGCACTTGTTTCAGAAATCTCATGCCGACCCCTACCCCTTTCTAATGTTGAAATCATTCACTTTACGTCGTAATTAGATTGAAATTCCAGCTTTAATATCATTATTTATTGAGTGTGTATGTAAATTAGCTGTTTTGAGTCATTATTTGGGATAAAAAGGCAGTCACAAGTTGAAGGGTCTCTGAGCGGATGATGCTAATTTGGCACCTGTTGTGTTGTGGGTTTTCGTGTTTTGTCGTGACGAGTAATTTTAAGTAAATAAAAAGTAAAACTCTGAATGAACAACAACAAATAATAATAATAATTAAAACAAAATGCGTATTGTCATTTTTTAGAACAGTTTCGGGAATTTTCATGATGTATTTTACGTTTATGTTTGCTTAGAGAAAGCATTGTAAGTCCTAAAGTTTTGAAAAACCTTGCTTTAAAAAATATCAGATGTCCGAAATCCTTTTAAGCATGTGCAGACGAAATGGATACAGGGATTTCTGCTGCTTATAAGTTTATGTAGATTCTATATGCGGAGATTTACATATTTTTTATGTTTCTGCAGTAAAGCGCAGATCCTCTAGCAGTTGACGATCTGCGGCTAGTCACAGGATTAGTATCTTACTACTAGGACCGTTGTTCAAATGCGCAGACTTTCATTTTTGGAGTTTGTGCGGCCGCATACAAATATCCATGTTTTGATAGTAAAAATGACCGAAATTCATGTTTTGAGTTACTTTTAATTTTTTGCAAACGAATGCTTTCAGCGTGTACATGTCTAAAATTTTGTAGTTCGGTTAAGTGTGTTCGCGCCTTCAATGCTACGTAAACTCGTTAAGTGAGCTTTATTTTTCTTCCTACAATATACGTTTATTTACTTCATTTTACCATCTGTAATTTCAAAAATTCTTTTCAAAGACGTCAAAATAGAAAGAAGTACAATGAGTAAGTACAATGAGAATCACGGATCTATGAACATTTTTTGGTCTTGACGTACTTGTTTCTTTTTTGTTGTTGTAGACTTGTCTTTACCCCACTCACCTAACATACTGTTATGTCGTGTTAAGTGTTGAAAAGAGTTAAGAGTGTTCACACATATACCCCGAGGCGTGTATTGCGAATAGGTCAATTCTATCTCTCACGCTTTGTAAACATTTTTATTTTTTTCGATTCAATATCTCTGCTACGGTCGGTACATTTTCCATTTAGCTTTTTAGTGACTATTTCAAGACCAAATAGCCTTCCTATGATGCCAAATATTTTTCATTATTTTTGCTTACATGTGGGCTGCACTTACGACGAAAGCATGACAAATGCTAAATACATGTATAGACCATTCTGTTAATCAAAAGCTTCACAAAAGTATTTTTAAAATTTAGATAGACAAATGTTACACAGCATTTTTCAGTCATGACAATACCAGCCCTTTGTATTTTCATAAATTCGCTCATGTTTCATCCAACAAATATACTACATTTTGGACTGAAAGGTATTAACGGAAAAACAAAGCCTACTTCCTAGGTATTTTTTTTTTTTAAAGAAAACTAGATTTTTGAAAGGACGCCCTCATCAATCGGTGCCGACTTACATTTTCAGAGCCGGTCCACATAATCGGAGCCCTTCTTTATTTTTATCATTTTTGTGCTATTTCTTTTCAATTCTTTACCAGCAGTGAATGTAACATTTCAAGACATTAATTCAAGCTTTTGGGACAGCAAGACTCTCTCTTATTTACCAATTAAATGGCAATAATAGACTGAATTTAGGTCCGTGACGTATTATTTCTGCTACAGTCAACCCACGCCACAAATGATTCAGACAACATCGTACACTTGTTACAACTTTCCGTAGTGTAGAAAACACGTTGAAAGACCAGAGCATTGCATGACATTCTCCTTTGGAATACCAAAGACCCGAGAACACATGATTACAAATAATGATAAGCTTGCCTGTTTTTTTTTTTTTTGTTCTTTTTCAATCGACATTTCAGAAACGGAAGACCAACACAACAATTTCTCGTCAGAGCCATTGGCTCCGAATATGAAGTTTCCTACCCGTGAAAACCCTACCTGGTGCTATTCCGTCAGCTATGATCCGCTAGCATGTAACCTATGCACCGTCCATTTATAAAAACAGCCCCTACATACTTGGGTAATAGGCTAATAGCTTCGGTATAAGCCCTACTTTTCCTTTTCCAGGGGGTAGGTGATGCGTCATAGCAGACAGGTCGAATCTTCGAAGAATATGACATGCGCAGACAACGGTTCCCTTCAAAAACCTTACCGACTTCTTTCTGTAATTTTCTAAATTAGCATGATCCGTTTTTATCAATTAGGAAATTGTACATCTCTACTCTTTAGAATAAAAATGGGATTTAAATATTGATGGCTCAGATCTTGAAAATGTAAAATGCGTAGTGTACGTGTACACTCCATTCCTCGTTACCGCCTGGAACGCCCGGCGTCCAATAGTCGAAGGGAAGTAACTCGTACAAATTATTATTTGTTCACGTAAGAGTTACCTTTCTTCGACTATTAGGCATATCATTTAAAGGGAACACGATTGTTCACGTGTGGTTTACTTTAAACATATTTATTCACTGTGCACGTATGGTTTGTTGTTGTTGTCTTTAGGTAATTTTCCCACACTGCGGCACTCGTTCTAGAAGCATTATCTTTCCGCGAATGAGAGTTCTGTCACTTTTTAACATTTATTATGCACCACTGTTATTTTAGTTTTATTAAGCACAGTGTCCTTATACCAAAAGACGATATTTTAGACTGGTCCAAATTGAAAGAATTTGCTGATGAAAATTTTGATGTGACTTACATGATTGTATTTTTTTCTGACGGGTAAGAAAACATGGTGGGCAAAGAAGAAAATGCAGTTATCATAATGTTTTCTAATGTCCAGTTTAAATTAGCATGTTAGAGAGAGTTTTGCTGTCCTAAAAGCTTAAAGCGTAAATTATTGTCTTGAACTTTTCCATTCGGTGCTGGCGAAGAATTGAAAATAAATAATACAAAATTGACATAAGTAAACAAAAGCTCCGATCATTTGAACCAGCTATGAATATGTCGGTCAGCACCGATGGATGAGGGCCTCCTTTCAAACATTTAGCTGTCGTTAACTTACACTAGAAATAAGCTGTGTTTCCCCGTTAATACTCTTCACTCCAAAAAGTTAAAGTCTACAATTGTTCAAAACATGACCGATTTCCTCAAAATACAGAGGACTGATTTTGTCTCAATTGTAAAATGCTGACTAACATTAGTCTATCTAAATTTTTAAAAATACTGTTAAGTAGCTTTTGATTAGCCGTATTCATTCATTCATTCACTCATCCTTCCTTTTATCCTTTCATCCTTTCATTCGTTAGCTCATTGTCCATTTTTAAAGGTTTTTTTTTTCTAGCTCTCTTCTGTTGAGAGGATGAGTGAGTGACAAGGCAGGAGGGTGGGTGGGTGCTGGTGTGGGTGGGGAGATTTGAGTGAGTGGTGACCTATCATATACAGGGAACATACTGATGTGGTGAAACTGAAACCTAATGTCGGACACATCACCCTTTTGGGTAACCATTTCGTGTGTAGGCATAAAATTACAAAAACAAAACAATTACAAACACACACAATTTTTATGCTTAAATTTGTCTTCTTCACGATCTCTGGTACGAGCAGGCCGGCCGGGTAGCTCAGTGGTTAGCGTATCTGACTCGTGACCTGGAGGTTGCGGGTTCAATACCCGGTTGCGGCAAACTTTCTTTCCGGTGATTTTTCGCCTCTCACCTCTGATGCATGTGAGAAAAGTAGTCAGTAACTTTGGAAAGAAAGCCAGGAAACACATGGGTGCGTCACTGACCGCCATGGTATGACCTAAGCTGTTGAAATGGCGTTAAACTCCAATTGATACAAACCTGGGCCCGGTTTCACAAAAAAACTTAAGTCTCTTATTTTGCTCAAATCAGCTAACAGACAAATTTTCCAACTTAAGGTGGCGTTTTTATTTCAGACTCATCTAAGAAACATTAGCAGACTTTTGAAACATTTTCAAATCCTAAATTGACAGAACGTTTCAGACTCAGCTCAGCAAAATAATGCACCTAAGTCATTTTAACAGACTTAAGTCCATTATTTTGCGGAGTTGCGTGTGAAATGTTGTGTCAACTTAGGATTTAAGAATTTTTCTTAAGTCTTTTAATATTAGTAAAATAAGTTTCAAGTATTTAAATCAACTTAAGTCGGAAATGGGGTGCGTCAGCAGATTTGAGCAAATAATAGACTTAAGTATTTTTTTTTTTTGTGAAACCGGGCCCTGGTATTAGCGTTAGATTTGTAATTTGGACCTCTAATCATTCAATATTCGTTGACTACTTCTACCCCCCCTCCCTCTCTCTCTTCTCTCTCTCTCTCCTCCCGCTCTCTCTCTCTCTCTCTCTCTCTCTCTCTCCTGCCCCCCTCTCTCTCTCTCTCTCTCTCTCTCTCTCTCCTCCCCCCTCTTTCTCTCTCTCTCCTCCCCCTCTCTCTCCTCCCCCCTCTCCCCCCTCTCTCTCTCTCTGGGCCGGGACCAAAGTGAAGGACCATCCATTTTGTGGAGCTCAACTTTTTGCCTCGTATAAGTCTTATTTGTACGCATGTAGGTTTTATTTACAATTTATAAAACTCCCCAACAGCTTTGTTAATATCGAAATTTAGACAGGGGGATTATCGACACCCCAGCTGACATTTACATATGATAAATCTATCTCTTTATAATAGGCTTTCACAATTCCTTCGAGCAAAACGATATAAGACAAATAATTAATTAGAGCAAGTTACATACTCCCCTCCGTCTCTGAAACTAAGCAGTTGTTCAATTTCTGTTTTAAATAACGCAACTTAAAAATATTTCACCCAACGACTATAAATAGAATAGAAACGTTAAGCCCTTAGTACCCATATCGATGAGTTCGTTGATTTAGCCCGAGGGTCCTAACTGTTTTCACCATAAAATCATCTGTTACAGTTGAATAGGTATGATTAATCTATTCTCTATCTTTTTTCTTTTTATTATTTCATTTTCATTTCTTTTAGGACTGAACACTTCGCCGAGCATTCATTCATTCATTCATTCAATTTTCTTCTCCGTTTTTCTTTCTTTCAATCAATTACCACTTAAAATCGTGTACAAAAAAAAAAGAAAGAAAACACTGTGGGAAAGAATTAGGATCAACTAGATCTTAAAAACGAAGGATTGATTTTAAAGAGTCAAAGTCTTAATTCATGTACCAAACAAATAAACTAAAAAAAAAAAAATTTACAGCACCAGAAACTGAATTGAGAAAAAAAAAACAAATGGGCATCGGAATGCAACGTCTTTTCTACACTTCAAATCTAAAACAAAAACACACACTCCATTTTGCAATACCAGACAGTCGCTTTAGAATACAGAAAAGAGCGGGCTGGATCGGCAATCTGACAGAAATAACCTATACAAAAACGACAAACTGTGAAAAAAAAAAAAACAGTTAAGAATGAGTAATAATAATCTTTATAGCTCAAGCGACCTAGTAACTACCAGCCTCCTCTCCAAGGAGTCGACGACATAACCATCTTTACTATTTTCCCCTTTCCAACGCCCATGTCTCTTCCAACAACGCTCATTCACATGTGCATTCGCAGCTGCCGTAGCCCCGCCTGCACGAAGGGAATGAATACCGATATTAAGCTCGCCGACGACTTCCCTAAGCCTTGAAAGTAAAGATTCTCTAGTGCGCGTATAACTGAGCACTTTGTTCTTATCAATTAGCTTGCAAACAGCCTTTGAACGAAAGCATGGTCGAAATAAAAACATTTCTTCTTCATTTTTCAGATTTGCTAAATCAAAATAGGGCTTTAAAAAATAGCATACTAAATGGACAAGCTTTAGTCGTGCCTTTTGAAATGACAACTTCATTTCCGAGACGGTATTGGTCAACTTTGCTTATCTTATATACAACGAAAAGTAATCGGAGGAGAATTTGACATCATTACAACGCAAGTTAATCAACTCGTCGAATCTTAAAAATCTTGAAAAAGAAAGCAGTATCATTGCTAAATCCCTTAACACTATAAGGTCTGTACAGCCTACATATTTTTACACAACTTTATCAACCTTTCAGAAGTTACTGGCTCCTTTTTGTTCACTGGCTTAGAGCACAAACGCTTAGCGGCCTCTAGTAGATTTGTAACACATGAATTGTTTGTAGGATCTATTTGATTATGCAAAGAATGTACCCACTTTATACTATAGGCAGTAGCTGAAATAACGGAGTAAGATGCCTTCTTGTCAATCAACTCTGTGAGGTAAAGGGCCACGTGAATCGGTGATGCCGGCATGGCTGAACTTCCCTTTTAAGTAATGAACTGCTCCCACTTTTTGAAATAGCTCAAGTATTTAATATTCGTAGAACTGCTTTTTGACAATACCAACAAATCTGCCATCTTTTCCGAAAGGTCCCCAAAGCACGAAACATTCAGACCACTTTTCGCCACCTCATCATTCACGTACTTCTGCAGGTCTAGTTCTGGAGACAGGAAATATAAACAAATAATGAAATAGAATTAATTCAGTTTTATAGCCAATAACGGAAATTTCAATGGTCTTCCGTCGAAAATACCCCCTTTTTGTCAGCTTATCGGGCTGGTAGACAATAAATTCATGCACTTGTAAAAGTGGCTTTCATTTCTCCATCAGGAAACAACAAAGGCCAATATGGCGCCGATTTCCACATCGGTACAATTAAAGAACCTCTGCACTTTTCCTGTTTTACCTTATATATGCATTGACTCACTAGTCTAGGAGGTAGTACTAACCAACAAATTTCGTTGGCCCAATTGTGATTAAATGCATCGATCCCTGCTGTGCCCGGACACCAGTGCTTTGAATAGAACTTGGAGCATTTTGTATAATAATCATATGCAAACATATCACATGAATGAGGACCCCATTTTGCGTCTAGAAAAATGAAAATAAAATCTGACAGACCAATAGTCACTGTCTGCGCATCTGTTCAGGAAATCTGCCTCAATATTACTCTTTCTTGGAATCCATTCTAAATCTAAACTAACTTTTCGACTTTTACATGCATCAAGAACACACAAAACAATATTTTGTAACAACGGCACCCTGCTACCGACTTTTAAATTCCGAGAAACATTTTGATTATCAGTCTTAACTAAAACCCTCTACCCTTCCAGGCACCCAAATGAACTATTCAACACTGTGTATAGCCTCAAGCTTTCTCCAAGTGGAACTCAGACCACTCTCAGATTCTGACCAACTGCCAACTACTTGACTATCATCATTCCCCTGTATATAACCCCCAAAACCAGCTCCACTGGCGTCACAAAAGACGACTATACTATCTTTTTCATTTAATGCTGAATCAGTCTGAACCGAGCATATCATACCCTTATTTAACGACGTTCGCGACAGTTTCCATTTTCACGCTTCGTGTAACTATCACGCTCACCTTTTACTCGAAAAACGGTAAGCACCTAACACAATTGATCTTGCCACACCTGTCAATGTGAATAAAGCAAGAACTAAAACGGGTCGTTTCATGTTAGCAAAATGAAGTAAAAAGTATTTGAATCAAGCCAAATAATTGTACGCGAGGCAAGAATCCAAAATTACGCTTTCAATAGATCGGACTGAAAGTCAAAGTGAATCACCTAACTACGTCACCTAACAACGAAAATATGGACACAGATGCTACTACTAGCGCTCTATCTGGCAGACGTATCGTCAAGCTAAAACATATTTTCAGATGCAGATGCTTTCAGTTTGGGCTAGTCCAAAATTATGTCACTTGGTAAAGACTTGCAGAGAACAAGGGGCTGTACATAACTCTTTATCCCTTAGCTTGATGAGTCTGCAGCAGACAACATTGATGAAAACATTGATGTCAAAAAGAGAAATTACCCCTAATGATTGATTTCTCCTTTTCCCACAATGATTTCTGACCCATCAAAGAACTGTGATACATGAATACCAGGTTTTGGTTTAGCGTGTGCAAACGCGCCAAACTTAGAAGAGTCAAAAATTAGTCGTTTGGAAATGGGTTAAATGCTAACATCAGTATTGCATTTACAGGCTATGAATTAATTTATTATGACCAACAAACTTGATTCTTATAAATATTGTTGTATTATTGAAAAAACTGAGATAATTTACTTCATATAATGTCTTTGACAAACACTACAGTTACTCATTAGTTTGTACCCCACCCACAAACTTAAAATGTATTTTCTGAAAAAATAAAATTGGTGACCTATTTGTTTTAAGCCTGATTCTTTTAGTTTAGTACCTGAATATTATTTACAGAAAAAATAAGAAAAATCTGAATGTTAGAACATTTAAAAAAAATAACTTTAAAAGATACTCTTTGGTTTTTATGTTTTTTTCCAAAATAAAGCTGTTTTAGCTATAAGTTAAGGGTTTTTGTTTTAAAGATTGATACTCAGTATACTCTAAATTATTTTTTTCATTAAATTTGATGTTTCACCAATACAATGACATAAAATTTGCTCATAATTGTTGTCATTTAAAAAATATACTTAGACTTAGTTTTCATAGTTGAAATTTCATCCTGAACTGCCGCAATGCAGGATGTACTAAAAGAAATATTCATATAATTTTCCCAACGCTGGTGACCCCCTATTTTTATCTCCTATTTTTGTTGATCAGATAATAAACTATCACCACACAAAGTTTTATGAAATTCTGAATGTTTTCAAAAAATGGTGAAACTGTAGTGATCGTCTTTAAAGTCCGTATATTTTCACGCCAAAAAATCATCTCATCAAGAGCTTGAGAAGTTACAATGACCGGAGAGTTCCAATTTACTCTACTAAATATGCAATGGTTCAACGCTCTAGTCCTCAAACGCACCTCAGGCCCTATAGCGCTTTGCATTGAAATTAACTGACCAACTAAACATGCAACCTTTCTTGCTAGAAAAATAAGCGGGCCCTCAGTAATTTTCCCTATAAAAAAGTTAAGCGATTCCAACGCACGTTCTAAACGCTCTTCAGTAACGTGTATATAACCATCTAACGTGTTCCTTACATAACCCAGCCAAGTAATAGACTGACATGGTACCCATGTACATTTATCCTCTGCTATTATAAATCCAAACTTTTGAAGATCTCGGTGTATGTAATTGGACGCTTCAGTAGCTGTGTCGAAGTTTTTATCACCACCAAGTCCAACGTCCAGAAAAACGACAACTCGGTAAGCATTTGCCCTCCATTTAGCCACTAGCACCCTTATTGTTTCGTAAAAATGAAACCTGCCGTAGATAAACCAAAGGGTAAAACGTTAAAAACGTAAAATTTCTTATAACCAGCACCCCAAGAAAATCCCAAATACGTTCGATGGCCGGGATAAATCATTATGTGGTGGTAAGCTCCCTTATATCAAAAGAAAACAAGAAATCCCCGAAATCAAATAATTGCTTAGCTATAGACTGATCTTCAAAACAACATCTGTATTTTAACAAATCTAAATTAATGTGTCTACAATCAAGTACTAATCTACCCTTACCGATTCTACCGTACGCCACTGTAAGCGGATTTACAACGTGTGGAGGAACCTTTACCTCTGATATGCACCCTTTGGCAAGCAAATTGTTTATCTCAGCCTCCACAAATACAGGCGAATCTAAAGCAGATTTATTGTTACACAAAATAGGCTTTGGAATACTTCTAAAAGGCAATTTGTATCCCTAACAACATCAAGAATATATTCGCTAGCACCTGCGTCAACCCAGTGTTCAAAACACGCCGCAAGTCTACCCACTTACGTAGTCGTTTTCTGACCCTGAAATAAATCTTCAGTAATTACAGGTAAACCAAATGTACTTATCTGAGACTCATTGCTTGGTATGCCATTTTCCTGCACCATAAGCTTAGTCTTGCCTCCAGTGACCCGGTCGTCCGCAACGAAAACATACGCCAGGCTTTCTGCCACTGGGATACTGCCCCCGCCCCTGAAACGCTTGTTCCTTCCCCTGTGTTGTTACCGGCGAGTTAGCCACCCTAGCTTGAGGATACGGTGCAAAGCGTCGTGACCTCTGTCGTCTCTCCTGCTGCACTTTCCGATTTGCTTTGACCTCGGCTCTATATATCTTCCTCTCATTATCCGAGTCGTCTGCTAGTTGGTGAGCCTCGTACTCCTGTACGACTTTCCAACCGTTTTCCGAGGAGTCAGCGAGCTTTATAAGCTTCTGACAATGTAAAAGAATGTCTGTACCTTCCAAAATCTTCTGTTGAGCCGTAGAGACAGATTCGCTCGAACCGCAATCCATGGCCTCCTTCAAATGCCCTTCAGCCACCTTCAACTTCTCCAAAACCTGAACGTTAAATTTACTTTGCTCTTCGTTATCTTTTTTTCGGAAAGTAAATGTCTCACTCGGATGATTGGACTGCTGAATACGCGTTAATTCCGTCTGAGATAATTGTCTCTGTGAGTCCAAAACACGATGCTCAAAAGCTTCCAACTTTGCAGACATAAGCTCTTCTAACTTTGAAAGGAAATCGTTCTCTGTAGCCATGACACGTGTCCAATGTTGAAGAAGAACGTATAATTAAAGATGCTGCTCCGGCTTTGTCGTGTGGTAGAATGACTACAAAACAACACGTAACCACTATACATGATACATATACCCTGAATTACCCGTGCAAACCCTGACCAATACCCACTATAAAGGAACATGTACGCGTCTAATGTAATCACTCTACAACTCGTTACGCGAAAGACAAATATTTCACGCTAATCTATCGAAACGCGTGAAATAGATATTCCTACCTGTAACCCTTTCGACAAATGAATCACACTCTGTGAAGAGAGGACTTGATGCATCTGCAAAAAGTATCGACCTATGTCAGCCTGCATTGTTTGGACAGGCTGACGTGGGTCGACATATTTTGCTACCTGTAAATTTTCTGCATAAGCATAACCAGTCTTCCTCATAAATCAATCAGGCAAAATAAATTCTATGGATCCATAACTATGCGATGACTTGCTTGGTATAATGAACCATGGATATGAATAATTATTAAACACCCTTTGCCAGAGCATGATTCAAAAGTTTGTTCTTAACATTGTGGGAAAAAAGAGATGCTCGCAATAAGCAATATCTCCCTTTCCAGTTTATGTTTTCGAAGGCATGAGCAGGTTTAAAGAATCGTGTCAGACTCCGAATGAAGACTTCAATTTAACAAAATAATAGACATGACATACTGAAAGCATCTGCAGAGGACAAATTAAAAGTAGCACAAATAATGATAATTGTCTTTAGACGAAAAGAAAACGCCATAGAAAAAGGAGAAAATGCTGGCTACCAGCATTTTCTCCTTTTCCAATGGCGTTTTCAAAGGTTCTCTCGTTAAAAAACGAGGCTCTTCGGTAAAGAAATATCAATGTGAATGATATTATTTCCAAAATGACAGAACGGCTCATGTGCCCCTTTTTTACATTACGCAGTTGCATATTGTGTGTTATGGGTGCTCTGCCTTTGCGTTTTCTATTTATTCAGTGAACCACCAAAGAAAAAAAAAACACACACACAAAAGTAAAAGCACAAATATTATAATGTCAAAGTTCTTTTAAGCCCTTGTTTATTGTGCGTTATTGGCGTCACGCCCTTGCGTTTTCTATTGTTTCAGTGCAATGTCAAAGTTCTTTTACTCATTTGCGTGTTTTGTGTTATGGGCGCTACGCCTTTAAGTTTTCTATTATTTCAGTAAAGAATGATAAAAGCACAAATAATGCAATGTCAGGGTGGTTTTAAACCTATATCCTGCACTATTCTCTGTAACATAACTAACAGTCTTCCGAGCGCGTTTCCCATGTGTGCAAACAATTGCAACGATAAATAAACGAAAATCAACAACAACATTGCAGAGGCAAAATCAGACTTTAAATTCTCTACTGTCTAAAAAAGCGCATTAGATTCAGCTTATGCTGCTATTCCACACAGGCCACGAATCCCACGAGTTGCCACGCATTGATACATTTCTGTATTCGTGGAATTTTGTAACTCTTTTTCGTCTGTTTTGTAATGCCTACGATAATTGAGTTAAGATTTAGGTACAATAGTGTTACGAATATTCATGGAATTCGACTCAATTCGGCTTGAATCTCACGAATGTTGTCGAAATATCACAACGATTTACAAAAAATCATTTGAAAATACTGCATCAACATTTTAAATCTTTTACAAATCATTTAAGAAAACGTCGAATGCAAATACGAATCTAGTACAAATTAAAAAAGGACTTTGTGACTATTCTTGACAATCCGTCGGATTTTCTCAGAAGATAGGTATTAAAAGGCCCTTACTCCTGCTTGGGTGCTGCGAATCCCCGAATAAAGTAAAAATACTTTCTACTGTCTCCGAACCAATAACGATTCCGTTACGATACATAAGAATGCACGACGAATTTGTTACAAATTTACTACGATTTTTTAGAATCGAAAGTTCGTAGCCAAGATTTGGACAGCTCAAATCGTTTACCATGAATTCCCGATTGCTCAAGAATTGCAAGAATTAACTACGAATATGCCCGATTCAGTTGGAATTTCACGAATTGATTACAGTTCATCTACAAATCCTTGGTCTGTGTGCATTAGCAGCAGCTTTTATCCTATAGTAGAGATTTATGAAACACAAAATCTAGCTTCCCATCTCTTTAACCTTTTACTACACAGTCCGGGCTTTTAACGACCCTGACGGGGTTGCATGGGAAAACATTGTAGGGAAAGGAGAAGCGCTGGTTTCTCTTTTTTCACAACGGTTTTTTTTTTTACCTTTTCACATACTAATTCCATAATTTTAGCCTAATTTAGTTTACCGTCTGCAAATACTTTTGAATTAGTCCAGTCTAAAATTGTGTCTTGTGGTAAAGGGCTCACAATATGCAAGAGTAAAGATGTTTTCCTGCCTGGCTCAGTGGTAAGTGTAGGGGCTCTTAAACAGGAAGTCTCATGTCCAGGCCTCCCTGTCAGCACAAGGATTTTCATGGGAGTGTCCTTTGGCAAGACACTTCAGAGCCTTAGCCTACAGGAGAAACAGAGAACATACATGAATATGTGAAGTGTTGCTTCGATATGACTGAAATAATATTGGAAGTCATGTCAAACACCATTTAACAACAGTTTTCTTTTTGTTTTTTTTTTTTGTGGACGGCATAGATCAAGACCAGACGGCACAGAACGTGCTGTCTGAACTTGGATATATACTGAACCAAAAAAGAAACTTCCCCTGTGTTTAAGTGCAGATATACACAAATATGAAAATCAGGATTATACTAGATTTATATGCATTGAAAGAGTATTTTATTGCCACTTTGTGTGAAAAAAATTATTGCTGAGGGTTTATCCAAAAGTAGTGAGATGGTAGTTAAAATGCGGAAGGGGTCGCTCACCAAAATCACAAATTAATACCGGGTATGACCACCTTCAGCATGAAGGACTGACTGGCATCGTTGGCGCATAGAACGGATAAGTGTATTGATTTCGGCTTGTGGAATGTTGTTTCATTCCTGAATTAAGGCTTGTCTTAGCTGAATGATGTTTGACGGTGGAATAGGGCGACGTCTAACACGCTGGTCCAAATTATCCCAAAGGTGTTCAACGGGATTCAGATCAGGGCGTTTGGCAGGCCGGTCATTAATAAATGCAATGTTATTCGCCCTGAGGAAATTCACATTGTCCCTAGCTGTATGGCTTGTGGCATTATCATGCTGAAAAAGAGTGATATTGGCATTACTTTGAAACAGTGGGATAACGTGCCTCGCAAGAATTTTATCTCGGTAGCGTTGGGCATTCAAATTCCCTTCGATAACGACGAGATTAGTGCGAAAGCCATGTGCAATGCCCGCCCAGACCAAGACAGAACCCCCACCCCCAAAACGATCTCGTTCAAGTACGCAACAGTCGGCATAACGTTCATTTCTCCTACGGTATACTCGAACCCTGCCATCACCTCGATGAATGGAAAACCTGGACTCGTCAGAGAAAAGAACGCTATTCCATTGTTGTCTAAGCCAGCGTTGGTGTGTACGTGCCCAATTAACACGATTTACGCGGTGACGTCGCGTCAAAACACAACCAACGTATGGACGACGTGCACGTAGCCCACCCTCGCGCAAGCGATTGCGCACAGTTTGGGCAGATATACGGTTGTTATGTGTACCAGGGGTGTTAGCAGCAGTGGCTGTGGCAGTTTGGAAGCGATTGCGCAGGTGGGTGTTCCGAATATAGCGGTCTTGGCCGCGCGTCATGACGTGAGGACGTCCACTACATGGTCGATCTTCCGTACGCCCTGTTGCTTGAAAACGTTGCCTAAGGTGTTGAATAGCACGAGTAGAACATCCAATATTCATAGCAACAGCATTCATCATCATACCAACATTAAGCATGCCAATAGCACGTTGGCGTAAATTTTGCGGAATTCTAGGCATATCAAAAATAAAGAAAACTAAAAAGAATTTAATTTTTTTCAACGTCTTTTTCTTATTGACATGAAAGTCTATAAAATTAGACTGAAAGGTTTAAAAAAATATACACGAATTATACTGGTCCGTGCATGCACGTGAAAATCGCTTCCAGCGGGTTTCTTCTGCAAAATGCTTTCAATCGAGTTAAAATTTGTTTTATCGGACACATAATCGTTCGCCCGAATATATGTTGTCATCTGATATTTTGATTTTTTTAATAACATTGTATTTGCACTTAAACACAGGGGAAGTTTCGTTTTTGGTTCAGTATATATCGTCCGCATGTTTATTCGAGTATATAAGATAAAAATCTTTCGTTCAATTGTATTTTTTCCAGAGTTAACAGGATTAAATGCAACACACTTGGAAAACAAGAGACAGAAAAGTGATTTTTTTTTTTTCTCTCTCTCTTCTTCTTTCACATTGTTTCTTACTTGTAATGATCTTATGCATATTGAACCTTTTTCACACGGTCATGAATTTTAACGACTATGAGGAAGAGTCATTTTGAAAATAGTGGGAAAAGGAGAAAATGCTGGTAACCAGCATTTTTTCCTTTTTTCTACAATGTTTTACATCCCTTTTAACAACAAATTTTAATTTTTGAGAAACAGTTTTCTTTCGTCTGCAAATACTCTCAATTTGGACAAAACATTTATTGTAACATTTCATTGTTTGGTAACGGTAACATTTCCGACTTGAACAAACTGAGAGCATCTGCAGACGGCAAAATAAATGTAGCTCACAAAATTATTTCTGCTTTTGATCAGGTATTGTTGAATAAGGAGAAAATGCTTATAAGGACCGTTTAAACGTAATTTCAGTAACATCGAGGCGACCAATGCACCTAGCCTGTACTTTCTCTTCACCAATATTTTGCATAAGATCCTTTCAATGCCACTAGACCCTGTCCTGACATGAGAGCAAGCGTGGTGAAGAGAGGGGGGGAGGGAGAGAGAAAGAAAAAGACAGACAAGGTAGAGGAACGGATAAAGAATGGATATGTTGCTGATTGATTTGAAGAAATAAGCTGCTTGAAGATTTTTATATTCAATAACAGGTAAGTATAATGGCCATTTTTCGTTTGGATAGTTCATACAGTAAATACCCCTGGGCTACGTCTATTAAGATATCAATACGGGTTTCCAGGGCTTGGCGTTTTGATTCTATATATAGATGTGAGGATAAAATACTTTTACGTTTCATTTTTAAACAAAATTTAAGTGTTTGTTTGTTTGTTTTTAGAGACAAAACTATCGTATGTAACTTTTTCTTAACGGTCGTTTCAATCAAGATGTTTGCTACAACGAATAAAGACAAGCTGAAGTAAAGTGAAATATTTATCATACTTAAAAAACTGGTGAGGTGTCCATGAACCTTATCTCATATTCAAAGTGGACAAACCCGTAACGACGTTTTGTAACTTGTGAATAAAAACCTGCACATCTCGCATACAAACAAGCCCCAACTGATGGCATTAAAGTGAGCTCCACAAAACGTGTGCTCCTTTACTTTGACCAATGGCCCTGACCCCTCCCCGCCCGAGAGAGAGAGAAGGAAGAGAGAGAGAAGAGAGAGAAGGAAGAGAAGGAAGAGATAGAGAGAGAGAAGGAAGAGAGAGAAGAGAGAGAGAAGGAAGAGAGAGAAGGAAGGAAGAGAGAGAAGAGAGAGAGAAAGAGAGAGAAGAGAGAGAGAAGGAAGAGAAGGAAGAGAGAGGAGGAGAGAGGAGAGAGAGAAAGAAGGAAGAGAGAGAGAGTATTTCTGTTATCAGCCGGGGACCAATGGAGCATCCATTCTACAAAGCTCAATTTTTGCCTTGTGTAAGGCCTTATTGTGCGTGAACTATGCAGGTTTAATTCGCAATTCGTAAAACTGTTTGGCAGCTTTCAGGTTTCTTGATATCGAAATTTTGACACGGGTTCACCGACACCTCAGCAGTGTTTTTTAATGATAAATTGTCTCTTTATAACAGGCTTCCGCGATTCTTTGGAGCAAACCGATATAAGACAAAGGATCAATTAGAGCAAGTTACACACACCCCTTCGTATCTAAAAATAAGCAATTGTTCAAATTCTGTTTCAAATAATGCAACCAAAAGGTATTCAACCCAACGACTATAAAAAGAAAAAAAAAAAAAAGTAAAAACGTTAAGCTCTAAGTACCCATTTAGATTAGTTCGTTGATATAGCCCGGGGGTCATAACTGTTTTCACCATAAACACAACAGCTGAATCGGTGTGCTTAACTTATTCTTCATTTTTACATTTTCCTTTCTTTATATTTCATTTTCATTCTTTTAAGGACAGCATACTTCGCCAAGTATGTCATTCATTCATTCATTCATTTTTCTGTTCCGTTTTTCTTTCTTTCAATCAATTACCGCTTAAAAATTGTGTTAGTAAAAAAAGGAAAACATTGTTGGAATTTCAGGTGGGATCTTAAATCGAAGGATCGATTTGAAAGAGTCTTAATCTTCCAAACGAATAAACGAACGAAAAAAAAATTACAGCAGCAGAAACTGAATTGAGCAAAAGTGAGAGGTCATCGGTATGCATGATCCTTCCTGTAACCCTTTCGACATTTAAAATGAGTCACACTGTGTGAGGAGGGGACTTAATGCATCTGCGAAAAGTGTCAACCTGTGTTACCCTAAGTTGTTGGGGCGGGCTGACATGGGTCGAAACATTTTGCTATTTGAAAATTTTCTGCATGTCAAAAAACCAATCTACCTCATGATTCAATCAGTTGCTTGTCAAAATTATTTTTAGGGATCCATAATTATGTGATGACTTGCTTGGTTTAATGGATCACGGAGATGAATAATTATCAGATCCCCTTTTGCCAGGGCATGACTCAAAAGTTTTGTTCTTAACATTGTAGAAAAAAAGAGGAAAATGCCCGCAACAAACAATGTCTCCCATTACATTTTCAAAGCCTGAGCAGATTTCTTTACTGAACAACCTCTTTTTTTAACTATCTTAAGGAAGAGATCATTTGAAAACACCGTAGGAAAAGAAGAAAATGCTGTTAACCAGCATTTTCTCCTTTTCCAACGGTGTTTTCTATCCGTTTAAAGACGTATCATCATTTGTGCTACTTTTAATTTGTCCTCTGCGGATGCTTTCAATATGGACAAGTCTATCTATTGGTTAAATTGAAGTCTTCACTCGGAGTGCGTCACGATTCTTTATCAATGTGAATGATATAATTCTCTAAAATGACAAAATGTCTCATGTTCCCCATTATTACAGGTGCATATTGCATATTATGGGTACTCTTCCTTTGCGTTTTCTATTAATTCAGCCAACCACCAAAGAAAAAAAAAGCAAAAGTAAAAGCACAAATATTATAATTTCGAAGTTCTTTTAAGTCCTTGTGTATTGTGCGTTATTGGAGTCACGCCCTTGTGTTTTCTACTGTTTCAGTCAATCACGATGGGCATGATTGAAATTCCATTTGCTAACGGGTTGAGGGTTAGGTAGACTCAACATTCTTTGAAAGTAATGTAGGAGAAATTGGCCAGGAGACGTTTTGGACTGGACAATTTGGCTTAGGACGATTTGGCCAGCCAAAAAATAGACAGAAGAATTTGTCGAGATATATACGATGGCTATACGATGATACAGATTTAAAGAAGCTTTCGAACTTTCTGTATTTAAAAAATGAATCTGTAGATCTGTATCAATTTGAGAAGACTGGACTTTGAAAATTACTTCAAAAGACTTGATATAGGTCCATTGCATTTCAAACATAAATGTGCCATTTTCTGTGAAAACGGGGCTTAATGTATCTGCAAAAATTATAGATAATAATGATAGGTTCTACGAATTAAGAATTATGTGTTCATTTGCTTGGTATATTGCATAACGGAGATGCATTAAACCCCCTTTTGCCAGAGCAAGGCTCAATTATTTTGGCACAAAATTTGCCGGGAAACGTATTGCGACTTGTGTGACGTCACTGTCGATACGTGACATTCTAGACATAACATTTTTTTAGCGATCTCTCTCGCTCACTCTCTCTTTCTCTCTCTCTCTGCCTCTCTCTCTCTCTCTCTCTCTCTCTCTCTCTCTCTCTCTCTCTCTGCATTTAATATTTTGGCACAAAATTTTCCGGGAAACGTATTGCAACTTGTGTGACGTCACTGTCGATTCATGACATTCTAGACATAACATTTCACTTTTAGCTTTCTCTCTCTCTATCTCTCTCTCTATCTAAGCTCTCTAAGCTTTCCCTCTCTCAGGCTCTCTAAGCTTTCCCTCTCTCAGGCTCTCTCTCTCTCTTTTATCTCTCCCCCCCCTCTCTCTTAGCTCTCTCTCTCTCTCTGGCTCTCTCTCTTTTAGCTCTTTTCCTCTCTCTGTCTCTCTCCCTTTCTCACTATCTGTCTCTCTATGCAGCTATCTCAGACAGGAAAATTGTCTTTTCTGTATGTAATGTTCATTACATGGTTACTTCTGGAATTCTCAACAAATGATCGGTAAGTAAATGAATTCATAATAATTATACATGTACAAGATTTCGTTACGTCATCTGCTTTAGCTTAAAAACAATTCTTATCTTTCTTTTATTATTTTTTAAGAACATTATTTGCCGATGCCGATAAGGTTTAAGTTTGGATGGATTTTACGTGGCTTATAACATTATTTCAATCATTTCATGACGACGACTATTTTAAAGCCTTTTTCTTAGTTTTGACACCGCTGTCAGGTTTCTTAAACGTAGCTGGGGTCGAACCACGATTCTCTGATTCTCACATTGAGAAAAGAAGGACCAAAGGGAAGAAGACGAAGAAGAAGAAATTGGTAACTGAACCCTTAACCAAAGAGTCACTTGTTTTAATGTCCCAAAGAATTAATTGATGTTTGTATGATGTTTAACGCCGTTTTCAACTCTATTTCAGTTAAATCGTGCACACATCCATGTTTTCCTGGAGTTTCTTTTAGGCTACCAGTACTCCGCACAATATTCTTTCCACACCACTGGCTGCTTTCCCACAAGACCTTTGTCGGAATATTGGCCAGCGGTGTAAGAGGAATGAATCCTGTCGCAACATTGACTATCATCTATTTTCGGAAAGAAATTGGCCGAGCCGGGAATCGAACTAGCGACCCCCTGTTCTTGAGTCCTGTATGCTACCGACTGCGCTACCGGGCTCGGCAATGACTCAAAGAAAGAAGAAAATATTGTGGAGTAAGAAGAAAATACTGGGTAACCAGCATTTGTTTTTCCTTTTCTGACAATGTTTTCTACCCTTTAAAAAAAAAACCCTACATTCTGAGCCACATTCAATAGGCCGTCTGCAACTGCTTTGAATTTGGACCAGTCTCAAATTATATCATTTGCTGAAAATTTAACACAAAAATAAATTTCAGGTATAAAACCTCGAAGCACGAATATTCTCCTCATCTGACACAGAGAGGGATTCCTCTCTATGCCTGCACGGACTGTTACTGGATCCCAGACAGACAAACGAACAGATATCGCAAGCTCCCTGGGAAACATGAAATAAAGGCTTCCTCACAAACCGCGTGGGAGTCTGCTGGCGACGTACTTTTGGGTTTGTAGAAAATTTACTTACAGCAAAATGACGTAAACTTGGCTGCATAATGAAACAATGTTTTCTGTGCAGCATATTCTTTTTTTTTCGAAGTTTACGCACTTACATGTACCTAACGGCTAAAAGAGAAATCGAAATGAGCTTTGCTTTGTGAAAAGGGGTTTAATGTAGCTGCAAATAATATCGACCCAGGTCAGCCTGCGCAGTCCGCGCAGGCTGACCCGGGTCGAAACTTTTTGCTATTTGTCAATTTTCTGCATGTCAAAGGACCAGTGTACCTCATGATTCAGTTGGTTGTGAGACAAAATTGATTTTATGGATCCATTATAGTGTGATAACTGGTATACTAGATGACGGTGTAGCATTAAGTCCCGTTTCATAGAGCTTGGCTCCTTCAAAATAAGCCAATCTTAAAAAAAATTAACTAGACGTAAGAAATGAATTTTAACTCTTCGAGTGCTGATGTAAATTAAAGTTCCCAACCAATAAAGTAAACCTTATGATTTGCGATTTCAAAGTTCTTTTCTCCAGAAAAAAAAATTAAATGTTTTGACCAAGATCTAAGATCAGACGCCAGGTTCAGTACAGTCTGATCTTAATTTCCACAGTCTGTATAAACTTTGATCGCACTGAATAAAGCTTTAACGGCCTGAGGGTTTATTAACTTGATATTAACAAAAGTTTGATCACCTTTCGATATCAACAATACTGGTCTACTTTTTAAGATAGACAATGTTTCTTTTATTCTTTCATTCCGTCTCCTTTTGTGCCTTCTTTTGTCGCTAATCCTTCAGTACTCCTTTCGGCATTTCATCTATCAATGGCTTTCTTCACTAACCACTATAAATTCAAATTTTTGTACTCTTATACTCTAGAAATTTCAAAATGTCAAAGGCACACAATATCCGATTGAGCCAATCTGAAATTGTGTTTCTTGTTTTCGGTGTAGGATCAGTGTGAGGATGCTCTTTAGAATTTTTAGCGGATTTGCTATATAGCAAATCCGCTTACTGTGATCGTTTTGGCCGGAACCAAATACATCATGCGTAACGACGCATGCGCGCTCACTTTCAGTTTTGCTTGGCTGGCCTAGGGACGAACAACGCAGATCTACAAATGATATTCAGCTCTGACTTTGAACAAATAATACAAATTATGTTTGATTTTTTTATCGAAATTTCGTCAAAATTACAAAAATTATCAGTTTGAAATACTCTAAATACTTAAACAAAGTTTGTTCTTTTTTTGCCATTAAATATTGCCATGTGCGTATGAACATTGTTTACACAGACTGCCCCCATTTTCATCCAAGAAATGTTCATTCACAACTTGTGTCGTACGCTGTCGAAATAAACAAGGAGATTAAGCAATAATTTCTTAGTGAAATTACATTTTTAAACTCTGTTATATCAAATATGTTTAACTGTTCAGATAGCTAGCTAGAATTTGGCCGTAAATAATTTAAAACCCTTTCGACAACGAATACACAGAACCCATAAAGTCGATTCGGCACCTTGTTAGGTACCGCCTAGCCTGGGTTCCAGTCCGTCCATTTTTTTCTTTTCCTATCATTTGGACGTTGCTTTGTCAAAAATGACGGCCTGGGGACATTCCAAAACCGATCGCAGCGACATCTACTTTACCCCATCTCACAGTGGGGTAAAGTAGATGTCGCTGCCATCGGTTTTTCGAATGTAACTGACTAAAAATAGTTACCGAAATTCCAATAGCCTCGGATTGATCACTTCCTGCTTGTGAGCATTATCTCCCGCTAGATGGCATTCTACAAATACACATCTATCTAATTTGGGCATTCTGGGTACAGAAACGGACTACTTTTCAAAACAACCGTTACTTTGAATTTCAAAATGAAATAAACGTTTACTCAATAAAACGCAACCTGGTGCTATTCATTCAGCTATGATCGACTAGCATGTAACCTATGCATCGGCCATTTATTAAAACAGCCCCTACATGCTTGGGTAATAGGCTAATAGCTTCGGTATTAGCCCTACTTTTCCCAGGTATACGGGGGTGGCTGATGCGTCATAGCAGACAGTTCGAATCTTCGAAGAATACGACATGCGCAGACAACGGCTTGTGAGCTATCTTTGAAAATATATTAACAAAATCTCAAACAGATTATTCACAATTACTTTGGAGGATAGTTAGAAGGTCTTAATGTATTTTTGATGGCACCAACCGGTCAGAAAAGTCACCCGTATATGAAATCACAACCGTTGAACTTGAATTAGTCGAAAAATACGCGAATCTATCGTTATCAACTTTGTGACGTCACGCGATAAACAAGTCTATAATTATATTATTGGCGCAAACGATAATCATGGGGAGACCCTTGAATGTCCCCAGGCGGTAATAATAACGGAAGCCAAACAGAGCCAAAGATCAACAGCAGACCCCATTTACGAGAGCGTGATATGGAGTAATTATTAAGTTATTACCGCCTGGACCCAGGCTAGGTGCCGCCCTGCGTATAGCACTATCGATGAATTTCCGAATTGTTTGAAACATTTCTGTGAAACGCTTAAAAAAAAAAAACATGAAGATGGTGTAGTCTAGTAAAAAAAAAAAAAAAAAAATATTTGACGTTTGATTTATGCAAGACTGTTTCCAAATTTTCTCTCCAGTTATCGATGGGACATAAAGAAATCCTTCGTTCCCAAACGGCCCCGATCAAGTACGAACCCGTGGCGTGAATTTATATTGAGGATTTTCGATGGGAAATCGTGTCCTTCTCAGTGAACTGGACATCCACTAACTTAACCTAATATCCTGGACTTTAAGCCTCAGATACTCAATTATCTTCAAGGTGTAAAAGTCCATTCATAGTCCTTCTAATATGCTTGAATTTTATTTTGTTACCTTTCATGCAAAAAAATTAAGAATGCAGAATTTTCAGACAGATGTTTGATAAAGGGTCCACAGGAATACATCTTAGTCTAGATCTATACGTCTTACTATTTGGACATGTAGATATAAATTTTTTGATATATTTTTTATGCTTGGAGATTGAAGTTTATGTACTTCATTTAATAAAGTACATATTTATGATGACCTGATGCTCAACCCATACTAGAGACGGTAACTGCTTCATGTAAAGTTAAACAGCAAGTATTTCAAGCCTCAGAATGAAAGTATGCCTATAGTTTTTAAAGTTTTATAGAGGGACCAATTCCTTTAACCCTTAGGCTGCTAAGTGCTACTCAAGGACCTTTTGCAGACAGTGTAGATCAAGATCAGATTGCACCGAACATTCAGTCTGATCTTTGATCTATACTGGTCGCTAAGGAGGTATCTTTACCCCAAAAATAACTTTGAAATAGAAATATTTGGATTTGTACTATCAACTTGAAAGTTTCATTTTAGTTATGTAAAGGTCAATTTTTACTTTGCATGGTAACTTGTCATACTGAGTGTGATTTTGGTCCATTCTGGCTGCTTCAGCTGTACCCAGGGCAGGGATTTGCAGATATCAAAAAGCAAATAATATCTGGACTGTGTTCTTCCAGGTGATGAGTGATGATTTTAATTCTTTTCTTCAGACCGTAAAAATGGATTCACCCAAAACTGCATTGGAAGTAATGAATAGCCGTTTTACCAGTGTTAATTTTGAATTTAAAGTATCTCATCATGCTACATGTACATCATGTTTTTTTTTTTTTGCACATGTCCCTGCAGTGGTTCAATTATGTAATATGACTCAAATTCACAAAGACGTGGCTCAAAACTTCAAAAAGGAATCTACATCTATATGTAAATGAATAAAACTTACATAATTACTGACAAAATGTCAAAATCCTATCACACTTTAACTGTAAATTTCATTACATGTGAGACTAAATTCCACTTTTTACATTGTACTTATTCACACCTGCATTTTTTGACTGAATAGAAATGGACCCAAGAATGTGACTTTGCATATTACATGTAGGTCTCTTATGTTTTATGTGATACTCATAAAATGAACTTGAAATTATTAAGTATTACTCCATTTTTTATAGTTAAGTGTAACACCGTTTTTTTTTTTTTTTGACACTGTGATTGATAATCTAAGTTCAGACTGTGCAGAATATCCGGTCTAAGCTTGAACCTATACAGCCTATGTTTTTTTTTTATATATTTGCACCAATATAGCGGTGAAATGACATAATCCTGTTCATTTATTTAGTGAGGTTCTGTGAGACTGTGGCTGATTGGTGAAGGTGTCGGTTGAGTCTTCCCGGATTTTATCCTCACCTAGTTGCCAGGATTTTGTAGGAGTGCCTACAGACAAGACACTGCATAGAATCAGCCTAGCCCTAGTAAAACCCAAGCTGTACACAAATAAATGGGTTGTTGTCACTGTAAGACTGAAGCAGTGTTGAAACTAATGTAACCACCAGAAATCAGTCAAACATCAAATTACTTTTGAAGGTAGTTACAATCAATTTCATGTTTTGTGCTAGTGCATGAGTTAACCTTACTTTTCTTTTGTGACATCATTATTTCTTGACTTGTGTCTTTATGATGATACAAGGTGAATTTTCATTTATGTAACAGAAGGAAGGTATATTCAATACTCATGAATTACACATGGCCTAAATCTTAGAAAATACTAAACACACCATTTAGTTTTCACCTTTCAGACTATTACATAACATTCTTTTAGGTCAGGAATAAAACCAAGAATTTTCTTTTTAAAAGAAAGAAGAAATCATTGTATCTGAACAATCAAACTTAGTTTCAAGTTGTGTAGTAATAAGGAAGAACCCTTGAAGGGATTCCTAGGTGTTAGTCATGGAAAGGACAATGTGCTTTCAGTAAGAAATTACATACAAAAAGCCATTGTTTCTATTTCCAGAGAGGACTCCAGTGTTTTTTTAAACTCTTTACCACACAACAAAATTTGAGACTTGTCCAAATGGAAAGCATTTGCTGATAATAGAATCAGTGTGACTCAAAATATGAATTTTATTTTTGGAAGGTCTCAAGACATTGTGGGAAAAGGAAAAATGCTGGTTATCAGCATTTTTTCATATTCCCAAATTCTTTTTAAAAGCCTTCTTCTTCAGGGTCGTTCGAAGTCGGGATTGTATCGTAAGGGTTTAAACTAAATCATACTAGTTTCAAAACAATACATGCTTTATACTTCAGAATGAGGAGAGTTTGTTTCCATTGTAGCAAGAGTAGATTAAGATCAGACCACCTAACATAGTAAAATCCCACTCCTATAGGCACACTATTTTAGATTTGAGTTATTTGCAGTCTATATGATTATACCCACTTTATGAAAGTTAAGAAAGTGTTGTGTTTATAGTCTGACTAGGATTGTAAAATGCTGTTTTAAAAATCAAAGCCTTGATATCTGAGTACAGAAGTTTCAATATTTCAAAAGAGTCTTGCATTATGATGATTAATAATGATTTTAGAAATGCTTAAAATGCTATGGTAATGGAACATATAGTCATCATGTTTAGTGTATTTATTTAAGCATGCATGTTTATAAACCCTAGGGTGAGCTGTTGATATTTTCAATTTGACTTAAAGCATAATCTCAGACAAAAACCACCATCACTAGTCCTTCTGAAAACCCTTGATTTTTAGTACAGCCAAATAAAGCTCAGCCAATTGGATAAGTTGTTTCAAAAGTTTTTCTGAACATCCTTCAAAATGGGTAATATAGCTACACTTACCTTAGTTAAAACACATTGTATCCTTTATAGTGTTATGGAATGGGGAAAAAATGACTTTGGTAAGAATGAAAAAAAAAAATCTGTTTGTCAACCAATGTTTTCAAAAACTTAAGAGCTACATTTTGTGAGGCTGACAGAAATGTCAGATGAAGGTTAACCTTGCAGGAGGCCAATGTTAGATCCACATTTGATTAATTGAATGGCATTTAATGTCGCTTTCTACATTATTTCAGTCATATAACTACTACACCTAGCTTATTTATGTATGTCTGGGTTTCAGCAGTACTAGGCTAGGGCTCTGAAGTGTCTTGCCTAAGGACACTCCCACAGAAAAACATATGGCTTCTGGTAACAAGACCTAAACTTTACTAGTAAGCCATGCAGGACCCCAGATCCACATTTAGAGGGGAGTTAATTATTGTAAGATTGTTCAGATTAGTCTATGTCCACCATCTATGCATAAATTTCTTTTTGTTTTTTAATCAAAAATGGTAATTAAATGGATGCTATTCGTAATTCATTCCTTCCCCATTTGACAAGGTTTAGGCTCTTTAAATGTATCTGCAGACAACAATTTAGAAACTGATACAAATGAGCTGAAGTTCACTCTTATGATTGAAAACAATGTTGGAACAGGAGAAAATACTGTCTACCAGAATTTTGTCCTTGTCCCATGATGCTTTCAATTGCTTATTTCCTCAAGGGTTATTAACCCTTGTCCTGCTGAATAACTCAAATGATACCTTCAAGTCGATAGTAAAATCCCAAAGGTTGCTATTTCAAGGTAATTTTGAGGACGATAAATATCTCCTTTTCGGACAGTGTAGATCAAAGATCAGACTGCAGGTTCTGTGCAGTCTGATCTTGATCTACACTGTCAGCAAAAGGTCAGTGAGTCACGCTTAGCAGCCTAAGGGTTAACATGAGTGTTCAGTAAAGTGTTGAAATAAACCCCAATCAAAATTTTCTCCAGATCCAGATTTCAGATGCCAAGGAAACCTGACATGGATCCATAATTATGTTGTATACTGGTCTGTCCCACAGATTGATATAAATGTATAGCTTGTGTTTGTATAAGGGTACACTTATCTGTCTTGCTATAGAGCTAGCTTTTGTAGCAATGTGGTAGAGTGTTTGCCTACAGAGTTTAGACCTGAAGGTTCTAGGTTCAATCCCAGCCTTTGGGGCTATTTAATTGAACTGTTACAGATACATGTAATCAGTATTCAGAGCATCTTACGGTTTGTCCAAACATGGCCTATATTTGACCCTTGAATTCTATGTCATACAAAGTTAAATTGGGAGAATTTTTGAGGATTTTTCTTTTTTTAGCCCTTTAACACACAATAAATCCTATTTTTTATGAGTCCTGTGTAATAGGGCTTATGAAAACAGTGTTGGAAAACAAGACATCAGTATTTCTTTTCTTTTTTTCTTCCAGAATTTTTTCTGTCCATTACAAATACAAACCACATAATCTGAGGGCTCCATATCTATTGAATTGTTTATTTATGGTCTAAACAAAAAGCTATTTAGTTTTCTTGCCACAAATCAAATTATTTTGTAAAAGGCCATTAGATACTACCAGATATATATTTCTTTTCATATAAAGTGTATGGTTAAATTCAGTAAAATGATGCAATTTTGGGCGTTTGATAATGGAATTGTAGGCTACTTTAGCAATAGGTCACTCTGTTTATTTTTATTACACCAGATATGACGTCTTGATACTGATTTGAACATATAAATCCTTATTGATGGCGCATGTTATTGATTAAGTACCATTCCCTCAAAGCTTTCCAAAACTGTGGCATGAAATCTAATAATACCCAAAGAGGCTGAGTAGCGCATTAAGGAAATACCAATTCAGATATTTGTTTTTCTAAATCTTATCTTTCTTCTTCACTAATGATTTTCCAACTATAATTCAGTAAGTCATTTTTGAGTTTGTTGAGGGTATGAAAATCTGAATAGTTGGTTTCAATTTGGAGGAGTCAAAAATCTTGTTCTCTGGTAAGAAGTTCAACAAGAAGGCACAAACATTTCATATTGCATACATGTGTAAGTAGCAATATATTGTACTCTTTGATCAAATTTGCTCATGATTGCTGAAACTGATTAACAGCCGTATACCTTAACACTGTGTTTTTACAGAAATATCATTATATATCATCATCCTATTTTGAATAGTGTTTTAAGTCTTACTCATCAACAAATCAACAACTGAAGTGTTCTATATATTTGTCAAATAACTTCCACTTTTAAATCCATCTTTGTTTTATATATATATATATTTTTTTTTCCCAGTCCTATGCGTGTTTACAGTCCTAAATACAATACTAGCAGAAAAAAAAAAAAAAAAAAAAAACACATCAAATTATTGGATCAAATTAATGCTCTAATAAGAAGTACGATAACTCTTAAAATAACAGTTGCTGCGCAGCGCACTTGGTAGAACAACTTCGACTCCGATTGTCCTTGCTTACTCTACTAATTACTTATATATTATACATGTATTACATGTGAGTAAAAAAAAATAATTTTCATTACGTCAAATCATAGCTTAAAACTGTTCAACAAATCCGCTTTTCAGGACTTTCAGTCCTTTGATTATACATGACTCTAGTTCCTTCATTTCAGTGTTGGTGATTTTTGTGGCGGCTACCTCGTGGATGTTCATGGTTTCCCTCTTTATAAATGGTAAGTTGTCTGTCACTTTTGCTTTCGACGATACTGGATATATACATTGCACTTAAACGAAAACTTGTGTCACTAGCAAAGCACAGGCCCTTGGAGCCCCAGTGATCTATCCCGGAACCCCCATTCGGCATACCTCGGGTGACCTGCGATATTTCATCTGTCTTTCTAGAACTGAAATAACTAATGACAAATTTTGGACTCTTTCAAATTAAAAAAGGTTGCAGACGACAATTTCAAATAAGTGTAATGATGGATGTTATTACTTTAACAGGGTAGAAAACATTGTGGGAAAAGGAGAAATTGCTCATTACGTACATAAACCATTTACTGTAGACATGTGAAAACATTGGATTGTTTGATAAAGAGTTAGTTATGGATCGAATTATCCATATCTACTAATATTCTTACTTTGTCACAAGAAATTAAGAAAGAAACCACAACATGTCGTTAGAACATCACTACCGTTACGTTAAATATCATTACCGTTACAATATATAGTGTAGCGGTAATGAACGTTACGGTAATGATGTGTTTATACTTAGCCCTCGAAATATGACCCTAACTGTAATTCCACGTCAGTAAACATTCTTTCATCCCGTGACGAAATACAAAATTTATGAAGAAAAAGGTGAAATAAACATTCGAGTTCTATTTACGCTTATTACGGTGATGATACATCTAGACTATACTTCATACATGAATGAATCTTACCTTGAATTTTCAGTTCCAAACCATCAGCCATGCTGTTTTCGTCCTTTCCGCTTAAAATGATTGCGCGCTTTTAATTTATGACGTCATGAAGAAGAGTAATCAAGGGACGATACTTTTGCAAAACCGCATCGTAACGGTAATGATGGAATAAATTGTTTCTGTGGGACAAACATTAAAATGCTTTTTTTTTTTTAATTAAATGTCCTTTTTCTACACATAAAGATGTGTTCATAATGGTTTGCCTAAACAATATAAAGAAAATCACGTACATTGTAATATGTGATTGAAGACCATCTCGCAACATTATTTGCGTATTTATAAGAGAAACTTAATCGGGTCAAATGTACACCGCTTCACCGCTCATAAAGTAGTAACACTCCACTTAGAAAGCAAACACTGGTCACAATTTTCTGCGGGAATCTTTCTAAATACATTTCCCATGATAAACAATTTGTACATTATTTTCTAACTCGGTATATCAATTACATTGGCATTTTTTAGCGATAGGCTGCTTATCACCGTGGCTGTTGTTGCCGTTGCTAATAGACCAATATCGGCGCCGCCATGTTTAAGATCATGTGACTGGCAGTATTTCAAAACGTAAACCCCCTTGATACGGACGAGGTTAGATGTAGGTACGGAATCGACCCGAGTTGTGACGAGTGACGGAACACCGAAACTTTCATTTGGCGATCATCGACCTGTCACCTATCCCTTGACTTCTGTAGATGCGTTGGGGCACCTGTGAAGACGTGTTCACTACTTTCCTCCATCTGTCTCTGTCCTCCACCACCCTCTGGGATCTGCCAGGCTCAATCCTGACCATTCCTGTATATTGTCTTCCCACCTCTTTCTCTGTCTTCTCCATCTCCATTCTCCCTTAACTGTTTTTTCTGCGCTGATCCCCATGCCAAATGCAGAGGACGCTTGATCAAGATGTTCCACCAAGCTGGTCAGCTCATCCTCATTCCCTGCAAAGCCATCTTTGTCATCAGCGAATAGTAGATTTGTGACGATTCTTCCTCCAATGGAGACTGTGGCTGTGTGATCTTTGAGGGCATCGAGTGGTCGATGATCTTCATCTTCGATGACCCTCGATGATCATAGACCACAGTTACTAAAAATAGCATATTGCCGCATCGCCTCTATATCGCTACTATATACGATACAGAAGCGATACGCGAATGTGCTACTTTTAGTAACAGTGTTCGATGATTGACCAATGAAAATTTCGGTGTTCCGTGATAGACCGATAGAGCTTCAAGGGCCTGTGTGTAAAGGAGGGTGTTACTCTTTAATCTTTTGCAAAATGAACAAAAAATTCTAGACTAGTCCATATTGCAAAAAGCATGACTTTTCCAGCTTTGGCAACCATAATGGGGGAAAAAAAAAAGGAAAGTTACTTTTATCGAACAATTGTTCTTTTTCCCACCATGTTTACCATGATTTTAAACAGTAATGGGTTCTTTTTTTTTTTCTCAACTCTTCGTTCCCTCTTCCAGCACCACAGGCAAAAAAAGGGACTGTGGTGGACGGTATAGATCAATATCAGATTGCACAGAAGGTGCAGTCTGATCTTGGATCTATACCATCCGCTTGTTTAGTCGAACATAAAGATTAAGTCTTTTATGTATTCCAGTGCATTGTATTTTCAGTGGTCGAAAAAGGCCCGAGTTTACATATGACCCATGCTATGTCAAAAGTGGGCTTAATACATTTGCGAAAAGTATTGACCCAGGTCAGCCTGGGCCGAAACTTTTCACTATCGGTCAATTTTCTGTGTGCCAAAGGACTAGTGTACCACATGATTCAGTAGTTTGTTATATATAAGATGAATTTTAGGGATGTATTATACTATGATGACTTGCTCGGTATCATGCGGCTCATATTTTGACATCCTATACAGTCAAGGGGATAATTTCTCCTGACCATGACCAAAAATTATTTCAGATCACATTCAAAGAAGAGCTGCACGAAGACTGAATATCATCCTTGCCTTACAGATTGACAATTTGTTTGAAATAAGTCGAAAGAAAGGATGATAAACCTACTACCTGTTGTTGTTGTTGTATTCGTCCAAAATGAACTACGCTCTGTGAAAAGAATTATTAATGCATCTGCAAAAAGTATCGACATATGTCAGCCTGCGCAGTCCGCGCAGGCTGACCCGTGTTGAAACCTTTTGCAATTGGTGATTTTTTTTCTGCATGTAAAATGACCAGTCTACCTGATGATTCAGCCGGTTGTTAGACAAAATTGGTTTTATAGATCTATAATTATGTGATGTCTTGCTTGGTTTAATTCATCACAATAACTCATTAGTAAAAGATCGCTGACTGACTGACTGTATGGTGTTTTACGCCGCTTTCAACATTATTTCAGTCGTATCACGGTGACAGCTCACTTATTTATGTATTTTCTGGGTTTCATCAGGCTTGTTATTTGAAGTGTTCTGCCCAAGGACACTCCCACGAAGAAAAGTAAAAATCCATTCTATGAATATGAAGGTAAAACTTTATTCAGCAATAGCGAGATAATATAAAAATATTGACTACAACAAAAATGTACTAATATCATACAGATTATGAATAACAGTAAAGAAGTAGGATAAAAAAAAAAACCCAAAGTAATAAAACCATATAAATGAAAGACTATATATTCAGAAAAAGGGTGTGACGGCCCTTATGTTGCTCATCTGAAATCTCAGCGTCCCACATATGATAAATGCTCTGCAACACGCGAAAAGGGGCATTCTGACATCTGCGTAAAGTATCATTCCGGATCAGCTCTATTTGCCTGTCTCAAAGATGTGCAAGATAAAAAAATTCGTAATGGCTTTATGACAGTATTACACTGAAACCTATGTGAAAAAAGATATGTGAAAAAATGTGATAAAAGAGTCTTTAATTCTATCATAAATGTGACCCCAGGCCTAAGATTAGACAGGGCCCGCGCTGCCGTTCGCCATTTTCGCCAAATGCGAAAATTCTGAACAAGTGGCGAATTTTTTCTTTGACTGGCGAAAATAAGTGGCGAAAGTTTTTTTTTTATAGGCAATTCTTCAGTTTTTGTCTCAACTCACGAGACATGTGGAGAAAGGGTGAAGCAGGGAACAAGCTACAGGGCGACGTGGGCGAAGAAGTCACCTTCAATGGCTCAACTTTGCCTCGTCAAGCTTGCATGGCGAAAAAACTTCGCCTTAAAAAATTCCCGACCTGGCTATATTCATGAAATATTGGCTATCTAAGACAAAGGGTGACGCCAGTTATCCTTTATCAACTTTGTAAATTTAGACAAGACAGCGGAGTGTTATGATCCATATCTGTTACTAACTCGCTAAATCCACCCCTTTATCCCACGAAAACCTGTCTTTTTTTCCACAGGTAGAGCGTCTGCTTATTGGTTTAAATGACGTCAGACGATTAGTACTGATTCTCAATACATGAATAGTCGTAAAATAAAGCAGAATTACCTCTTCTTACTGCTGGAGATATTCTTTACAAATATTTTTCAATAAATTACAATGATGGATGATAAACCAAAGGATTAAAAAATCTTGAAAACAATCATTTGCCTTCCTCACATCGGCAGCTCAAGCAAAATCTGCAGTGCAGCGTTCTATTTATAGCATTCTATTTTTAGAATATACTACACCTTTTCCTTCCTATCAGCTGTTTTATTGACTATATAGATTACATCTCTGTAAACCTTGTTAAGTTTAATTCTTTTAAATTTTACCAAGTCCTAGTTATGTTTTTGAATCAAGATTGTGGTTGGTCCTCATTACAGCCGTGAAGAAGTTTTTTCTTTTCTCATCACTCTGGACATTATTTGTAATCTGATGAGAAATGTCAGGGTTTGAAGTAATGTGTGACTCTGCATCAATGGGGTCATAAATTACAAGGCAATCAAAACCCAATGGTCAGATGATTTTCTTTTGAGTCAACAAGTAGATAAAAATCCTTCTCATTTTTTTCTTTGATAAGCAAATCATATCCAAAAGTGATAGTAAGATTCAACTGTTTTTCACTCAACGCAGGCATACAGAAATTCTTTCATCACATACTATAATTTCTCCTGTAAAGTTCATGGAAGAAATACTATCCACTTGCAGCACAAGTCTGCTTCTAGATTCAAACAGAATTTAACTACATTGCGTTTTCACCATGTTTTTTTTTTTGTTTTATCAACCCACACAATGCCAACTTTTTAACAACCTCAATATAGGAGACTTATGAAAACATTGTCAGAAAAGAAAAAAAATGCTGGTAACCAGCATTTTCTCCTTTTCAAATAATGTTTTCTATCCTATCACAGAGAATCTTCCACTATTTCGGCAACATTTAAAATTGATGTCTGTATATGCTTTGGGTTTGGATGTGTCTAAAATTGTGTCATGTGCTAAAGGATTAAATTCCATGTTTGTACAAATGAATTAAAATTGAAAAAAAAAAAACCTTGTTTTCTGTGTCTGATACCTGAACGGAATAAAGGGGGATAAATGGTGGTAAAAAGGAAAGTAGCGAAAAAGTAGAAAGAAATGGCTCATAAATTAAGAAAAGTGGCGAAAGAAATGGTAATAAATTAGGAAAAGTGGCGAAAAAAGTGGCGAAAGAAAAAAAAAAGCCAGAGCAGGCCCTGGATTAGACAAACTTAAATACAGGTCCATCATATGATACTTTATACATGTACCAAATATTTTTAGGTCTTATGTTACCCCCAATCTTTCCCCACTCCCAAAAAAGAAAAGGATCACCTTTGACAAAATGTACATAACTTGAGCATGTATGACAAGAAATCATTCTATAACACCGCATAGGCATTTTTTTTAACTTCTATACCTTGTGCTTTCAGACAAGACATTCTATTTAGTTTGCACAGACGAAATATATAGAACACAGTACCCAAAACATTTTTGTATACAAAAATATGTCAAAGTTCAAACTATAGTCATCATTACGGACTGTCTCTGCTTATTCATTCCAAGTTTCAGTTGAATTCCAACTTATTTCCAGAATTCGAGGGAACAAGTCATTTTGCCCCCCTAAATCTTTTGTCACATTGATTAAAATTTGTTGTACAGTTCTACGTATTATATACGAATACTTCACTGTACTGACTTGGGTATGACTGGCTGAATTGTTTCCAAGGAGAGTATGTTTGAAATTTCCGATTTTTAAGTCTCTCATTAGCTTCTTTAAAACCTTTATGCAACAAAGCTGAGCTGCGTTGATAATTTTTAATACTGAAGATCCAAGAATCATACCTGTGAACATCGACTTTTACTGGCCGAGTGGTTTACAAAGAGAATATGTTTCACCCTTTGCCACACAATCCCAAGTTTTAATGACTCTGAAAGTGGAGCCATTTGAAAACAATGTGAGAAAAGAAGAAATGGTTGTACCTAGCATTTACTCCTCTTCCTACAATGTTACCTTCCACCTTACCATAATTAAAATCCATCATTTGAGCAACCTTTAAATTGTTATCTGCAAATGCCGTTATTTTGGACTAAGTTACATTTTGCTCATGAGGTAAAGAGTTAATTCTTGCAGAAGATAAACTAAATGTAGCTCAAATGATGATTTCTGCCTTACATAGAGTAGAAAACATTGTGGTAAAAGGAGAAAATGCTGGTTACCAGCATTTTCTCCTTTTCTCACAATGCTTTCAATAGCTTTCTTCTTAAGGGTCGTTAAAACTTTGGATTGTGTGGTACAGAGTTGAAGCATTGCTTAACAATGGATCATTCTGCAGACAAACTATGACCTAATCTAAAAGCCACTCATGAATTCTGTAGAGATGAACTAAATATAAACCAATTTCCCATAAAAAGAGACAGAGAGAGAGAGATATATAATAAATATTTAGAAAATTTCTTCACCAATGATTTGTTCCCATAATATTTTGTACTCTTCAAACTTAAAAAAAAAAAAGAAGACAAGACATGAAAAAAGGTGATTTTAAGTGAATGAAAAGAAATAACCCCATAACAATAATTTTCTAATGTCTCATAAATTTGTAGAGTTTAGCAGAGCAAACAGTAGCTACAGCTTTATAATAGCTGTTACATGGGCAAGGCACTTCAAAGCCCAAGTTTAGTACTGTTGAAACAATAGAAACACATCTGTGAGCTATTGCCACTTTACTTTACAGTTTCTTTAACCTCGTTTTCAAGCTACAGATAAAACCTTAACTTTGCATAGTCTTAAATAGGTTCACAAGTTGCAAGGACACGTTTCCTTTTGGGATACTGCATTATCCAATTACAGTGAGTTATAATGCTGACTTCTCCATTTACCAAGCGATAAAATTTTAAACCAGTACAAACTGAAAGCGTTTTGAGACAACAAATTAAATTTGGCTCAAATGATCAAATCTGTGTTTGAAAGAGTAGAAAACATTGTGGGAAAAAGAGAAAATGCTGGTAACCAGCATTTTCTCCTTTTCCAACAATGCGTTCAAGAGTTTTATGCTCCAGGATCGTTAAAACTCAAAACTTTGCGGTAAAGGGTTGACAGAAAAACAAGGAAAATATACCTGTGGGTAGAAGAATGTTAGAATGTTGATACAGAAGTACAAATATAAAACTACAACTTCAATATTGTCACAACACCAACTAAACATGGCTACACCCGACTACAAGACAAGTATAATTATTATACTGCAAAGAAATTTCTCGTGATCTGATTGGATAATCTGCCCCAAACATATATATCATGTACACTGGCAAAACCAACGTAAAAGCAGTTTCCCTTTCGGGAGCCCCGTAGACATGACTACACTATCAACACAACATCCAAAATGGCGGCGTCGATCAAGATTAACATCAAGATTATGCGCCAAGCTGCACGTTTTAGCATGTATTACCAAGGTTTCAGTGACGTCAGTTCCCAGTGACGTCAGTTTTCATTGAATTGGGGCACTCAGAAGGGAAATTCTACTTTGTCGGCGTACTCAATTTCTGAAACCAAAAAAACAGGTAAAATTCGCTTAACACACGTTGGAATGGTAAAACTTTGCAGTATAATAAAATCGTTGTACGGTCAGGTGGCAGGGGACTTGGAAACTTGTTCACGGCTGTGGTGAATCATGTCGCCACCTCGCCTTCGGCTCGGGGCGACATGATTCACCACAGCCGTGAACAAGTTTCCAAGTCCCCTGCCAACTTGTTCACGGCTGTGGTGAATCATGTCGCCACCTCGCCTTCGGCTCGGGGCGACATGATTCACCACAGCCATGAACAAGTTTCCAAGTCCCCTGCCACCTGACCGTACAACTAATATAGTCATGCTTAGTGGAAAGAGGGTGTAATGCATCTTCAAAAATACTGACACAGGACAGATACTGCCTAGTCTGCACAGGCTTACCTGGGGCGATATTTTTCGCTTTTGGGTCAGTTTTTTGCATGTCCAAGGACAATTCTACCTCAGGGTTCAGCCGATTGTAGGGCAAGTCGGATTTTATGGATCCATATTTAGGTTTGTATTGGAGTTTAATGCCATTTAAACAGCTTAGATCATATCATGGCGGTCAGTGATGCACCCATGTGTTTCCTGGCTTTCTCACACAATTATTGACACAACTTTCTTCCCAAAACCACCGAGTACTTTTCTCACTTGTATCAGAGGTTAGAGGCAAAAAAAAAAAAGAAAGTTCGCCGCAACAGGGTATCCAACCTCTTGGTCACGAGTCAGATACACTAACCACTGAGCTACCTTGCTGGGCATGATCCATAATTATATCATGATTTGACCTGTATAATGTATCACAGAGACGCATTAAGCCCCCTTTTGCCAGAGCATGACTCATACGTATATGTATAGTCTATTCTACAAATTCAAGAATTTTTCCCTCATGATGTATAATTACTAAGCCATATATATCACAAAATTGTGCTAAATCTATAAAAATTTACAGGATAAACAATAAAAAAAAACACATCTAAATTACCCTTGAAATTTAACTATCTGTGCCTAAATTGTTAAAAATCTCGTACATGGTAGAGATTATGAAGGTTATAAATAGGTTTAAAACCAAATAAATTACTTTCATCTAGTGCTATATAGAAATCTCTATTTGCATGTATCATTTGTTACCAGACAAATACAAAACTGTAACATCACTGTATTTCAGCACTTAGGGAAACATTGGTAGAAAAAGAGACATTTTAGAAATTGGATTTCAAAGTGAATGTACCATTTACCACACAATCCCGAGTTTTAATGACCAAGGAAAAGAAGGCTTTAGAAAACATTGTGGGAAAAGGAAAAAATGCTGGTAACCAGCATTTTCTCCTTTTCCCCCAGTGTTTCCTATTGAGGATAAATTTTGCCATTTGGGCCACCTTTAATATGTCGGCTGTAAATGCTTTCAATTTGGACAAGTCCAAAATTTTGTCGTTTGGTAAAAAGTTAATAAAACAGCTTAAACAGTCTGTTAATCATTTATAAAAAAAAATCCCTATAGAAGAAGCCTTCTGAAAACATTGCAGGACAAGCAGAAAATTCTGATAATCAGCATTTTCTCCTTTATCCACAATTTTTTTTACCCTTTTAGAGAAAATCCCACCATTTTCAGCCATATATAATTTGTCGTCTGCAAGTGCTTCCAATTAACACCTGTCAAAATTTTGTTTTCGGTCAAAGGGTTAAATAATAACTAGAAAGGTGCATACAGGTGCCAATGCTTAGCTGCTGTTTTTCTTTTTTTGTTGGAAAGTCTAAGTTGAAAAAGAGGCTTAACTGTGGCAAAAAGGTTTTGAAAGTTACCTGCACTTTTGATAGCTTACAACTAGCTGAAGGTTGAAGCAAATATCTAAAGAAATGAAAAAATAAAGGTCAGTTTCATATTTTTCACAGAGATGTTTGTTTGTTTGGTGTTTAATGCTAATTTCAAAATCACTTCAGTTATATTGCAGCTGCCAGTGTACCTATCCATGCTTTCCTCTATTTTCATTAACCAGGACTTTGCACAACATTTTTGCCAAGCTTATAGCCGTTTTTTCAAATAAACATCCTAAAAACTATGTTCAGCAAGAAAGAGAGTCCCGTCACAATGACTATGATCAATGCTTGAAAAGAAATAGGCCGAGCCCTGGGTTTCAACTAGCCTACTCCTGGTTCAAGTCCCGTGCTCACAAAGCATGATGCAGAGGAAAAGGCTATCACAATTACCATCGTTTGAGCCCCTTTAAGTTTGCAGTCAACAAATGCATTTAACGGGCAGGTTACGTCATTTGGTAAGAGTTAACCCTTTACCAGACAACAAAATTTTAGCCTTGTCAAAATTGAAAGCATTTGCAGACAACAGCTTCAGTGTGGCTCACATGGTGCAATTTTTCTTTGATAGGGTAGAAAACGTTGTGGGAAAAGGAGAAAATGCTGGTTACCAGCATTTTCTCCTTTTCCCACAATGTTTTCAAAAGGCTTCTTTCCCTGGGTCGTGCGGTACAGGGTTAAATAGAAACAGAGCTAACTGTATCCCTACAGTGATTCAGGCACTTTAGTTCTCTTTTTTGCTAAAGAATATATTAACTCTTTGAGCAATTAACCAAATATCTGGTTATCAAATGATTAAATCTTAGACTTATTATTATCTAAATAATAAGACAATAACAAATCAATATCTAAATAATAAGAGAATGATAAATCAAATGTAGCTTACATTTTTTCTACACTTTTAAGGGCAAATGCCATCATTTCTCTTACACTCGATTTGTTTTCTGAAAATGGTTTCAATTTCGACAACTGATCAATTTTTGTGGCAAAGACTTGAGGGAACAATAGAGAATGGTTAAAAAAAACTTAAATTGACAACACACTTAAAACTTATAGTACATTGAGAGATAGGTACATAAACTATGCACATGTATATAATATCATTACTCTGTTAACATTCATAGAAAACACCGTTTGATATAATTGCACAAGATTCTTGAAGCCCTCTAAACAACCTTTGTTCAAACAAATATACTCACTAAACTCATACCTGTTTGCCATTTCACTACTTTAGAAAAAAAAAAAGAAAACAAACTAAAACTTAAGCACCTTATTTTCTTGGTATAACACTTATCTGGCCGAAAATAAAAATTGTTGATGATTACACAAAAATATTTTGCTAAATGTACAGGCTTTGGGCTGGGCTTATATGACCCAAACAACAGATTAAGCAGCGGAGGATGTACAGCAAGATCAGACTGCACATATGTGCAGGCTGATCTTGCTGTACACTCTCCACAAAAGTCATCCATGGTCGCAAACGGCAGGATAAGGGTTAAGTTCATGATCTAAGCCAGTCTTCACCAACCTTCTAAATTTTATTCATACACCAGATTTAGAAAGTAACACAATTTGTGATTGGCTAAACCATTTGAATTAGTCTACCAGAAATCGTGTTACTCTGAAATTTAGAAAGTATTTGAGGACTATACTAAGAATGCTTTTAAGTGTGGTTGAAAACAGGACCTGCTCTATATTGGACTAGAGTCAAAATATATGTATTTTGACCATGGTCTACATTCTCAGCTGTTATGTGCCAATATATTTCATTTCTTTATTCTAGTGGTGGTCAACATCAATGATGTGGAAAGATAGGAAATAAAACATTGCACTCCAAACATAAAAAATCCTCTCTTATCTATATAGTTACTGCAGTAACGAATGCTACATCTTACATAATCATTTTCTTTTTTCAAGGTATAGTCAATAACTTGTTAATAAACTATGTAGAGTATACACACATATGATGTACACGATTATAACATATAACACACGTAATATCTTATTCAATTTTTGCTCGACTACTAAAAGAGTACATGACAAATACTCATAAAATCATATTATAATCTGAAGAAGGCAAGAACAGTACAGACATAAGTAGTGAAACAAAAGGACCATGATGGTCCTATATCGCTCACCTGAGTACTAAGCAGTAAAGGTCTACAATGAAGATAAATACCAAATATCGAGGTTCAAGGCCAAATGATAATGAAACAAGAGCAGCAAATTGTCGCAAGATATGCCCGTCCCACTGCCAGTTGTCACAGAGGTATAATAATCACAAAGGGCAGGTAATGCAACAAACATGTTTACCAAGTCTCAAGTCAATTTGACTTGAGACTTCAAAGTTCCGTTCCGGACAAGCAAGATCAAAGTGGAATTACTCAAAATCCGCGCTAGGTAGAGTTATTGTTCTTGCGCACTGTACTCAGTAATATTGCAACAAACATGCATACCAAGTTTGAAGTCGTTCTGACATGAAATGACAAAGTTGTATTCCGGACAAGCACTAAATGCTGTAAAAATGATGATCAAAGGGAAATAACTCACAGACAGCACGAGGAAGAGTTACAATTCTTGTGCACTGCTTGTCCAAATATTGCAACAAATACGCATACCACATTTCAAGTCATTCCTACTTAAGATGACAAAGTTTTGCTCCGGACAAGCAAGAAATGCTATAAAAATGAAGATCAAAGGGGGAATAACTCAAAATTCTTGCTAGGAAGAGTTATGGTTCTTATGCACTGCACTCTGTAATTTTTTAACAGTCATACATACCAAATTTGAAGACGTTCAGGCTAGAGATGACAAAGTTATATTCCAGACAAGCAGAAAATGCTGTTAAAATGATGATCAAAGGGAAATAACTCATAGACAGTACAAGGTAGAGTTATGGTTCTTTCACACTGCACTCCGTATTATTGCAACAACACAAATGCCAAGTTTCAAGTCAATCGGACTGGAGATGACAAAGTTATGCTCCGGACAAAGAACTATTCTAAAGAACTTTCTAATTCAAGGGCAAATAACTCCAGTTGTTCTGGTCCGATTAGACCAATAATCGAACTCATCCAAGATTTTATGGTCATAAGTATTTTGACCAAGTTTGATGCTGATAAGTTAAAAATTGTAGATGCTAGAGTGTAAACAAAGTCAAATATAGCAATTTTTCTAATTCAAGGGCAAATAACTCCAGTTGTTCTGGTCCGATTAGACCCACAATCGAACTCATCCGAGATCTTATGGTCATATATATTTTGACCAAGTTTGGTGCTGATTGGTTTATATTTGTAGATGCTAGAGTGTTAACAAAGTCAAATATAGCAATTTTTCTAATTCAAGGGCAAATAACTCCAGTTGTTCTGGTCTGATTAGACCCATAATCAAACTCATCCGAGATCTTATGGTCAAATATATTTTGACCATGTTTGGTGCTGATTGGTTAAAAATTGTAGATGCTAGAGTGTAAACAAAGAAATGTGAATGGACGGACGGACGACGACGGACAGTGAGTGATCACAATAGCTCATCCTGAGCACTTCATGCTCAGGTCAGCTAAAAAGTTAATGTCATATTTGCATGAACAAGTTACTTAATGCTTTACCATACAAAGCCAACTTTTAACGACCCTGAGGAAGAAGCCTTTTGAAAACATTGTAGGAAAAGGAGAAAATGCTGGTAACCAGCATTTTCTCCTTTTCCTGCAATGTTTTCTACCTTATTGGAGAAAAATTGCATAATTTACGCAACACTGAAATTGTTGTCTGCAATTCCTTTCAATTTGGACAAGTCTACATTTTTGTTGTATGATAAAGGGTTAAACTGTCATTCTCTGGTAGGTAAATATTTCTAAAACAACATATCCAGTTAATATTTTACAAAACAACAAATTTTCAGACCAGACCATAATAAAAGTATTTGCAGACAACATATAAAATGTGGCTCCAGTGGTAAGATCTGCCTGTGCAATGGTAAGATCTGCCTGTGCAATGGTAAGATCAGCCTGTGCATTGGTTAGATCTGCGTGTGAAACCGTAGCAAAAATTGTTGCATTTTCTCCCGCAATGTTTTCAAAAGCCTTCTTCCACAGGGTAGTTAAAACTCAGGATTGTGTGGTAAAGGGGTAAATGGAACCCTTCGAACACCAATGTATATCGTTTCTACATAATGAAATTGACGTTTTGGGTCTAGTAAAAAGATCAAGGCATTGCATAATTAAAGGGTTTTTTTTTTTTTGCTACAATATTCTAAACCATGTTGGGCAGCTAGGTGCAAGATCAGACTACATGTTCTGTTCAATCTGATCTTAACCTACACTCTAAAGGACAGTCTAATTTTAAACCTTAAACTGCTAAAAAATGAAATCAGAATTTCCACGCACTAGAAAAAAACCCAAACATTGTGCTTTCAAAGTTGATTTCACTAAAAAGAAAATACCTTATTGGACAGTATAGGTCAAAGATCAGACTGCACTTTTTGTGCAGTTTGATCTTGGTCTACACTGTCTGCAAAAACATCCCTCAGCAACCTGGTTAATCTTCATCACCAACACAAAGAACCTACAGCTGGGCTGAGCACTCTAACGGTTAGCTAAAGACTATCCTTGATTAAACTCTTTACCAAACAACAAGTATTTAAACAGTCCTAATTCAAAGCATTTTGTAGAAGACAATTTAATTGTGGGTCTAATGTTCAAATTTGTCTTACATATGCTGGTAACCAGCATTTTCTCCTTTTCCCACAGAGTTTTCTACCCTTCCAAAAACAAAATTTCTGTTTTTGAGTTACATGTACGTTTATTTTGTTGTCTGCAAGTGCTTTGAATTTAGACCAGTCTAGAATTTTGGCCTTTGGAAAAGAATTAATGGAAAAACCCCTGAGGGAATCCAAGATAAAAACCAAAAAGTACAAGTAACAGGACCACTCTGCTGTTTGGCTCTGATTCGTTTTTATCTTGCATGGAAAAATAATTAAATTTTCAGTACTGGCCCTGATTTACACAGTGCAAATTCACTGACATACCATGCCATTAAATGTGTTTGTTTTGAAAATCAGTGTACATAGATGATCTGTAAAGCCACTCAAAATTTAAATACGCATCTAAACTACTAAGCATTTACAGATGACCTGAGGATATGCTTATAAAACTTTAATTCAAGCTAAGATGAGTTTATGCTCAACTAAAATTTTCCTAAAAGCTTCAGACAGTAAGAAAACTTGAAACTAGAGGCGCTTGAGCGCCTGTATCGCTCCACAGGCCTGATATTTCTATAATGGCGAAAGGAAGTTTTTAACAATTATCATTCAATCCTGCATTTTAGCTCACTGAAGAAAAAGGGTATGGAAAAAACTTGTGAGAAAAGAAGAAAAAAATGGTAACCAGCCACGCACGGACGAATGGACGGACGAACGGACGGACGGACGGACGGACGCAACAACCAGAATTCTTCATGGAACACAATTATTTGAAGGAATTTGAAAGAGGACCACCAAAGGAACATTCCTAAGAAATTTGGTAAAAATCCAGTCAATAGTTTCTGAGGAGAAGTTTTTTAAAGAAAAAAATTACAGACGCACGCACGGACGAAGGGACGGACGAACGGATGGACGGACAGATGACGGACACAATGCCATGACAATAGCTCGCTTGTTAAAGTGGCGTTAAACTCCAATACATCCAACCAATCAATAATCATTCAGTGACGACCGATTACAGTGCTTACAGCACTTTGCTTTTAAAAGGAATTTGGTAGACAACCACCATAGAAACAATTTGGTAGACAACCACCATAGGAACTTACCTGCAAAACAACAATGAAATCCAATGAATAGTTTTAGAGAAGAAATTTTTCAAAGATTTTACTTTATGCCATAAAAGGAAAATGAGTCTCCCATAAAAGCCATGTTTTTTGACAGATCATTTTTTTTTTTAAGGAATTCTGTAAACCTGTATCTAAGGAACATTCCTGCAAAATAATAATGCTATCCAAATAGCGGTTTGGGAGGAGAAGATTTTTAAAGGTTTTTTACTTTGGTTGCCATGGCAACCAGAATTCTTCATGGAACACAATTATTTGAAGGAATTTGAAAGAGGACCACCAAAGGAACATTCCTGTGAAATTTGGTAAAAATCCAGTCAATAGTTTCTGAGGAGAAGTTTTTTAAAGAAAAAGTTTACGGACGCACGCACGGACAAATGAACGGACGGACGGACGCACGGAGGACACAACGCCATGACAATAGCTCGCTGGCCTTCGACCAGTGGAGCTAAAAATAGACGATAAAATTAGGAGGAGAAGGAAAATTGCTTATTGCTTAATTTCTAAAAGTTAAGAATTTTCTCTGTAAGTTGTATCAAATTATATTTGAAGCATGCTTTGAGAAAAGGGGGCTTAATGCATCTGCAAAAAGTATCGATTCAGGTCAGCCTGCGCAGTCCGCGCAGGCTGACCTGTATTGAAACTTTTTGCTTTTGGTAAATTTTCTGCATGTCAAAGGACCAGTCAGTCTCGTGATTCAGTCTGTTGTTAGACAAAATGGATTTTAGGGATCTATAATTTGCTACATATAATGCATCACAGAGATGCATTAAGCCCCTTTTTCACAGAGTATGGCTCATTCACATCACTTTGAAATCTCAAGTTGAACTGACTGAGCACAAAAAAAGTTTTTTCAGCACTGAGTCAGACTTACTTCAGTATTATATTTGCTGAATGTGTTCAAGCAAAATGGAGTATAAAAATATTGTCAAAACTGTGATCTCAAATACAAATAAGGCCATATAAAGAATATTTGTAGGCAAAATAACAATGGAAGCCACTTATCGTTGAAATAGAAAATTATAAACAAGAAAAGCAGCTTGTGAAGAAAATGATACTGTGCAAATAGGATATATTTCTTGCTTTGTTCATTCCATCTGAAAGTAGAAATGGTACATGTATTACAAATTACTCTTTACTAGACAATAAAATTCTAGGCATATCCAAATTCAAAGGATTTGCAAATGAAAAATGTGACTGACATGATGGGATTTGTCTTACAAAGCACAGAAAACATTGTGGGAAAAGGACAAAATGCTGGGTACCAGCATTTTCTTCTTTTTCCACAATGTTTTCAACAGCCTTTTTCCTCTGGGTTGTTTAAACACAGGATTGTTTGGTTAACAAATTGAGAAGGCAATGTAGATCATGATCAGAGAGCTGAACAGAACAGGCAGTCTGATCTTAGATCTACATTCTCTGTATGGTTGAACATTACAAAATGGAAAACAATACGAGAAGAAAAAATAATATTTGACCATTTTGGATTACCTGGAAATGAATCTTTCCTTATTTTGCCCTGCATTTGTGATCTATACTGTATCTATAAATCGAATGGATTAGCCTTTTATTTATTTTGCCTACTGAGCAATGGGTTTCTAATATAAGGCAGATTATTTCTGTCATTATGCCTTGCAATAAATTTGCAGCAAACAGATCCATCTTATACGGCCTGCAACACGTGAAAAGGGGCATTCAGACATTTGCTTAAAGTGTCGTCTCAGATCAGCCTGTGCAGTCCATGCAGACTAATCCGAAACGACACTTTCCGTTTTTATGTAATTTTCTGTTTTACGCAAGTCTACTGTAGCACAAAATCTAATGTTGACGTAAAGTGTCGTCTTGGATTAGCCTGCGCGGACTGCGCAGGCTGATCCGAGACAACACTTTATGCAAATGTCCGAATGTCCCTTTTCGTGTGTTGCGAACCATATATATATATCGGCTATAAACTTCTCACCTATCCCTTGATCTTGTCTTTGTCCTTCTTTGTGTTGTTTTCGAAGTACATGAAGTCCTATAAAACAAAAAAATAATTTCAAACTTACTTTAACTCTTTCAGTGCAATTGGCAAAAAAACAGGGACTTTTGTGGATGTTACAGATCAAGATCAGACTGCACAAAATGTGCAGTCTGATCTTTGATCTATACCATCCGCATGTTTAATTGGGCCTATACAATAAAAAACTCTCTGAGTATCAGTCAATTGTATTTACAGCCGTCAAAAGATGCCCAGTACATTTATTTGGCGCCCAAAGAGTTAATATGACCATTGAAATCCGTATGATACTGCCACTTCTGGAGGTTTTCAATTTACAGAAAACATATGTTCTACTGCCCTCTTGCAGCAGTAAGTGCACCAAACTTCACCAGTCTTCCTCTGATCAGTTCTGTAACCTGCATGTAGGGTGATATTGAGTACAGTTTAAAAATGCCAAAGGTTTTGAAGGATTTCTTCTTGAAGTTGGGTCTATCTTGGTTTTTCCATCAGCCCCCATAATTCCTGATGCTATCATAGAGTATTTGTTCATAGAGCTACTCGAACAATTTCTGTCGTCGCTGTTGTCTTGTCCATCAAATAAGTTGGTTTTGTAGCCTGCTCATCCGCAAGAATGCAGAAGTGTATCCAAGCAAATTGAACAATTCATGTTACTATATCCTCGAATATTCACATCTATTTTGGATGATTCTACTTCATCAAATGTGTTTGACAATTTGGGCAACTCTTCACAGAAGGGCTGACCCTTAAACTGGTCCTTGCTGAAAACATTTTCAGACAAAACATTAAAAGTACTGAGCTACCAGCATTTTCTCTTTTTCCCATAATTTTTTAAAATGTCGTGTAAAACGTGGTACTATTTGGCAAAGAGTTAAGGATGCTAGCTGGATGCATTATCCAATACTTACTATGAGGAATACAGCTCCCATTAGGACAGCCTTGATATTGACGTCCAAGTCTATTGGAAATGAGATTCCGTAATTATCCGCATCGGTGAAGATTTCCTTGCTTAGTCCTGACCACTGCTTCGTGATTCGTCCAACAAAGGAGGATTCATCAGAAGTGCTTACCTGCAAGATAGTAACATGGTTCATAAAATTCTGAGGAAAAGAAGTGAATAGGAAACAAGATGTTTTCGTTATAATCTTTTGATGCAGCTACCTGAACTTGTATTACTCTTCACCTAGAAATCTTAGATTTTACCATCCCCTAAGAAAAGGTTTTGAAAACAATGTGGGAAAAGGAGAATACGCTAGAGCCCAGCATTCATTTTTCCATAGTGTTTCCTGTTCTTGTACAGACAAATTCTATCATTTCAGCCGTATTTCAGTAGATTTTGATCTACACCGACTGCAAAAGCAACTAGAACTTAGACAAATACCCCCCACCAGCACCTTGTCACTAAAGCAGCACAATCAGAGTGTGGAAATGATTTTCAAAAACCAAGATCCGCAGTGACCTTGACCTTTGAAGCATGTGAGCCAAAAACATTAGGGCACCTTCTAGGATCATAAGCAACACTTGTATAAAGTTTTAAGGTCCTAGGTCAAACAGCTATTGAGTTAGAGCACAGAAACAATTTTCAAACAAAGTTTCTATGACCTTGACCTTTGACCCATGTAACTCAAAAACAAGAAGGCACCTCCTTGGGTCATGTGCAAATTTTGTATAAAGTTTCAGGGTCCTAGGTCAAATGGCTTTTGAGTTAGAGCACAGAAATAGGTGGGGGTTTAATTAAAGCAGGGCATAGCACTGAAATAGCAGTATGATTTGTCAATATGATTATGGTTTAGAAAAACAGAAACTCCCTTCGTACATCAAATTCAATCTCTCCACAAAGGTTCCATGTACAGCAGGGACCTTTCACCCTCAGCACAGTATCCTCTGCGGCATTCTGGATCTTGTACCTCGGTTTACACAGACTCCAGGCCTGGGACACGTAGCCAATCACATTGCCTGGAGGAGCCTCAACTGTCACTTTCTATAAATAGAAATATATATATTATTTTTTATAATAAAAAAGAATAACATTACATGGGGGTATATATGAATAACATTTAGTGCCAAGCAGTTTCTTTAAAGATGCACCCTTACAGCCAGAGAGTAAGCAAATGCTGTTACAACTTTAAAATGTGTAGAATCTAGATAGCCCTGTAAAAGTAGATAAAAAATCGATATAAGGTGTACGTGATAAAGCGATGCCAGGGATTTGTCTTCAATTAAAACCGGAAACTGTGGTTGTTATGTCTATGGCCAGCCGCAATAGAATGAAATGCATTTTCTATCCGTCGTAATCTGTGCAACCCTCCAACCGTCAGGGGCAACATCTGGCACAAAGGTATAAGAATGGTTATAATTTCATACAACAAAGATTAAATAGGTTACAAAACTGGATGAAACCGATTAAAGATGCATCTTTAAAGCTCATCAGAGGAACAATAAATCACGTAGCAGCGTCGTGCTGCTCACACGTAACGCATTAACTGATGACGTCATGGCTTAATGTTCAATTTAGGCATAAATCTATTAGTGAATGATTTTTCTTTAAGTAACCTACCTGAAACATTTTCATTATGCATTTTAAAGAAAGGAAAGATAAGAACTCTGCAACCTGACCGTACAACTGACAATGTATGCTTGAAAGATTGCATGTTCAAGTATTTGACATAAGAGGCATCATTACCTGTAAGCAACAAGGAAACAAACAACAATTACACCTCAGACCCCTGGACAGATGCATCACTTCTTTCTGCTGGTTGTTTAGAATCTTGATGTCAAAGGGGCGATGATGTCCGCAACAGTTTCTCGTACAACAACATGTGTCTTCTACAGCGTAAAATATCCTCTGCCCCAGGGAGTTTACAACCTCGTATTTGTTGTTAGTTTCATAACCAGTAAATGCTGAAAGTACAAATTATGCAAAAATGCAATGGTATGTTCATGTTCTTCAAAAAATTATGAAGTGAAGTGTATATGTTTCAATAAATATCATTGCTGGAAACTCTTAATGTACTTTGCAACCAACACAGAACGAGTACTGGATTCAAGGACAGTTCTTCGTTTGCTTAGCTTTAAACAGTTTTAAACATTATTTCAGTTATATCACTGCAGCCAGTGTACCTATCCATACTTTCACAAGTTCTTTTACCAACAGTTAGCGCAACACACTTTCCAAGGCACTTGCTGCTTTCCGACATAGACCTTGTTGAAAACACTCAAAGGACAGAGTGACAGAGGAATGAAACTGTAGCAGTGACTATCATTAATCCCCTGAAAAGGTTTTGCCAAGCTTGGACTCAAACCCCCAATCCTTGAGAAGAAGGCTGTCATACAGCCAATCAATAATTCATTTTGTTTGTTTGTATCGGAGTTTAACACGGTTTAAATAGATCAGGTCATAACACCGTGTTCAGTGCACCTACCTATGTGTTTCCAGGCTTTCTCAGACCAGTACTAACACAACTTTCTTTCCAGCCACTGACTACTACTTTTCTCACATGCATCAGAGGTGAGAGGCAAAAAAATCACCAAAAATAAAGTTTGCCTCATCCGGGTATCCAACTCGCAACCATCAGGTCACTAGTCAGATGCACTAATGACTGCGCTACCCAGCCGGGCCAATAATACATTCCATAGTATAAACAAGCTGACAGTGTAAACTTTCATATCCTTTCGAAGACAAATCCAATTAATTTGACCAAAATTTAAACTCTCTTCAAATGCTTTCAAAATGGATAAGTATAAAACTTCATATTAGCGGTTTATCAAACGACAAAATTTTGGACTTTTTTATATTCAAAACATTTCCAGATGACATACTGAATTCTAAAAATTGTCTTAACCCTGAGGCTGATAAGGCTGCATCAGTGACATTTGCGGACAATGTAGTTCAAGATCAGACTGCACAGAATGTGCAGTCTGATCTTGGATCTACACTGTCCGCTAAGAAACCTGGAGATATTTTCCCCCAAAAATATACAAATGAAATAGCAAGAGTTTTTGTTATCGGCTTGAAATTTTCATTTCATTTATTAACAGGTTAAGGGTAACAAGTGTAGCATTTAGAACTCCTTTTTCCACAATGTTTTCCAAATCTGCCTCACTCTCAAGGTTGTTAAAACTTGGGATTATATGGTAAAAGGTTAAATAAAGAGCCATCCTACAAATACAAACATAAACAAACCTTCTAGTCCTTCAATCTTCTGTTTTACCAACAGCTGATCAATGGAGGCCAGATACTCCAGTCCTGGGGGACAGTTTGCTGGTACTGCTGGAGCCTGCATCCACCCACCAGGGGCTCCAGGTACAACTCCAGGGGCTGGGGCACCACCAGGCATCATGCCACCAGGCATTGGAGGGCCTTGAATTGTAAACATGACATTTCACAACATACATAAGGCCAAAACAAAATATATATGTGGTTCTGGTTACCAGACCATGTCTAATTCTTTTCCCAACCCTAAACAGTTTTTTCACCTGTTGATCATTTCATATTTTATCACACCTTAACATTATTGTCGTCCTCCGAAATTTTGAAACATTTTGTGTCATTTCTACCTCTATTAATCGCTCCTGTGGTGTATTTGGGAAAAAAATGATTAAAGAAAAAAAAAATAAAAATAATTTATCTACCAACCCTAATTCTCAAAAGTACTAGATATGTAACCAGAACCACACATTATTTCATGCTTTCCGGTAGTTTATCGAAAAAATAACGGTGGAATATTTTTAAACATTTCATAGTTACGACCAGTGAAATAAATTTCATTTTCTAACTCTTCAATTGAAGGTGGAAACAGTAGTTCCAGCGCACTAGTTATCCAGGTAAAATGTGTATGCCATTCAACCAGATGGAAATATGACGTAATTTACCCTACATTTCTTGTACTTTACGTAATATCGTAATGTGTTGTTATGCAGAGGGACTATGCCACGGGGAATTACCGAAAAGAACTGTACTGTACCCACAAAAAAGGGTTAGAAACATGAAATAAATAGAACATTTGTTGTTTTGGTGAAAGATCGAAATTCATATCGTAGACACCATCAGTAATATTTTCACTCGTGGCTGCACCACTTGTGAAAATATTACGGATGATGTTCACTCGATGAAATAAATTTTGATCTTTCACAAAAAAAAAAATTAATATCCTATATATCATATATTTTGTTTTGGCCAAATTAACAACTCATATTGATCTTTTTACACTTTTTACCCTGTATTTACGACAAAATTCAAGAATTGTTAAATTTGACAGCAATAGCAGACAACTAACTGGATGTTGCTCAAATAATGAGGTATGCCTTGGAAAAGATAAATACTGCTGTTGAAGAAAAAGAAAATGCTGTTTACCAGCCTTTTTCGAGTCATTAGCCCTGCACAAGACAGTGCCGTATTTTAAAGAACCCTGAGGAAGAAGGCTTTCGAAAACAATGTTGGACAAGGAGAAAATGCTGGTTACCAGCATTTTCCCTTTTTCCAACAATGTTTTCTACCCTTTCTGAGATAAAAATCATTTCTGCCACATTTCATTTGTCGTCTGTAAATGCTTTCAATTTGAATGTATCAAAAATTTTGTCGTTTGGTAAAGAGTTTAAAACTCTGGACTGTTTGATACAGATTTCAGACCATGTTTTTCGGCATAGCTAATGTGCTGGCTTTTGACCTACTTTTTGGTACTGATAACAAATGAATGAATCAAAATTTGTGATTGGTCAAAAATGTGGACATGTTTATTCTAAGGGCCCCTGCCTAATTGCTGGTAAATTTATGCTATCTTTTTTAAAGATATTTCTTTTTTTTTTTTTTCGTTCAACAGATCACTTTAAAATAAAAAACTTGAACAGTTGGAGGCTGACAAATATTCCCTCTTCCAATTTCTTTCACTGGATCAACATGTTTCATTTTTCTTTACAAACTTTGCCCTATATAACACTTTGTCATCTTATCTTATATATCAAGCTAGAGAGGGCAATATTGACATTTGTGTGCGACAGATGGCAAAAACAAGAACATGTTTGTGTATTCTTCAAGCTGAAAGAAAGCACTGGCTTTCCAAAGCCATTTGTTTGACTATTTGAATGGCATGTTGTACTTTCAACTCTTTAGCACACAATACAAGTTATTCCTGACTTCCCCAAAGTCAAAACATTTTCATATGACAAAATAAATGATCAAATCAGAAGATGGGAGTTGTCTTTGAAAGAGGAGAAAACAATGTGGCAAAAAAAGAGAAAAGGCTATTTACCAGTTTTAAAAGTACAGACATTTTTCTGGAGATTCTTTTTCTCACAATGTTTTCAAAAGGCTTTTGCCGCAGGGTTGTTCAGTTTTGGAGTTGTTTGGTAATGAGTTAACAAGCATTTTCCTCTTATTCAACAATGTTTTTTTTTTAATTAAAAAAACCCTTTCAACAACAAAACCACATTTTCCAAGTATTTGAGTCATACTTTGCCTGTCATCTGCAACTGCTTTCAATTTGGGTAAAGTCTAAAATTTTGTCATTTGGTAAAGAGTTGAGTATTGCAAAGAATACATTAACTTAGTCTCTTTATGAAACGACAAAATTCTAGACCTGTCCAAGTTAAAACCACTTGCAGACAAAAAAATAAACATTTATGAAAAATTAAAATTTGTTTTGGGAAGGGTAGAAAACATTGTGGGAAAAGGAGAAAATGCTGGTTACCAGCATTTTCTCCTTTTCCCACAATTTTTTCAAAAGGCTTCCCTCTCAGAGTTGTTAAAAGTCAAGATTGTGTGGTAAAGTGTTACACAAACTGGTGAAAGAGGATTAACTCCGCACCTGACCACAAAACTTTACGTATGTCCAAATTGAAAGGATTAGCAGATGACAAATCAAGCATGAATGAAATGATAGACTTTGTCTATGAATGGGTGGAAAACAATTTGCTTAATTTTGTCTGAGAATGGGTGGAAAACATTGTGGTAAAAGGAGAAAATGCTGGTAAGCAGCATTTTCTTCTTTTACCACAATGCTTTCAAAAGCCCTTTTTCTTAGGGTCATTAAAACGTAGCACTGTGTAGTAGAGGATTAACTGAAATGGCTTATAACTGGCACTATTCACTTTTTAAACCTTTGAATGGCATAATACAGTGTTCAATCTAGAGCGCGCCACTGCGCCATGGGCCCCCTAAAATCCCAGATGGCGCAATTCTAAACCAACCTCGGGCCCGTCGGGCGCACTCGATCAGAAAAGTGCTATTCCACGTCTTTTCGTCTGTTTCTGTTTTTTCCGCTCAATAATGCTGAGCTTTCTAGTGAGAACTTATCGATAACCCGACAGATAGACTGTTACCGATCTTCGTGTCGGTCGCTGTTGGCAGAATAACAGGTACCAGAGGTTACGATTCTGAGCATCTGATCATTCAATATCGCAAAGAAGCAATCTTCTGAGTATTTTGGAATCCTTAATGGGGCGAAAAAAGGCAAAAACTGTTTAAGATATTACTTCAGAAAGCATATTCGGGCCAGTGCCCAGTTTTCCACTTGCACAAAATTTTGCGTAAATCGCGGTATAGAATTGAAATTCACGTAACAAATATTGGTTACACGCAAGACCTCACGTAAGAAAATACATAGATAAAAAAGCCATTATCCGCTTATCTTGTATAAAATGGTAGGTTTTGAAGTTACTTGTTATCCTTATTGCCAAATTTATGTCAAATCATGCAGAAATACCTATCCAGAAATTAACAGACATGGAAAAATCGATCGGCGCAAAAAACGCGGAAACCCATGACACAACAAAATGTCTCAAACATTGTCCGATCAGAGTCACTTCAGACTGCCTTTTTGGCTTTTTAATGACTTTGAACAGCAAATTTACATAGATATCTTAATATAACAGATTTTTGCTTTCCATCTGGTTGCGGAGCATCACTCACACCCTCTAATATGAATTTTTACCCCCAGATTTTCAGGAAAGTTTAGTCCCCTGAGACGGAATATCAGAATTTTCAAAAGTTTATCATTGACAGATATATTTCATCATTTTTCTTTTCTTTAGGATTAAATTAACGGTAGAGATAGGGTTGCATCAATATCAATAACAGTTTCTGCATAGTTGCAGTTTTATTAGCTTATTAGCATGGAATTCATAGATAAATGAATGAGAGTATACTTTTTAAATAAAAAGGCAACACTTGTTAAATAAAAAGGTTAACATTATGGTAACAAACTATGACTTTTTATGTGCGGCCCCCAGTTTTCCAAAATAGCCCCCTATTTCGAAGTCTGTGGGCCCGATTGGCCCCCTTACAAGCAAAGCTAGATTGAACACTGATAATACATACAAATACCTTTTAATACTCACTACTCAGTTTAAATTAAGGAAAGATAGTATTAATTCTGCAAAGTCCAAGATGCTGTTGTAAGAATATCACATGAAGTATCAGATCACACTGCACAAATCTTGTTTTGTTCTGTTCTGTCATATCACTGCTACAGCTCACTAATTCTTGGTTATTCTGGGTTTCACCAGTACATGGCCAAGGACTTTGAAGAGTCTTGCCCACAGGTACAGTACTCTAATGCTATTACCTGAGATTAAACCTGAGGCCTCCAGGTTGAATATCCTACACCTAAACACCGAGGCACTCAGGATCCCTTCCTCACCCTGTGCCTTCAAGCTATATATAGCAATTCTTATTTAAACTAGAGTTTACCAAACAACTAAAATTCAAGACTTGTCCAAACTGAAAGTCGTAGCAGACAACAAACTAAATATAGCTCAAACGGTGAAATCTGTCTTGAAAGTACAGAAAACATTTCAGGAAAAGGAGAAAATGCTGGTTAACCAGGATTTTCTCCTTTTCCGGAAATGTTTTCAAAAGCCTTCTTCCTAACAGTTGTTGACACTTGGGATGGTGTGGAAAAGGGGTAAAAAAATAAGAATGGGCAAAGAAGCAATTGCTGTTTTTCCTGTTCCAAACAATCCAGAGTTTAATGATAGAAAAACAGGCTTTTGAAATCATTATGAGAAAAGGTGGTAATGCTGGTAACTAGCATTTTATAGATCTTTTATAGATTTATAGGTCATAGATCTGCAAATGCCTCCCATTTGGACAGGTCTAAAATGTTTTTTACTTCCAGCAATGAGTTTACAATCAAACAAGTGGAACAAAAATGCTTCCACCCAAAAGCATATTATAACACATGTATACTTACCACCAGGCTGGGGCTGCATAGCAATTGGAGGCTGACCCCCTGGCTGACCCCCCGGCTCTCCATCCTTGACCTCAGCGGGCGCTGCTTTAGGGTATGACATACTGAGTCCCTTATGATGAGCTGCTTATTCTGTAATAATTAGACATTAAATGTCAGAAGAAATTATAATCTACACAATCCTGCATCTAGGCTGCCGAATTGCTGGAATCCTGGACTCAATTAGCAGTTGTCACTCATCACTTCACAACAATCCCTTGTATATAACATCTGTACAAACCATCAGGACAACCGATGTTATATTTAATCCGATATTACAGCATAAATCATTTTCTTATGGACATATCTGCTTTGAATTTTATTTATGCCCAAACAGAGCCTACCTACAGTGATACCATTGACAAGTGATTTTAAAATGCCGAACCTGTTCATTGGCTGATGTTCTCTGTCCAACTGTCCCGAAAACATAATGTTTTTTGTCCCCAAAATTTTTAGAAGAGGCTCCTATTACGAAGTGGGAGGGGATTATAGGAATGGCTTTTGTCTCTCCATTGATTCTTTATTTTTTTGCAAATAGGAATTTTGTCCAAATGATTGTTGAAAGATAAAAAAGCATGTATACGTCCGAATATATTTAGCTACCTGTCATTAAGATGCCCATTGAATCTGAACTTAGATCCATTTGGCAGTTGCACACTTTTACAGTCACAAGATCAACTGACAGATAACAAAGACACAAAAAAAAGCATATGACACTCTGTTCTGCAATTGACAAGACGCGCCTTTGACCCTTAACTCTTTACCACACAATCCCGACTTTTAACGACCCTGAGAAAGATTCCTTTTGAAAACATTGTGGGAAAAGGAGAAAATGCTGGTAACCAGCATTTTCTCCTTTTCCCACAATATTTTCTTTCCTGTCCTAAAACAAATTTCAATTTTTCAGTCACGTTTATTTTGTCGTCTGCAAATGCTTTCGTTTTGGACAAGTCTAAAATTTTTTGGTTTGGTAAAGAGTTAAAGATGCCCGTCTACAGCTGGTGAGCAAAATCGCTGTTAAATTTCAAACAATTTAGAATGGTACAGAAATCAGCCCTTTGTGTAAACATGGATAAATTACTGACATATATGGTGTAATTGAAAAAAAGAAACACAGAGATTTGTATTAGAAACTGAACATTGGTCAGAAGAAAATTGACTGACAATCGAAGCTGTAAACAATGGCCGTGCGTCATGGAAATTTATCGTTGGTTTCCGCCTAGAGTTGAATACGGTGTAATTTGCATATAGGCCGCGACCTCCGTCTGAAAATCGAGGCTGCAACAGAGAAGCCTCCATTTTCCTTTGTTTACCTCATTAGATGCAGGGCGAAGGTCAAATATAGTCACGTGACAGAATGCATGATCATCATACGAATCTACCCAAGTGTATAACGAATGTATCAAAAATCTTTGATTCAAAAACCGGAAACGACGAGTCTGTTTACATGGAAGGCCGCAACTCAGCGAAATGCATTTTCTATCGACCGTAATCTAAGCAACCTTGCAACCGTCAGGTGCAATATTTGGCATGAAAATATAAGAATGACTATAGTTTGATAAAATAGAGACAAAGTGAGTTAAAACTGGCTGAAAATGAGTATAAGACCTCTTTAACCACACAATCCCAAATTATAAAGACCCTGGGAAGGGAGGCTTCAGTAAACCTTGAGGAAAAAGGAGAAAATATGGTAACCATGTTTTCTACCCTATCAAAAACTAATCCAATCATATGAGACACCTTCTTTTAGTTGTCTGAAAATCTCTCCAATTTAGACAAGTCATAAAAGTGCCATCTTATACAGAGTTAAAACCCTCTGTTGCAGAGTTCCCGATCACGCAAAATCGTGCGTGAAACACGTATAAATGAAATAAAAAACGTACAAAATTACAAACGTATACGTGAAATCATACACAAAAAATACAGATGAAGATCGCAAAAAAATAGGAAATGCTTGCATAGAACGGCTCATGTAAAAGTGATTTTCCGAAAATGTAAATCATCGGGAAAAAATTTGGGATTTCCAGCTTTCTATTTTTAGAACATTTACATGGTCGGCGAACTCGGTCTTTATCGTTGTGATCAATAATTGCAGACTGGGACTCATTTGTTTCCAAAATTTATCCGTAACTCGGCTCTCCTTTCTTTAACAGTCTATGAAAAAACGTTTTGTCAACGTCAACGCCTTTCGTCTGTAAACTAACATTGAGTAATGGCTCAGAAACGTTGTACTTTGGAAGCTTTTAGATTTCAGAATTCGAGTTCCCGTAAACAAGCAAGGTACACTAGTCGTACTCCATTCAAAACGTAGAAAACAGGATTCATATTGAGTACAGTAGTCACCAGCCAGACTTTGGCACTGACTCTTGTACAAAAGTCATGTAAAAAGATGAGCATAAAGACTACTAGTTAACACTTTGCCAAACAATTCTTTTACTGTTAGTTACATGTAAAAATGTACATTCGCTTAGTAGATCTACATGATTTTTCTTCACCTGAAAGAGAAAGGGGCATTTAAGAAAACAATTTAGAGTTGTAGGCATAGATCTTCTAGTTGTTCTAAATTTGTACCCCCATTTTTTTTTTTTCGTATACCCCCATTTTTCAATTGCAGGGGGTACAAAACCCCCAAATAAAAATTTCAATGGGAACACTGTGGTGTGTGTGTGTGGGGGGGGGGGGGGGGGGTCTACTGTACTCCAAATTGGACCAATGCTATGGAAAACGTTTATTCTCCTTTTATGCAGGAAAAAGCTTTCTTACACTAAAACAGCCAAAACAGCAAATATTTACAAAGAAGAATTCCAATTTTCCGCGATAAGATTAGGTTGATTGACTGATTGACGTTTCTGGCATTTCGGGAATTTCAACGCGCATGCGTGAAATGAACAGGTTTGAAGATGGAATTTTCGTTTGAAACAAGGTTCTGGAAGCATTCTGGTAATGCATACAAAAAACTAAAAATATATATCGCAAAATAACTTCAACAGAGACATGAGGTCTTCACTAGCTTTGCTATTTGAGAAAAACTGATCGAATTTTACTTACCTGTCAAAATATTTCACCCCACCCTAATACACCGGAAGTTGAAAATGATTAGGTAGACGTTAAAGAGGAACCGGTAAAAATATCTACGTCATCAAATATGGATATGCATGAGACAGGACTAAAATACTTTCAAGAGCCTTCTTGTTTTCAAAATCATTATCGACATAAATTAAGCAATTAGCAATTTCTATCATTGCCAAAACAGTATGTATACATGTATTTAGAATTACATGTATTACTTCTTATTGAAGTCATGTTTGTTTTTAAAGTTGTCTGCACTGGCTTTTTTCTCTGCAGCTACTGAGCTCGGCTTGGCTGTTATATGCGCGACTCAAGGAACTTTCGCGGACAGTGTAGATCAAGATCAGACTGCACAGAACGTGCAGTCTGATCTTGGATCTATACTGTCCGATAATAAGATATTTCTCCCTAAATGAATATCTTTGAAATAAGAAAATTTGGGTTTTTACTACATGTATATGTTTAAAAGTTTCATTCTATTTATATAAAGGTATAAGGGTTAAAGTACTGTGAGCCTGGATGTAGGTGCTCGCTGTATTGCCAAATACGCGTTGTCTGCGCATGTCATATTCTTCGAAGATTCGACCTGTCTGCAATGAAGCATCACTATCCTGTATTGGCATTTGAAAATGAAGAAATTGCGCATTCAAATACAGCATTTTCCATTTATTAAATGATTTTAGAAAGGAAATTTCTGTAGCGGCATCAAAGGCAATACTATAGAATTATTTAAGGTACCAATTATTACTCAAAGTGATATTAAGATCGTTATTCACATATGATGTTTACATGTATTTACAATTTTTATCAGTGATTTCTTCTTTGTGTTTAATTTTTTTTTACAACAACAAAAAAAAAAAAAAAAAATATTCAAGAACTTTTTTTTCTAAAAGATGATCTTCTTGCTTGTCAAAAAGTATCTTAGCATGCTTGTAACACAGTGAATCAAACATTTCTACTCTAGAAACGAAAACTTTTGCATGGGATCTCTAAAATTATTCTGATCATAGCCTGCACAGTTGGCACAAACCACGTTTCTTTTATTCCTGAAATGGCAGCTACACACACAAAAAAGATTTTTTTTAAGTCTTTAAAGATCTGGATCTATTCAACCACAACATAATATCTATTACTATACATATTTCGTTTAATAAACAGTAGTTTGAACCATTTTCTGCATAGGCCTTGTACATGCCTAGTGTAAAACTTTTACTGTAAATTTCAAGAGCTATTCTAAACCTTTGACCAGCAGCGACGTAAAAAGTTGTATATTCAGGTTCTGTAATAACTTTAACCCTTCGGCTACACAACGAAATAAATACACTGAGTAAGGAAAACAAACAAGATTTTCTTTTATGTTTACGAAATATCTTATAGAATATTAAAAAAAAAAAAAAAATATTACACGGGCTATCTGCCGTCTGATCTTCATCTATTTCTGCCATTTTCGAGCAGCTTCAATCCTTAGAGCACCAGGCACCACCATGATAATTACTGTAGTCAATGTACATCACGATCCATACGTCATGTTTCAAGCAGGCCTTGTTTCAAGGGTTCTGTAGATCAGGACCATACCGTACAACACGTACAGTCTGATCATACAGCTTCTTCACACAATACAGTAAATGCTAAATTTTACAGGTCTCATAAGGTAGATGTTTCGTGTAACAAAAATCCATTCGGCTAATGTGTAGACGAAGGGAAGAAAAAGGGTTATCTTTTCGCAAGTATTCTATAAATAGCTGATATAGACGCCTCTTGTGTAGGGAGGTAACCAGTCTATACCTTGATCAAAGGTTAACCGCCGTTTTATCCTTTACAAATTAAAATTGGACGAAAAACTTGTACGTAAAATTGCTTCTGATTATCATATTCTAAGATGCTCTCTATATCGTAATCATCATTATTTTGTTTTGTAAAAAAGTAGACAAATGCGAAAACCATTGAGAGGTGGTAAAGCTTGTGATAAATGGAAAGCATAACAACTTCGTTTGGGAAAATAGAAGGAATCCTACATGTTTGAAAACTTCGGGGACTAGCCAATTAAAGGATGTTTATCTGTCTCTATTTTTTATTGTTATTTGGGAATGAACTATATACTGCAAGAAAACCAGGTTTGAATTTCATGAAGGTCTGTTGGAATATTTAAGAAAGAGGCATGTGGAGTAATTCTGTCACAACAACACAACATTATTAGAAATCTTACAAAAATAATGACCTATGGAATAATTACTGATCATCTACATGGTAAATAGTTTAGGTACATTCCTACTGGAAGCCGCTTTCGAGCGGCTTCCAATAAAATTTTAATATTAATACGCGGTGTGTAAACTAAAACTTGCCGCTAATAAAGTAACAATGGGGAAAAGTCCGGTTCTGTACCTAGAATACCCGAATCAGATAGGTCTTTATTTGTAAAATGCCACCTAGCGGAAGATAATGGCCCAATCGGTTGCTGTTCTCTACAATGATCTCCAATTCGCCCTTCACCGAGTCACTTAGTAAACTTATGAATGAGTCATGCTCTGGCAAAAGGGGGCTTAATCCATTTCCGTGATGCATGCATGTGATACCAAGCAAGACATACCTTAATCATGGGTCCATAATATCCACCTTATCGAACAACCAACTGAATTATGAAGTAGACTAGTCCTTTGAAATGCAGAACATTGACCAATCGATAGCAAAAAGTTTCCGTCCAGGTCAGCCTGCGCAATCTGCGCAGGATGACCTGGGTCGATACTTTTTCAGATGCGTTAAGCCCCCTTTTCACAGAGCATGGCTCAAATATGAATGTTATTAACTAAACAGTTTACATACATACATGTATATGTGACTCATATCTGTAGGCTACATATATACATACACACACAGCATCTGCACACTTAGGCATGATTCATTAAAATGAAATTTCCAATTATGTACATCTACATTGATATGGGGGACACAACTAAATGTATTACCTGAACTGTGAAAAGGGGGCTTAATGAATCTACGAAAATTATCGATCCGGAATGCGCAGGCTGACCTGGACCGATAATTTTCGCTATTTATCAATTTTCTGTATGTCCGAGGACCAGTCTACCTCATGGGTTGTGAAAAAAGTTGTTATTATGGGTCTATCCGTACGCAATGGCTTGCCTTGGTATAATGCATCACAGAGATGCATTAACCCCCCCCCCTTTTGCCAGAGCATGGTTAATTAATAAATTCTGTATCCACTGGAGCTGTTTAGATTTAAACACGTAAAACAACCTTGCAAAATGTTTCACCATTTAATTCTGTCAAATAATATGTGGCAATTTCGATAACAAAGATAAACGCAGGAAAAAGTCTTCTTCATGGCATTTTTTTTTTTTTCACGGAATACCTTTTTAGGCATTGTAAGGTTTTGCCCCAAACAATTGTGAAGGTTTGTAGAGATGTCACATGACCCATGAATTAACACGCGCCGGTTTGATTGTTTGATTTTCGTTCATTTAGCCCATCGTCGCCACCGGTTGCCCTTATGGGCGACGCCTCCAGAGGACTTTTAGTTTGTTACGGGAGACAGTGCAGGATACAGGACGAAACCCGCTCTAACTTACGCCTGGTTCTTTAACTCTTTACCACACAATCCCGAGTTTTGATAACCCAGAGAGAAAAGGCTTATGAAAACATGTTGGGAAAAGGAGAAAATGCTGGTAACCAGCATTTTCTCCTTTTTCCAACAACGTTTTCTTACCTATCAAAGACAGAAATCACTAGTTGAGCTACACTTAATTTGTCGTCTGCAAATTATTTCAATTTGGTTTAGTCCTAAATCTTGTCGTTTGCTACAGAGTTAACGTGCTGAGTATATAGCACTGTCATACGGGACTTCGGATTCTTTTAAAGATACATGTTTACAGCCAGAGAGAAAAAAAGCTGTCAGAACTTGATAGTGTAGATAGTGTGTAGAAACAAGTCAACTGTGTAAATGTAGATAAATAATATACATGTATAAGGTGTATGGGATAAACTTCAAGGGATTTGTCTTCGATTTAAAACCGGAAACAACCACAGTGATGTATTAGATAGCCTCCAGATAATGAAATGCATGTTCTATCCGTCGTAATCTGTGCAACCTTGCAGTCGTCAGAGGCAAAATTTGGCATGAAGCCACAAGAATGATTATAGTTTCATAAATAAAGATGAAATTGGTTGAAAATCTGGATGGAAACGGCTAAAGATGTATCTTTTACGTTTCGTCCGAAATACACAATGCTTTTTACACTTAAAATAAGACCAATCTCTTATCATTTGAACCACAGTTAACTTGTCGCCTGTCTATGTTTCCAGTTTCGACAAGTTGTTTACATCGTCAGAAAAGAGAAAATACTGGTTACTACCGTATTCTTCATTTTTCGGCGTAGCAGAATGTGCTGGCGTTGACCTAATTCTTGGTACTGATAACAAAATAAATAGATGGTAATTTGTGATTGGTTAAAAATGTGTACATGTTTATTCGGCGGGCCCTTGTTGGCATGTTTGCTCGCACATTTATGAAACCACTATTTACAAGCGTTGCTACCGCTAGTCGATACCCTGGGGCCTTGATTCATACCATAGCAAACTAATGTGATAGAGAATAATTCGTCTCTTGTGCTATTTGGAAATTTGATACTTTCATAAGCGTTACCCCAAAACCCAACACTTCTTTTCAACAAAATAACAAAACAACGAGAAAAAAGAGGCAATTGCTCGTGAGGTTACTTTTCATTATTTTACGTCATAACGTTATTGAGCCACAAAAGAGTTTCAACAGTCATATTCGAGTATCTCTGACGTCGTCTATCTTTTTTAAAGATATGTCTTGTAACAAAGTCTCTGACAGATTTCTATCTTGGGGACGGGAAAATGTAAAACCACTAGTTAGTTTCACGAAAGATGAAAGGCTTTTTGACATTTTACGAAATTAAAGCAACAATAAAGGCCGATAGTAAACAAAGCAGGTGTTTAACTGCATTTGAATTTATATCATGCCATTTAAAAGTATGGAAATTATTTTGAAGATGACAATCTGCCATTGTACGGTCGCTAGAAGTGTTAGTTGCTGACAGAAAAATTAATTTCAAAACTAGGTTAAAACCTGCCAGTTAGCTGTGTCTTTTGTTTACTTTTTTGCCTGATTTTAAAATTCTTTTTTCTGCCAGCGACTAACATATGGCCCGACCACACGATAACAGCCTGTCATCTCCAAAATACTTTTAAATGGTATGATTTAAATTGAAATGTATTATGACACCTGTTTTGATATTTTGACCTTTACTGGGCCTTTAAATATACAGAACTACTCCAATTGTTGGTTCTGCCACTCTTTGTCACTAATCATTGTCGCAGACTGTGACCAGAGTTATTGTAAATCAATACGTGCAATATCAGGTTTTAATTAATGATCTTGCTCAATGTGCTATATAATCGAATTAATTCTCAAGTAATTGGATGACATAAGTTTCAGGAGGTTAATTGATACACTGGAAGTGATAATTACAACAACGCTAGCGGTCAAAAGTAAAGGCTTACATGATTTTGCGCTTATGTACGTATATGTGTGACGCCTCCTGAAGGCTGTTAGTTTTATTACGAGAGATAGTACTGATACAGGACAAAACCCATCCCAACGCGTGGTTGTTTAACGTACTCGGTGTATAGCACCGTCACAAAGGACCTCGGTTCAATGTCTCATCCAAAAGATTAATAGAAGTTTAGATGGCCAGCCTTGAGAATCGAGCCTACACTCTTAACTGACCCTAAATCTGACGTTTTAACCATGGCCATTAATGACCAGCGCTGAGAGAGGAATGAATCCTGTCGCAAAGACTATCATCAATCCTAGGAAAGAAAAGAAATTGGCTGAGCCGGGGATCGAAGAAGCGACCCTCTGTTTTTAAGTCATGTACGCTACCGACTGCGCTACCGGGGCTCAGCCTCCTCTATGAAACGCGTCCTGATAAAGTATTTGACCAATTAAACAAAGATGTACAACGGAAACAGTTTTCAGCTAAAAAGACTTTCTTTTCTTGTTTGCCCAGAAATACAGTCCTTAAAAAGTGTAAAGGCCCACTAGCTTCCAAATGTAAACAATGCGAGAGTAAAAAAAAATGCAGACAAATTCAACGCATACCAATTACGGGAATCCATATTTATTACATGAATCTCTAAAGTTCCAGTTAGTGGCATAAAACCGTATTGTGAAACGAAAACAAAAAACTGGCAATTTTTATTCCAGTTTCACAATACACTTTTTTTGCCAGTTCCTGGATCTTTGACAGGTCTATAGCACATTATCAAATTCATAATAGATCTAATATCAATACTTTTAATTGGTATGATATTGAATTTGTCTGCATTTCGACTCCCGAATTGTTTAAGAAATATTATAAAATATCCGAGGGCGGAGATATGGAACAGCGATGTGCGACCTACTTTACAAATAATGACGTCGACTTTACCACGCTTCCGTAGTCTGGATTACCTGTCCCTAACACTGCGCAGGGTACCAGACAAACGCTTCCGTTGCATTGTGTTTACAGTGCCGAATTCACGTGTTATGTTAGACTGACCAGCCCGCATAGCTCCTGAAAGTGGTAGAAAGTACTTGAGTCTTACTCTTCAAGATTTTTATCAAAATTTGAAAGCAGCACAGCTTCCGATTGGCGAAACTAGCCGGACTAGCCAATCAGAAGTTGTGTTAGAAAATTCTGGAGACTACGAGTCCTTTTTTTTTTTACGTACACGGGAGCGCTCCTCATTACATACGGGATATTTGCTTTTTTAGTGAAAGATTGAAATTTATTTCATCGAGTGACAATCATCGGTAACATTTTCACGAGTGGCGTAACTACGAGATGTTCACTGGATGAAATAAATTTCGATTTTTCACCGAAAAAAAATAAGAACGCATTACAATATTACGTAAAGGGCCAGAAATGTAGGGTAAACTACGTCATATTTCCGTCTTATTGAACGGCACACGCTGTTTACCTAGGTAACTACTGCACGGGAACTACTGCTTCTGCTTTCAATTGAAGAGTCAGAAAATAAAATCGGTATTTTTCACTGGTCGTAACCAGGAAATATCGAACAATATTTCACCGCTATTTCTCGATAAACTACTGAAAAGCATGAAATAAAATGTAATTCACTAGACGACAATAGTTTGGACTTGTATAATTTGAACCCACTTGCAGACGACAAACTAAACGTGGCTCCAGATTTGGAATTTGCCTTAAAAAAAACGTATATACCAGCATTTTCTCCGTTTCTAATTATGTTTTCAAAACCCCTCCTTCTCAATGTTGTTAAATGTCGGGACTGTTTCGTAAAGGGTCAAAAAAGGGTATTTGGACGTACCTTAGAATGAGCCTAATTCAACTTGAATATTTGTGATAAAAATTAAATTGATTAATTGATTGTATTGATTGATAGATTGTATGGTGTATAACTCTGTTTTCAACATGTTTGTTTCATTTATTCCACGGCGGCCAGTGCACCTACCCCGACGCTTTCATGGAGTTTCTTTTACCAGTACTCCGCACAATATTCCTTCCAAGCCACTGGCTGCTTTCCCACATAATCGTCTTCGTCGAAATAATGGTCAGCGGTGAGAGAGGAATGAATCTTGTCGCAATGACTATCATCAATCCTCGGAAAGGAATTGGCCGAGCAGGAAATTGAACCAGCAAACCCCGTGTTCTGAAGTCCTGTACGCTACCAACTGAGCTCGGCCGCTAATTAGACACTTTTTTTTTTATTTTGAAAATGCTACCTAGATTACAGGAGCGTGTTTAATTCTGTACCAAACGATAAATTTTGAATATGTCCAACTGACCAATTATGTGGCTCACATGAAGGAATTTGTGAGTAAAAGGACAGAAAACATTATGGGAAAAGGAGAAAATGCTGGTTATCAGCATTTTCTCCTTTTCCCATAATGTTTTCCCAAGCTGTCTCTGTTCGGGATTGTGTAATAATGGGAAAAACCAAAAAATGAGGGAAATGTACAAGTAGCATTGCTCGGATCTTGTGGCTGTTAAGAGATATCGCTCGAAATCGATCCTAGATCAGACTGCACGTTTAATGGCACGTGAGGTTGGTGTCTAAGCTTCAACTGATAATGAAGTGTGGAACTTCTAAACGCCATCTACAGAAATAAGCTGACAATCATTATTTCATGGATTGAGAATACTTCTCAAATAATGATAATTTTTACCTGGTTTTAGAAGATATGAGACACGTATGTTTTTTTTTTTTTTTTTTTTTCTTTATAAGTAAACTGTCTTTATTCATATTTATTGATTAAAAAAAAAAAAAAAAAAAAAAAAAAACAAAAATAAAATAAAAGCATTTAAATGACAAAAACTGCAGTGACGATTATTATTGTTATCATTATTACTATTATTATCTTAATCACCATCGTCATTATATAAATATTGTTGATGAAAATAGAGTATCGCTTCTACTTAATAATTAATAAAGTAAATAGATAGTTGCATTTTTAATTCTTCAAGACTTCATTGAAATAAATAAATAAATAAATAGATAGATAGATCAATAAATTCGCGTAAACTCTGTTAATACTAAAACAACGGTTAATACAATAATTATATTACGCAAATTTGGGGTATACTCTCCCCGATTCTTTGCAATCAGCTATGCAATATAACTGTTTGGGAGGTGAAATGGATATCATTTCTATTTTGATGCAAACAGTTTTGGTGAGTTTCTTAAAGAAACGCTTAGACGACCATCTTTCACCTGTACCAGTGTTATCCTAAAAATATTTTCATTTTAATTCTACTGAAACTTTGTCAAAATGTCTGTGTCGATAAAATCTTGGACAATTTCTAAGACAATTAAAAAAAAAATGGAGATCACAAGGTCAATATACACCCCTACCTGTAGAAAGGGGGAAAAGGGGGGGGGGGGGAGAAGAGAAAAACCTAGAGGAAGCATTTTTTCTGTCCAATTCTAATGAAACTAGGTCAGATTGCTAGCTTTGATAATATATGTACCAGTTTTGAAAATGAGTCACTTTGGGTTAAAGTCAAAATTAAGGTCACCGTATCAAATCTTAGGGTAGTTTTATGTGTGCTGTATAGAGAACAAACTTTCAGTCAAATAATCACCATGAACTGAAAAATATAACACAAACGTGCAAAAAAAACGAATACAGTCATGGTAAAGTTATGCAACCTTTTGCAATTTGGCTATCTCAGATTTTTTCTGTAGTCTCATATTCAGTATGCTACCCACATTGGATCTTTGGTAAGTTGGGATATAACTTATATTCCATCTCCGTAAATTTTCAGTAAAAACAAGTATTCTGAATATATGACAAGAGAAGAAGTCCGAGGTAGCCAAATGGCCAAAGGTTGGATAACTTTACAATAACTTGATCTAACAGTCTTTCGTGTTTGTGTTGAATGATTAGTTTGTCACTTAGTCTAACACATGAAAAGACACCTTTTGCGCCGCTTGAAGGTTGTGGTCTCTTACACAATTTTGATGAAACGTTGTCAGAATATTGGTCTAGATAACATCTTGTTTTATAATGGACTTAGTGTTTTTTGCTCAAGGGTTAAGGTGAGAGGTTCATAGCCGTCGTGGCGCTATTGTGTACTTTTTTTTCAGGTTTAGTAGTTTTCATTTTGGTCAACGCGTGAAAAAGGCGAAATGATGAAGTTTCACATCTTCATTACGATTACAACTGTAATTCAGAATGTAAAGCTGGACATGATTAACAATTGGAGACAAATTTGCCCACACAGTGATCTGTGCACAGTTGGAAAATTATCAAACTTTAACGCATCTGGTGAATATTTACCATGTTGTTCGAAGTGTTTTTGTGACGAAGATTGTAAGAAATTCCATGACTGTTGCCCGGATATAGAGGGAGGAGTGAACATGTTGTCTGGGATGCAGTGTACCACAACTGCTGTAAATAACCCTGTTATACAAAGTCTTGCCGATGAAGTTCGGGAAAGATTGTTTCTTTCCTTACGGATGACATCAAGCTGCCCGAAACATTTTACTGGAAATACAACAATAATAGCCATGTGTGATGAACAATTTGAAAACTACCCATATTCTGATGACATGGTGATTGTGTCCAATCTCTACAATCATGATGACATTTACAGGAACAAATACTGTGCCTCCTGTAACGGGGTAAAGGAAACCATAAGGTAACTTTTTATGCAAAAGCAGGGAGAGAGAGAGAGAGAGAGAGAGAGAGCGAGCGAGCGATATCAGAAAATTTTATTGCAGTAAATGTATAGACCTGTGGCCCAAAATACATTTCATGCATAAAATAAGTTTTGATGATATCATTGTCATTCAAAACCCTCAAAATCCCGTATGTAAGAGTAGAGAGAGAGAGAGCGAGAGAGAGAGAGAGAGAGAGAGAGGAGCAGGTCGTTTTGCTTTTTTGCATTTTTTTTCAAGTATATACAAAACTCTATATTTCTAGTATTCTCTATTTCATAACATTTTCATTGTCCAAAGTTGATAGTATAGGTAGCATCATTGATTGATTGATTTATGGATTTGTCGGTTGATTAATTGACTCATTTGTTGATTCATCGGCAGATATATATATTTCTTGTTTTCAGTAAACCTTTTCATTTTATTTTCCAAAAGCGATGAAAAAATGTCAGCCAACTAACTACATGTAATTGGTTGCTCAATCTGACTGGTTGATAGACTGGTTTGTCTACTAGATCTTTTTATTGATGTATTTTAAATTCCTATGCTCGTTCAATAGTGACAATCAACTTTTCTCTCCATATACCTATACTTTTACTTACAATTTGTAATTGTTAAAATCACATACTTCGTTACCTAATCTGCTGTTTTATAGTCATGATAATGAAATTTAGTACCGTACAAAATTATGAGATTCTATTTTTCTAACACCACTTGTTTGTATCTATTTTGGCCAGGTTTCCCTACAAATGGTAAATTGATTGTAGCTCAAACACGGGTGGTAATGAAGACTGGCGGTCGTGATATAGGACATTAGTGGCGTTTGAGATACAATTTTGTTAAACGAGTCTGGGAGAAATGTTATTAAGCGAGCCTTTAGCGAGCTTAATAATATTTTTTCTTTACGAGTTTCATAAAATTGTATCTCAAACGCCAACGAATGTCGGATTCTTTTTATCACATAACGATATTTCGCAAATTAAAGATTAGAAGATGCAAAACAATCTATAGATGCACCCGCAGTAATTTATCAATAAAACCCATTTTCTACTAATAAATACGTACAAAATGACGTTAAAATGACGTCACACAACTGTGATATCAAACGTGTATAAGATATGAAAATTCGTAATTGGTATATTACACTGAAAACAAGGGAGGTTATGTGATAAATGCAGGGCTTGAATATATAGAGGATAATCAACTGGTTATGAGTGGTATTAAAAATCTGTCACTAGAATGGGGTGTGATGCGGTTGAAAGAACGAGTCCGAAGGACGAGTTTTTTTTACCGCATCAAACCTCATTCGAGTGACAGATTTTTAATATCACACAGAACTAGTTGATTATTCTATTTATTATATTCCTAATTCATCTTTTCACAGAGAATGATTCATATCGATTTGATGCTTTTGGAAATGACTAATGAAGTAATTTTTTTTTAAATCTTATGAAATACATGTGCAAACCGCAGACCAACACAACAGACAAACGTTTTCAGTTATCGTTTTAGATACCCCGCTGTATGTGCCCAGCATACCCATAACTCATATGTATAAAAATCCACTGTGTTACCTGTGTCAAAAGGAGCAGATGACGTTGTCTAATACCTGTAGCAGAGGTTCGCTAGATCCTAAGAAGACTGTCATGGGCGGTCGAATGAGTATGTTGTTGCAAATGGATTCAACTAACCCGTCCGCAACAAAAAGCCAAGAAACAACTGAGAAAAAGCAGTGTGATGAAAAGGAAATATATGATCGGACACAGGTAATATCATGATCAGACCCCCAGGGAGTCTCTTTTTCTGCATTCCAACCCCAGACGTGGGCAAACAATGGTTGGCAAACTTTTGTTTTCATCAATTTGCACATGGTTAGAAAATGTTACTGCTTAGATTATCAGTGGTAATGTTTCAATTTATTTCATTCTTCTCGGTAGTTGATCAGGAAAATATGGTGGATTATGGTTTGATAATTTCACCGTTTCGACCAGTGAATTTACTAAATTGATAACCCCACTGGTAAGGAACTACTGTTTCCGCTTTATCCATTTTCCCCAAAATTGCAATGATTCAACTGACTTTGATGTGCAAAATTACATAATCCCATCCCCCCCCCCCCCCAAAAAAAAAAAAAATGAAAGAATGGCATTTATTTAAAAAAAACCCAAAAAATCTGATAGTAAAACAGGAGTGTATCTGAAACCCAAACCCTGTCACAAATCCTAACTGTAAATGTGAAAAGCTACGACACGATCGGACAAAGGTCCGTATCCACCAATCAATCTTAAGTTGTTTGTCTTATTCGCCAAGTTTTTCTAAATTTGAAAGAAAAACAATGTCTGATTGGCTAAATCGGAAGTTGTGATACTTTCAAAATTAGAAAGCTCTGGAGAGTAAGAACGTTTTTAAGAATTGTTAGTGAATACGGACCCTGAGTAATGTGCTAGTCCCGAGAGTCCCCCTGCACTTCGCCCTTTCAAGCGTATCAGATCTATTTCAGACAGTGGTTGAATCGAGCGATCTAAAAAAGTACAACATTTTCAAAATGTTCATCAGTCCTGTTAAATTCAGGTTTATGAGTTTTGTTGATTTGTTTTGTCACTTCGAATGCAAATAAATGGCAGACTCTAATGACACTAACGCGAAAGGATGTAAATCCTAAGATGTGTCGAATGAAGATAAAAACGAGTAATTTGAAAAAAGTTTTCTTTCCTTTTTTTAATAATTCACTGAACTTGAGTTTCTCACAAATTGATTGAAACACATTTCTGTCTTAATTCTGGATACGAACTAGCTGTTTTCTGCGTGACCTCGTAAATGCATACTCAATGTATTGCGGTCCTATGGGGGGAGGGAGTAGGCCACGGGGAATTACCGAAAACAATTGTACAGGATTTTGATTAAAATCCCATCAGAAAGGTGTTAGAATTAAGAAGTAAATGGAATATTTGTTTTTTTCCGGTGAAAGATAGAAATTTATTTTATCTATTGAGCATCATACGGTAAAATTTTCATTCGTGGCTACGCCAATCGTGAAAATACTACCGATGGTGTTCATTCGATAAAATAAATTTCATTCTTTCACCGAAAAAAAACTTCCTCTCTTTCAATTTCTCAGTTATGAAACATAGTGAAAAATTAATTGCAACTTTTGCTGCGAACATTAGACCAGTTAAATTCTGACTTGTGGCTTGTCAATCAAAAGTTCTAGAGTGGCATCACTACTAAATCAATAAAATTCTTCAATTATTTATTCCTAGCATAAAAAGGAAGACAAAGATCAAATATAGTAATTCTGCGTGTCTATCATTTAGTACGGAAATTTAAGCCCGGTTAATTATTAGACTATACCAAATCGGACACGATAACAATTACTTTATAAAAATGTACAGTACAGTTAATCCATGTCCTAGAAAAATTGTATTGCTTACATTAGAAGTAATTTATTGTCATTTTTAGCTATCTAATCTTCCATAACAAATGCCAACCCATTGGTCGAAACTTAATAAAGTGGAAAGGGTTACATAATTCCACATTTAGAAGTTTCATGCAATTAACTTTATGAAAAGATGAAAAACCTCTTACAACAAGTAATTTGGTAAAATGTATTGAAATTTATCAAACTAATAAGTTGTGATACATTTTATAATTGAGGATCGTTTCATGTAGTTTTTAATCTGGTCATATCTCCCTTTGCTAATTGTGGTAAAGATTTACAGTCAAATATCAATGCAGAATGAAAGTAATGATAATTAATTAATACCGAAAATTGAATAAATAGGCAAATGTTTACCTACAGGGATGTTTAATTGATCACAGTTAAATTTGTAAAAAGTTACGCTTTTATAAGTGGAGCAAATAAATAATCACAGCTCAATGTACTTCATGGACTAAGAAAATACATGTACATGTCTTACCTTACAATTGTGACTCAGTTTCGTACTACTATTTTAATACTTTCGTTGGCTGAAAAAAGTGGATATGTTAAATTGATACAAAACAAATACCACTCTTTACAAATGAGTAATCACATGTACAAGTAAAAACAGCTGCACCAATCTGTTGGTACCCTCAGTAATGAGGCGTAATCCACCATCTCTCTCAGCAAAACGTTCTGCTTTTAGCTTTTCCAGCATACGTAAATAGCTTGAAGGTGCATACAGCTTTAAATTCATATCTTTGCACATTGTCTCGTGTAAATATGAATTTACCTGCCTAATTGTCAGATCAGATATGAAATGATCTGTAGGCCTAAGTGGAATGTTTTATGAAATAATATAAAAATAGCTGTTTTCCTTACGATAGGTACCAACCAATTTTCCAAAATAATTATGATGGAATTTGTTAAACAATACTTTTGTGACCAATGTCATCTGTACCAACATGAAAAATGAAGTGATTGAGTTGCTTTAACTTTGCTTCTCTAGCCTGCTATCTCCTAGTCAATTTTGCAATTCCAGAAACATTTTTCTGTTGAATCACTGATGATTGTCACTTTTTTAACATCGGAGAAAAAAAGGGAATAACTGACAGGAGTAGCATGAAAACAATAATACACATAGATCTACTCTGGCTTTGTACTTTTCAAATGACAAAAAACAACCCTGGTCCATTAAATCAAACTAATGAAAACCAACCTCTTCACCACCATAATGACAAGTAAACATCATCTGAAAAGAACGAAGATAAGCGTATATATCTGTGAAAAGGGGGCTTAATGACAAAAAATTCGAATTTCACTTTTTCAGATTTTTAGTTAGTACATTCAATTCTCTCTCAGAATCTGAAAGCAAAATACCGCTAACTTATCGAAAAGTGGAAATATCGACAAAATTGTAAGCATACCCAATACAGAGGACGTCAACTTTTTAACAGACGTTGGTGACGTCGTTTTATTTTTACTCTGTTTAACATCGTTCTTTGTTACCCAAATCAATGCTGATAGTTACGCTGTACAGCAAGGGATTTCAGATGTAGTTCTTGCATAAATGACTTCATGCAAATTTGGTAAAGAAGATGCATTAACAATGCTCCAGCTTTGCCGTAATATCAAAACTTAACCCACTACATAAATACGTAGATCTAAAAAAAATAAGTAATTTTCTCGCCACAGTTACAATCAAAATATAGCAAACAAACATTTCTTTTTGTCAATAAGATCTCACCATATAGGACAGTGTAGATCTAAAATTAGACTGCTCTTTCTGTGCAGTCTGATTTTGACCTATGCTGACTGTAAAAGTGCATTGAGTAACGTCAGACAGCGGAGGGGTTAAAAATTACGTGCGGCCCCACCACAGGCTTCATTGTAACGTGAATGATTACCATCGCTGATGAAAACACAAAAATAATGCGTTACCGCAGTGCCTTTAAAAATTGTATTTTTCGTGAAAGGAGCTACATGGGACAGTATTTCATGTTATTTTGTTGATTTTGTTGCCATTCAAAGTTTGAAAACATTCTAAAGGCGGGGAAAAATTTACGGGACACATTTATGATGCACTTAAACTAATTTGTGGCTGTGGAGAGGTGATATCCTGGCAAGAGGGCGCACGAAGGGCCGAACCATTCTGAACAAGTTATCCAGACTTTCCTATGATAGTCCCCCTGGTCGAATTCCATCGGGAAAATTGTCAACGAATGAGTATCCATTGTACCGCAGAATGTTTATACAACACTCCTCCTCGTCACATCTCTTTCTATCACCACGCCTGGTTCAGCAGATGAAAATCTGAAATACTTATACTGCCTGTAGGCTAAATAAAACTCTTTGTATTGGAGTTTAACGCCATTTCAACAGCATAGGTCATATCACAGCGGCCAATGCACCTACGCAAGTGATTCCTGGCTTTCTCACACCAGTACTGACACAACCTTCTCTCCAAGCCACTGACTACAAACATACATCAGTGGTGAGAGGCGAAAAATCGCCGAAAAGAAAGTTTGCCGCAATTGAGTATCGAACTCGCATTCACCAGGACACGAGTCCGACACGCTAACCACCGAGCTACCCGGACGGGCAAATGAAAGTGAATGACAGTATTGATCAACAGCTCACGGACGGTCGAGTCCGAAGATCTTTAGCGTGACTCTGTGCTCTTTTGTGCATAGTGTAAAGCAGTACCAGACTTATCTCAACGCACAGTCTGGTATTGGATTTACACTGTCTGTTATGTTGAGATATTCTGCCGAAATCATTGTTTGGGATTTTAATCAATGGTTGGAAATTTTCATTTGATTTAAATATCATTTAAAGGGTTTTATGATAATAGACTTGATCCATTATTACTTTTGTCAACTTTCCACAAGTAGCACGCACATCATTTCTGGGCGTCGCAACTTAATTACATTGGGCAAACAGGCATTCCAAAGTTTTCCAAATATCAAATACTTGACAGCGTAAATATTTGTCAACATACAGCAGGTTATGTAGTTCTCCTAGACATAATGTTTTGTATTATCACTGTGTAAATATATGGGTGGTATATTGTCACAACCTCTTTGGGAAGTTGGCTGTAGCAATTCGAATTCGTCTGAGAAATTTGATAAATACTGGGCAACAAATTTCATTCGTCAAATCTGAAGCTGTGACTCGGACGTTTTCCCATGTTTCCATGTGTTCTTGCTACTGGACCGTTCATGTGTTGCAACAAGTTTGCCAAAACTTTTCTGCCAATGTCAAACACAACCATAAATGTTATTTTATACATGTATACATTTACTACCAAAGCTATACTCGTACAACACACGTTGTCTTTTCTTTCCTCTCATAGTTGCGTCTCGATCTTGACTGCTTTTCTTATATTTCATAATACACATATCGCGATGTGACCGTTTCATTTGTCTAATTTCTAAAATTTTCTCGTATAGAGTCTCTTTTGAAAATTGTTCAGCGCATTTTGAATGGTGTCTGCGACCATTACATTTTAAGTTTCGGATTTTCATCAATTCGTAGTCATTTATTGTATTGTCTTCTATTTCCTCATTATTATTGATTAAAAATTGTCTGCTTTGTTTGTTTGTTTGTTCGTTTGTATTGGATTTTAAAGTTATTCCAACGGCTCATGTCAAATCACAGCCGTCAGTGCACCTACGCATGTGTTTCCTGGCTTTCTCATAGCGCCGAGCCCTGGTAGCTCAGTCAGCAGGACTTGAGAACAAGAGGTCGTGGATTCGATCCCTGGCTCGGCCAATTTCTTTCCGAGGATTGATGATAGTCATTGCGACAGGATTCATTCCTCTTCCACCGCTGATCATTGTTTCGACGATGGTTATGTGGGAAAGCAGCCAGTGGCTTGGAAAGAATATTGTACGGAGTACTGGTAAAAGAAACTCCAGGAAAGCATGGATAGGTGCACTGGCCGCTGCGATATAACTGAAATAATGTTGAAAACGGCGTTAAACACCATACAATCAATCAATCAATCTTTCTCATACCAGTACTGACACGACTTTCTTTTCAAGCGGCTGACTCATTTTCTCACATGCATCAGAGAAGAGAGGCCAAAAATCGCTGGAAAGAAAGTTTGCCACAACCGGGTATAGAACCCTCAACAACCAGGTCATGAGTCAGATACGGCAACGCTAACCACTGAGCTACCCGGCCGGGATCTATGAATCTTTGCACTCGTTCCTCAACTTTTAACTCCCCTCTGTCTTAAAAATTATCAACGTCATCAGCATTTTGCATAACAGTTTGATCATCTTGGAGGTTTTAGTAATCAGCACCCTATGATATAGATGATGTGTATATCAAAGACCCCTTTAAGTGGCCTGAAATGGATTCTCCAGCTCCTGTTGATATTGAAAAATAGTCAGAGAGCTTAGGGGAAAAAAAGAAACGTTTTTCTTTTAATTTTTTGACTTACAAAGAAAAAATAAATGAAGAACCGGACATTTACATCTATCAGTTCTGTTTGAAAACGCTCTGTATCGATGTTTAGCAACTGGGTTCTTTTTTAAAATAGAATTCGCCGAGTCCGCTAGCGCAGTCGGAAGTGAAAAGGACTTGATACCAGGTGGTCTATGGCTCGAATCCTAAGCTCGGCGAGTTTCTTTCCAAGGACTGGTGATAGTCATTGCGACAGGATTCATTCATCTTCATCGCCGACCTTTTTTATTGCGGTTTTGTGGGAAAACAGTCAGTGGCTTGGGGTGAATATCGTGCAAAGTACTCAGAGTTAACGAAACTACAGGAACGCATGAAAAAGTGCTCTGGCCACAGTGACATAACTGACAGAATGTTGAAAACGACAGATAAAATCTACTAAATATTTACCTGAATATGAATTAGACCTATTGTACGAACAGAAAACAAATTGTTTTTAAAAAAGCGCATAGGCCAATATGGTCTACGCGGGCCGGCTAAACTGTACAAAGATCTATTTACAATTTAAATAATCGAACATCGTTGTGATTGATGGAGAAAAAAGTAAGAGTGACCGTTGGGACTCGATCTCAGGCAAAGCTTTTTTAAAAAATGTGGCCTTGGTGTCCGCGCCCCAGTCACCAATACATTACACGTCAGTTGTTATCCTGAGGGGATTTTATAATAATTAACGTATTTTTATACGTGGTTCTTCGGACGCGGAGAGCGGATTGGGGTGGATAAACATTTTGAAAAATTAACTTTTTTTTTTTTATCTCGCTATGGCTCATAAAAAAAAAAAAAAAAAAAAAATTCAGTGTAACACACGTTAACCAATACTGAATACTGTTTTTACATCCAAAATCAGAAGGAGGTCCATAGACCTAACTGCAAAAAAATGGCGCTCAGTATTCCGATATTTCTAAACGGCGGATAGCTGATTAAGAATAGATCTGTACCAACAGATCTACTAACCTCTATTTCAACGTCTATCTCCGATTGAAAATCGATGATTAAAATTCACAAGTAGTATGACAGTTCCCCTGTGCAAGTACTGTAAAATAGATCTAAGTTCTCGTCAAAATAGGTGATAACATTTTGAAATGAACCGCTCTCTTGAAAACCACATGTAAACAACAAAAATAATGACGTCACTTTAAACGCGATTTTCTCGACGTCATTTCAATGTCATTAAGCCCCCTTTTCACAGAGCACGGCCCATTTATATATGTTACAGTAAATCTGTGAACTAGGAATTTCATTAAAAAAAAAGGAAATTCGTGTAATGACTGTTTCACGTAGGGATTTCACGTAATATCTGATTTTTTTCAGGATTTTCGTGAAATGACTGAAAATCATGAGACCATTTTTACACAGATTTACAACAGGCCAATGATATCATTTAGGAAATGTGTGAAATGACAGCTCGTGTGATACTTAATAAATAACTCTTTATTAAAAAAACAATATATGATCCACATACTTATTGACTTGCTTAAAAATCTGGACTCAAATTGCATTTTATTGATTCAGGAAATGTGTGAAATGATATGTCCTTAAAACAGCTCGTCTGACACTCTATAAGAAACTCTTTATAACCTGCTCTATTCACATACTACATAAATGGCTTAATTTTTTTAAAACTCTTATTGTATTTTATTCTAAAGACATCTCGCACGATGCGTTAATTTGCAGTTATGAAGATACCACAAGTACATACATTAATACAAATGGATTGATTTGTTTGCAGGTGCAACGGCTTTGCAATAGTAGACGTCATAATGGTCTGACTTGTAAAAACAAAATCTAAGTATTTGACATTTTGGTAACTCACAAGTGTTATACTTATATAACAATTTAACTGATATGCTTTCTAAGTTTGTTTAACTGACATGTACATGTACTTGATAAATGGTAAATTAAAACTGTATTTTAGGTATAAAAAAACAATAGTTTTAAGTATCTTTAAGTTATATTAATGTTTAACCTTTTTTTCACATTGAGAAAAAAAAAAAAAATGAGTTTGGTCTGATTGAGCAATTTCTTCTTTTTTCCCCCTCAATATTTGAAAGATGAAAATGAAAGATATTCATGATGGCAATTAAAACTGTTAAAACATCTTAACAGAATGAAATACTTTCTAAATGTTAATTTTTTATGAAATATGTCCTTGTCAATGATCAGTTTTGATGTAGTTTGTCAAATATGTAAAAGTTCACGAAAAAAAAAAAACCCATAAAATTGTTAACAAACAAATGACAGTCTTTTAAACGCTACACAATTGTATATATTTTCAAAAGGTTATATATTTTCTTACTCTTTACCAAACAAACTCTTATTTTAGCGACCTTGGAAAGAAACTGTTGAAAAGAAATGTGGGAAAAGGAAAAAAAGGTATTTGTAACTAGTATTTTCTCCTTTTCCAGCACTGTCTTCCACCCTTTCTTTGACAAATTTTAGCGTTTGAACCTAGAAAGGAGGGATGTCCATAAGGCACTTTTTTGGGCTAGGATAGATTTTCGCCAAAATTTGCTGATTTATACTACTATGTATTGGCTTTCATTTGTTGAAGTATTAACATGCAGCGGCCATGTCTTCTATGCTATATGCTTGAGAAAAGTGGGTGGGGTAATTTGATATGATATCAGCTTGTAAGACTAAATTGCAAATATCTTCCATTTGAAGCTGCAATCAATATTCATTCATTCCATGTAGGTACTTACCCTATAAGAGGGTGTTAATGATGCAAACAATTTAAATCGTAATACTCTAGCAATGTAGTTATAATCACTTTTAAGTCGTACCTAAATTTCGCTTATTTTGTCATCTCCAACTTTGCGAAAAACCACAACATAGTTTTATTGTTGTATGGAAAACTAATATATGTTGATATTACATACTAGACATAGTAAACATTCTAAAATTATGAGGAATTTGCTCTGCTACAAACGACACTGGAGTTATCTGCCCTTGAAAAAATAAAAAATGCTATTTTTCTCATGTTCTAAAACTAAGCATATTTTCAGTATATTTCAGAGGACTAAACTCACTAAAACCTAACTTGTATAGATATTTGTCAGAAATAAGAATAGAACAAGTCATGGCATGGTGACCTTGACCTTTTTCAAGGTCGAAGTGAGACCCAGGGCTCCAATTCATGACTGATAATTCTGTTACCAGGGTTGAGTTCACAAACTTTCAGATCACAATTAAGGATTCCACATTTCGAGGATACAAGAATTTTGTAAGCCCATTGGCAACCTTCAATATTGGTGAAATGATACTGAATTATAGTTTGGTGACCTTGACCTTTTCTTCATGGTCAGAATGAGATCTAGGGCTCTATTCCAGAAATTCTTATTCTCTTCTTGTTGTCCTGCTAAATAAGTTAAATGAAACTTTCAAGCTGACAGTAAAAACCCGAGTAATGCTATTTCAAACTTGTCTATTTGAGAAAAATATCTCCGTATCGGACAGTGTAGATCAAAGATCAGACTGCACGTTCTGTGAAGTCTGATCTTGATCTACACTGTCCGCAAAAGGTCAGTGAGTCCCGTTTAGCAGTTCGGGGTTAATACATTTCATTGGATTCATTCAAATCTAAGCTATGCAGATGTTAGTCAGGATTAGGTATAAAGTGAATGTAGGCTTTGTGACCTTGACGTTTTTCAATGTCAAAGTAAGACCCACACGCTTTACTCGATGAATATAAATTCTCCCAAAGGGCTCAAACAAGTATCTCTCAAGTCAAAATACTGGTAATATACTGGGAATGAACACTGTATTAATGCATATACGATTTATTACTGGGATATGACAGCATATTATACTGACTCTCAGCTTGTTGACTTTGACATTTTGTCGATCTTATAGTTAGACCTAGAACGCCCTTTTAGTCCTATTGATAAAAAAATTTGTTTTGGCCTGATATGATTTCTATACATCTTTTGAGATATTGCCATTACATGCCTTTTCTTTGTTGAAACAGCATCAGCAATCTCTTCAGCACTGAATGTCAGATTGATGATAAGGTGAATTAGACCTTTGTTGAAAAGAAATCACGCTTTGTCAAATAGTTTGATGAAAGAAAAAGAACACCTTTTTTTTTGGGGGGGGGGGTTATAAATAGGAATATGAACACAAAGAAACCTAGAAAGTTGCTAAAGCAAGTATGCGAGACAATTATTACAAAATTCAAATATTCATTTAAACGTAAGTATACCACGACGGATAGTCTAAGGTTTCTAAACCTATCCTGAAAAATGTTTTAAAGTACCTCTAGAAGTAATCAGTATCATACTAGTCAAGTTGAATATCTTTTTTTTTTTTAAAAAAGAGATTGACTGCTGAGATCATTTGGCTACATTGAGACAGTTTGATAAACTTTGTGACTAGAACTGACTAGATAAAATAATGGAATGACCTTACATCACATATCTGAATATGCAGAGACATGTTTATGTCGTTGTGTAGGCTAAATGGCCATTACAGAAGGAAACAGAGTATATATACTACTCAAAATTTGCTAAGCACAAAATATTTCAGACATGATTTTCAACTTTGCCTGAGATAATCACATGTATATGTGTATGTACATGTATTAGTTTTTTTCTTTAATATGATTCAGTGATATAATTATATAGATGGTCCCAACTGTACATGTAATAAGTATAATAATAAGATTATGTTTTTATGACGGGGAAAATGTTCGTTTAAGCTAAGGAAATAATGAACCCAATAAGTATCATGGTCTTAAATGCTACGTTTGTCTGTTTGAATGTTTTTGTACGCATCATTTAACAATATTTATGTCATATGAGTGACAGCCCACTCTTTCATTTCTTTTGAAGAATTCACCAGTAGTACTATGCTGGGCTCTGAAGCCCTTTGCCAAAGGAACTCCCATGAAAACCCAGCGTTTTGAGTGAAAATTGAACCTATAGCCCCCATTTTTACATTAGATGTACGCAATGAGTGTAAGGTATTCAATCATCACTTCATCTTAAAAGATAAAGGAAAGGGCTTCTCATCATGATGTTAATGTTGCCCTTGGCATGCATTATGTACTGTCAAGGTTTCAAAAGTGGTCCACACCTCTGCAGTTGACAACTGCTGAAGGCTTGCTGCATTTTGTGACAGCAAGGCGGTTTCGTATTCCGCTTCAACTTGCAGTATATATACCCGTGCAAACTATCCACCCATGGTTGAACAAAAGTGGTCTTCACCAGAACAGACTCTTTTTGCTCGCAGCTAGGGTATGAGTAGGCCGTTGACCAAGCTAGGTGGACCTGAACTACACTTTACAGATGAGCCTATCTACTGCATAGACTAAAGAAACAGGCTTGCTAGGGTATGACGAATGCCGATGTTCAGATTTCGTACAGCCATCATTGCTGAACATGGCCATTATGAAGGCTGTGTAATTTTTACCCAAGGGTAAAATCAGCTGGGATTAAGTGGAATGAGCTTATCAATGTTGACCAGTGCAGACTGACTGCCCAATAGAATTTAAATGGGTTCTTGATACCCAGGAAGGACTGTATACTACTGCAGGTTATTGGATTGTTCTAATGGACGATATAGCTTCTCTGCATACTACCCATGGTGTGCAAAAGTACCTGCGAAAAGATGGTATTGCATGTCTGGAGTGGCAAATCCAATCCCCTCACCACAATCCCACAAAGCATACGTGAAATGGGCTGCAGGTCTAAATTTTAGCTTTTCAGGTCTAACCAAGAAGTATCCGGAATCATTTTGCTATTCTTGTTCAAGAATGGAGTAAAGTTCCAAAAGAATTATCAGCAATCTGACAGGGAAAAAAGAAGATTGTTTCAAGCTGTCATTAGACGGCAATATATAAGTCACATACTTTTTTAATACTAAATTGGCTTGCATAAGCAGCTTTTTGGGCAAGTTTTGAACATTACAAGTTTTATTAAAGTATCTTTTTTAAATTGCTAGTCAGCTGACATTCTAAAATCTCTGTCAAATAAAGTAAAAAAGAAAACAGGGAAACATCATATACATCATTATAGAAAATACTAATTGAATTGTGTAAGAAAATCATAACATTAATATTGCAACCATGAAGCTTATGCAATTAAATATTTTTGGTGCTTAGCAAACTTTGAGAAATATGAGAGTTGAATGACATGACGATTAAAATGATGAGTATTGAATTTCTTATATTGAAATACAATGTTGTAAAAGGGTTTTATTTGTGAAAAATAATCGTAAAATGTAAAGTATTTCTATTCGTATTTGATACGGTTGGAAATCATTACACACACAACAAGAGAATTTGAATTCCTGGAAAAGAGCTCTGGGTCTCATTGTGACTGTGTAAAAAAGGTCAAGGTCACCAAACTGTAATTCATTATCATGCCACCAATATTGAAGGTTGCCAATGGGCTTACAAAATTCTTGTATGTTGCAAAACAGCGAAATCCAAAATTGTGACTTAAAAACTTGTGAATTCAACCCCATAAGGGCATTTATCAGTCATAGAATGGATATCTGGGTCTCACTTCGACCTTGAAAAAGGTCAAGGTCACCATGCCATGACTTGTTCTATTCTTATTTCTGACAAATATCTATACAAATTAGGTTTGAGTGAGTTTAGTCCTCTGAAATATACTGGAAATATGCATAGTTTTAGAACATGAGAAAATTAGCATTTTTTACTTTTTCAAGGGCAGATAATTCCAGTGTCGTTTGTATCAGAGCAAATTCCTCATAATTTTAGAATGTCTACTATGTCTAGTATGTAATATCAACATATTGTAGTTTTCCATACAACAATAAAACTATGTTGTGGTTTTTCGCTAAGCTGGATATGACAGAGTAAGCGAAATTTAGGTACGACTTAAAAGTGATTATAACTACATTGCTAGGGTATGATGATTTTAATTGTTTGCATCATTAACACCCTCTTATAGGGTAAGTACCTACATGGAATGAATGAATATTGATTGCAGCTTCAAATGGAAGATATTTGCAATTTAGTCTTACAAGCTGATATCATATCAAATTACCCCACCCATTTTTCTCAAGCATATAGCATAGAAGACATGGCCACTGCATCTTAATACTTCACCAAATGAAAGCCAATACAAAGAAGTATAAATCATCAAATTTTAGAGAAAAATCTATCCTAGCCCAAAAAAGGGCCTTATGGACACCCCTCCTTTGTGGTCTGGTAAAGAGTTGCAAGTATTTCAGTCGTCCTTAAAATTACTTAATAATACAGAAATTTTGGGATTTATCGATTTCATACCGCCAATCAATAAAATCATGCAGCAAAAATCGTTTCAGGAATATCATGAAATGGCTGAAGATATTTTGCGATCACTTCACGAGATTCCTGAAAAATTCAGGCATTTCGAAAAACTCCTAAGTAAAACAGTCATTTCACGAATTTTCTACTTTTTTTAGGAAGTTCATGACATTCTTAGTTTCACAGATTTAGTGTAACATATGCAGGAGTTTTTTATTCAAGAATACCTTAACTACTAATCATGACCTTATCCCTCACTTTCTCAGCTACTTTTACTTTGTCATTTATTGAAAATAATACTTTGAATACGCATCTGATCTCCAATCCCCATCGAGAACCAATGTGGATATCTCCCACCATTGAAACATTGAACTTTCCAGAAGCCCCCCCCCCCCCCCACCACGCCCCCACACACACTGTCAAACAGGCAATCGAGGAGAAAGTAGCATCAGGTTCAGACCATTCTTCATAAAACATCATTGAAACACCATTGCATTGATCTTAATATAGATACCAACAAAGAACATGTTTCTTGACATATTCAGGAACTAGGTTTATACTATTATCTTCCATGTATAAAACTTTCAACCATTTTAAAATTCGAAATACGAAAATTCTTCCTGGCCTTATGTGTACATGTAGCCAAAAAATTCAACTTACCCAATAAAGACTGTATTTGTTGAATAGAAAATCTGTCCTTGTTGTAACCAGATATACAATAAGTTTTTTTTTCTTCAATTCTTGCAATCGATCTGGAGAAATTTCCGTGGTCATAGTCATTGAACTAAATCATACTCCAAGGAAAGACATAATTGTAGAAGCGAAACATGATTCATGTTTGGATTCCTCAATACCACATTTGTCTAAAACTGACTGTTCAACATTACAGAACATAAACAAACCAAGCATTACTTTTTTTTTCTGAAGCTAAATCTTTAAGATACTTTATTTCTGGAAACTGAAATTTTTACATCATACAGACTAAGGCGTTTGTGAACCTTTGAAAACAAAAGTCCAAAGACCTACGAAACCGTAAAACCGTGTCACATGATATGTGCTTCTTCCAAGAACAAGCAACTAAATTATATGTGGAAGGGCAAATAATTATGTAACTTTCAGTAAGCTCAGCGTAAATCTGTCTCAAACGTTAAAACACACCGACCTTTGTGTTCAATGATTTGAATAAAATCATCTAACTTGGGATGTATCAATTAAACTTTTAAACCAGATAAAAGTCTTTTTTTTTTGTGAAGTCACTAAACGATCTTCCCTTCGGATAACTTAATTAAGTCTGAGATTACTCTTCTTTCTGACGTATCCTTTTCGGGCAAAGAATTTAACGGAATTTTTTTTATTCCTGAATAAAATGGATTACTTCTGAAAGGGCCTATAATGGCTTTGTTAAAAACGTTATTTTCTGGATAAGATAACATGCTATCAGCAGTTTCTTCTGCTCCTCTAGGATGTTTTTAATTTTCAAAGATTTGTTTGTTTGTTTGTTTTTTATTCAGATAACTTTTCAACACCAGTAAATTTAATTGGAAACCAATAATCTACTAAGACACAAAAAATATAATATTCGTAATCAATTAGCGTAGATCTTAAGTAATTCATGTCTAAATTTACACTCACTGGTATTCTACATCTCTGTTAATTCTATTTTCCTGATGCTTTAACTGCATGAAGTGTTTTTACCAAAATGATTTTATTTCTGATCATAAAATTATTTTTGTAACATTACAAACTTGACAACCATTTGAATGTTGACATATTTTGTGTTCAACATGAACCGTATTTCAACCTGAAAATCATTGTTTTAGTTATGTTACTTTAAATAATAATAATAATATGGAGAAAATATATGTACCAAAATTTGATTTACATTTGGCTAATTTCTTTAGCCTTACTACTGTGAGCAAGGTATAGACCATTTTTCAGTTAGGTAATCTTATTTGGAAAAGAAAATGAACTTTTTGGATGCGCTAATTTTTTTCTTATCTTTCATCCAACAAGATGCGTAGATATGATTTGCAAGTGTTCCATTCCTTTGGACCACCATAAAATGATTTGTCGTGTGAGGACAATTATTTCCCTGGTAGTCGGAGCAAAACCAAACAATGCTACTTCATTCTCTTTTTCTGATTTCAAAAATTCTTGTTTTTCAACAGATATTTAGATAAAATTGCTGATTCAATATTCCTTTTTTCTCCGATTCAAATTCACGCAGACATGCAAAATTCTAGTCTGCCTTGCCTTTCTCTTTTCTGTACGTCGTCGGCAGAGATGATCTCCAACTCACCAGCAGTAAATATCCTAAGATCCAAATAATCAAATTCAATATGCTTTTTAACAAATATAAACTGTAAGTAAGCTTGAGGCCGATGCTCCGGAAAACGAACCCTTTCAGAAGCTAAAGAAATGAATACCCGATCTTAACTGCCACTTCTTTCTTTAACCAGATTCCTCTTATGACCCTAGATTTTCAACATTATGGGCGGATCATATGATATCAGACGAGACAGAAGAAAGGAGATAATCGTTCAGAGCTAATTTCTTATGTAATTACTTTTTGTAACGAACTTTTTTGTCTTAAATAATGTAACATCCATATTTTATATTTCTTTACAGCTCTTTTGTTTACCTCTATCTCTCTGTCTCTATGACTCTGACTTTTATTAGTCTTCTTTTTTAAATATGACTGTGAAATCTATCCTCATCTTTCACTTTAACCATTTCTTTCTTCATTCGCTCCATCTCTTCTTCTTCGTCTGCACGCCCTTGTTGTTATTGTTGATGTTGTTTTCCTGCCTTTGGAGGTTCCACTGAGGAAGCAAACTTCTGCTCCGACGATTCTCGTTTGCATGAAGGTGTAGCCATGGCATCTTAATTGCCTTCACTACTTCTATCTAGTCCTTCTGCCATCTTTTTATATTCTTTTTGTGATGTTGTCCTGCTCGGCTTGATGTAACTCATGTCAAGCCCTTCTCTATGCCTCGCTCATGATCAAAACTAAAGCGGTATGTAGATAAATTGAAATTTCTATGAATATTATGATATATAATATTTAGATCTATTGAGTTATTTATGAAAACCCTATTAATAAGCAATTAAAAAAATGGGGTTTATATCTTTACTGCGCCACTCGTGAAAGTATTATCGATGATGTTAACTCGATGAAATTACTTTCACAAAAAAAAAAAATATTACGATCTTTCATCGAAAAAAACAAATATTCTACTTATTTCATGCTTTTAAGTCCTTTTACAGTCCAGGGCCCAATATCTCAAAACTCTGTTTCGTAAGTTACGGTTAACTTTACGATCATTTTACGAGGACGTTACGATTTTCTTAAAGTGATCTCTCAAAACCGACCTTAACACTCTCGTAAAGGAACATTATTTACGATCATAACATTTAAAAGTGACGTCATTTCCTGAAACTGAATCGATACCGAACTCGTGACTGTCTGCGATCACAGACTGAAAACTTCCCGTTGCGTAAACTCGCAAAACCAATGTTATCTGCAACGACATCTGCGTGATTCGGTAAGTTTTAGTGTTTATGAATCGCAATTCTTTAATGGGTTAGAAATCATTGTGCGAAAAGGAGAATTTGATCATTATGAGCAATTTTTTAACTCAGTGTTTTCTAATGTCGTCTGCTGTAGAATCGTAAAATCTATGGGGCTGAGGGCTGTATGTAACTCTTACCAAAACCTCAAAGCCAATGTTATCCGCAACGACATCTGCGTGATTCGGTAAGTTTTGAGCTCACCTGAGCACGAAGTGCTCAAGGTGAGCTTTTGTGATCGTGCTGTGTCCTTCATCCGTCGTGTCTCGTCCAGGCGTCAACAATTACTTTGTGTGCACTCCAGAGGCCACATTTTACAGTCCAATACCAATGAAACTCGGTTAGAATCTGTGTCTTTATAATATCTCGGACAAATCCGAAATTGGGTCACGTCGGTTCAAATAGTAGGTCACCGAGGCAAATCTTAGAAAAACCTTGTGTGCACTCCATAGGCCACATTTTCACCCAGATACTCATGAAACCAAGTCAGAATTTTTGCCTTGATAATATCTCAGAAAAAAAATTGGGTCATGTCGGGTAAAAAGTAGGTCTCTGGGCCAAATCCTAGAAAAAAATTTGTGTGCACTCTGTAGGCCACATTTTCAGTCAGATACTCATGAAACTAAGTCAGAATTTTTGCCTTGATAATATCTCAGAAAAAATTGGGTCATGTCGGGTAAAAAGTAGGTCTCTGGGCCAAATCCTAGAAAAAATATTGTGTGCACTCTGTAGGCCACATTTTTAGTTTGATACTTATAAAACTTGGTCAGAATATGTCTTGATATCTCTGACAAGATTCAAATTGGGTCAAGTCATTTAATATAGTAGATCACTTAGGCAAACCATAGAAAAACCTTTTTTGCGCTTTAGAGGCTGCATTTTAGTCTGATATACATTGTCAAAATGGTCGTTCTGATGCTATCTGGGACAAGTTAGAAATTTGGTCAAAACAGATTCAAAAGTTGGTCACTGGGCTAAATCTCAGTCTGGAGGCCAAATTTTCAGTCTGACACTCATGAAACATCGTCAAAATGTTTATCTTGATGATATCTTGGACAAATTTGAAATTTCATCACAACAGATCAAGAAGATGGTCACCACATCGTAGAAAACCTTGTGTACAGTCTAGAGGCCTCATTTTCAGTCTGATATTCATGAATCATTGTCAAAATGTCTATCGCTGGTTCGATTCCCGGGTTCGGCCTATTTCTTTCTGAGGACTGATGATAGTCATTGCGTAAGAATTCATTCCTCTCTCACCACTGACCATTGTTTCGACGATGGTTATGTGGGAAAGCAGCCAGTGGCTTGGAAAGAATATTGTGCGGAGTACTGGTAAAGGAAACTCCAGAAAAGCGCGGATAGGTGCACAGGCCGCCGCGATATTACTGAAACGATGTTGAAAACGACCTTAAACGTCATACAACCAACCAACCAAAATGTTTGTCTTGATGATATCTCCATCAAGTTGGACAAATCAGTTGAAAAGTAGGTCACTCACAATGATATGTTTTACATCATCACAACTAGGATCTCTTTAGTTTGATCAACCCAAGATGACTTTATTCAGGTGAGCGCTTTAGAGCCAACGACCATCTTGTTTTTTGAAGTGCTCCACCAAGAACATTGTAGAGGGTAACACTTGATTCTCGGTCGAGGCGGTATTTTCTAATTAATTCCATGTCATCCATGTAATCTAAGGGATTCATTACGTTCCTAAAGTTCGCCGTGCTATATTGTTTCTTCTGTGAGGCCTGTTCACGTGTAGAAATAATGTCATTTTGAAAAATAAACCACACCACGTTTTATGCATTGCTGAAAACAGCTTACGATTGCGTTAAGGTAGCTTGGGAGTGGTCGTAGTTTAAGATCGGGTTTACGATCGGCCCTTAAGTTGCGATGTTTTGAGAGAGTCGGCAAAATGCTTACGAGGGACTTAAGGTCGGTTTACGATTATCGTAGCACTTAAAGTGCTTTGAGATATCGGCCCCAGTACAGTTGTTTTCGGTAATTCCTCCTCCACATAACAACGCATTATAATATTACGGAAAGCACGAGAAATGCAGGGTAAATGCACGTAAATTACGCCATATTTCCCTCCGGTTGAATGGCACGGGCTGTTCATCTAGGTAACTAGAGCGGGGGAACTGTTGTTTCCGCCTTCAATTGAAGAGTTAGAAAATATGAAATTGGTTTTTTTCACTGGTCGTAACCATGAAACATCAAACCATAAACCACCATTATTTCCCAATAAACTACCCAAAAGCATGAAAAAAATATAGGATATTTGGTGTTTTTTTTTCGGTGAAAGATCGAAATTTATTTCATCGAGTGAACACAATCTGTAATATTTCCACGAATGGTGCAGCTAAGAGTGAAAATATTACCGATGATGTTCACGAGATGAAATAAATTTTGATCTTTCAGCGGAAAAAAATCTATTTATTACATGCTTCTAACCCTTTTTTGGGGGACTCACACCAAAACCTAGTACTGTTCTTATCGGTAATTCCCTGTGGCGTACCCCCTCCGCATAAAAATGCATTACAATATTACGTAAGGCGCGAGAAATGTACGGTAAGTTACGTCATATTTACATCTGGTTGAGTGGCACGCGCATTTTATTTAGGTAACTAGTGCGCGGGAACTACTGTTTCCGCCTTTAATTGAAGAGTTAAAAAATAAAATCGGTATTTTTCACGGGTCGTAACCATGCAATATTGAAAAATATTTCACCGTTATTTCTCGATAAACTACCGGAAAGCATGAAATAAACGACGATATTCCTTTACCTCAGTCATCCATAGTAACGCTAAAGCATCTGAAAGAATTGAAAAAAAAAAAAAATAAGTAAATAAATAAATAAATGTGACGGTGGGGTTTAAAGAACAAACCAAATAACAATGTCTTTCTGTCTTGTCCAACTCTCTGACAGGCTGGACAAGAAGCTTACTGTCAACTACTAGTATTTAATCGGTCTTAGAATATCGGATTCAATTCAAGAATGATTGACGATAATAAGTAGCATGTATGTCGTAAACTTTATCATTTTAGGATCGCTGTAGAACGCTGAGCTGTCCTTGGAACTCTGTGGTGTTTTATGGAAATTGTTTGAAGTTCTCCGACTCGATCTTCAATGTTGATATTTCTGTAAGACTATTATTTCGTCCAGTCCACTTAGATCAACTACATGGAAAGGTCGTACAGTACGATAGCAACCTTCAAGGCGAGATCGTATCTAACCTTCAAAATCGTTTCGGGTTAAAAGAGTGTACGATTAAGAAAGCGACGGTCTTGTTGTACACAAAAAAGGCAAACAATATGACTTCATTTTTACTCGTTGACCTTTATATTCGTGTATCCCAGGAATGTTCTTTCGACTTTGTTTTCAGCAATACCCGGAGATTAGCGACACAGCCTCATAAAATGTTAGTGAGAGTTACAGACGAAGCAATCCTAATGATAGGAAATGTTTATTTTTTCCAATCCCTTAATTCCTTTGACTCGTCTCTTTATTACAAAGATGTTGTCATTACCAAGGATTATAGCCGGTTCATCTCGTTTTATGTAACAGATTTCTATATATGCCCATATCTAAAGCTTAATTTGTCAGAGTATAATTCACTTATGACCAAACTTAGGCAGAAGAGTGCGACACTTGGACATATTAATGCTACATCTCTTGTTTATGATGGTTTCTACGTTTTGTCTTATGACGCCATTGCTGTTTGTGTAGGTACATATTTCGATCTCAGTGAGCAAAATGGCATTAATAGTGCTGAGGCAACTCACTTCAAACGTATTTTTACGCTGAACGACTATAGACTACTTTCAATTATTCTATTAATATTTCACTACGTCTGTTTGGAGGAAAATGTACAAATCGAGGATATTGCATGAATGTTCATGTTACGCCTATATTGAATTTATTGAACAAGTTTTAGAAACAAGATAGAAGCGAGACTTGCCGAGTTGTAAGTTTGTGTGTGTGGCACTCCGGTAAAAGGGGGCTTAATGCATTTCCGTGATGCACTATACCAAACAAAACACCATATAATTGAGCCATGCTCTGGCAAAAGGGGGCTTAATGCATCTCCGTAATCCATCACACCGAGCAAACCATTACATACTTATGGATCGATAACAGCCACCTTTTTTAATAATCGACTAAATCATGAGGTAGACTGGTCCTTGGACATACAGAAAATTGATCAATTACGTAAAGTGTCGGCCCAGGTCAGCCTGCGCGGACTGCGCAGGCTGACCTGGGTAGATACTTTTCGCAAATGCATTAAGCCCCCTTTTCACAGAGCACGGCTCATTATTATGGTTGAAAAATCCATTTCGTTTAACGATGGATTGATCATAAGGTAGAGAAGGGTCCATGGGTTGCAGAAAATTTGCAAATATCATGGTAGCCTGCGAAAGCTGACTTGGATCCATACTGTTTGCAGATGCATTAAACCCGCTTTTTCACAGAGCATGCCATCCTCCACCTTGTGTTCTATGAAAAGAGGGCTAATGGCATCTGCGAAAAGTATTAACCCAGGTCAGCCTGTGTAATCTGTGGAGGCTGACCTGGGTCAAAGCTTTTTATTATCGGTCAAATTTCTGTATAGCAAAAGACTAGTTTACCTCTTGAATCGATCGGTTGTTACACAAAAATGGATTTTATGGATCCATAATTATGTGATAATTTGTTTCGTGTCATCCATTATTTGACGCATTTAACCCCCTTTTGGAAGAGAATGATTCATTTGTGATAACGCCACCGTTGTTATCACAATCACGACACCATACTATGTAACCATCATTTAGCTTGAAGCGGGTTGAAGATTGAATAGGAATTAAAGCTGTGGAACTCACTTTTTGCTAGCACTTTCAAGGTATTTTAAAACGTTACTACAGTCGGGTCACTTTGGGTGCAGATTTGCATATTTATGGCTTTTTAATTAATTTTTATGGCTTTTTCATGACTGTGTCGAGGGGGCACGTGACATCTTAGCATCCCCAGGTGCGTGGGGGGGGATCTATTTATAGAAATAACGCTCTGGGAGTGGAGGAACCGGAAATGTTGTGTTCATATAGGGAAAAGCAGATCATAGACGACGTGAGGGTGAGGTCAGGTATTTTTAGAAACAACGCTATGGGAGCAAGAGAACCAGAAACATTGTGTCATTATAAGGAACAGAGGGCCATAGACGACGCGAGCGTGGGTCACGTATTTATAGAAATACTGCACCGAGTTCATGAGAGCCGGAAGCGTCGTGCCCATATAAGGAAAAGCGGTAAAAAACAATGCGCATGTGGAGTCATCGTAGAGAGTAACACTGCAAATGGCGCGAAAAAAAAAAAAGGAAACGTTTTATCTATATAAGGAAAAGACCACCTAGGTCCAGACAAACTTTCGTTGGAAAGTGGCTCTAAGGAGTACATCAAAACAGGTGTCGGAAAAAAAATAAAGGTAAGATTTTTTTCTACAGTTATTTTATTTTTTGTTTTATTTGTCGAAAATCGATCGAGGGACGCATTACAATCCTAGCATTGCACTATTAGATCTGAATCTATATTTTAATCACGATCAAAGTTCTACTGAAGGAAAAAAAATAACGCAAAGCGTAAATCAAAGCGTAAGGGGTTCCCGAATGTATGAGACGCGCGCACAAGTATTGGAACAACCCGACCTTTATCTCGCGAGATCGTGTTTTGTCGAGCAAGAAAGCACTCACTCCTTATATTACGCTATTCTTGGATTGACAGGTTTTTCATCTTCTTTTACTCGACACATGACCACTTTTCTTGACTGGGGTCGAAAGACTTTCGATAGGAATATTTTCAGGTCTTGCAGCCAATGGATTCGTATTGCCTGACATTATCTGGCCGTGCTTTATATCTTGCGCGACGAAACACGATCTTGCGGGATAAAGGTAAGGGTTTTTCAAGTACTTTTCCACCTGTCTCATACATTCCGGAACCCTTTACACTTTGATTTATGCTTTGCGTTATTTTTTTTCCTTCAGTAGAGTTTTGATCGTGGTTAAAATATGGATTCAGATCTAACAGCGCAAAGCTAGGATCATAGTGTATCCCTCAATTGATTTTCGACAAATAAAAAATAAACATAGAAAAAAAAAAATCTTACCTTTATTGTCCTTCCAACACCTGTTTTGATACACTCCTCAGAGCTGCTTTCCAACGAAAGTTTTAGACCTAGGTGGTCTTTTCCTTATATCGATAAAACTTTTCTGTTTTTTTTTTTTCGCTCAATTCGCGGCGTTACTCTCTACAATTACTCCATGAGCGCGTTGTCTACGACCGCTTTTCCTTATAAGGGCATGACGTTTCCGGTTCTCTTGCTCCCATAGCATTGTTTCTATAAATACCTGACCTCATGCTTGCGTCGTCTGTGACCTGCTTTTTCCTATATGGACACAACATTTCCGGTTCTCACGATCCCAGAGTTTGTTTCTATAAATAGATGTCCCCCACGCACCTGGGGATGCTAAGATGTCACGTGCCCCCTCGACACAGTCATGAAAAAGCCATAAAAAGTAATTAAAAAGCCATACATATGCAAATTTGCACCCAAAGTGATCCAACTGTAGTAACATTTCTTTCTTGGCAAAGCTGTCTCTAGCCAAACCTTTTGTAGCGCAGTCGGTAGACAGCAGGACTTTAGACTACATGGTCGCTGGTTCCAAACCCCAGCCCGGCTTATATTTGATATAATGATGATAGTCACTGCGACAGAATTCGTTCCACTGATCATTGCTTCGACTAAGGTTATGTGGGAAAGCCGACAGTAGATTGGGAAGTCTTGGCAAAAAGAAACTAATAGATTGCTTGAATAGGTGCACTGGCCGCCATGATATAACTGAAATTACTTTTGAAAACGGGGCTAAACACCATACAGTCAAGCAAATAATAGCTTTCTCTATCGAATGAAGTCTCTTGCATGGTGTAAATTTTACAATGGAATACCTAACAGTGGGTGGAATTCGAAATGCTACTTTCATGAGTAATAATTTTCCAACTGCAAAAGCCAACGAAATTCAGATTATCTGTATCACACAATTACATCTCATAAACTATATATAGGATCTGACATGAGTTGGCGTTTGAGATAAAATTTTTATTAAACGAGTCTAAGAAAAATGTTTTTTTAAGCGAGCCTTTGGCCAACGAATGTCATATTCTTTTTATCACATAACGATATTTCACAATTATAGGCCAGATGATGCAAAACCATTTTTACATGATGCAACCGCGCTAAATGACCAAAGCTGTCGATGCGCCATAAAACAACATTTATTCTTATTCTGATGCAACGGCGGTAATATCAATAAAACCTATTCACTTCCATGAAATACGTACAAAATGATGTCAAAAAAAAAACGTCACACAATTGTGATATCAAACGTGTGTAAGATAAAATATATCACAGAAAACAAGGGAGGTTATGTATTAAAAATAAATCTATATGTAGAAAATTACATGAAAGAGACCGACTCACTTTTACCTTAGGGAAGTAGGACTTAGAATAAGCCCTAAAGAAGCTTGCGGAATTGTGCCCAGGCATTTTTATTAGTAGTCCTTTTGGGCTAAAAACTTAAACAACTAATCTTGAAACCTTTTCAATCACATTAAAAAAAATAATTTTGTTCCAAACGGAACGCCGACTTAAATATACATATCCATAGGAACACACTGACACATACCCGGAGCACGCTAAAAATTTACTTTTGTCTTTAAGTTATAGTCCTAGATTTTCTGCTCTAGACCAGTTTACATTAGGTCAAATTTTCCGGGAAACATCGTAATGTTTAGATCATTATTGTACCGTCATTTCCCGTGATTTAAATGCCTGTCGCTTCATTTGTTTAGTTTTGTTGTCAAAATCAACCGATAGCTCCAAGAAACAGCTGCTTCAACAATGACGTTGACCGTTGATGTGGAAACTCAGAAAGTCATCGGCGGAGACACTGAAAATGATACCGAAATGAGGAAAAACGTTTGCATATAAACGGCATGATGATTCAGGAATGGGAGACAGAAGACGATGAAAGAACTGCCCGGCCTTCAGTTGTGATGCCAAACAACAAGGATAGAGTTACAGACACGGACCAAAGATTGACGGTGAGAGATTTCGCCGAAACACTGATATATCCAGGATGTTCACCAGATCCTAAGAACTCAAAGCGCTTGGATCTTGGTTGTTAGAACACCCACCCTACAGCCCTGGCCTCGCTTTAGACTTTATTGTTTTTCTTAAGATAAAGAAAATGCTACGCAGCTATCACTTTGAATCATCGGATGAACTTCAAAAATTCACACAGAACGTCGTGGCAGCCTTTGATGAGACGTGGTACATTGACATTTTCAATTAATGGATTCAGATATATTGGAAATGCATTGCAGTTGGTGGCCTACTTGGGGAATACAGTTTTCCACGATCAAAATATTTTTGTGTATGCTTATACAAGAAAAAAGTGCTAGCACAATTCCGCAAACTTCCAGGACAGCCCTTGTATATAACGGGTGTTTCAGGTGAACCGCAATCATGACTTGGTTCGAAGTAAATGAGCCATGCTCTGTGCAAAGGGCGGTTAATGCATCTGCAAAACGTATCGGCCCATGTCAGCCTGCGCAGACCGCGCAGGCTTACTTGGGTCGATACTTTTTGCTATTTATAAATTTTCTTCATGTCAAAGGACCAGTCTACCTCATGATTTAGTTGGACGTTAGACAAAATGGATTTCATGGATCCATAGTTATATTTTGGCTTTCTTGGTATCATGCTTCACGGAAATGCATTAAGCCCCTTTAAACACTTTATATTATATTTCATGTGTCTATTTTTAGAAATGTTATGGGTAAAGAAATGTCGTAATTTAAGCTAGGGGGAATAACTTCCCCGTCACAGTGAATATTTTCTTCCTGCCGAAAATCTGGAACTACTTTTTTAAGTTTTTTAAGTTTTTAAGTTTTAAAAGTGGCATTCGTTGACAAAATAATCAGAGGAAATATAATATATAATTTATTTCATCAGCTTGTGGTTAATATGGGGAAATATTTGCCTCAAAAGGGAAAGGTTCGCGAAAATAACTCGTGCCTTACGGCACTCGTTATTTTCGCATACCTTTCCCTTTTTCGGCAAATATTTCCCCATATTAACCACAAGCTGATGAAATAAACTCTATTTATTGCATTTTAATTGTTTGCTCTGTTTGTATGATTTTTGATTAATGTTGAACTATAAACTTGCTGTGGTTCAACATGTAGATAGGCCATGTAATACAAAACACATTCTATTGTTCAATACATGTAGTAAACATCCAGATCAGATATCTCCCGTAAAATTCTGTAAGTCTACACTGCTTGCATACTGCACAAAAATTCAAAATTTACGCACCTTAGGTTTGTTACGGCTAGCAGGTCGCAATAAAAAGTAAAAAAGACAAACGAGATTAAATAGAGTTTATTTCATCAGCTTGTGGTTAATATGGGGAAATATTTGCCGAAAAAGGGAAAGGTATGCAAAAATAACGACTGCCGTAAGGCACGAGTTATTTTCACGTACATTTCCCTTTTGAGGCAAATATTTCCCCATGTTAACCACAAGCTGATGAAATAAATTATATATTATATTTCCTCTGATTATTTTGTCAACGAATGCCACTTTTAAAACTTAAAAACTTAAAAATCTTAAAACAGTAGTTCCAGATTTTCGGCAGGAGGAAAATATTCACTGTGACGGGGAAATAATTCCCGCCAGCTTAAATTACGACATTTCTTTACCAATAACATTTCTAAGAATAGACACATGAAATATAATATACACTCTTTACACCTTCTAGAACAGTATACCATTTTAGTATTTATTGCATTTTAATTCTTTGCTCTGTTTGTATGATTTTTAATTAATGTTGAACTATAAACTTGCTGTGGTTCAACATGTAGATAGGCCATGTAATACAATACGCATTCTATTGTTCAATACATGTAGTAAACATCCAGATCAGATATCTCCCTTAAAATTATATATGTGTCTACACTGCTTGCATACTGCACAAACATTTACGCACCTTAGGTTTGTTACGGCTAGCAGGTCGCAATAAAAAGTCAAAAAGACAAACGAAATTAATACAGCATAAGCACCTAACAGGGGCACATAACTCTTTACCAAACGAGGAGAATTTGGACTTCTCCAAAAAGAAAGAATCTTCAGATGACATATTCAATTTTACACAAATAATCGTATTCATACATGAATGGTAAAAAACATTCTGGGAAAAGGACGAAATTGTGTTTGCTAACATTTTCTTCTTTAGCCACAATTTATTCAAGCGTTTTCATCTGAAGGATAATAAAAGCACGGTATTTTTCGGTGAAGGGTTTTTTTTTTTTGCAAACAGATTGAGAAATGCGAAATTTCAATGAAAAAGCTTCAGCCTCAGGTAATGTACCTACCGAGGCACAGTAACACGTTGCCAAGGCTATCTCATTTGCATTCATTAAAGGGAAATAATTATGCTTGACATAACAGGTTTAAAACAGGCTAGCATACTTTTATTGCTCATTTACAATGTGGCTTGACTTTATTATAGGTTCCTAGATGTTAACTTAAATGAAATTTTCAAATCGATAGTAAAAAACAAAATACTGTTATTTCATAGTTATGTTGTGTGGAATAACATCTCCTTATCGGACTGTGAAGATCCAAGATCAGACTGCACGTTCTGTGCAGTCTGATCTTAATCTACACTGTCCGCAATAGGTCAGTGATTCGCGCTTAGCAGCCTTAGGGTTAACTGGTATATGATGCGTTAATGACATTATTGGTTCATGAAACATATTTTTCCTGCATTTCGAAGTACATGTACGTTTTGTGTAGCTACTCTTTATCTCTTTCATATTTATGTGAGACTGTAACTTTTAACCGAATTGCCTAGTGTCTTAATTAAGTTAATTTATACTTGCACACAATTTTACTCTACCACAAAATTTCGAGTTTTAGCGACCATAGGGGAGATAACTTTGAACACATAGTAGGACAAGAAGAAAATGCCGGTGACCCGCATTTCCTCTTTTTCCCACAATCTTAGTCTTTTATTATCCATTTACAAACAGTTTAAATATATTATACACGAAAGAATGTTGACATTCATCTCACATTCCTTCTTTTCCCCCCTTTTTTTTTTTTCTTCTTATACTTATTTCATTCATTTCTAGTTTTGTGTGAATATTTCATTGTTGTTGATGGCATGTTTTTGAATTTAGAATAAAGTGCTCTTCTGTAGATTACTGGTGTGTTGTTTTTGTCTAGCAACATTTATCAGGGACTTCTCAATTCTCGTTTTTCTAGCCGAAAATCGAACGGATTCGGCTAAGACTCGGATAATCCGTAATCGATATAGGGAACCAGCGTCTATCGGCCGATCGGATCGCCCGAGTCTTAGCCGAAACTGTACGTTTTTCGGCGATGAAAGGCGATGTTACACGAATCCCATTAGGGTAGCCTATCTTTAAACCAATTTTTTATGTTTGTTACGGTGTAAAACACACCAGTCTAGACTTAATGGTTTTTAAGGATCCACAATTTTTGGTGACTTGCTTGGTTTCATGCATCATGGAGATGCACTAACCCCCCCTTTTCACCAGTTTCTGGAATCTGCACTGCCCTTTTGATCAAAACTACCACTTGGATCTAACCTAGAGCCCATGGATAACTTATCAACTGGCTCAGCCGCTTATAAACTCTACAGCATATTGATTGATTGACTGTATGGTGTTTAGCACCGTTTTCAACATTATTTCAGTTATATTGCGGCGGCCAGTGCACCTATCCATGCTTTCCTGGATCTTCTTTTACCAGTACTCCGCACAATATTCTTTCCAAGCCTCTGGCTGCTTTCCTACTTAACCATTGTCAAAGCAATGGTCAGCGGAGGGAGAGAAATGAATCCTGTCACACTGACAATCCTCGAAAAGAAATTGGCCGAGCCGGAGATCGAACCAGCGGCTCCCTTTTCTCAAGTCCTGTGCGCTACCGACTGAGCTACCGCGGGGCTCGCCTAAAGCGTTTGGTTTGGTTTGTATTGGAGTTTAACGCCATTTTAACAGCTTAGGTCAAACCATGGCGGTCAGTGACGCACCCATGTGTTTCCTGGCTTTCTCACACCAGTCCTGACACAATATTCTTTCCAAAGCCACTGACTACTTTTCTCACATGCATCAGAGATGAGAGATGAAAAATCACCGGAAAGAAATTTCGCTGCAACCGGGTGTCGAGCCCGCAACCTCCAGGTCACGAGTCAGATACGCTAACAACTGAACTACCCGGCCTGGTCCCTAAAGCGTACTGATAGATATACTGTAAAGTTGTCTACGTTCATCCTCAGATTGATACTTTTACGACACAATCATGAGTTTTAACGGCCCTGAAGAAAGGAGGCTTTTGAAAACATTGTGGGAAAAGGAGGAAACGCTGGTAACCAGCGTTTTCTCCTTTTCCCACAATATTGTCTACCTCATCAATAACAAATTTCATCATTTGAGCCAAATTTAGATTGTCACATTCAAATGCTTTGAATTCCGACTACTCTAAAATTCTGTTGTTTGGCAAAGAGTTAAACTCTTGATGATGGAGTCAGTCAGTCACTTAAGCTCTGTACACACAGTAAGATTAACCTCAGAGAGTTCTGAATCTTAGACAAATCTTATTATTATACTGCAAAGAAATTTCTCGTGATCTGATTGGATAATATGCCCCGAACATATATATCATGTACGCTGGCAAAACCAACGTAAAAGCAGTTTCCCTTTCGGGAGCACCGTATACATGACTACACTTTCAACACAACATCCAAAATGGCGGCGTCGATCAAGATTAACATCAAGATTATGCGCCAAACTGCACGTTTTAGCATGTTTTACCAAGGTTTCAGTGACGTCAATTCCCAGTGACGTCAGTTTTCATTGATTTGGGGCACTCAGAAGGGAAATCCTACTTCGTCAGCGTACTCAATTTTTGAAACTAAAAACAGGTAAAATTCGCTTAACACACTTTGGAATGGTAAAACTTTGCAGTATAATAAATTCGTTGTACGGTCAGGTGGCAGAGGACTTGGAAACTTGTTCACGGCTATGGTACTCGCCTTCGGCTCGGGGCGACATGATTCACCACAGCCGTGAACAAGTTTCCAAGTCCCCTGCCACCTGACCGTACAACTAATACTGTCTGTACATCCCTAATACATGTACTATAAAGATTTTCTGGACTTTAATGAAACTGTATTAAGGCCGGTACACACAATAAGATTTGTCTCATGAAATAAATCTCAGAGATTTTTGTATCGTAATACACTTCTGTACACACACTGATACAAATCTTATGATACTCTCCTTACCTGTCGGGTTTTCTCGCTAGAATTATGCTTATGTGTAGATCTAGTGTCAAAATGGTGCTTACAGAGGATGATGAAGTGATAATGGCATTATGCATGATAATTATCGCTATTGCGTCGGAACACTTCCTCTCCATGCCATAGTTCTAGAAGTCTTTAAATGTCCTTGTTGGAAAATACATTGTCTGCCAGGAAAGTGGCTTAATCAACGTGTATAAACTTTACACATCACCAAAACTACAGGTAACTCACCTTCCAGAAAATGCTAAGCTGTGATTAGTTAATACTCCGATACAAATCTTAGGAAATAGAGCATTGCTCCAAACCTAATACAGTTTCATGAAACTCCAGAAAATCTTACAATACATGTCTTATGGATGTACAGACAGTAAGATTTGTCTCGGATACAAAAATCTCTGAGATTAATTTAACTGTGTGTATCGGTCTTTAGGTTTAGAGCAACGCTCTATTTCCCAAGACTTGTATCAGAGTATTATTCAATCACAGCTTAGCATTTCCTGCAAGGTGAGTTACCTGTAGATTTGTTGATGATGTAAAGTGTATGCACATAGAGTAAGCCACTTTCCTGATTCACAAAATTGGCAGGTAATGTATTTTCCATGTACTGGTCCAGCATTCTCACACAAGGAATGGTCCTTCCAAGTTTTCCAACGCAATAGCAATAATTATCATGCATAATGCTATGATCACTTTATCTTGCTCTGTAAGCACCATTTTGACACTAGATCTACACATAAGCATAATTCTGGCAGGGACACCCGACAGGTAAGAAGAGTATCATAAGATATGTATTTGTGTGTGTACAAAAGTGTATCGTGATACAAAAATCTCTGAAGTTAATTTCATGAGTCAAATCTTGCTGTGTGTACCGGCCTTTCACCCTAAACATTATCCCGTGAACAAGTGGGCCATATTGGTCCTATAATTATTCCCTTGCCTGACAGGTAAAACAGTCATACTTGGCATAGACGGAGATATTAATCCGTAAGAAGCCTGGGCCCGATTTCACAAAAATAAATAAATAAATAAACTTTAGTCTCTTTTTTACTCAGGTCCAACAACAGTCTCAGATTCTGACTTAGTTGAGTTCGTTATTTGAGACGCATTTCACTAACATTTACCCTTTACCACACAATGACGCCTTTTAACGCCCCTGAAGAAGAGGCCTTTTGAAAACATTGAAAACATTTCCACATAAATTGTTTTAGTCTATGTTTTCATTAATTGAGAAGCCATACTGGGAGGGGTTTTCTATTACGTTTTCAGGTGGTAAGCAAGTGTAGAACACTTTTGAAAACATTATTAATATTCATGAACCTTTTCCACATAAATTGGATTTGTCAATGTTTTCATTAATTTGGAAGCCATGCTGAGTGTGGGTTCATATTATGTTTTCAGGTGGTCATTTGCCGAGGATTATTCAATGTACATGTACCAATGAATGTTAAAGCAGGGACTTTGTGTCTATGTGACTTAGTGTCCGAGGATGAGCTGAAAACCATTGTGTCTTCCTTAGTGAAAAATTTTCATGTGAACTGTGTGTTCTTCCTCCAGTGATACAAGATAGTCCACTCAATATACAATAAAACACATCTAAGTGGTCCCCCACTGCCTAAATTTGGAAATTTGAAGCAAATCTAAATTATATACTACTAAGCCCTCTTAGCTCCATGAAACAGTACAACAAAAGTCCTACTGCAAAATTTCATATAAGACTAATTTTGACTACTACTACCCGGAAGCACTCTCACACTGGTGCGACACCATACACACTACTGACTGTTTTATGATGTAGTTTGAACATCAAGGGAGATGAGAAGTACAGTTATTTACATGCAAACAGGAGTTACGTGCCTTCGATTATTTTTTAGCTATGTATTAGCCTGTTTCAAATTAAGGTAATAAACCAAGCAGTCATGTTCTTTGACGTATACAAACGATATAATCATGCTCTTAGAAATGGTTATTTAACGCATTTGCCCGACGTCAAAACTGACGTCACTGAGAACTGACGTCACTGGACCCTCGGTAAAACGTGCAGTTTGGTGCTTGAACTTGATGTCACTGCGACAGATATTCGACTTATTTTTATTTAAACATTGATTTCAACAACTTCAAGGCAAGTAATGATGCATTATGATGATTTGTTGGAACAAGTAAAGGAACACTAGTTCCCTCAAACGACCGTTAGGTTATTTTTTAACGTTACTACGTTTGAGTTTTGACACTTCACAATTTGCTTACCCGACGAAGGAGTGGCTCGTTTTAACCCAGTGTATTTGTTTTAGAATGATAATATATATAACTATATTCATTTTTTCCCCAAAAATAATCCATTTTTTCAGCTTTAAAAATAATGAAAGCCATCAAAGAAAACTAGTAATAATACTGTGCAGGCTACTCAGTATGTTTGTCTTACGGGCGGCTCGTATCGATCAACGCCGCCATTTTGGATGTTGTGTTGAAAGTGCAGTTATGTGGAAAATGCTTTTACGTGGATTTTGCAAGTGTACAGGAATATATGTTCGGAGCATATTATCCAATCAGATCGCGAGAAATTTCTTTGCAGTATAATAATTGGTTATGTATGTCATAGTGGTTTTGGGCTTTTAATCTCAAAGGTCTGATTTCGATTCACCCCGACAACAGGTCTCTATGGGCTGGGACTGCAGAGCTCCGGCCTGATACATGTAAAACCCAGGAAAGACACGATTAAAAGGTCTGCCGCCATAATATCATCTTTTGCTAAAACGATAGGATTTCCTCTTTTTAAACTATGTTTTCCTTTCCCTTAAAAAACACATTTACTTTGTTCTTTGTAAATTTGGTCGGTCTAAACAGTTCACTAGCTTACAAATTGATGGTTGCACAATGAATGAGATTGATATGTAAAGACATTGTAACAGTTATGATCAGAATGTAAATAAACCACAGATTAAGGTTAAATTATTCAAAGAGAAAAATGTCATGGAATGGCTGTAATATTGGTAGCAGAAACAAGGTAGGACAGATTGAACCTCGGTTTTTGTCGGAAAGATCAAAGTCCTTATGGTAGTAGCAACAGCAATATCATCAGTATGTTCGATTGTAACGACACTGACAATGGTGATGACGGCAATGTATCAGTACAACAACGAAAGGCAACGAATATCAAATGACCAGTTCTCGCTCCTTATGTTACCAATTTAAGATTGATTATTTGATTCAATGGTGTTTTACGCCGCTTTGAACATTATTTCGGTTATATCACGGCCACAGTTTACATATTCATGTTTTTCCCGTGTTTCACCAGTACTAGGCAGGAACTCTGAAGTATCTTGCCCAAGGACACACCCACGAAAAACCCAATGGATCCAGTGCAGCTCGAACCCGGGGCCTCCAGGTCACGAGTCCTACACTTCACCACTGCGCCATGCAGGACCCCTTGTAATTTTAGAGGTATACCCTAATGAACTTAGAATTCTAGCCGGCAGTTTCAAAGACTTAGACCTCTTAGTACTGAATTCAACGCAAGGTTCATTTTCACTAAAGAATCACAAAGGTCTTCTCTTTAAAACTGCTTGTGCTTCAAATAAAATTTGTTTTGCTAAGTCATCCATGATTAATCAAAACGCGAATTAAGAGAGAGTCAAGCTTGGTATTTTCTTGTTCAGAATCTAGAACGTAGTGATGAAGTCAGTGCGAGAGTGGTGCACATTTCACAAAGCTGTTACACTGGCGCCCACGTAAGAAGCAAACTTAGTTGAGAAAAAGAGTATTAGTACTTGAAAGATTCATGGGCGAGTCTTCATATGGTGGGAAAATATGCAGTATAATGGCATCCCACAGATAGATAAAAATGTATGGCTTCTGTTTGTACGAGCATATCTGTAGAGCAAGACAATTGTCGTCTGCAAACGCTTTGAGTTTGGACCAGTTGAAAATTTTGATGTTCGGCTCAGTGTTAACCCTTTTTTTGTGTGAATTAGAAGCCGGCTACAATTAGTCAGTCTGTATTGGTTGTCACCACTTTGATGTCCGTTACAGAAAATGCATTCATATGCTAGGCACAAACTCACAGAACATTATTTAACACCATTTTTAATCTAAATCTCAATAATTTGCCACGTTTGAAAGTAACGCAATTTCTGAGTTGCTAAAGCAAATGGTTTCGCATATCAGAATCCTCGTTACTTTCTAAATCTAGAATTAGATCTAGCGTTCGAAGGCAATTTAGCGTAGTTTATCGGCTTCTGGTAGGCTCGCAACGATGCTCAAGTAATTATCAACTTATAACCATTTAAGAATTTGTAGGCTTTTTTGTATGGTGTTTAGCGGTGTTTTCAACATTATTTCAAGGCCCATTCTAAAATAATAAGTGATGTCTGATCATCAATCGATTCGTTTTAATATCCATGTGGTTATTTGATAAGATAAAGGGTAAGAGAAATTAATAAGGTTATCGAAAATCAAAATGAAAAGTTTCATAACCGGTCTAATTAAGATTCACGCCCTGTCGTGTCAATATAATCAAGCCTTCTCATGGAGTATAATTCCTTTGATATTGTTTATAATTACGAACCCTTGCTTTCCATCGTCGCTTGTCCGATCTACGACATACTAAATAGACAGTTCCTAATTGAAAGAAGTATAAAGTCGAAGATAAATTATTTTCCTGTACTGAAATATTTTTTTGTCCTTTAACATGAACAAAACCATTGTACAATACTTGTATAAGGCTGCATTTTGAGAAACAAAAACAAATATCATTAAAAATTCACCCTCAACTTGTCACACATTGAAATGTCTAGGATAGATGAGCAGCAATGGCGTCTCTGACTTAGCTTATCACTCTAAACATGGATTCCCAGGTTGGGATATCGTAAGCTTTAAGGAGTTTTTTTCAGACATTTTTATATCGTCTATTTTCCTTTTTCTCAACTTTCTTTTTGTAATCCGACAAAATAATTTATTTCTAAAATGGTTCGTGCTTTCAATGTGTTGAGTTCTGTGAAAAAACCTAACTATTTCATAATAACTCTTCTGACTAATATTGCAAATTAACACGTATATAAGTTGTATCATGTTCAAATTAATTATCTACTGAAACTGTCAATATCACATTTACTCTTCCATTAATTTGATGACGTAAGACTCCGGCGATTGACATGTCTAGATTAATATTTCAGTCTGAATTGTTTCAAAGTCAAATGGAATTAGGTTAAAAGTTAAAATATCCTAGGTAACACCTATTCGGAGACTTTAAAATAAAATACACTGTTTTACTGGACAGCCAGATACACACACACAAAAAAAAATAATAATAATAATTCTTGATTCTATTAGAGATGGGAAAACATATAGCTAAAATCAAGTAAGAATTCCAGAATTTTCTAAATTTGAAAGTAACGAAACTTAAGATTGGCTAAACAATTTGATTTAGCCAATCAAAGTTTGTGTTACTTTCAAATTTAAAAATCTTGGAGAATAAGACAATGAATATTCATAACAATGGTTGGTGAATACGGACCCTGGTATTTTCATGTAAACAACTAAGAAAAATCAGTAAGTAAAAAGATCATGTGACCCAAGATCGCTAATCTGAGCCTTTGATTCTTTAAGAGATTAAAAATAATATGCGAATTTAAAAAAAAACAAGATTTCATTGGACCTACTCGATGACTGCTTTTAATCAACATGATACAGAAAATGTTACATTGAACGAACATCAAATGTACATGTATGTAAGCATCGATTTTTATTTAACAAAGTGAACTATTTTTATTTAATATTACGCATATCCAAGTCCGTCATTGCTGTCATCAATCTATATTTTTTGATAATGTTTGGTGAGCATTAAATTGACAAAGTGCTTTTTAGAGTGCATACAAGGTTTTCTGTGGTTTTGTCTGCTGACCCTCTCTTTGATTCGAGATAATTTTCAAACCCGTCCAAGACATTTACAAAATTAAAGTTCTAAACAATCAACACAGGACGGAACAATGTGGCATCTACAGTGCTCACAAGGTTTGTCTTTTGGTTTAAAGATTCACGGTAGTGACCTACTTTTTTTTATAAAAAAAAACATGGCCCAGTTTCAAAGTCTGGGATAGTATTAAGATAAATAATCTAACAATTGTTTTTGGCAAACTGGACTGAACTTGAAAATGTGCCTATAGAATGCACAATAGAATTTCTAAGATTTGGCTACAATATTAACTAGTCTTATATAAAGCTTATCCATTTTCAAAATTGTCTGTCATATTTTCAAGATAAAGAAATAAGTAAAGAATCTAGAATGGAATAAAAAGTGTTGCCCCTTAATTTTAGAAAAGGTTTATCTATGATTTGACACACATAGCTCCTTTTTGGCCAAATTTAATTTTTTAACATGTAATAGATTCGAACACGACACTTTCTGGTCAAGTTTAATGCTCAATCAAAATGTGGCCTGTAGCGTGCACACTGCGGTTATTATTGGCATTATAATTCTTTATCAATTCAATATTGTGATCCCCTTCGTGACCAGAAGTTCCTAATCTTTAAACGTCCCTCTCCCCCGATGTACATGTAATTAAGGCAAATACTCCGAATAATGTGACATTTAAATGACAGGCGGTGTTCGATGCACAACGCACGACGGCCAAAGGACAGAGCACAGTCACAAAAGCTCAACTTGAGCACTTCGTGCCCAGGTGAGCTTTAAATGTATGAAAATGCCTAAATGGCTGCTCTTTGCATCGACAACTTGACACCTTGTTCTAAACGTTGTGTTGTTTATCACGAATGAATCTGTTATAAAACCTGTCATTAGTTATCATTCCAACTTGCAATCTGTACACCAGACGTTTGATTAAATACAGAAACAATGCAAAAGTTCTGAACAAGAATATACACAGGAAAATTAGGCAAGAAGAGGCACTGCCATAGACACGAATATCTACCTGACCTCACATGGAATAATTATTTGATCGGTAAAACGTCATTGATATTGAGCTGTACAGAGTTATCTAAATGGTTTGTTAACAGATCTGGAATAGTGACGCAGGAAGAACACTGAACACAAGTAGGTAAGTTTGTTTTTCCCTACAAATAGGCTTTTATTAAATATGAAAACATTCTTGATAATAAAACAAATGATGCATAATGATCCTTTTTAGACAATAATGCAGTGCCTGTAGATAATGCTGGTAACTTTTTTTTTTTTTTTTTCCTGTCAGAAAAAGGTTATATTTATCGTATTTCAATATGGCTTGCATCACGCGAAAAGGGGCATCTCGGAGATTTGCGTAAAGTGTCGTCTCGGATCAGCCTGCGCAGTCCGCGCAGGCTAATCCGAGACGACACTTTACGACTATATTAGAGTTTTTTTTTTTACTTTATTAGCCACGTATATTGGATAGGGGAGGTCATCAATCATTTTGTTTAATCTTATCTTGCTAACTAAAAGTCTAAAACAGTCTATTTTCTCTATTTGAAGTTTTTTTTTTTTTTTTTCTAATGCGAATAAAAGTGTACTATATCGAAATTTGTGACTTTGCGAACAGTGCAGATCAAGATTTGAGTGTACTGATGTGTAGACTAATTTTGGATTTCACTGTTCGCTATGATGACAATTTGCAGGATAAAAGTTAATCAAATACATGAACTATTCAGAGATCCAGATAAGGTTATGTGGTTCAATCTTATGTGCAGCCCTAGGTTGTGAGTGATTTGACAATTGTCTTTGACATACTATTTTGAGACAGTCTGAAACTGAAGGAACCTGCAGACGACAATTCCGAGCTAGCTGAAATATGATTGTAAATTGTTGATTTTATGGGAAAAAAAAAAAAAAAAAACAGTGCGGAAAAGTGTGAAATTAATCTTTATGAGCAATTTCTCCCCTTTCCACAATGTTCTTCCTTTTTTCTTATTATTATTATACTCTTTTTTTTTCCATTGGGTTAAATAGAGTAGAAGGGGAGAGTGTCAAACAACGGCCTGTTTAGTTCACCGAATCTGGATCAATGAATAATTAGCAGAGACTAATAAAGTTTTACAAAGCTATGGAGGAAAAAAAGGTGAATAAATAAAAGAAGGAGGAAAACAGGAATGACTTATTAAATAATAGCAAAAATGGAATATGCATCAATGCATTTTATATCAAGAGTGGTTTTGAATAATATGTCTTATAATTGACCATCTCTCTAAATCAGACTTAGAGGATTTTGTTTCTTTGCAAATGGTCCAAGCCAAATATAAACTATTTTGAAGGCCATAAACTGTCGGTATTTTAGATTTAGATTTACAAGAAGCGACATATCTTTTGACATACAGAAAGAGTGTGTATAAATTATCATTATTATTGAATGTACCAATTAGAACGTTGACACTATTTATGTCTGTGTTTTGATGGGTCTACTTCTCTTATTTTTGATTCTAAATACTGAAAAAGGGTTTTCACCTTTTCACATTCGTAAAATAGATGAAGCAGACTTTCTTCACTAGTATTGCAAAAACAGCATAGGTTACTTGGGACAATGTTCATTTTGTTTAATAGGGAGTTAGTGGGGAAAAATCTATGAACTATTTTTATTTGCATCCATTGGGTATACGAATCGTTTGTATTTCTAAAAATATTATTATAAATGTCTTTCCAATCAAAGTTTTGAGTAGGGAACAAAGATTCCCATTTCTTTTGACTAGTAGGAATTTCATTGTTATCAATAAGTGCTTTATAAATTGTTTTGTTAGGTTTTTTATTTATCAAAATTTCATTTAAATAGCTATTAATACAGGGATTGGCATAGTTTAAAATCAAATTTTCATCATTATTAGTATCAACCTTTTTAAAAAATTTTGGATAGTGTTTATCAGACCATAATACCTCAAATAGTTAATTTTTTTACCTAAAATCGTCTCTATAGACTTTAAGCCAATGAATTTCCCATTGTTATCCATTAAATCTCGGACATTTCTAAATCCTCTATCGTATAAATCTTTGACAAAGATGACTTTTGAGTCTATTGTAAAATTTTCGTTGTAGAACAAAGGCATATTTAATATCAAGTCCCAAGAGTCAATTTTAATTTTTGTCATATATTCTATGTATGATTTAAGTACGTCTCTCCAGAAATCGTTTTTTATTACTTTAGAGATGAGTTCGGAATAAGCTTTTCCTAAGTTTATTATTTTTCGTACGTCCATCATGTCATATACTAGTTGATAGCATTTATTAGGTTTACAATTTATTAGGTTTTTAAGCCATTTTAATTTCATGCTAGCGTTAAAGCTTTTGATATCTATCATTTTCATACCACCTTCATCATAGTTTTTAATAAAAACAGATTTTTTTTTATTTTTGCCCTTCCATCCCATACAAAGTTGTATAGTAAATCGTTTAAACGTTTTATGAAATCTGTTTTCGGAGAAGGGAGACTAATAAATAAATGCGTTAAAAGTGGAACAAGAAGTGATTTTACAACAGTTATTCTACCAATAGGTGTAAGTTTTCTTCTTTTCCAGTATGCTATACATTTTGAAATATTTTTAAGTTTTGGTTCATAATTTAAATCTATCATCTTATGAAGATTAATATCAAAAGTTAATCCAAGTAGCACAAATTGAGTTTCACCCCAATTTAATTTCCATTTAGTTTTTATCGAATATGCACTATATTTACGTGATCCTATCCAAATCAACTTTGTTTTATCAAAATTGCACTTTAATCCAGAGATAGCATAGAACTTGTCCAGTACTTCTAAAACGCTATTTAATGATTTTTCCGAGCCGTCTAGTAATAATGTAGTGTCATCAGCGAATTGGCTTATGAGATATTCAGTTTCTTTCACCCTTATACCTTTAATATTTTTGCTTTGTCTAATTTTAATGCTTAAGATTTCAGAGCATAGGATGAAGATATATGAAGAAATAGGGTCTCCCTGACGGCAGCCCCTCTTTACCGTAAAGACATCTGATAGAAAACCATTTAACTGCACACTTACTTGTGTATTATACAAAAATAATTTTATCCATTTTTTGAGTATAGGACCAAATCCAAAAAAGTCAAATGTTTTTAAGATAAAGTCAAACGATAACGAGTCAAAGGCTTTTTCAAAATCTAGTAGCATTAATAGGCCAGGTATGTTATTGTCTTCACAGTATTTCATTATGTCATAGATTAGACGGGTATTTTCTCCTATAAAGCGATCCTTAAGGAAACCTGTTTGGTCACTTGAAATTAAATTGTCTAATACAGTTTTTAGTCGATTTGCTATTGTTCCAGACGCTATTTTATATAAAACATTCAATAAGGTTATCGGTCTCCAATTTTTTAAGAACTTTTTCGGTTTATTATCTTTTGGGATGCATGTTATGATTCCCGATTTTATAGAGCTAGAAAAAGAGTCGTTCAATAGGGCGTAATTTAGAGATCTAACGACAAAATGTCCAATCTTAGGCCAAAAGACCTTAAAGAAGTTTGCTGAGAAGCCATCAGGACCTGGGCTTTTGTCATTTGACATTTGTTTTAAAGTCAAGGATACCTCTTGATAATTTAAAAGACCTTCTAGACTTTTTGACTCGACATAATCTAACTTATTTACTGTGTAATTAAGTAAAAAATCAGTTATACTAAAATCATCTGGTGACTACTAGATGGCTTTTATTATCAATACAACAGCACAAGTAAAGACGACAATATTCATGTTTTTAGATCCAATGCAAAATGATTTAGATATAGACCTACTTCCGTCTCAAAAATCACAGCACAATTCACTGAGATGAAATTACCGAAAAAAATCCGGCTCTGGACAGTCTGTCATTATTTAGCTTCGACATACACATGCGTACTTGTACAAAATCGTTGAGTAATATTTTCACATGGATAATTTCGTAGAAAATGATCCTTTATTGTCTTAGACAACGTTGAATTTTGCTTGTTTGCCCCAAAGTATTGCTTATCTTAAATTACTGTTAAATGGACCTTTATTACATATAGTTTTATAGAAGTTTATTTCAGCTATTTGATCGTGTTCCCGTTTAGTAACATGGAGCAGATAATTATGATTTTTGCACCATTTTACATGATATTTTACAGGTTTTCGCCCCTTTTCGCAACATCATTGTACACTTAAGCTAAAAACAATAAAATGTGGAAACTCCAGATCTTGCTCATGTTTGTAAGCATTAGCCAATATGCACAAACTAACCTCATAGATGATTTGAGACAAATGTGTCCGTATAATGATCTGTGTACTGTTGGAAAGTTGTTAACATTCAACAACTCCCGTGATTATTTACCATGCTGTTCGAACTGTTTTTGTGACGAACATTGCAAAAAATTCCATGACTGTTGCCCGGATGTAGAAGGAGGGGTAGTGATGTCGCCTGGAACGCAATGTACCACAACCACTGTTAATAATCCTGCTATTCAGAATCTTCCCGATGGAGTTGCAGAAAAATCATTTATTTCCTTACGAATGACATCAAATTGTCCAAAACATTTCAACGGAAGTATTACAACTGTAAGGATGTGTGCAGAAAGCTTTGAGAAATACCCATCTTCTGAGGACATGGTGATTGTGTCCAATCGCTACCACCATGATGACATTTACAAAAACAAACATTGTGCCTCTTGTAACGGTGTACAGGAAACAACAAGGTAACACTTCTTTCAGAGAGAGAGAGAGAGTCATAAAGCGTCTGTGTCTAGTCCTATGTGAGATATATAGGATCTGACATGAATTTGCGCTTCAGATAAAATTTTATTAAACTAGTCTAGGAAGTCTAGGAAAAATGTTATTCTAACATGACACGTGAGTTCGGCTATATAAACACATTTCAGCTTGAGTGTGGTAAAGTCGAAGTCATTCTACAGTAAGTCGCCCGTGGCTGTTCTATGTCTCCGCCCTCAGTTACTTTATCAATGAAAATCAATTGACGAAAGTTTATACTAATTGGCCGCTACACGACCAAGGAGGACGGAAAAACTCATTTACTGTTTTTGATAAAAATTGACAATGATGAAACTATTTAAAATGTTACCAGTAAACATGTTAAAATAAAGTGTTTTTTCATTTGAAGATTAAAATCAAAATTGGCCGGTGTTGCATTGGAAATGGGATTTGGAGTGGATGGGGTAATATTCAGCATTTGAAGCGACTGCGATAATGCTTGACGATACATTCATTCTTCTTTGTCGTTTGAATGGATGAAAATAAAATAGAAAGCTGGGCAAGCTTTTTTTGTTGTTGTTGTGTTAAATGACTAGGGTTTTATCGAAATTTTGATTTTTTACCGACTTGTCAGTGGGGTTTTATTTTAGTTAGTAACTGGAACAGCGGTGGTTTATTCAAGGGAATTAACCTGCATCCGCTTTGTTTACTAAATATGAATTTGTTTTCCTTTGATCAAGAGTTGGTCATGTAAGAATCGAAATAATCTTCTTTCTATCGCAGTTTATCGTTCAATAAATCATGGTAGTGAGTTATGAGGCGCAATGAATAAACCACTCATGCTATCGCCCTCGCTGTTTATTTGTTGTGCCTCATAACTCACAAACGTGGTTTATTGAACGATAAACCACGAAGAAAAGAAGATTATGTCTTAATTAAGGCGAGCCTTTGGCGAGCTTAATAACATTTTTTCTAGATGAGTTTAATAAAATTCTATCTCAAACGCCAACGAATGTCAGATTCTTTTTATCACATAACAATACTTCACAAATTATAGATCACAAGGTGAAAACCATGTATAGATGCAAGCGCGGTAATTTCCATAAAACCCACTCACTTCTATAAAATACGTGCAAAGTGACATCAAAAAAGACGTCACACAATTGTGGTATCAAACGTGTATTAGATAAGAAATTTCGTGATAGGTATATTACACTGAAAACAAGGGAAGTTATATGATAAAAACATTAAAGTGTGACAGTACATCGCCGGCCCCCGGAAGTTCTGTGTATAACCCTTTCAAAACTACAACACCATGGCGCGAGTAAAGGTGTCAAATTTTGTCCGGGAGACAATCAACGGGGTCCGTATCCACCAACCATTCTTAAGAACGTTCTTAGTCTTATGTAAAACTAGTCTTATCCAAAACTCTCTGACTTTGAAAGTAAAACAGCTTCTGATTGGCTAAACCATTTGGTTCAGCCAATCAGAAGTTATGTTACTTTTAAATGCAGAAAATCGTGGAGGATAACACAGAGAATATTCCTGCTAGGCGAATACGGACCAGGAAGTAATAAGTATTACAGGTGTTGGTGTACATCGTAGACTTCCGAAATTTCCACATATTGGCACAATTATCGGGAATGTAGAGTTTTTATGAGCAGTGCTATGAAAAACGGTATTAAATACATCTCCGTGGGGCATGAAACCTAGCAGTTTATAAGCTAATCATAGATCCATAAAATAAGCTTTGTCTGACAATCGTCTGAATCATAAAGTAGACTGATTCTGCGACATAAAAAAAATGACCAACAGCAAAAACTTTCGGCTCAGGTCAACCTGCGAGGACGGACCTAGATCGAAACTTTGTGCAGATGCGTTAAGCCCCCTTTTCACAGAGCATGTAAACTGTTGTTTCTCAATAAAAGTGTAATTATCCTTTGTAATTAAACTTGACAAATAGTTCACACAAGTACTTCAGATTGAACCGTCTTTTATTGCTCACCCTATTCATATATTCTTACGAACAAAGTCCGTAACAAAGAAACAAATGAACAAATGCGTATCAGAAATACAGGGACCGGGCAGGATTCGAACCTAGAACGCCCGAACGAAAGGCCAACTCCATAACTACTGAGCTAAAGAGAATTCTCCCTAACGCAGTTGTTAGGTATTGTGTTTAAATCGGGATGAAGCCATGCATGAAGCAATGGTCTCCCGTAACACACCCCCTCTTAAAGAGGCCCTTATACTCATTTTAAGCCAGTTTTAACTCATGTTGTCTTTATTTTATCAAAATATAGTCATTTTTATATCCTCATGCCGAATATTGCGCCTGGCGGTTGCAAGGTTGCTTAGATTACGGACGATAGAAAATGCATTTCGCTGACTTGCGGCCTTCCATGTAAACACACTCGTCGTTTCCGGTTTTTGAATCGAAGATTTTCGATATATCCGTGATACACTCGGGTAGATTCGTATGATGATCATGCATTCTGTAACGTGACTATAGGCCTATTTGACCTTCGCCCTGCGTCTAATGAGGTAAACAAAGGAAAATGGAGGCTTCTCTGTTGCAGCCTCGATTTTCAGACGGAGGTCGCGGCCTATATGCAAATTACACCGTATCCGATTCTAGGCGGAAACCAACGATAAATTTCCGTGACGCACCGCCATTGTTTACAGCTTCGATCGTCAGCCAGTTTTCTTCTGACCAATGTTCGGTTTCTAATACAAATCTCCGTGTTTCTTTTTTTCAATTACACCATATATCTCAGTAATTTATCCATGTTTACACAAAGGGCTGATTTCTGTACCATTCTAAATTGTTTGAAATTTAACAGCGTTTTTGCTCACCGGCTGTAGACGGGCATCTTTAAAGTCATCAATTATTGATGACTCAAAGCCTTATTAGGCAGAAAGTCCGTTTTTGGACAACAAATTGGATTACCAGCTAAATGGCCAATCCCGGACGAGCCCCCATGTTACGAACAAAGTCCGTAACAAAGAAACAAATGAATAAATGCATAGCAGAAATACAGGGACCGGGCAGGATTCGAACCTAGAACTCCCGGACGAAAGGCCAACACCATATCCACTGATCTAAAGAGAATTCTCCCTAACGCAGTTGTTAGGTATTGTATTTAAGTCCGGATGAAGCCATGCATGAAGGAGTGGTCTCCCGTAATAATATAAATAGAGGATATTCGTTTTTCTTCGTTGAAAGATCGAAATTTATTTCAACGAGTGAACATCATCGGTAATATTTTAACAAGTGGCTCTTAAATTTATTTCATCGAGTGAACATCATCGGTAGTATTTTCACGAGTGGCTCGTGGCTGCGCCACACGTGAAAATGTTACCGATGATGTTCACTCGATGAAATAAATTTCGATCTTTCACCGAAAAAAAAAACATATTCTATTTATTTCATGCTTCTAATTTTGTTTCGCTGGAACTTACATCAAAATCCAGCACAGTTCATGTCGGTTATTCCCCGTGGTGTACCCCCTCCGCATGACAACATATTACAATATTACGTAAAGCACGAGAAATGTTGGGTAAATTACGTCATAGTTCCCTATGGATGAGTGGCACGCGCTGTTTACCTAGGTAACTAGTGCGCGGAGACTACTGTTTCATCCTTCAATTGAAGAGTTAGAAAATAAAATCGGTATTTTTCACTGGTCGTAACCATGAAATATCGAAAAATATTCCACCATAATTTCTCGATAAACTACAGGAAGGCATGAAATAAAATAGACCCAATCAGTACATGGCAAGAAAACAAAACATGTAAAACGAACAGTAACATAGATTGTAAACACCAATTGCGTTTTTTTTTTTTTTAAACTACTTGGATTTGTCAACACCTTTTTTACCAGGTATCAATCATAGATTAAGTTTGCTTTAATTAAAGTGGTGCAATAATTATTGTCCACTTTCTTGCAATACCTTCGAAACTTTTGACACTAGTTCTGCGAAAATCATATATAAGTTATAACCCTTTAAGATAATTCAAAACTGCTAATTTCAGATGGCATTTCTATGTGGCGTCTTGTCCCAATGTTTGGAATGGCAGCACTACGTTTTCGGAATTAAAAGAACTGATCTGGAAAAGCTGCCTTCTCTATTCTTCTCCACCCGAACACTTGCAGTTTTCGAGACCATTGTTTGACTGTGGACTTCAACTTAAATCTACTTGCACCGACACAAACTCGACATACAGAGCTTCATGTGAGATGGGCCCATGTAAGACTTTCATTTGATATTGATATTAGAACAATTATTGTAAACTCCAAATTTAGAGCTTCATGCCAGATGACCACGAAGCTAGATGTTACTACTCTTGATAAAAGTATTATCACACTGAAAACAAAAATATCAGTCGGAAATCTTGTTATTCGAAAATAGCAACTTAGACGTGGTATCAGGTGAACAGATATGCCCGGTGAAAAAGTGAAAGGGCAATTAAAATTATTGTAAAGACGGAAAACAAATCTCTTTCCATACAAGATTTCGTTGTACTGGAGAGGGAAAAAAAAAATGACGGAAACACGTGATTCATCTGTGGCTCTTACATTTAGATGTACAATAGGAGGAGAACAGCTATAGCTTGATCCTTTAAGATTTACACTCGAATAAAAAACAAGAATAACGTACGTAGCTTATTACGGAACCCCTAAAGTGACATACTCGACTTTTTTTTAATATGCAAATTTCTCAAGTTATTTCGTTTTTACGAAATATTATTTCGTATATACGAAATAATATTTCGTTTTTACGAAATAATATTTCGTAAAAACGAAATAATTATTTCGTAAAAACGAAATAATTATTTCGTAAATACGAAATAATTATTTCGTAAAAACGAAATAATTATTTCGTAAATACGAAATAATTATTTCGTAAATACGAAATAATATTTCGTAAAAACGAAATAATTATTTCGTAAATACGAAATAATTATTTCGTAATTACGAAATAATTTTACCAGCCTGTATATCAATGAGGCCACATAGCCTTGAATCACATTTTTGACTGGTTTTTACGCCGCTGTCATTATTATTCTAAATCTATGCAAATACATAATAAATTGTGCTCACTGAAAAGGATGCTTTTTGCACTTGAGGAAAAAATCGACACATACCAGCCGGCACAGTCTGTGCAGGCTGACATGGGCCGATACTTTTTCAATATGGTCTTCCAATTTTCTGCACGTCAAAGGGATATTCGAACTCATTATTCGCTTGCTCATATTAGACAAAATGGAATTTATGGATCCATAACATGGAATCACTCATTTGCATAACATGGAATCACTCATTTGCGAAAAGTATCGACCAGGAAAGCCTGCACGGATTGCTCAGGCTGATCTGGGCCAAACTTTTCGCTATCAATAAATTCTCAGTATGTCAAAGGACTAGAACTACTATATGATTCCGTCGAGCGTTCTAGATAAAGTGAATAGATTTTCTATGTATCCATCAGTATGTGAAGGCTTCCTTGGTGTCATAGATCACGGAGATTCAATTAGCCTCATTTTGTCAGAGCATGGCTCAATTTCAAATTTGCTAACGTTACTGCGTACAACTTTAAACATTATTCCTTGACGCAATTCAGCTAGTTAGAAGAAGTCCTTTGTCGATTTGACTTATGTCTTTGCATAGATCTAGAGAATTTGGGGGACCGGATGCCTCCTCCCTCAACCCCCACTCCCCACCCCCACGCTGATCCGCCTATGCATAATCAGGTGATGTCTTGCTTGATACCATGGATCATGCAGATGCATTAAGCCCCCTTTTCATGAAGCACGGCCCAATCATGTCTGATTGATTTGCGTTTTACGTCGCATCAATCTTTTAAATTTAAGTGAGGCAATCATTGTGCTGTCCTAGAGGCCCTGAGTACGAAGGAAGGAATTCCATTACTACCATATTAGAATTTGTTTGTATCAGCACGAAACCACTAACGTTACCCCTCGCTGTTCTCCACCCCCGAGGCGGTCTCTTAAGAATCTGATCTCCGTCTCTCCGTCTCTTAGTTTAAAAAGAATGTTCTGTCACTACTGGTGTGAGAAAGCCAGGAAACACATGGCTGCATCGCTTATCACCGTGATATTACTACCTGTCTGTCTGTCTGTCTGTCTTAATTATCACTCTACAAATCTCTTTACCCTGATTCTTAAGCGACAGTCGTAATGTTATCCCATCTTTCCAAGAGCAAAGAAGGTAAGAAATAAGGAACGCGCTTTTAATACCGTATTATAAGTCTTAAAAATGGATTTGCAGAGCATCGACCCCACTGTAGCCAATTCAGGACAGCTCAACTCGGAATTCAAATCTATAGCCTATAGTGTGAGAGGCTGTCAATCAACCCTACAATGTAGCCCTTTCGCAAGGCAGTCAAAGTGCCTCGAACCCGAGTCGAACCAAGGATGTCGGTATTTCAACTTATCAGATTATTTCGTTTTTACGAAATAATTATTTCGTTTTAACGAAATAATTATTTCGTTTTTACGAAATATTATTTCGTTTTTACGAAATACTATTTCGTTTTTACGAAATATTATTTCGTAAAAACGAAATAATATTTCGTATATACGAAATAATATTTCGTTTTTACGAAATACTATTTCGTAAAAACGAAATAACTTGAGAAATTTGCATATTAAAAAAAAGTCGAGTATGTCACTTTAGGGGTTCCGTAGCTTATAGACACCGGAAGAAAAATATTTTTGCAATTGTTTAGGTCTTCTGCTTGAAAGGCAGAAAAACTTATGTCGTGTTGCGGTGTCCGGCGTCCGTTTGGAGTTCGTCCGGTATTTGTTCAGCGTCCGAGTAATTAGACCTTTTATTCAGTAGGCGATCGAGACCGAGACCGTATTTTCCTTAAATTTGCACAACTTATTCATAAAGCCAATAGCTTAGTGCATTTTGAATGTAATGCAGATTCAGTTACTAATAAACTGAAAGTAGACGTTTGAATGAGAATTTACATTTCATGTTCGCTTATCTATATACATGTACGTGTAGCTCTACAATCGACGAGTCAGTTTTATACGTTTTCACAAGTCTTACATCTCAGGGGTGTAAAAACCAGTGATTGTTTGGGAAAGGGTTAACCTATCCTCTTTCCACACTTATCGATAGATATTATTTGGATTCGGATTCTAGAAGTAAAACTATTGACATTATTCCAGATAGGTATATTTTTGATAGGAAGGTGAAGGGAGATATCGGTCTGTAATGCCGTGTAGGTCGATCTCTTAATTTGCTGACTTTTTCATTCGTATCTGTCTTGCTAACTAGTAATAAGCAGTCAGAATCAAAAACCATTGTTGATCCAGTTTATGTATTGTTCCATCAAAATAGAGACCAGCCATTACTTAAATTTAGACTCACTCTAGTCGTCACTGATTGTGTTGTTTTTTATCTATCACAATATGGCGTAGACTGGGATTGGTCTTCACACTTCATGCAGTCTGATCCCAGTCTTCACTGATTAAATATTGTCCAAAGTTTTGAGAACTAGAAAAATATTTTCATAACAATAGCAAAACTAATTTTTTATTCTATTTATTGTGTCTCTTACCTTGTGTGTGTGTGTATATATATATATTTTTTTAATATGTACAGGGAAGACTGAGATCCGTTAATTGAAGTAAATCTTGTCTTATTATCATCTTCGCCGATATGTAAAAATGTTTGGTTTTTGATGATATAAAATGTGATATATATTTGTATGTCTATGAAGGATTATTCCACATATATTTATTATGAAAAGTATACGATTGATTAAGGTGAAGACTGAGATCGGACTGCACTATGTGCAGCAAGATCTCGTTATTCCCAGATAAGCACGTGTCAGTTCAGTAAATATTGTCTATTTTCCTCTTTATAAATAGATAATATGTCCAGAAGAAAAGTCACACAGGATCTTTTCTCCTATGTCCCTCCATCCTCATATATGTATATATAAAAAGGAAATTCAACCGAAGGTCAAGCCCATTTATTGGGTGGCGGCCCGGTTTCAATCTACGTAAATAAATGGAATATATAAGTGGAATATATGAAGATTAACATAAAATAGGATAAACAACATTTCATGCTCCAGTTGCTTCGATTTTTCATGGCGTTTTACCATGTATTGTATATAATCAAACCACGTATATATCCTCACGTGCACAATCAACATTACACTTTCTTTATACTTTCTACTTTTTTTTAACATAAAGCACACAACAAACAGGAATAGTATTTTTGTGTTTATTACCGTTTCATCAATTATCGATACTGTTTCAATGGAAGGTTTTGAAAATAATGACATATCAGTAAAATTGTTGTATTTTATTAAAGGTTATGGATAAATTAAAGATATGTTCCTACAATTGTCGTGGTTTGAATAGCACTAAAAAACGATTTGATTTATTTGCACTTTTTAAGGAAAAGAAAGTTGACGTTTTATGCTTGCAGGAAACACACTTCACTGAAGAAATTGAACACAAAATTTATCAACAGTGGGAAGGAGTATGCTTTTATAGTCATGGTTCTTCTAACTCGAAAGGTGTGGCTATTCTACTTAGGAAAGGATTAGATATTAAAGTAGCGGAATGCAAAAAAGATAATAATGGGCAATTTATTGCGCTTAATATTTCTTACGAAAACACATCATTTATCCTTGCAAATATATATGCACCAAATTCTGATAACCCTGATTTTTTTAAAAACGTGTTTGATAAAATTAAGTATTTTGATAATGTTCATAGTTTTATAATTTGTGGCGACTTTAATCTAGTTTTAGACCCATCAATAGATTATGAAAACTACAAGTACAGTAACCACAATGAAAAATCAAGAAAATTTTTAACAATGCAAATTAATGATAACGAGCTTGTTGACCCTTTTAGACATTTACATGGGGCTACAAGAAAGTATACATGGAAAAGGTTAACACCATTACAAAAGGGAAGGTTAGATTTTTTCTTAATTGATCAAAACCTTCTTTCATTTGTTAGAAACTGTGATATAGATATAAGTTACAGGTCTGATCACTCAATAATTGTGCTTGAACTTCAGTTTTCAAAGCAGGAGCATGGAAAAGAATTTTGGAAGTTCAATAATTCATTATTAAAAGATAAAGAATATGTCGATTGTATAAACAAAAAAATAGATAGCGTAATTTTGCAATATTGTTTGCCAGTATACAGTACTGAAAATGTTCTAAACGTTGATAAATCACAGTTACAATTTATAACAGATGATCAACTTTTTTTGGAAATATTGTTAATGGAAATACGCGGGGAAACCATTTCATTTTCTACTTATAAAGCCAAAACAAAATGTATAAGAGAAAACTCCATTGAAAAAGAAATTTCCTATTTAGAAAATAATCTTAATGAAACAAACAAAGACAGGCTATGTTCACTACAATTAGAATTGGAAAATTTAAGGAAAGAAAGGCTAAATGGTTTTTTCATTAGATCAAGATCAAACTGGATTGACAACGGAGAAAAAGTAACTAATTATTTTTGTAATTTAGAGAAACAGCATGTAGCTTCAAAAACTATGCATTATATAGAAAAAGAAGATGGAACTCACATATTTGATCAAAAAGAAATTTTAAAAGAAACCAAACGATTTTATGAAAATTTATATACTGAACCAAATAACGTTGTTGATTTCGATCTTTCTGAACAATTAGCAGGGTGTTCTGTAAAAAAATTAAATGAAAAACAGAAAAAGGATATTGAAGGACTGCTACAATACAATGAGGTCACAGATACCCTTTAGAATATGAAAAATGATAAGAGCCCCGGAAATGACGGATTTACTTCAAATTTTTATAAGTTTTTTTGGAATAAGATTGGTCATTTTGTAGTAAAAGCTTTAAATCACGCGTTTATATCTAAATCATTTTCACGGAATGTTAAACTGGGAACAATAACTTGTATTCCGAAAGAAAATAAAGAAAGACAATTTTTAAAAAATTGGAGACCAATCACGCTTTTAAATGTCCTATATAAACTTGCATCTGGAAGTATTGCTAAAAGAATTAAGAATGTTTTAAATGATATAATTTCAAGTGATCAAACGGGTTTTTTACAAGATAGATTCATAGGGGAAAATACCAGATTAGTGTATGATATTATGCAATATTGTGAAGAACATAGAATACCTGGATTGTTAATGTTAATTGATTTTGAGAAAGCTTTTGACTCCTTATCCTTTAACTTTATTGAACAAACGTTATCTTTTTTTAACTTTGGTGAAATGGTTCGAGAATGGAGTAAGTTATTTTTGTATAATACGGAAGTATGTGTTCAAGTTAACGGTTTTCTTTCGGATTATTTCATGGTCAAAAGGGGCTGCAGACAAGGAGATCCAATTTCAGCATACATTTTTATTCTTTGTACAGAAATTCTTAACATCAAAATAAAAAATGAAAAAAATATCACAGGAATAAAAGTTAAACAACGAGAATACATAATATCACAGTTTGCAGACGACACAACCCTTTTTTTAGATGGTTCAGAAAAATCGCTCAAAAGTACATTACAGTTACTTGAAAATTTTTCACATATTTCAGGCCTGAGGGTCAATTTCGATAAAACGAAGCTAATATGGATTGGATGCATGAAATATAGTTCAAGATCTATTAAAACAAAATGGAAACTATCTTGGGGGGAAACACAATTTAAGTTACTTGGGATACATTTCAATGTTGATCTGAAACAAATGATAAAAAATAATTTTGAACCAAAACTACAAAGCATTAAAAATAGTATATCCTACTGGAATAGGAGAAAACTAACTCCCATTGGAAAAATAACTGTAGTTAAAAGCATTTTAATCTCCTTACTTACCAACCTGTTTATTAGTTTACCGTCACCATCGGATGAATACATGAAAAGTTTAAATGATATGTTATATAAATTCGTATGGGATGGCACGGCTAAAATAAAACGGAGTATTTTTATAAAGAAGTACACAGAAGGGGGTCTAAAAATGATAGATGTAAATAGCTATAACATGAGTATGAAAATTAAATGGTTAAAAAAACTTGTTGCTAGTGGTAAAGGCGACTGTTATATATTTATTAATGGAATATTTGATACACAAAAATTATTCAATTTAGGTATTTCATATTGTAAACAAATCGTGAAAACTATTAAAAACGATTTTTGGATTGATGTCCTAGAGTCTTCTACTACATATATATCGAAATGTAAATTTACAAATTGGGTAGATATAATGAATATGCCATTGTTTTATAATGACAATATCATAATCGAGTCAAATTACGTCTATGATTCCATAATGTACACTGCCGGTATAAGATATATCAAAGACCTTTTAAATGAAAATGGTCATTTTAAAATTTGGAATGAAATCAATAAACTTACCAATAATAAAACAAATTTCTGAAGGTACTACAGTTTATTAAACTCAGTTAAGAGCTTCTTGTCGAAGCATCATATACTAATTCAAAAGAAATTTCTAAATGAATACCATAACCCTAGCATTAACTGTTATTTTTTTCAAATATTAACTAAAAAAGAGATAAACAAACATATTTACAACAAATTAATTGAGAACAGAGAAACTCCGTCATGTAGAGTCAAGTGGAACTCAATATACAATGATTTAGAAATTGATTGGAATCTAGTTCACGGAAGTGTTTTTAAATGTACTCAAGATACTTATACACAATGGTTCCAGACAAGAATAGTTCACAGGATCTTCCCAACAAATTCGCTACTTTTCAAAATGAACTTGATCGATACTAATTTATGTACTTTCTGTGGAACACATGAAGAAACACTTTTACATTTGTTCTATAATTGTGATTATATAACGCCTTTGATGAATAAAATTACAACAATATTAAAAAATTTTGACCGCAATTTACAAATAAATAGTAGAATTTTTCTTTTGGGCACATATAAACCAAACTTTTTGTTAGACAATTTGCTTCTAGAAGTTAAAAAATATATTTACTTTTGTAGAAATGAAACTTATAACCGTCACTTATTGGTGTGAATATCCATAGTAATACGAAAACGACTGGGCTTGAAAACTATAAAATGACAATTGTGGAACATATCTTAGAACGCCTTCCATAAATCACTATCGATTTCAGAATAAGCATAGTTTTTTAAACACACAATAAATGATGCCATTTTTTTTTTTTTTGCACCAATCAGTTTCATCATATTTTTGTTTTTCACACACACACACACACACACACACACACACACACACACACACGCGCGCACGCACGCACACACACGCTTTATTGCCACAGATTTTAAACTGAAATTATTTCATTTTTCATAATGCTACCTTTCTGAAAAGATGAATGTATGTGAGCCGTTCTCCGTGAAAAGGGGGCTTAATGCATCTGCGAGAAGGTATCGACCCAGGTCAGCCTGCGCAGTTCGCGCAGGCTGACCTGGACCGAAACTTTTCGCTAAAGGTCAGTTTTCTGTATGTCCAAGGACCATTCTACCTAGTGATTAGGTCGGTTTTGAGAAAAAAAGTGGCTGTTGTTGATTCAAAAGTATATGATGGCTTGCTTGGCATGATGGATTACGGAGAGGCATCGAGCACCTTCTTGCCAGAGAATGTCTCATATATATATTATTGTATGTTTTTATAAGAAAATGTTTTCTTTCATGAAGTTATTGTAAATACGTTTAAATGTTGGTAAATACGTTTATATCGTTTATATGTTTAGAAATGAAACTAACACTGTCTACTAACAGCTTATGTAAGGTATGGTGGGGGATGACCACGACCCCCACGTACCTATTGACGTGGTAAATAAAGTAAAAAAAAAGAGTCAGTTTTATACGTTACAGTCAATTGTTGTATAACGTAAGCCTACAGTGTTGCCTTATTTCTAATTGATAAAATCCTAGCTTTGCTTTCAGATATTAACTTCTTCGAAAAAATATGAATAATACAATAATAGTTTGATTTGGTTTGTTTGTAAATGCTATCAAGTCAAGGCACTGAGCATGTTCCAAATGACAATTAACACCTTGCAAAAGTAAAGACAGATTGTAAATTTCTCACCGTAATTGCTTGTTTCAGATATCCCTCTCTATGTCACTTCTCTGCTTACAAGATACGTCTACAAAAATCCATTCTGTTTCTTGTGTCGAAAGGAGAACATACAGTTTTCGGACACCTGCCTGAACAGTTCATATCATGACGGGAAAGGCACTGTAAAACGTAGAATAAGTATGTTAATCCGAGCAGATACAGAGACTCCGCCTACAGAACGACATTCAAGTAGGAAAAAAGAATGTAACGAACGGCAAATATTCGACTGGACAGAGGTAAATGTTTTGACTGTCTTCCGGTATTGTTTGTTTGACCCAGTTTGTCATCTATCATCCTATATAGCACTCACGAGATAAACCTTTTATTATCAGTTTATATTATTGTTTGTGTTTGAGATACCGGGTTTAAAATCACGTAACGTGACGAGATAATTTATTAATCCAACTCAATAATGTTTATCACATCTCATAACGGTTCGTTGCTTTAAACATATATTCCCAAAAACAAGCAGTAATATAAACGGTTAATGAAAGGTTTATCAAGTTAGAGTTATACTTTCAAGTCGATATTGTGTCACATGTATATATACACAAAAAATCCAAAACAAAACACAGTTCGGGTATAATGAGTTCAAAAATGATTGTATTTGTATATTTTAACCGTGGTTGATCTATTATAAGATTAATATAAGTTTGTTTGTTTTTTTTTTTAATTAATTTATTTCACGCTTTTCAGGAGTTTATCGAGAAATTACGGTGTAATATTTTTCCATATTTCATGGTTACGACCAGTGAAAAATACCAATTTTTATTTTCCAACTCTTCTATTTAAAGTGGAAACAGGAGTTCCTGCGCACTAGTTACACAGATGGAAATATGTAATTCACCCTGTTTCTCTCGCGCTTTACTTAATATTTTAATGCCTTGTTAAACGGAGGCGGTACTCCACGGGAAATTAACGAAAACAACTATACTGGGTTTTGATATCCCCCCTAAAAAAAGGGGGGGGGGGGGGTTAGAAGCATGAAATAATATAATTCTTTTTTTTTTCTTCCGTGAAAGCTCGAAATTTATTTCATCTCGTGAAAGTCATCGGTAATACCGATGCAGCCTACACATGAGAAGGAAAAAAACTATTAGATACATCTGTACTCGATTTCAGTCAGTTTTCAGCCAGTTTTTCACCTATTTCATCCTTATTTTTTGAAACTATAATCATTCTTGTGTCTTCATGCCAAATGTTGGCCCTGACGGCTGCAAGGGTAAACAGATTACGACTGATAGAAAATGCATTTCATGCTTTGCAGGCTTTTCAAGCTATCGCTGTTGTCGTTTCCGGTTTTAAATGTTTACACAGTCGAACCATAAATGCGCACTGTAAGGTTATAACTGCGTTTTCTCTCTCTCTCTCTCTCTCTCTCTCTCTGTGTAGAGATGTATCTTTAAGGAAATTCCTCGGTGATTAGTTTTCTTCTTCTCTATGATTTAGTTTAATATTCTTATTGAACTGACGATTTTACTGCGTATTACTTGTACTAGTTTCAGGTTTGTGCAAAATGCAGTGACTATAGTGCCCACACTAATTTTTAACTTCAAATCATGCAATTCCGTGGTTTCACAACCCTTAAAAAATAAGCGTTAAATTACATTATGCGGAAAACACAAAACGCTTTCATCCAGCATTCTATACTATTCCCACAGTGTTTTAAACAATTTTAAAAACAAGTTTTAACACCTGAGTTATACTGAATAATTATCTTCTCTGCAAATGCTTGCAATATAGGCAAATTGAAAATCTTTTTCGCTAGGTAAAGCGTTTATCAGCGTCATCAGTGTATAATCACCATCGAAATTTCTTATGTGTTGCATTTTCTGATTCATTTCAAGCATAAATGATGACGTTATAGACTACTATATTGTATATTTAATAACATTTCAGGATCGCTGTAGAACGCTGAGCTGTCCTTGGAACTCTGTAGTATTCTATGGACGTTGTCTGAAGTTCTCTGACGCAATGTCGAACGTACTTGTGCCTGTGACGCTACTGTTTCGTCCCGCAAACCCTGACAAGTCGCTCGGAGAGCTTGTCAAGTACACTGTAAACGCTAAAGCCGAGATTGCATCCAGTCTTCGAGAACGGTTCGGTTTTATAGACTGTACTTTTCAAGAAGTGACAGTTCTCTTGCATACGGACAAAGCAAACGATAAGAACTTCTTTTTACTGATCTTCATAACAGCTCGAGTATCACAAGAATGTCCTTTCGACTTTATCGTAAACAACACTCGAAAACTAGCGTCACAATCTCATACCATGTTTGTGAGTACGAAAGAAGGTGCGATCCCAATGACTGGTCAAATATATTTTGGCGAAACGTACGACATCTTCGACAAAGCTTTATATGACACAGAGGCTATTGTGAGCGAGATTTACGGCTCACATGCTCCGGTTTCTGTCACAGAGTTATATATATGCCCGTATCTAAAGCTTAATTTGTCAGAGTACAATTCACTTATGTCAAAACTTGGACAGAATAGCGCGACTATTTCATATATTGATGTTACTTCTCTTGTTTACAATGGTTTTTATGTTTTATTTGATGACGCAATTGCTGTTTGTGTAGATACATATTTCGATCTCCATGAGAAAAAAGGCATAAATGGAGTGAATGACGCCACCTTTATATATTCGTATAACTGTAATGTACTTACAGGTACACTGTTTATATGCCACTGCATACTAGTATTTGTGAAGCAAATATTCCAGTTTTAAAACTAAAACGGAAAATGGCCTACCATGTACATAATTTTTCCTGAAAGCCTAAACGTTTTTATCGTCGGTCGGAAAACATAAAGATGAAGTTGCACAGAATATGTGTAATGTTGAAACTATAAGTGGCTTGCAACACGCGAAAAGGGCATTCGGACATTTGCGTAAAGTGTCGTCTCGGATCAGCCTGCGCAGTCTGCGCAGGCTAATCCGAGACGGCACTTTACGACTACATTAGATTTTGTGCTACAGTAGACTTGCGTAAAACAGAAAATTACATGAAAACGGAAAGTGTCGTTTCGGATTAGCCTGGGCGGACTGCTCAGGCTGATCCGAGACGACACTTTACGCGAATGTTCGAATGCCTCTTTTCGCGTGTTGCTTGCCATATCGCTAACCATCTTTAAAAGGGCTTGTAACAGATGATTTTCTTCTTCTTGTTTGTCTTTGTTCAACCTTGATCAACCTTAGATGATAATTAATCAACAGGTATTTTTGGACACAAAGATTTAAAAAAAAAACAGACTTTTTCTTTGGTATAAATGGTAGTATTTTGAACCATAATTTAAAAAAATAGAATGGACCAAAGCTTGCTTTTTATTTTACCGTCAAAACAGAGAAGTAAAATCTTAAAGACAAAAAAAATGAGCTGTGCTCTAGCAAAAGCGGGTATATTATATTTCATGTGTCTATTTTTAGAAATAATATGGGTAAAGAAATGTCGTAATTTAAGCTGGGGGAAATTATTTCCCCGTCACAGTGAATATTTTCCTCCTGACGAAAATCTGGAACTACTTTTTTAAGTTTTTTAAGTTTTTAAGTTTTAAAAGTGGCATTCGTTGACAAAATAATCAGAGGAAATATAATATATAATTTATTTCATCAGCTTGTGGTTAATATGGGGAAATATTTGCCTCAAAAGGGAAAGGTCCGCGAAAATAACTCGTGCCTTACGGCACTCGTTATCTTCGCATACCTTTCCCTTTTTTGGCAAATATTTCCCCATATTAACCACAAGCTGATGAAATAAACTCTATTTAATGCATCTCTGTGATGCATTATACAAAGCAAGTCATTATATAATTATGGATTCATAAAATCCATTTTGTCTAACAATCCGCTGAAACCTGAATTAGAATCGTCCTTTAACATGCAGAAAATCGATCAAATAGAAAAAAACTTTCGACCCAAGTCAGCCTGCAAGAACTGCGCAGGTTGCATGGGTCTTTATTTTTTTGCAGATGCATTGAGCCCTCTTTTCACAGAGCATGGCTAAAATAAATATGACTTAAAACTGAAAACCAGAAAATGTTGATATACAAATCAACTATGTTAAAGTGTCGTACAATAACAAAGGGAGATAAGAGGTAATAAACGTATACCGTGCTAAACATGTATTGTGTCCACTTGGTCATTCAAAGCCTAACTACAACTTATTATAAAGTAAAAATAAGCAGTCATATTCTTTTAAGGATAAAAAAACAAATAAAAAGAATCTAAAAGAGATTAATGTCAAGAAATATTTACGTCCATTTGCTAGGGAAAAAAAATGAAATTGAATTTGGAATTAAATTCTTTAAAAAAAAAAAGTGAAGAAGACCTTGTCTGGATCATTTTTGCAAGTTTGGGTCAAATCCAGAAAATACGTATATGAAAACATGACATAACCACAATACTGTTGAAAACCTAAATTGGTAAACAGTTGTAACATAACGTAACCCCATTTAGAAAAGAAAAAGAAACCTGGGTGCGTAAGCATTCATTTTAATGAGAATCTTAAACTGGGCATGCGTACATTTGTTAAGACGTTTTAAATGCACAAAAGACGTATATTTTTAGTGGTTTCAAATAAGAGTTCTGCATGGAATCCTACCTGCCTTATACCTGTTATCTAAAATGAGTATTAGTGAAACAAATAAATGAACCATGCTCAGTGGAAAAAAAAGAAAGGTTTAATGGATACACAACATGAAATTGTCGATCCATCGTTAGTCGCTGGAGCAGAAATTAATTTGAAAACTAGATTAAAAGTTGCTAGGTCACTCTGTCTTTTGTTTACTTTTTGCCTTTTTTAAAATCCATTTTTCTGTCAGCGACTAACACTTCGAATAACCTCACAATAACAGATTGTCATCTTCACAATATTTTCCATACATTTAAATGGTATGATTTAAAATAAAATGCATTTTAACACCTGCATTGATGTTTTGGCCGCTATTGGGCCTTTAAACTCGTCATCTGAAACAAAATCAAAACCATGCCAGCCTTGTGTTTCATCTTGTTGTAGATAACTCTTGATGAATTCAGTATAACATTCCGGGTTAGGCTCCATGTAATATAATTGTAATATCCTTTCTTATTATATACCTGAAGTTTTCCTGAGAAAAAAGAAACATGCGTCTCACGCGGACAAAATATCAACCAGGACAAAAAAAAAAAATCCATACATGTATCTACACACTGTGAAATACGGTTCCAAATATACTGTAATATGATGACGTAATGATGACGTAACTCACGAGTGGTAAACGTATGTATCTATTTGGAATTTGATTGGTCAAAATTTTACGCAGTAATATTCATCCGCCATTCATAAAAACGATATTACTGTCCACTATACCATTATTTGTTTTATTTTGCTTACCGTTTTCGAATAAAATGTCAACAATTGCAATACTTTTTCGTTGAAAGGTGTAAGTATACAATAAAAAGAATACTATGCTGTAGTAACTTTCCTAGCGCTAGTATTTGCTTCTCGCCGCGCAAGAAAATTTTGACATCTCGCTCGACCTTCGGTCTCGTGCGATATCAAATTTTCTCACGATGCTCGAATCAAATACATGCACCAGGAAAGTCACTGCAGCACAATGTTCCGTATATATAGAAGGGCCAATTTATGTAGTAGTATCGTAAGACTTCTGGTCTTCAACTATTTCATTCGTTATGTTCTTGTAAATTGTAATCTTAAACTTTTTTTTATGAAATATGTTCATGTAAAGAGGACTTAACCTTTAAAGAAACTATCATATTTTAATAAAGCTGAGAATGAAGTTTTTGAAAATGTTGTTGGAAAAGAAGAAAATGCTGGAAACCAAAATCTACTACAATTTCCACAATGTCCCAATCACAAAATAGATCGTTTTATCTAAGTTTTACTGGTTCTAAGCAGACACATGGTGTCCTCTACATGGTTTTATTGTTCATGTCTGTATCTCTTAAGTGTTACTCGTATTTTATTGTTGCCATGTTATGTACATTTTAACCTAATAAAATACTAAAACTACTACGAGTACTAGGCAATTTGTTCTTTTGATGTTTTTCTTTTTTTTTAAACACTGGTTAACCTACAATCCGCCCCCTTTTTTTAAAGCCCAATACCCATAGATCTTAATAGGTCCGCTTTCTTTTAAATTCGTGTTTTCGAATTTTGATTGGAACAGTTTCTTTTTTACACTTTAGCAGACGACAAAATCCTAGACATGTCAGAAATGAAAGCATTTTGCAAGCGACAAATTAAGATGGGGCCTAAAGATACATCTTTGCTCGTTTTCATCCAGTTTTTTAACCAGTTTCATCTTTATTTTATGAAACTGGTATCATTCTTGTATCTTCGTGCCAAATGTTGCCCCTGACGGTTGCACGATTGCACAGATTACGGCAGATGGAAAATGCATTTCATTCTCTGGAAGCTATCAGAGACATTACTGTGGTTGTTTCCAGTTTTAAATCGAGGACAGATTATTGAGTTTCTTTATCCCATACACCTTATAGTGATTTTCTTTGTCTACACAGCTGACTAGACTCTTCACACGATAAAGTTTTTAAAAGCGTTTGTTTATAGTCTGACTGTAAAGATGTATGTTTAAATGATTGGAGGTGTCTTTGAAACCGTTAAATTAAAAACAAAACCGTAGTGTCGAAAAAGAAGAAAACCATCGTTTCAAGCATTTTCTCCTTTATTCCCAATGAGTTTAAAACCATCTTTCCTAAAGGTCCTTAAAACTTGAGATTGTGTGGTGAAGGATTAAAGTCATAAACGATTTGCGTTCAATTTTTTTAACCCAAATATATTCAGGAATCGCGCGGTCTATGCAATTGCTCAAAATTAATTTAATCCCCCCTCACATCCCAAAAGAACGCCAGGAAGTAATAAAAGAGGAACCTTTTCATCGGATATTTCAATTATTGAAGGGGGTTTTCACAGATTGTATAAATTGTTTATACCACGCATTTCTGCTGTTGGGGCTTTGAGAAATTGGTCTTGAGTAACGTTTGCGTAAATTGCTTTCAAGGTCTCACACAACTGTATTTTCGATTTCTGGCAAAAGGAAGAAGGGATCAATCGTAAATTTATGTGTATGGAGCATGAAGCAATGGCAAAGAATACGTATAGAATGAATGAATTTTACATGAGCCTTCTCTGTGAAAAAAAAAAAAAGGGGGGGGGGGGCTAATGTATCTGCAAAAAAGTATCGACCCAGGTCAGCCTGCGCAGTCCGCGCAGGCCGACCTGTGACGAAACTTTTTGCGTTTCGTAAATTTTCTGCAGGTCCAAGGACCAGTCTAGCTCAGAATTAAGTCGGTTGTTGGACAAAATGAATTTTATTAATCCACAGCTTTGTGATGACATGTTTGGTACAATGCATCACGGAGATGCATGAAGTACCCTTTTGCCAAAGCATGGCTCATGTGTTTATACTTCAATAACGCACACCGTACTTCCCTTTGTATCCTCCCAAGAGACAATTTTTAAAATATTGTAGGAAAAGCGACATTAATTTTTGCGTGTTACTATGTCAATCATTACTCAAAAGACATTGCACAATAAATTCTTTTCTTCTGTTTATATTGACCTACAATGTCTCCAAAGACATCTAAAATGACGTAAAATGTCAGAATAGATGTTTTACTAAGTCGTAACCATCTTATACATGCCCTTTTACACTCGAGTCTCACTAGACCAAGTTCCCACCGAGTCAATGCAAAAGTGTTCCGACGTAGTACGAACTTGGACAATGAAGGAGGGCGGTAGTAGAAACCGATAAGAGCATGATCTTCATGGTCTTGGCTGACAAAGGTGAATTTCGATCATGTTTCAAAAAAAAAATCATAGCGAGAACATCATTGTATAAAATTGTAATTTAAGGACTCAATAAGACGTGGGAACAACGGCATTGACATAGTACCAATGGGGCATAAATTGAATACGGGCTTCTTTGTTGTTTTACAAAATTGATGTGCGGTATGGATTGTGCTATTCTTTGAAGAACACTTGCAGAACGAAAGAAACCGAAATGTATGTGGACTTGGACTTATAAGATCACCAAGAGAGCAATGAGAACTTGGTAAACGCCCGATAAGTGCCTAGTGCGATGTACAGGGTCTTAGAAAGAACGCAGTAAAAATGCATATGAGGTGGTGAGTGCTTGACCAAGACTGCGACAAAACTTAGCAGGGACTCACAAGACACATTTACATCCTGGTAGGGTCGTAGTAAAGACGTCGAACTATCTTGAAGAAAACTGTGCATTTCTCTACATTTCATCCTGTTCTGTGCATTTTTCTGCATGTCATCCTGTTCTCCCTGCGTTTGTCAAGTGTTTAGAACGCAACAAATTTTTCAACCTAATCTGAGTGTCACTTTAGCGTCAGTATCATCATCGAAATTCAGAGTAGAAGTAGAGTTTCTTGACGTAGGCTCGGCATCCTTCAAAGTTAATCCTTTGCCGCCGTTGTGCCTAGGGATCAGGACGCCCTTATGAACACGAAAGTTCTCAAAAGATGCATAGCTGAAATACAAACTGCCCCGGCTGAGATTCGAACTGTGCAGAAAAGATCCTCATTTTTTGAGGCTTAAAGAACCAACACACTAACCACTGAGCTAGATAGAATTCATAATCAAAGTACGTTCGTATCTCGATCCGCATTGCTGAAACACTGTGGCCGAAACAATTTTGAAACGGCTTCCATTTCGGTGTCTTTTCTTGATTTTTATTTGCTTCTAGGTCTAGGAATCGACTGGGAACATCATTAATCAATGAAACAGATTCTCTTTGTTAATTGTTTTACTGCTGCTTTTTATCTTTGCTGACAAAATTGCGTAATTACTTAAATATATGGTCTTTGGAAATACAATAGCTCGGGTCAGGGTAGGTGCTTATAAAACTGTTTGCATGCACAGCTGAGTTGAGCTTGAAATTACTATAAAAACTACATTACAACTCAAAGATCAACTTCCTTTAACTTTTCAAATTTCTCTTTCCGTCTTGGAATTAAAATGAAGTGCTTTATTTATTTATTTATTTATTTTCGCTCATTGTTGTACTTGCAGAAGCACGAGTAGAATTTAAAGCTTGATTACAATTATATTAAGTATAAACTCAGGTTTTATATACACAGGCCCGTATCTACTAGCCGAATATGTGGCTACGGTACCAGAAACATTAATCGAGCCAAAAGAGATGACTGGAAACTTGTACCGGTGTGAGATCTGTCCCTATCCCAAAGAAAGCCTCGCAAATTGCACTTGTTTTGGTCGTAACTGGTATGAAAGCTTTAGAGGAAATCTTTTGAAATGATTTGTTCGCTAAATTGAAGGAAGCAATATACGAAATGTGATTAATCGCGCCATCTCGTGCCGTGATTGAAGAGCAATAAAATAGCGCGTGCCAATATTTTTATCCTGTCAATGGATTGAGGCTGCATATTGCTTCCTTCCTTAGTTCTATTTGCACGTGTTTGTCTGTCTGTTAGGTTTTTTTTTTTTTTTGTTGTTGTTTGCTTGTTACGATCGACTGACTGACAGACTGATTGATTAACTAACTGATTGATTGATTGATTGATGGTCGAATCCGGTAGCCTAGTTGGTAACATACGGCGGTCGCTGGTTCAAATTCCAAGCTCAACCGATTTCTTTCGGAGGATTGATAATGATCATTGTGGCGGAATTCATACCGCCTCTCACTACTGCTCATAATACCTTTTACGCTATGATGGGCACTGCTGGGCAAGCTTAACACCTATATAGTCCAGTCACCCCTTTGTAGATGCGGCTCCGTTGAATCAACTCAGCATTACGTCTTTGAATGCCCGCTTTACTGAGAATTAAGAGTTCGTCTAAACGATGATATAAGTACAATTACAAGAGTTACTCTTCAAGTCATTTTATATGGTGATGAAGATCTTATTCTACTCGATAACGAAAAATGTTCGCAGGAGTTCATACTTATATTAGTCAAAGCAGAAGATTTACCTAGTATAATTATGGCGTTTTCTTTCTTTGGTTGTGAACTCCTGGCTTCCAAAACTCAGTCTAAATGACAGAGCTGCTAATATCTAATTAAGTAACTACATGCTCTTTTATTGATAGCATCCAATATCTACTGATCTGTGATGGTCATGGAGGAAGACAATAGCTTGTGAAAAATACCTCCAGTATTGGTCCTCCAGTTAAACACTCCACACCAATCTGCTTATTTTCCTGTTCTATTTTTTTCCCCACAGTTTTCTCTCAGTACCTATAAAAATACCATTATTATTTTTCTTACGTTACACATTATTATTAACCAGTAACTGTGTACCTGGAATTCTGGAGAAGAACCATATAAGCTTTGCTTTCGTTCTAATCCATTTCGTCAGTTATTTTTGTTATTCTATTGATTTGTCTTTGAATGCTTGTAATTAATTAATGAATAAAATATCTTTAAACCAAACAAATACAACAAATACAAGGGGGGGGAGGTTAAAATGACCAACCCATCGTCAGGTAAGCAAATTGTAAAGTGTCGAAACTCATACATTGTGCACAAAGTTAAAGGATAACCTAGTGGTCTTTTGAGGCAACTAATGGTCGTTTACTTTTGCCAACAAATCGTTAAAATTCTTAGTTACGTACCTTGAAGTTGTTTAAATCTATGTTTAAATAAAAATACGACGAATGTCTATCGCTGTGAAATTATCAAGATTATGCACCAAACTGCACGTTTTACCAAGGTTTCAGTGACGTCAGTTCTCAGTGGCGTCAGTTTTTATTGAATTGGGGCACTCAGAAGAGAAATTCTATCTCGTCAACGTATTCAGTTCATGAGATCACAAAACAGGGAAATTTCGCTGATTACACGTTGGAATGGTAAAACTTTGCAATATAATAAATTCGTTGTACGGTCAGGTTGGCAGGGGACTTGGGAACTTGTTCACGGCTGTGACAAATCATGTCGCCTCGTGCCGAGTCAGGGTGGCAGCGGACTTTATTAGATGTACGGTCAGGTGGCAGGGTATTTGGAAACTTGTTCACGGCTGTTGCAAATCATGTCGCCCCGAGCCGAAGGCTTAATGTATGAGTTTCGACACTTCACAATTTAATGACAACCATCAAGGGAAACTAGAAATAATATGGTGCATGCTACTCAGTATGTTTGTCTTGTGGGCGGCTCGTATCGGTCGACGCCGCCATTTTGGATGTTGTGTTAAAAGTGTAGTCATGTATACCGGGCTTCCAAAAGGGAAAGTGCTTTTACGTGGATTTTGCCAGTGTACATGACTTGTTTGTAGGGGACATATTATCCAATCAGATTGCGAGAAATTTCTTTGCATTATAATAAGGAAACTTGTTCACGGTTGTGACAAATCATGTCACCACCTCGCCTTCGGCTTGGGGCGGCATAATTTGTCACAGCCGTGAACAAGTTTCCATGTCCCCTGCCACCTGACAGTACAACAAATAATGTAACCGTAGACACCGTTGGGTCAGCTTTAACATCTTTCATGTAACCGTAGACGCTATTTGACCAGCTTTTACATCTTTCATGTAACGGTATGCACTGCTTGAACACCTATATAACAACTCACATGCTACCATGGACATTTCAAGACTAGCAATAACGTCTTTTAAGTAACAGTGACACTGCTGGTTAAGCTATCACACTTTTCATGTAACCATGGATACCGCTGGTTCAGTTTTTAGGCCTTTCATGTAACCATGGACACCGCTGGTCCAGCTATAACAACTCTCATGTAACCATGAACACCGCTGGTTCAGCAGTACTGCCTTTCATGTAACCATGGTTACCGCTGGTCCAGCTATAGCACCTTTCATGTAACCGTGGACACCACTAGTTCAGCTATAACACCTTTCATGTAATCGAAGACACTTCTGGTCCAGCAGTAACACCTTCCATGTAACCTTAGACACAGCTGATCCAGCTATAACACCATTCATGTAACCTTAGACACCGCCCGTCCAGCAGTTACACATTTCATGTAATCTTGGACACCGCTGGTCCAGCAGTAACACCTTTCATGTAACCTTTCGACACTGCTTGGCCAGCTTTAACACCTTTCATGTAACCGTGGACACTGTTGGACCAGCTATAACACCTTTTAAATAACGGTATTCACTGCTGGGCCAGCTTATAATACCTTTCAAATCCTTTCATGTAACCGTGAACACTGTTGGTCCAGCAGTAACACCTTTCATGTAACCTTAGACTCTGCTTGGCCAGCTATAACACCTTTCATGTAAGCTTGGACACCGCTGGACCAGAAATAACACCTTTCATGTAACCGTGTACAGTCCTGTGCCCGCTTTAACACCTTTCTTCTAAATGGACACTGCTAGGCCAGCTTTAACACCTTTCATGTAACCGTAGACACTACTGGGCCAGCTTTAATACATTTCATCTTACCATAACCTTACATAAATAACATTTTATTCTCAAAATCTTCACAAGTTGTATTTCCAGAAACAACACTTTCATGTAACCGTAGACACTGCTGGACCAACTATAACACATTTCATGTTACCATAACATTACATAAATAACATTTTATTCTCAAAACCTTCACAAGTTGTATGAGAATTATAGCATAATATACATTTGCTGAAATAATCAGATCCGTTGTCACGAGATATAAGAACTTGATATAAGAGGAAGAAGAAGAAGAAGAAGAAAATAATAATAATGATCGATTGTAAATTAGGTTCTTGAACGAATGGGGAAATCTTTGACATAGAGATGATACGAAAGATTAGATGGGTAGGGAAAAGTCATGTGAATGGATGGGTATTTGTAATGGATTGTCGAAAATTATACACCGTTATTAAAATTTATATTTTGTTGTTTCACGTGCCAAATGTGTTTCTTGAATTATTTTGTTTTTAATAGGCGTACGTCAAAATTGTGTGCCTTTTATGATTGAATCCGAGCTGATTTACAATTGTGGATGCCATTTTAGTGAATAGATAAAGAGTTTCATTGATAAATTCTAGTGATAGTGTATTCTGGGAATATTCATTCTTAAATTGGCTTCGCAACAGAAGTTTGGTGAGTCATCTCTTACTATGAGTTATTATTATAATTATCATCCATTTATTTTTTTTAAATGTAGTGTTAATAGTTTATCATTATTTTCTTTTTGTTGTAAAATAAGTTGTGCAGTACTTTTTTGGCTTAGAATCTATAAGCAAGAGAGACAGACAGACAGACAGACTGACTGACTGACAGACAGAAGAAGGAAAGGAAAAAGGAGATGAGGTTGGTAGTGAAGGACAGAGGGAGAGAAGCTCACCCATGGTATAGACTTTGTAGACACGATGTACAAAGTCATTCAACGAAGTGAATTGATGGGGGGGGGGGAGGGAGAGAGAGAGAGAGAGAGAGAGAGAAAACAGAGATAACAGAGTGCAAGTTCTATGATGTTGTTTTCACACACACCCTCTCACAAAAAAAAAAAATAATTAGCAATTAGTAAATCTATGTTAATCTTTGTCAGTGTGACGACTGCAAAGAATGAGGGTTATGCATTAATATTGTAGCTTTTTTTCTCTCCCTTTTTTGATCAGTGCAGACCAAGATCAGACCGCACAGAGCATGCAGTCTAATCCAGGACCTACACTGTCCAATATGATGTCAGAGGTTTTGGCCGTAAGACGGTAGACCCGTAACAGAGAGACACTGAGTGCAGAGGAGAAACTGTTCATTTATGAGCAGCATCTCCTCCTCACACAATTCTCCCTTAATGCATAATGTCTAGATATCTGTTTGATGATAAGTTGAAATTATTATACAATATTGCTTTACATTAATTTACATAGAAGTAAAAACTTAAATTTTTCATTAAATTTAGTCCTGCAATAGTAGAGGGACAGACATTGGTTTAGGTAGCTAATGTCTGTTCTCCCAGAATGCTTTTCTATAAATGGTCATTTTTTACTTTTTTCCTTTAACCCTTTGAGTGCAGCACGTAGATGGAAGTGCTTTTGCAGCCAGTGCAGATCAAGATCGGGCCGCACAGTACGTCCAGTCTGATACAGTATCCTCACTGTCAGCTATATAGCTATAACTTATGGCAACAATTCCTCTTCACTGTCCAACATATGCCTACTGGGTCATAACAAACGAAACACTTCGTAGAACAATGATTCTATTGGAACCAATCCACGATCTGAGAATCATTGGAGTGAACACTGACCAATCACGTGACCAAACCTCAGAACACGTATGACCTTTGCAAGCTACAAATCTCGGATTAATAAAAGGAAATTTAATTTCAAAAAATATTCATTAATTTGCATTTTTCGGGAATAATATACCAATTTTATTTTAAGTTGGTGATTTACGAGGATTTAGTGATTTCTGTGACGGATTATTTCTGTGTTAGGAGTTATTGTGAAAAGAGCATTTGTGCTTTGTTAGCGCGACTGATAAGCCAGTATGGCTGACCAGAACAAAGAAAAGCAAGGAGAATCAGAAATACGCGAATTAGCGGGACCGTCACAGGAAAGCTCGAATGTATCTAGGAGCGCATTTGATCTATTTGCGAGTGAGACTAGTGCCACTCTTCAGATTCAACGGTCTCAGACCGCTGGAGTGGGAAAAACGAGATCAGTCGGTCGAGATGGATTCTCCCTCGAGAGATCTACTGATAACGAAAACACCATCGGCCGAGTTGGAAGCCCCTTCGAGGGCCCCAATGACGTATTTGAGCAGGTGCGCCCGGGGAATTCTGGGATCGCGCACACGGATAATCAAAACAAAAACAATAACAGAAGTCTGCAGACGCAGATCCGACGGAACCACGACCTGATTAGTCAGCAGCAAAAACGTTTTCAGACGTTAATTGATAAAGTTGACAGTCTTTCAAAATTAGTTCCGACCCCGGCCTCTACCGACAACGACGGATACCCGCCGCAAACGTGTTATGAGAGTGTCTCGGACTCTGACAGCGAGGTAGATGGAGATCGAGAGTCAAGATCAGAAACTACTTTCAGTGCGCTGAATAATTCCGATCTATCCGAAGTGAGTGAAACGCGAAAGATGTTGATCAAACTCGGAGGAGATTTCGAAAAATCGGAGGGCCTTGGAAGCGAAGTTGATCAAAACTTGGCACAAGTTGTGGATGCTGGTATTACGCAACCCATTGACAGAAAATTAGTTACTTCACTATGCGAAAAACAATTAAGACCTGTAAACTGCACTTCACTGTTGGTGCCAAAACTGAATAAAGAAATATGGACTAGTTCCTCCTTATTCAAAAATATTAAGGAAAATGACAAAAAATTCCAAACAGCTCAAGGTTACCTGACTGCCGGCCTCATTCCATTGGTAAATTTGATGGATTGTTTGTTGAAAACAAACCAGTACAAAGAATTCGAGCTGGCTAAGGATTCTTTTAAATTGCTTGCATATGCCCATAGGGATGTTACAAATTTAAGACGGCAACACATTAGGCCAGGCCTAAATGAAAGATACCGTCAACTTTGCAATGACACTAACGCACTGACAAACAACTTGCTTGGAGACGACTTAGAAGTTCAGTTAAAATCCATGGATGCAATGGGGAAACTTGGTACGGACATAACTAAAGGGAAACAGAATGCTAACCCTAACAAACACTATGCAAGCAAGAGAGACTATAAAGGTTTCCCCGTCAACCGATCAACTAGCTACCAGCCCCATTCCAATCGGCCTCTAAATAAGGATAATTTTTTAGGGAAAAAGAGCCGGCAGCAAAACCCACTGCCGGCAGAGAGAAAGCCAAACAGGATGTACAAAAAGTAACCATAGATAGTGATGACACAGTAAGTTCAGTTCTTTCTCCACTTAAAAACTTGCCCATTGATTTTTCGGCAGGAAAAATAAGCTCACATTATGCTGCTTGGCAGAATAGATTTAAAAGATGCATACTATAGTGTTGCGATATCAGAATCAAATAGAAAATACCTGCGGTTTGAGTGGAAAGGAAAAATTTATCAATATACATGTTTGCCCAATGGTTTGTCAAGCGCACCAAGAATATTCATAAAAACTGCTTAAGCCTTTGTTTTCATCATTAAGAAAATTAGGTCACGAGAATGTAATATACATTGATGACTCTTTATTATCAAGTGAATCGAGAAAGGAATGTCTCTCAAACATTAAACATACTATTACATTAATAGACTCATTGGGGCTCACTGTTCATCCGGATAAATCAGTATTTACTCCAACACAAGTCATTGAATTCATCGGATTTGTTCTTGACTCTGTCAACATGACAGTGTCAATCAGTAAGAACAAAGGTGAAGATATCAAATTACACTGCTTAAGGGTTCTGAAGAACCCTATTCTTTCTATACGAGATTTCTCGAAATTAAATGGAAAACTTGTGGCCACAGAACCAGGAGTTAAGTATGCACCACTACATTACAAACCACTAGAAATGCAAAGAGATAATGAGCTGAAAAATAACAAAGGGCATTTCGATGCTGTCATCACACTTTCACAAGAATCCATCACCAGTTTGGACTGGTGGGTTAAAAACATTCAGACTGCTTGTAAACCAATATCGCCAAAGAAACCATCTATAAAAATTGAGTCTGATAGCTCTCTTACGGGTTATGGGGGTTATGATGTAACTAACAACTCTTTTACGAGTGGGAAGTGGATCGGTGAAGACAAAAATCATCACATCAACTACTTAGAACTTAAGGCTGCTTTCTTGTGTCTTAAGTCATTTTGTGCTGAAACCATGAACGAACATATTCAGCTTTTTTTGGATAACACAGTAGCCATCCAGTATCTTGCGAAAATGGGAGGAAGGAAATCTCTATTGAATAAACTGGCTCGAGAAATTTGGCTTTGGTGTGAAGGGAAAAATTTATGGTTAAGTGTGTACCATATACCTGGAAAACTAAACAAAACTGTTGATGGTTTGAGTAGAATGACTGGCAAGTTGAGTGATGACATGGAATGGTCACTTAATTCAGACGTGTTTAAAACCATTGAGAGGAAAATGGGAAAGTGTTATATTGACCTATTTGCCTCTTCAAAAAATTTCAAATTACCAAAGTATGTGTCTTTCTTACTGGACCCAAAAGCAATTGCAGTAAATGCATTTTCACTAACATGGACTAATGAACTAAATTACATTTTCTCTCCATTCAGCATGATTGGTCCGGCGCTAAAAAAGATTTGGGAGGACAAAGCAGAAGTAATCCTAGTTGCTGCACTGTTCAGTACTCAGCCCTGGTTTCCGCAATTACTACATCTGATCAGCGGCCCGTGTTATATTCTTTCGAAAGTAAAAGATCTTCTGTCTCTACCTCACCAGAAAAAACATCCATTAACAAAAATGAAGATGGGAGTTTTCAGGCTATCTGGGGACACTTGCAGGATCAGGGAATTTCAAGACGGGCTGCCGAAGTCATCATTGCTTCCTGGAGAAGTAGCACACAGCAACAGTACCGGACATATCTCCAGAGATGGTTGTGTTTTTGTAGTGAAAGGAAAACACCTCCAATTAACCCATCTGTAAATGACATTATTGAATTTCTTACCAGTTTTTTTGATTCCAGGCCGGGATATAGTGCTCTTAATACAGCCAGGTCAGCTTTATCAACATACTTCAGTGTTGCAAATTGCGCAACAAGTGTCACAAGTCATGTATTGGTCAAAAGATTTCTTAAAGGCATTTATAATTTAAAACCATCGTTGCCGAAGTACAACAGCACCTGGGATGTAAGACTAGTTCTTGAATTCCTTAAAACATTAACAATAGACGACATTTCCTTACGATTTCTGTCCATTAAATTAGCAAGTTTATTAGCTTTGGTTACAGGCCAGCGTTGTCAGACCTTAACATCAATTACTGTAGATGATATTGTGTTTGATAGTGACAGTGTGAAGATAAGAATTAACACGGTATTAAAACAGACTAAACCGGGGTCACATTTATCTGAACTATATATCGAGAAATTCGGTCCAGATGAAAATCTATGTGTCGTCAGAACTTTAGCAGCTTACATCCAGAGAACTCAATCTGTTAGGAAAAATAAGGAATTATTTCTTATTACCCAAAAACCTCATAAACCTGCTTCAAAAAGTACAGTGGCTTCGTGGATAAGATTAACATTAAAGTTGTCTGGAGTTGACATGTCTGTGTATTCGGCTCACAGTATTCGAGGGGCATCTTCAAGTGCGGCTGCCAGTAAAGTAGCAATAGATACAATTCTGAGGACTGCTGGATGGAAGAAGGAATGTACTTTTCGAAAATTCTTCAAAAAACCTATAACAAATGATTCATCCTTTAGCCATGCCATTCTTTCCTTAACTCAAAATGTGAATACGTAGTGATAGTGCTAATAGACCTGTAAATTAATAGCGATAGACTGTTATAAGCTGTAAAATAATAGCTCACACTAAGGTTGTGATAGTGTACATGTATATAATTCTGATAAATAAGGATTGTTACATCATGATAATGGCAATTATTTGTCAAAGTGGCAGTTCTTTCGGAGCTTGGACTCTAAATTACCCCTTGATTCTCAGACCGTGGATTGGTTCCAATAGAATTGGTAAATTAAACGAGACTTACCTGATAAGGTGAAGTTTGATTTCAATTCTGTTGGAACCAATCCACTGAGAATCATGGGCCCACCCGTATCCCGCCCTAAGTACAGTTACATCTGCATTTCCAAGCTCCGAATATCCCTGTGCTCTAAATGTCTGAGGTTTGGTCACGTGATTGGTCAGTGTTCACTCCCATGATTCTCAGTGGATTGGTTCCAACAGAATTGAAATCAAACTTCACCTTATCAGGTAAGTCTCGTTTAATTTACCAATTATATCTGTTTGATCTGAGTGTGACAGTTGAGGGGAAAAAATGTAAGGTTATGCATGGATTTTGTTGCTTTTGTGGGCAGTGTTTATCAATTGTACAATTTTATTTATTTTCATTTTGAAAAGATCCAATATAACATTTGATGTAGATTATTTTATTGGGTTTCTGTTATTGTATTGGCTCCTTGTCTCCTTGAGTAGAATTTTTATAAACTTGCTAACATTGCTCAGTTGGGTTGATTGGTTATTTTGCAATAATTCTTTGAATTTTGTTTGGTTTGGGTTTTGTGTGTAGTTGGGTTTAAGGTATTGCTTTCTTGTATATTTAAAATAATTGCACGACATAAGGTAATGATATTCATCTTGAGTTTCATTCATGTTACATAGTTGGCATTTTCTGTCACGATAATCAAAGTTATTCAATCTTCCTGTTTCAATTGGGAAAAAATGATTTCCAGTTCTGAATTTGAGAATGTTGATTGCTTCATGTTGTTTTAAGTCAATTAAATAATTTTAAAATTTAATTGTTTCTTTTTTAAAATCGAATACATTTTGCCTTTGTTTGAATGTTCTAATTGTTGAGACCAGTGTTGTTGGTTTTGATCTATTAGAGTTTGTTTAATTGCACATCTAAGATTATGATAAATTGTGTTTTCTTGATTTTCTCAGTTTAGAGTTCTGCCAGTGTCATTTAGTATTTTCTTGACTTGTCCAATCCATTTTGATTCAAAGTTTGGTAGATTCCTCATATATTTATATAACTGCAAGGCTAATTTTGTTTGTTTTCCTGAGATAAGTCTGTTCCAGTAGCCAATTATTTTTTATTTAATTATGATGTCAATTTTGTACCTTCCGAGTTCTGCATAAAGCATGTACCGGGGTGTGCTTTTCCTAAGTTTTGTTATTTTTCTTGTTACGGGAGACTACTCCCTCATGCATGGCTTCATCCCGATTTAAATACAATACCTAACAACTGCGTTAGGGAGAATTCTCTTTAGCTCAGTGGTGATGGTATTGGCATTTCGTTCTTTAAGATTCTTAAAAATTCTGTATGTATATTTTCAATGATATCAGATATTAGTATTTTCATAACCCCAGCTTTCCGAAGAATATGTTAAAATTGGGGTAATAGTTTGATCAAATAATTTAAGATATATGTCTAGGGGGAGATTAAGGTTATATATTCTTTTGTAAAGGATATGCATTGCTTTTCTTGCTTGTTGGCTTAGGTGTTTCCTTGTTACTTTAAAGTTACCACTTGTAGAAAAATACGTTCCCAATTATTTATATGACTTTGCATTTTCTAAATCTATTTCATTGATTTTGAATTTTTGTTCATTCTTGTTTCTTGAGGCAATGACCATTGACTTTGTTGTAGATATATCGATCTGTAATTTTCATGTGTTGCAGTCATAAAGAAGTGTTATTATTTGGATCAGTGGTTCCAGATTATCTGTTGGATTTCGAAGTTTAGTGCTTGTATTACCATTTGCAATAAAATTCATCAAGGTCATTCAAGAATAATGCCGTAGACACTGCTGGACCAGCTATATCACCTTCCATGTAACCGTGTACACGGATGAACCCACTATAACCCTATTCATGTAACCATAGGCACTGCTCGGCCAGCCATTTCACTTGTCAGGTATAGGTACCCGCTGCTGTCTGCTGCGCAAGATTTATTGCCATGTCTGTAAACCATTATATAAGTTTCCCTTTACCGCAATATCCCGAGTTTCCAATCACTCTATAAAAAGAGGACTTCTGAAAGCATTGTAGGGAAAGGAGAAAATGCTGGTTCCCGTTCCCACATTTCCGAACAATCTTATCACTTTAGCCTGATTAAAGTTGTCTTCTGAAGATGTTTTCAATATGGACAAGTCTTAAATTTTGGTGTTGTTACAGAGTTTAGCATTCTGGCTATACTTATCTTTCACAAAGCACATCAGACAGCATTGGTCACCCTGTCATTACCGCTAGCAAAGTTCTTGCTAGGTAAAGTTGTTAGCTTAATTGGATGGCTTTTTCTTTTTTATTTGAAGGAACCGTTAGATGTTGACATGTAGTGCTGATGGAGTAGATTTACAGATTGGTTCGGATTGTTATTCTCGGCCCTTGCAGTATGTTGGTAGATTCAATTAACCTTTTAGCACATAATCCCTAGTTTTGAAGACCCTAAACAACAATACGTCGAAAACATTGTGGAAAAAGGAGAAAAGTGCTGGTACCAAGTATTTTCTCCTTTTCCCACAATGTTTTCGATCCTTCCAAAATAAAATTTCAATTTTTAAATTACCACTGTTTTCTCGTCTGCAAATGTACAACGTGCAAATTTAATTTGTCGTTAGTAATGAGTATATTTTGTTTGTTTGTTCGCATGGAACTTGTGGCAAGTCATCTTTTGCCTATTAACCAGGTCTTCTGCAATCGCTTTCTTCCCTTTTTTTCGGCGTATCTGGCAGAGCCCCGGTAGCTCAGTCTGTAGCGTGGAGGACTTGAGAACAGGGGGTCGTGGGTTCGATCCCTGGCTCGGCCAATTTCCTTCCGAGGATTGATGATAGTCATTGTGACAGGATTCATTCCTCTCCCACCGCTGACCATTGTTTCAACGATGGTTATGTGGGAAAACAGCCAGTGGCTTGGAAAGAAAATTGTGCGGAGTACTGGTAAAAGAGACTCCAGGAAAGCATGGATAAGTGCACTGGCCGCCGCGATTTAACTGAAATAATGTTGAAAACGGCGTTAAAGACCATACAATCAATCAATCAATCAATCGGCGTACCTGAATGTGCAGGCTTTTGACTTACTTTTTGGTACTGAAAACAAATCAATAAATAGAAATTTGTGATTGGTCAAAAATGTAGACATGTTTATTCTAAGGACCCTTTGCTGGCAAATTTACGCCATCTTTTTTTTTTAAAGATTTTTCTTGTTTAGAATCAGGTCTGGGTATTTAACTCGTTTTCTTCCTGATACTGTAGTTTCATATGAGAAAAGTATGTTTTTTTTTTTTCTACCCTTTGCCAAACAATTCCGAGTTTTAACGTCCCTGACAGAGAAAGCTTTTGAAAACATTATAGGAAAAGAAGAAAATGATGGTGACCAGCATTTTCTCCCTTTTCCACAATGTTTTCCAGCTTTACAAAACAAATCCCATCATTTGAGTCCCATTAAATTTGTCGTCAGCAAATGCTTTCAATTCGGACAAGTCTGAATTATTTTCGTTTGATAACAGAGTTTTAAATAGGGCAAGTCCTAACACTGTTAAAGTATGATAAAGATTACCCTTCCACATCGACCAATAGTTATCCAGGTTTACCTTTGCATCACCCTGTGATATTTGTGACACAACATAAACCTTCCAATGCCTAGCCGGCGGTGAGTTCTTTTTCTCCAACCAATCTTCCTAGCCCCGGTCGGAAGCGTACAGGATTTGAGAACAGGGGGCCGCAGGTTCGATCCGCGACTCGGTCATTTTCTTTCCGAGGATTGACAGTAGTCATAGCGGCAGGATTCATTCTTCTCTCACAGCTGACCATTCAAAGATAGTTATGTGGGAAAGCAGCAAGTGGCTTGGAAAGAATATTGTGCGGAGTACTGGTAAAAGAAACTCCAGGAAAGCATAGATAGGTGCTTGATTGATTGAATGGATTTAATGGTGTTTTACGCCGCTTTCAACATTATTTCAGTCACATGACGGCGACAGCTCACATATTCATGTATTTCCTGGGTTTTACCAGTACTAAGCTAGGGCTCTGAAGTGTCTTGCCCAGGGACACTCCTACGAAACGCCCAGTGGATCCAGTGCGGCTCGAACATGCATAGGTGCACTTGCCGCCGCAATATAACTGAAATCATGTTGAAAACGGACTTAAACACCATACAATCAGTCAATTAACCAACCAGTCTTAACACATAGTCTGCTGAGTGCGAATCAATGACTATTTGCGGACAGCGTAGATCAAAGATGAGACTGCACGGAACGTGCAGTCTGATCTTTGATCTACACCGTCCGACAGGGATATATCTTTTCCCCTAAAAATAACTTCGATTTAGCAACATTTAGGGTTTCACTATCGGAATAATAAGTCAATTTGACTTGATTAGCAGTTAAGGGTTAGTTAACTTCCAAGAATTGCTATTTCATTGGCCTAGACATTCTGCATCGACCAACTAGATGGCTAGCTATGGAAGTGCTCTTAAGAACAATATCTTGGACGGATAGTGGAAACAATTTCTACATTGGCCTTGCATGTCCCTCTCAGTAAACAGAAACAATATTTTTTAAAATCCATTACCAGATGACAAAATTTTAGACCTTTTCCGAATTGAAAGCATTTGCAGACGACAAAAAAATCTGACTCAAACAACTGAAACGTTTTTGGAAGGGAAGATACATTTTGAAGATGCATTAAGCCCTCTTTTCGTGGAACATAACTTATTTATATTTTGTAACCTATTGACGCCAACGCCAATCTCTGAGTAAGTAGTTCGGGGGTAGCATAGGCTCAAACACCGTCAAATTCTCAATTTTGGTCATCAACAAATAAAGTAAGCGAAAAGGATTTAGGAATTTGCTTTTATTTCCTGCTGACATATCACAATTTTTATACAAAAATATCACTTTACATCCAAACATCTAGTTTGTACATTAAACCAAACTTAAACACAGTCAGTCATACGAACAGCACAAAATGAACTGTTTTTATAGGGTAACTATGAAAAAGCAAATATCTTACAATTTCACATATATTACTTCACTCCTTTTTCTGCTTAATGCAAAAAGGTGGGTAACAATGGCCCTTTATCGCCCCACTGGCTTAAAAGCTTAATTACGGAAAAGTTATATTTTTGTAAAGAATATAATCTAACAGCAGCCATGTTATGATTTTATAGACATGATCATCGAGCAAAACTTAAGCAACACCTCCGTCTACTTTGAAAAAAATAACGGTAATACCAATGAGCAAACATCAACAAGTTTTTTACAGGAAATGTTACTCAATTTCATTTGATGAAATTTCAGTGATTTAGAAATAAGTACACGTTTTTCGTACATATATGGTATAACTTTTCAATGTTGTTTGAGCAAGAGCCGAGAAATCATATTTTATGGAGAGGCAGGTTTTAAGTTTTGTTAGGTGTACATATGGCAATGAAATATGCTTTAACTTCACGCAATCGGAATACGAAATAAATCTACCATATAGATTGGTAAATAGAAACCGAAATCAGACAAGACCTCGGGGGAAAAAAACAATTAGTTTTATCAGAGGAAATTTCAATGAACACTTTGTGAGTTTTTTTTCTTTGTAGACTGTGTTAACACAGGTCATACGTGCGGTCTGATCAATTAAATTTACATTGTCAGATGTTTCAACGGGTTTTTCTTTTCCAAAACGGCTGTAAGCTTATGATATTTGTTGTATTGTTCTTGTTTTTTTTTTTTAAACTTTCCACAAGATCTGACTAAGCACCTTCAAGGTTTAGAAGGTACCAAGATTATACAAATGTACAAATAATTTCTAGAATGATAATTTAACTAGCAATCAATTAAACATGCAAACAAAACAAAATTACATTTAAACATATATTTACAAAATAGTAGCACATTAGGTAAAGATCACAAAAAATCTATGCACTCAGCAAAACACAAGATACAACACATGCAAACCAAACCGACCGTCCAACCACGTGTTCTTGGTTTGGACGCTGTGTTCTCAGACAAGGCGCAGATATGATTATATTTGAACACAGCTCTGTGATCAGGGGGTTTAATGCATCTGAAAAAAGTATCGACTCGGGTCAGCCTGCGCAGTCCGCGAAGGCTGACCTGTGTCGATACTTTTTGCTTTTGGTAAATTTTCTGCTGGTCAAATGACCGTTCTATCTCATGATCCAGTCGGTTGTTAGACAAAATGGATTTGATGGATCCATAATTATGCGATGATTCGCTCTGTTAAATGCATCACAGACATGCATTTTACCCCCTTTAAATTCATACCCCTTTAAAAAAAAACAAAAAAAACTTTTACTGTGGATGAATTACATAAAAATGAATGTATGTGTCAGTATCAAAAAGAGCAATAAGGATTTTCATACAAGTGTGAAATAAGGCAGTCGGTTTTATCAGCACATTCAAGTATCCAAAATTTAGTGTAATTCAAATATATCGACTAATTCTTAATATAGAAACAGATTTTCTGAAACTGAAGGGGTTGGAGGGAAACACGGTGATCCCTAGCAAATTTTGACTAGTATAAATGTTTAAACATATACTCATGAATAACAATGTGATAAATCTTAACCCCCTAAAGCCCTTATTTAACTGACTTGAGTTCTTTCTGCAAACAGTGTAGATCAAAATCAGACTGCACAGAACATGCAGTCTGATCTTATATCTACACTGTCTGCTACTATGTTACATATTCGGACAGAAACAACCTTGAAATAGCACTATTTCGAGATTTTTTTAATTTTTCATTTATTTATTTTTATTTAAAAAGATCCAAAGCACTAATTCAGCGCATTAAGGGTTCACCTTCAGGCCGCAAAGCGCGACTCAAGGCCATGTTAGTCATTTTGTGTAGAAAAAAAAGTTCTGCAAATGTGTGTGAAAAGTTTGAAAAAATGACCCTCAATCAATTAGGCTCAATATTCAAAAATTCATATGTCATATAAACTATATGGACTGTATTTGTCTTACAGTGAATTTTCAAGTGAGACAGCAAACGTGGTGAATCAAAGACGTTTTCTGGGTACAAAGGCGAGAACTTTCACTATAGTATCTATTACATTTTGCACTCTTACAACGTATGTATCTAGGCTTTTCACACAAACATAACGTAAAGTCTATCGATGCATGAAACATCACATATTCGTTTTACTCTCTCTCTCTCTCTCTCTTTGTCTCTCTGTCACTATCTCTCTCTCTCATTTCAAAGAAATAATAACACTTCTTTTCGTACATCAAATATCTGTCTAAATAAAAAAAGGGAAACGGAATTTCACTCCACACTGCGAATGGAATTTCAGCCGAATGCCTTCCAAATGTTTCACAATCACTAACATTAATAGGCAATGTTTCTATCATTTTTCAACAGCCATATCCACTGAAAAACTCACGTGACTTTCTTCCGTTGAAAACAGCTTAGCTATCATTCTAATGTATAATACATGATATAAAAATTTATGGAAATGCTTTAAAAGCAATATAAATAATACGCAACATATAGATATACACAAGTCATAATTTTATATTAGAAAGCTGTACCATGTTGGCGATTTTTTGTGCAAATTTTGACAATCATTTTCAGAGTCAAATTTGATTAATAGATTCGCCATTGAATTGTTAAGATTTTTTCAGTTGCACTTTACTATTGTTTCTTGTTCGTGGACGAATTTTGATGAATCATTACACATTAATTGAACATTGCTGCAGACAAAAGAAAAATGACATTCTAAGCGGAAGTGATGGCTAAAAGCGTAACAATAAGGACACGCCTTTGTTATGTCCTTAAATCACCTACTGAATCGGCCCGAACTAATCGAGGTCCTAAATGAGCTGCTCAAAAGAGACATGACTATATGATGGCCTCAATATGCCACTCAATAATACCATGGCAGAGTGATGACCTTAATACTACAACCCAAAAGACATGGCTATATGATAGCTTTCCTACTACAAACAAATACCAGTGGTTATGTGTAGGCCTTAATGTGTCACTCAACATATCCGATGCCAGTGTGGTGGCCCTAATACTACAACCAAAATGACATGGTTATGTGATGGTTTTACTGCTACAACCCAAAACACATGGCTATGTGATAGCTTTCCTACTATTAACAAAAACCAATGACCACGTGTAGACCTCAATGTTTCATTCAACAATACCATGGCAGCGTAGGCCTCAATGTTCCATTCAACAATCCCATGGCAGTGTAGGCCTCAATGTTCCATTCAACAATCCCATGGCAGCGTAGGCATCAATGTACCATTCAACAATCCCATGGCAGTGCAGGCCTCAATATTCCATTCAACAATCCCATAGCAGTGTGATGGCCCTAATACTAAAACCAAAATGACATGGTTATGTGATAGCTTTACTGCTAAACCAAATACCAATGGAGATATGTAGCCCCAATGTGGCACTAAAAAGTGCCATGACTTTATGAAGGCCTTGGCGTACCATCAAAAAGTGTCACGACCATATAACGATTTCATTGCGAAACACTAAAGGATCGTGACTATATGAAAAGCTTTACTGGCCGATCTTATGACTGGCTATGTGACGGCCTCAAAGTGATACTTAAAATGAATGCGAAAAGATGCCATTCAAAAGGACAAAGGCTGTACGTAGGCCTTAATACGCCACTAAAAATGTCTAAGAAAATTGTCTGTAATATGTTTAATCTCAGGAGACAACGAGAAAATCTAGCTATAGTGACGGAGCGAGCACCTTTCTTTATCGTACAATAAATGTAGAATATGCGAGCCAAAAGGTGTATCTTACAAGTAACCGCTTACCACACAATCCCAAGTTTTAACGACCCTGGGAAATAAGGCTTAAAAAAACATTGTGGGAAGAGGAGAAAATGCTGGTAACCAGCATTTTCTCCTTTTCCCACAATGTTTTATGCTGAATAAAATGTTCAATCAAATACAAGTTCCATCATTTGAGCCACATTTGATTTGTTGTCTGTAAATACTTTCAGTTTGGTCAAGTCTAAAGTTTTGTCGTTTGGTAAAGAGTTAACTCTGTGGGAGGTAACACCATTTTAGACTTGTCCAAAATAAACTAATTAGTAGACAACATATTAACTGTGTCTCAAATAATGGAGTTTGTCTTTGAACGGGTAGAGAATATCATTGGAAAAGTAGAAAATGCTGGTTATCAGCATTTCTCCTTTTCCCACAATGTTCACAAAAGTCTTCCTTTTCAGGGTCGTTAAAGCACGGGCCCGTCTGATAAAGGAAATGAGTAATAATATTTCTTTAATTAAACGTTTGTATTTAGTTGCAAAACATTTTTATATATATATATATGAAAACGAGGCAAAAATACAATCAATCAAAGTAATAAAAACAATAAATCTGGCTATTGCAAAAATATTCTCCAAAGCACAAGATAAACTAAGCTTGATATAGAACCATTGACTTACAATTCTGAAATAACATGATGCTGATGTATACATTTTTGTACCTTTTTCATCTCAAAAAAAGTCAATTTTTCATAGAGATGAGTTCCTGAACGAACTTAATCCATTAGTGCACAGGCTAATTATAGACACACCTTGAAAGAAAACAAGTGACAAAAAATAAAAAAAGAAAAACTTTTTGACGATATGGATAAAATTTTTGGTAAAGATGCTATTGCCTCCTTAAGACAACCATTCTTTTTCTAACAACATTTCCAAAGTTGACTGCAGTAGAGTCGACTAAAGTCAAACATGTACAGTATAGATTAATTGAATCAAATAATACATAAGCTCAGTTGCCTATGGAATTAAAGTTGGCTCAAAGCCCCTCAATACATTTAAATGTTTCAGCGCCAAATATACTGTTCAAACAATTAAAGGAACACATGTTCTCGATTTTGATCGCAAGATAATTTTTTCAGTACATGACAATGCAAATAATTTTCTGCTCATACGTTCATTCAATCTTAACACTATTCAATCTCAGAACAGGTAAACAAATTTAGTTTGCACAGAAGATGTATGGGCTATGCCTGTAAAATCCGTCTGTTTGATATGCCACAAAGGCTTTTTAGAGAACCAGAGATGTCATTTTTCATTCGTTTTCTACTTTCATAGGGTTTGATAAAAATTTCAAAAAAAAGACTTGAAAAATATGAGTTATTCAACAAAATTACAAAGAAAACATTTTTTTTTTTTTTGTATTATTTTCTTCTAAACATGGCCAATCAGCATTTAGAATCAAACAAACAGGAAAACTATTGAGCCATTTTGTCTGGTAAGAATGTAAGTTGATGGTTTACAGAGCACAAAGACTAAGTGTTTAGCAAAATGAAAGATTTCAATTTCGATATTTGGGTGTTCCTTTAATTCTTCTGAGCAGTGTATGTAAACTCGACCTCTGTCGACGTCTCAGAATACAACCCAATGAATTTCGGAAAGATTTTTATGTTATAGGCTTGACTAAACAAGCGGATGGTAAAGATGTAAGATCAGACTGTACATTCTGTGCAGTCTGATCTTGATCTTTGCCGTCCGCAAAAGCACGTTTTCGCCTTCGCCGCTGAAACGGTTAAAAACAATACATGTATAAGATACTTATAGTTTTTTTGACATTCACATTCATAACCTATACTATCTCTAGTTTACTTTGAACACTCCAAAATAATTCTGTTTTGGCTCTCTGACAATCAGAGTCAGATTAGACGCTTTCACAAAGAGTTCATCGCCCTGACGAAGATAAAAGACAGCCCCCAGGTAACTCGTGTACTCTCCAAAGGCTTTGTTCTGTCCCCAGCACTTGGTGATAGAATTCTGTATCATAGATTCCTCGCCTCCCGCGGGGTACACTATGTTGTATCTATATATATAATGAGACAATGATTGGGCTCCGGTATTCAGGGCAAGTCCGGATTCGAATACCTCAAGGAAGGAAAGCTGGCTGTACACATAGTAAAACCCGGCCTCCAAGATGACGATGCGCCCGTGCCTGTACTGGACTTTATTGGTAAATGCGAGATCTTCGTCGTATATCCACTGGGCAATTGGGAACAATTTGCCAGCAACTGTAATAAACAAAGAGAATGAATTGTGAATTTCATTGTAAATTTTGAAGCCTATGTAAAGAGTGGTTTTCAGACTTGAATAGCACTGGCCACTATTTCTGAACGTGCTTTGTAATAAAAACGAGGTCAGAAATTATTTCGGTGTCTACTGGCTTTTAATCATGGTGTTTGCCATCTACAGAGTGAACACGGTGCATAAGACAGAACTGAACAATTTAAGCGCCAAATATATAAAACTCAACAGCTGTCGGAGGATGAAAATTTAATCCACTAAAACACAGAAAGTTTTTGATCTCATGGGCTTGACTAAACAAGCGGATGATATAGATTCAAGATCAAACAGCACAGAACAGGCAGTCTGATTTTGATCTTTGCCGTCTGCAAAAATTCCTGTTTTCGGCTATGGCACTGAAAAGATTGCGCCGTTTGCTGATTCTATTGCAAACTCGATGGAACCTGCTTGTTACTTCAATCAGTTTGGCAAAACTTTCATTGCAAAAATCGTTTTATTGGCAAAACTCATTTTAGAGCAAGGGTATTTGTTGCCTAAGGCCGTGACAACAGATGTGAGAATTTTACATCCAGGATAGGGATAATCTTTTATTTCATACTTGTCGGTACATTATCGGGAAATAATAGTGGATTACAAGGTTCGATAATTCATGGTTACGACCAGTGAAATTAACCGTAAATATTTTCGTAACTCTTCAATTGAAGGCGGAAACAGTAGTTCCCGTGCACTAGTTACCTAGGCCTGCCATTCAACCAGAGGGAAATATGACGTAATTTACATGCATTTACCCTACATTTCTCGCGTTTTACGTAATATTGTAATGCCATCTTATGTGAGGAAAGGTACGCCACGGGGAATTACTGAAAACAACTATACTAAATTTTGACGAAAGTGCCAACAAAGATGCATGAAATAAATAGTCTTTTTCAACTAGTATCAAGCATTTTCACCTATTCCCACAATGTTTTCATCCCTTCCCAAAACAAATTTCAGTTCTTGAGTTATATTTAATTTGTCGTCTGCAAATGCTTTGGGTTTTGAACTTTTGACAAGTCTAAAATTTTGTCGCCTGTAAAGAGTTAACGCCGTTTTTGGAATTCAGTTATAACGGGGGTACAAGCGCACCTATCAATGCCTTCCTGGGTTTCAAGCCCTATATGTTATCGACTTTGGTACCATGCTAGGCGTGACATTGAAGAGCAACAGACAAGTAACGGCAAAAACAAAACGGACCGTTGTAAAGCATTTGTATCGATCGGCAAGGTCATGTTTCGTTTTAACACCCAAGACTGTCCAAAGCCTGTGTACATACCGCTTATGATACATTACCTGGTAGGCGATACATGACATGTTTATCTTTTTTCTGGCTTGGTCTCAGACTTTTAATATTGCTATCATATGTTTTGACCCCTCTATAGTGCTGAGAGACTGCATTACAGACAGATAAAACATATTGTCTTGTGTTTTAGGGTGCAAACCAGTCAGAATCATACTGAGTGATTGATTGATTGTACGGTGTTAAACGCCGTTCTCAACATTATTTCAGTTCAATCGCTGTGGCCAGTGCACCTATCTATGTTTTCTCGGAGTTTCTCTTTACTAGTACTCCGCACAATGTTCTTTCCAAGCCACTGGCTGCTTTCCCACATAAGCATCGTCGAAAACAATGATCAGTGGTGAGAAAGGAATGAATCCTGCCGCAATGACTATCATCAATCCTCGGAAAGAAATTGGCCTAGCCGGGAATCGAACCAGCGATCCCTTGTTCACAAGTCCTGTACGCTACCGACTGAGCTACCGTGGCTCGCGCGAATCGCACTAAGAATTTTACGAAAGATGAAAACGATAAATCATTTGCCAAAATGTTACTAAACTCGTTTCAAATATTTCAATTCAGCAGGATATCTCGAATACCAAAGGTCGTTGATAGGAGAAACTTAGCTTCAAGCAATACATTAGATCAACGGCAAAGCCATATTTCTTAAGCCTTTCCCAAACTAGAACTTTTAACTCTTCTAAATTCAAAATATCTGTAGAGGACAAATTCGAAAATGATACAAATGAGCTTAATTTTATGGTTGGGTAGGAAACATTGTGGGACAATGAGAAAATGCTGGTTACCATCATTTTCTCCTTTTTCCACAATGTTTTTCTAACACCTTCCCTGTCCCTGTCAGGGTCGTTAAAACTCGGGGTTGTGTGATAAATGGCTAATTTGGCTGAATTTGTTCTCGTCACTTAATCGTCAGACAAATCTTGTCTAGGTTAGAAGCCCAAAATTTTAAAGGGGCTTTTACATAGATTTCGTTTCGCATTTTTTTCTTTAGATAAAATCTTACCAAAGACAGCTGTTTTTCATATATGCACAAAAATGACTTCAAATTAGAAAAAGATAGGAATACATGTAGAAAACACAAAGAATTACAGAGATTTTTGTATTTTTAGTTTATTCTGTTTTTTGCTGTTAGTAACGATATTACCGTTACAGGATAAAATGGGATCAATAAATTAAAAAAGCATGAATAAGGATCAATACATTTAAAGAAGTTTTAACAAAATTAGATATTAGTTGGTCCGACAGCGCAGTGGTAGCGTTGCCGACTCTAGTTTTGAAAGTCGAGAATTAGAGTTCCATCAATGCACTATTTTCCCAGCGCACTGTGTGCCCAACAATAAAGATAAGAAAAATTGAAATAAATCCGTAAGCTGCTTTGCACGACTCAAAGAGCTTTAGCAGATAGTGTAGATCAAAATCAGACTGCACATCCTTTGGCTTTTGAAATAAAGTTTTATAAAACTCATCTTCAAAAAAAAAACATGTTTCTATTATGCTCACCAGAGGTTCGCTTAATAACATTTTTCCTAGACTCGTCTAGACTTACCACTGAACCACGACCACGACCCCACAACACAGCTACTATAGTAGAAGAAAGCGTCAGGGGTTATAACGATTCTTCCTCCTGCAGTTTTGTGTGGGTGGATTGAGGAGTCATGATAATTAGTTTTTAATCGACCTTTTAATGATGCATTGTCGCCTTTTAATGATACATTGTCGCTTTTAATGATACATTGTCGCTTTCAATGATTCATAGTCGCTAAATGACATGGTTATACCTTTACCAAGCAGTGCCTTGTTTTAACAACCATGATAAAGCAGACTTTTGAAAACACTGTGGAAAAAAAGAAAACCAGTGACTAATTCTTTCTCCTTTTCCAATAATGTTTTCTATCCTTTCGACCACGAATACCCTAATAATAGAGACATATACAATCAATCAATCAATCAACAGTTTGTAACAAATGGGTGGAGTACATACCATTAGGTTGATCCAGGCGCCTTACAGAGCCCATCAGATGAGCGGCCGGTTTCTGAACCCCGTCCTCTGACTTTGAACTTGTCTCTACCTTTATATTACCTGAAAAGAAAAGGCAAAATATGTATTCAACTCCCGTCCTGCTAAGTAAGTTAAAAGGAATTTTCAAGCTGATAGTATAGAAAAAAAAGCAGAATAATGCTATTTCAAACTTATTTCTTGGAGAAAAATATCTCCTTATAGGACAATGTAGATCAAGGATCAGACTGCACGTTATGTGCAGTCTGATCTTGATCTGCATTGTCCGCAAAAGGTCAGTGAGTCGCGCTAAGCAACCTTAGGGTTACAAGATACACGGCGTAACTTTGCTAGCAAATAGAAGGGGCCTTTAAAATAAACATGTCTGTATTTTTGACCAATCGCAATTTTCTACGTATTCATTTGTTATCAATACCGAAAAGTAGGTCAAAATACAATACATTCAGCTACGCCGAAATTCACGCATACGAACCATAGGTTTCTTTCTCCCACTCTCTCCCTCTCCCCCCCCCCCCTCTCTCTCTCTCTCTCTCTCTCTCTCCCTCTTTTTACATTCTCTCTCTCTCCCTCCCTCTCTCTCTATCTCTCTCCGTGTTTCTTTTTTTCATTCTCTCTCTCTCTCTTCTTTCTTTCTTTCTTTCTTTCTTTCTTTCTATTCTTCTCTTCTTTTTTTCTTTCCTTTTCCTTTCCATTTCTTTCTTTCTTTCTTCCTTTCTTTCTTTTTAATTCTTATATTAATTTTTTTTTTTCTACTTTTTCTCTTTCTTTTCCTATTCTAAATAGATTTTCTAAGCTAACAACGGAGAAAACTCTTCTTCTCCTTTTCGCCATTTTTCATACGTTAAAATTCCCAAAATTTGAGGAAAAAGAATAAATAACAGGAACGAAAATCTATAATTCAGACACCGTGAATCTTACTGTCACATCGATTTACCCTTGTTGTGTGTTTTACAACTGAAGTTGCATTTACGGCCAATGTAGATCAAGAAAAGACTGCACAAAACGTGCAGTCTGATCCTTGATCTACACTGTCCGCTTTGCGAGAGACATACTTGACCAAAGCAAACTTGAAATTGCAATTTTTTGGGTCTTACTTCTATGTTGAAAATGTGTCTTGGGTTTATTCGGTATTGTGCGATTCTGAGGAAGAAGGCTTTTGAAAACATTATGGGAACAATAGAAAAATGCTTATCATCAAAATGGTCTCCTTTTCCCACAACGGTTGTTTCCATTTAAAAGATACACCCGTCATTTTCACCACATTTACTTTGTAATCTGCAAACGCTTTCTGTTATGGAAAATCCAAAATTTTGTCGCCTGGTAGAGTTAACATCTCATCAAACGACAAAATTTTTAGACATCTCTAAATTCAACGCATTTGCAGACGACATGTACGGTGTGATTCAAATTGTACAATCTGTCATGATGAAGGGCTAGAAAAGATTGTGGAAAATGGAGGAAATGCTGGTTGCCAGCATTTTCTCCATTTCCCACAATGTTTTCAAGAGCCCTTTTCCCAAGATTCGTTAAAAGAAGGTTACACGTTCCCTGCCAAATCAAACTGAAATTTGTCAGAAAGGAGATAAAAACATTGTGGTAAATGGAGAAAATGCTGGTTATCAGCGCTTTGCCGTTTCCAAAGCTGTTTTCAAAAGCCTTTTTTCCCAAAGAGTCGTTAAAACAAGGGTGAACGTTCCCTGCCAAATCAAATCGAAATTTGTCAATAACGGATTAGAAAACATTGTGGAAAATGGAGAAAATGCTGGTTACCAGCATTTTCTCCGTTTCCCACGATGTTTTCAAAAGCCCTTTTTTCCCCAAGAGTTCTTTAAAACAAGGGTAAACGCTCTCTGCCAAATGAAATGCATTTTTAAACGCAAATCGATGACAACGCTAAATTTGCGCCGGTAGATTTATGTAACACTGGGGAGAAACACAGTTTTTACAATGAAATATGTGACATTGTGACAAATATTGCTACTTCGTCCCTATCTGCAGTTTTTAAGTAATTCATCACTGAAGACTGAAAGACGTATATTTCTTAAAGGCCCAGTAAAACCCAAAATATCAAAGCAGGTGTCATAATACATTTAATTTAAATCATACCATTTAAAAGTATGGAAAATATTGTGGAGATGGCAGTCTGTTATCGTGTGGTCGGGCCATGTGTTAGTCGCTGGCAGAAAAAAGAATTTTAAAATCAGGCAAAAAGTAAACAAAAGACACAGCTACCTGGCAGGTTTTAAGCTAGTTTTGAAATTAATTTCTCTGTCAGCGACTAACACTTGGACCGACCATACAATGACAGATTGTTATCTTCACAATAATTTCCATACTTTTAAATGGTATGATATAAATTCAAATGCGTTTAAAAACCCGCTTTGTTTACATTTGGCCTTTATTGTTACTTTAATCCTTTACCAAACAGTCCTGATTTTAACGAGCATGATATGGGCAGTTCTTTAACCAGTATTTTCTCCTTTTCCCACAATGCTTTTACTCTTCCAAAGACAAAATTAAAGTTTTTGGTCACATTCATTTTGTCATATGCAAATGATTTCAATTTGGACAAGTATATGATATTTTTTATCATGTCATATTAAGCATAAAGTTAATTAAACGAGATTATACATCAGTATAAATTCTTGAACTTAATTAAATTTGTTGTTCTAGACGATGTAAAAACGTTTTAAGTATAAATTATTGTACATATTAAATGACTTTGATTTTTGTAAGCATGTGAGATTTTTTTTTTTAGCATAAATGTTTGTATATAATGAGCGTGATGTTTTGAGAAATTGAAGAGTATTTTGTAATTAGAAAAGTATGAGAAGTAACTTTCATCAAAGACCTCTCTCTCTCTCTCTCTCTCTCTCTCTCGGTCTGTCTGTCTGTCCGCCATTTTGTCCGTCTGTCTTTCTCTCCCTGCCTGTTAGCCTGTCTGTCTTTCAATGTGTTTCTGTAAGAAACTTGGGAGAAAAGGAGAAACATTCCAGCAGCAAAAGATTTTAACTTTTTCATAGATAAATCTCATCATAACATCTACAGTGATTTTGTCCTCAGCAAAGTTTACAACCCTGGCGGATTAACCACTGTTCTGCTAAACAAGTGAAATAAAACTTTTAAGCCCGTAGTAAAAACCCAGATTTCGCAGTTTAAAAGGTATTTTTTTGTGGGAAAATATGTCCTTATCGGACAGAGTAGATCAAAGATCAGACTGCACGTTCTGTGCAGTCTGATCTTGATCTACACTGTTCGCAAAAAGTCAGTGAGTCGCACATAGCTGGCTAAGAATTAATCGTTGTCCTATGGGAAAGAATTATGACGTTCGTAGACTAATTCCTTTTTATTATTTTTATCAGCTTTTGGCACCCCCATACTTCAGCACCAAGGTAATTCAATATAACTAACATTTCTACATATCGTAAAAATGTAGTCAAAAATAAAGTTTGATTATGGTCTTACTTATTCCTTTTTATGTTTATTTTTAATGTTAGACAAGTATAGCTTGATCTCAGGATTTTTTATTACCGTAACTTTTGAAAAACATCTGCTCGACGCTCTAATAGAAGGCCCCTACCTTTTCAGTAGTACACCACATCTTTAAAGGCCCAGTAAAGGCCAAAATATCAAAGCAGGTGTCATTATACATTTAAATTTAAATCATACCGTTTAAAAGCATGGAAAATATTGTGGAGATGACAGTCTGTTATAGTGTGGTCGGGCCATATGTTAGTCGCTGGCAGAATTAAAGAATTTTGAAATCAGGCAAAAATAAACAAAAGACACATCTACCTGGTAGGTTTTAACCTAGTTTTGAAATTAATTTTTCTGTCAGCAAATAATACTTGGACTGATCGTACAATGACAGATTGTCATCTTCACAATAATTTCCATACTTTTAAATTCTATGATATAAATTCAAATGCATTTAAACACCCGCTTTGTTTACTTTTGGGCTTTATTGTCACTTTAACCTATGTTCGTAATGACACCGCCTTGGGGAAGTCCTGGTGAACAGCATTTCTCCTTTTCCCACACTGTTCTCTACCCTTTCAAATACATCTGTAATAAATTGAGCCACATTTAATTTGTAGTCCGAAAATGCTTTCAATATTTTTAATTGTGAAATTATGTCATAATTGTGGACGTAAACATTAAATGTTTTCGTAGGAGTGTCCTCGGGTAAGACACTTCAGAGCCTTAGCTTAGCACTGGTGGAACCCAGGAAATACATGAATATGTAAGCTGTCGCCGTGATATGACTGAAATAATGTTGAAAGTAGCCTAAAACACCATTCAATCAATCAATCAATCAAACATTCAATGTGGCTCAAAAGATGCGATTTTTCTTTCAAAGGGTATACATTTCTTTTAGGAGAAGGAAAAATGCTGGTTAACAGCATTTTCTCCCTTTTCCACATGTTTTTCGGAGGTCATAGGGGTCATACAAACATAAAGTTGTTTGGTAAAGAGTTCATTTAACCAAAAACATGTACGAGTCAAGCTCAGTGTCCAAGGACCAGTCTACCTCAAGATTAAGTCGGTTGTTAAAAAAGGAGCTATTATGGAACCACAATTATGTGATGGCTTGATTGGTATCATGCATCACGCAGATGCATTAAGCCCCCTTTTGCCAGAGTGGCGTACAATTACGTAGGCGTCATACTCTGTGAACAAGTTTATGCACCTGCAAAAAGTTTCGACTCATGTCAGCCTGCGCTGTCAGCGCAGGCTGACATAGGTCGAAACTTTTTGCCACTGATGAATTTTCTTCATGACTAAGGACAATTCTACCTCATGATTCTCCATAGTTTTTTTTTTTCTTAAACAATGGATTCACACTGTATGACGACTTACTTAGTGTAATACGTTACAAAGGCGCATTAAGCCCCCTTCTCTGAAAGCGCCACTCAATCAATGAAATAACATAAACTTCCTTTAAAGTACATATAAAATGTCGTTTTACCAAGGTGTCAAACAGGGGTCAGTTTTTGTTTTATGTAAATAAGCGATGTTTTTGACTGAAACATTTCGCCTCACCGGGTCAGCTATTTGACCAGCGGGGATAGACATGGTTTGGATATACTAAGCATGATGCGGAAATGTTGATGAATCTTTTCCCTCATATCAAGTTTCATCGAAATTTTTGTAATTAAAGTCTTGTATGGAACAAGAAATTATATTTTATTGGCATATATCTATCTAACCGAACCACTGACCAATTCGTCCGTCCGTACGTCCGTCCATCCATCCATCCACCCACCCATCCACCCACCCTTTAGCCATCCGTCCGTCCATCCATCCATCCATCCACCCATCCATAAATATATCCATCCGTCAATCCATCAATCCACTATCCATCCATCCATCCATCCATCCATCCATCCGTCCACTCGCTAACCCTCTCATCCGTCCATCCATCCGTCCTACTTACGCTTATCAAGATTGTACAATTACTGATCTACAACGAGGCAAAACACTGTCTCCAATCCTCTGCTAGCTGTACCACAATAAAAAAAAAATCGACCCAATGTGCAGCAAAGGGACAGGAATGAATCATCGTGCTATGACTATCATCAATCCAAAGAAAGAGTTCTGACACAGCCGGGGCTCGAACCAACGACCCTTAAAACATTAGCCTTGCTTTTCAATGCTGCACTATCATGGCTTTTCCCCATCGCGAATATGAAGTAAATTGTCCAAAAGAAAGTAATAAAGCTGGAGTTTATGTCTGAAGACGGACATTCAAGTACCAGCTTAACGAGTTATCAAAAGTTCTTGTTACTCTGTTAGATGAAACCGCCAAGGAGCTTTCTTGGAAATAATACTACTTGCTCTTATGTTTGCCAAACACATCTTTAAAAGCTTTCTGTGCACAGTATAGATCAGGATCAGACTGCACAGAACGTGTAGCTTGATCTTGGATTTACACTGTTCGAGACGATGATATATTCTGGGCGAAAGAAGCTTTTGAACATGTTTTAAAAACAAGACATCTATATGCACGTTTTGAACAGCCTGATCTTGAACTACATTGTCTGTAAAAAAACAACTTAAGCCGGCTTCATAGCTTCAATCATGCAATCCTGTGTTTTAAAGACGCCAGGAAATTAAAGCTTTTTAAAGCATCGTACGAAATTGTTATTGTAACCAACATTTTCTGTTACCATCATTTTTTTCTTTTCTGACAAAATTTTCAAAAGCCTCTTTCCACTGTGTCGCTAAAACTTGACATTGTTTTAAATGGTTAGATGGTGACAAAAAGTCACATGGTATTCATTGTCGATAAATAATCGTTGTACATGAACAACAAAGCGATCATTTTTCATGGCGTACATGTAATGAGAGAGAATAATGTTCTAGCTAATGTGTCATTATTATAGGTAGAGAAAGTGTAAAATGAAACGGAAATATGATCAAACGGCGAATATATATCTAGACTATTCTCAGCCATGTTCTGTGAAAACGGCGTTTGATGGGGATTTAATACGCCTACAAATGCATCGACCCATGTCAGCCTGCAAGGAGGGCGAAACTTTCTGCTATCGGTAAATTTTGAAGGACTATTCTTCCTCATGGTTCAGTCGGAAAAAAAAAAAAATTCCCTTATCGGACAGTGTAGATCCAAGATCAAACTGCACGTTCTGTGCAGTCTGATCTTGATCTACAGTGTCCGCAAAAGGTCCTTTTTAGTCGCACTTAGCGGCCTAAGGTTTAACATCTATTGAAAAGAAACCATAGCGAATCAAATTTGATATTATAACAGCTTCTTACCATTAATTCGTGCTACGAAATGTTTAAGTAATGGGCAATTTACTGACAGTATTTCTGTATCAAACGCTTTACCAAACGACAAAATTTCAGAGTTGACCAAATTGAAAAACATTTGCAGACGACAAAACAAATGTTAATCAAAATATTGGATTTTTCTTCAAAAGGTTAAAAAACATTGAGGAAAAAAGAGAAAATGCTGGTTACCCAGCATTTTCTCCTTTTCCAACAAAGTTTTCAAAAGACCTCTTCCTTATCGATAAAACCTGCAATTGTGTGGAAAAAGGTTTATAGGTAGAGAGTTTAAAGTAACAATATAGGTGTAAGAATTTTCAATATTATATAGAATCGTTCACATATGTGCCTGATAGCTTGTACCCTTCACAAAATAGTTCCGTGTTAAAAAGATTGATTGATTGTATGGTGTTTAACGTCGTTTTCAACATTACTTCAGTTATATCGCGGCGGCCAGTGCACCTATCCATGCTTTCATGGAGTACCGGGCACAATTTTCTTTCCAGGCCACTGGCAGCTTTCCGACATAACCATCGTCGAAACAATTGTCAGCGGTGGAATAGGAATAAATCCTGTTGCACTGACTATCATCAATCCTCGGAAAGAAATTGGAAAAGCCAGGGATCGAAACCGCGACCCCTGTTCTCAAGTCCTGCACTCCGTGTAAGGAAGAATATTGTATACAAGAAAGCTTTTGAAAATATTGCAGGAAAAAAAAGGAGAAAACTGTGGTTAAAAGTATTTCTCTCCTTTTTCCAAAATATTTTCTATCCTTTTCAAAAAAAAAAACCCAAAACTTTTGCCACATTTAATGTGTCGTCTGCAAAGGCAAGTCTAAAATGGTATCTGGTAGAGATTTTCTCCTTTTCCCACGTTTCCTACCCTATCAAAGACAAATGTCATCATTTCAGCTACAATCATTTTGTCGTCTGCAAATGCTTTCAATTTGGACTGGTCTAAAATTTTGTCAAGAAAAGAATTTGTCTCTAGTACTTTAGTATGCAATGGTATGAATTTAGGCCCCGGGATATCGATTAGCTGGGTAAATAGCAGTTTTTATAAATGTTCAAGCAAATATGCAAGCAGGAGCCCGCCGATTAAACCTATGGATATTTTTGACCAATCGCAAATTACCATATATTCACTCTTTTTCAGTACCAAGAAGTAGGTCAAAAGCCAGCACATTCAGCTACGCCGAAAAATGTGATCGTCCAAATTATTGCAACCACATTACCGCTTTATATTTGCCTTATGAGCCTGCACCATGATCCAACAAGCATTTTATAATAACATTTTAGTCTAATTCTCAAGAATGTTCTAAATCTAAAAGTAACGTAGTTTCTGATTGGCTAAACCATTCGGTTTAGCCGATCAGAAATTGCGTTGCTTTCTTAATCTGGATTAAGACCAAGAGTCCAATCTAGAACGGTTGATGAATTTATATGGGTATACGACTAATTCGTTTGGGAGGTAAGGGGCGGTAATAATTATCTATTATTAAAGACAACTACAAAATAAATTATCTCCCTTGTCATAGTATCGCAGTCTTTCATTGTTAATTGTACTTAATTTGTTTTTAACAAGAATAATTGATTTCTGTATTTTTTTTAATTAAGGAGATAAACAGACATTAATGTAGAATTAATGGACGAACTTAATATTATTTCTATCTTTTTAATGTTTCAAAACAATTACACATGATTGCATCTCTGGGAATTAATTATACGTAAATGTTTCAACTTGGAGGTTTTGCATGGAATATTGTTTTACGACACGCTATGAATTATCATATGAAAACTTGATGGATCTTTTAAAAGCGATTTCTTCTTCTTCTTCTCGTTCGCCGAGCCTTGGTAGCTCAGTCGGTAGCGTACAAGACTTGAGAACAGGAGGTCGCTGGTTCGATCCCCGGCTAGGCCGATTTCTTTCCAAGGATTGACGAAGTCATTGCGGCAGGAATCATTCCTCTCTCACCGCTGGCCGTTGTTTCGACAATAGTTATGTGGGAAAGCAGCCAGTGGCTTGGAAAGAAGATTGTGCAGAATACTGGTAAACGAAACTCCAGGAAAGCATGGATCGATTGATTGATTAATTGATTGATTGAATTTGCGTTTATTTATCGTCGCCACCAGTTGCCCATATGAGCGACGCCCCCTCAGGGCTGTTAGTATTGTTACGGAGGATAGTGCAGATACAGGACGAAACCCATCTTAAGTTACGCCTGGTTCTTTTACGTGCTCGGTGTATAGCACCGTCACACGCGACCTCGGTTTAACGTCTCATCCGAAAGACTATTAGTAATATTAGATGGCCAGCCGTGGGGATCGAACCCACACCCTCAAGTGACTCGAAACATCACGTTCACGAGTCCTACGCTCTACCTATTGAGCTATGCGGGCTGGTCGCATGGATCGATACACTGGCCGCCGCCATATAACTGAAATAATGTTGAAAACGGCGTTAAATACCATACAATCAACCAATCAATCTTCTCTTTCATACCATTACTCCCTTTCCGCCCCTTGGCCACCCTCAAATTTACCTCACCTTCTCCATCAAGGCATACCGACCACTATAGTATACATTTACTTTTACAAATACATTAGTCTTTTATTATGTTAATGGGTAATACTAATATTTCCGTTTCATCTAATATTACGCAATCTATATATAATTATAAAACGCCATATTAACATAGGACATAAATTTACTTTTGGAACCCATGTAAATTCTCGAATTTGTCTTTAATTCCATACTACCGTCTAATGTTTACTTATACAATATATACATGTTCAAAATATCAAAAAGCATTGACCCATGTCAGCCTGCGCAATCCGCGCAGGCTGACATGAGTCGATGCTTTTTATGATGTATCAAATGTCCCTTTTAACACAACATAGCTCAAATAATAGCATTTTCCATTTTTTCGGATGCAAAGCGAGACTCAGCGGGTTTTTGCAGACAGTGTAGATCAAGATCACAAAGCACAAAACGTGCAGTCTGATTCTTTGATCCTCGCTGTCCGACACTGTATCTCAAACGAAAACTACTATATAACTAATCATGTAATTTGGAAAATGGGAATTACGGACGTTGAAAAACGGTCGAATTTTTCTTTTTTATGGAGACGGAGTTCGTAAGCTCCTCAACAAAAGACAAAAATCTATTATTTGTTGAAAATGAATACATTTGTAGACGAAAACGTTAACATATCTAAAATGATGGGCATCCATTGTGTCTGAAAGGGAAGAAAACACCGCGGGAAGAGGAGAAAATGCATTTTCTCCCTTTCCCGTAAAGCCAAAGTTTCAAAAGCCTTCTTGTTTAGGCTCCCTAGAGCACGAAATCATTTAACCTTTCCCATACAATCCCGAGTTTTAGCGATCCTGGGAAACTGGACTTTTGAAAACATTGTGGGAAAAGGAGAAAATGCTGGTAACCAGCATTTTCTCCTTTTCCCTCAATGTTTACTACCATACCAAAGAAATTCCATCATATGAGCCAAATCTAAATTGTTGTCTTCAAACACTTTTATTTTAGAGAAATCTACATTTCTGTCATGTGGTACAGAGTTAATAAAAGTATAAAAGACCACTTATGGTCTTCCCATAGTTAAACCATTTTTGTCCTAAAATGTCAGCACTTTTCGGTCCTATGTTTAAAATGTCAATTGCCCAATTATTGTCTATGAGCTGTTTTTTATAATGTAAAAAGTTCCACTTAGAACAAGTGGCAGATTTTTCTCGAAAGTACAGTCTCGACCTCTCTACTGAAGATTTTCGAAAAGGAATCGGCTTATGAACAACTGATCAAAGCAAAGTGTAGGACTCGTGACCGAGAGGCCCCAGTTCGAGCCTCACTGAATCCACTGGGAGTGTCCTTGGGCAAGACACCTCAGATCCCAAGCCCAGTACTGGTGAAACCAAGGAAATACATGAATATGTGAGCTGTCGCCGTGATATGACCGACATAATGTTGAAAGCGACGTAAAAAACATTCAATTTTACAATCAATCAGGGAGGCTATTTTTGTGGTCTCCCTCTGTAAATTGACCCTCTCTCAAACGAAAAGTGTTAGACTATTAGAAAAGTTTTATAGGGTATCCGAAAGCCAGAGATTTCTTCCACAGGGTAGAAAACAATTTGGGAAAAGTAAAGAAATGCTGGTCTATCGGAATACCTTGTGTATTGATGTCTCTTTTGAATCTGTGCATGACTTGCGTAAACCATGATACTAACATGAGAATAAGTCAGTTAGCATCAGTTGAGCCATATTCTGGCAAAAAGGGGTTTAATGCATTTACGTGATAAATTATACTGAGCAAGTCAACATAAAATAATGGACCCATAAACTCCATTTTTGTCTAACAACCGGCTGAATCTTGAGGTAGACTGGTCCTTTGACAAGCAAAAACTTTATTTAAAGCAAAAAAGTAACGAACACGGTCAGCCTGCGCAGTTCGCGCAGGCTGACCGTGTTCGTTACTTTTTGCAGATGCATTAAGCCCCCTTTTCACAGATATCGACTCTCATTTAGCAAAAATTTTGTATATATTTGATATCGTTTATCTACTGACGGACTGACTTAAGTCCATGTCAAACATAGGTAGATATCGTTTCTTAACTCTTCCTCACACAACCCGAGTTTTTAACGACGCCGAGGAAGAAACTTTTTGAAAACATTGTGGGAAAAGGAGAAAATGCTAATAACCAGCATTTTCTCCTTTTCCCATAATGTTTTCTACCTAATCATACCCACGTTTTATCATTTGAGTCACATTTAAATTGTCGTCTGCAAATGCTCTCAATTTGGACATGTCTAAATTTCTTTCGTTTGGTAAAGAGTTATCATGCATTCATAAGGCTATTTCCAAACACACTTACAAGTAACCTAAGTAACTTAAAGCAAAAACCAAAGAAAATAAAAAAAAAATGTCCTGTCTTGATTACGTCGAATACGTTGTGGTGAAACGGGTTATTGCGCCTCACAAGCGATTTCTCCTTTTCCTGCAGTGTTTTCTCAACAGCTGTATACTTGGTGGTTGTTCAATTTCTTATTTAAGCCCTTCCAAAACAATGAAAAATTTCATCGAATACTCCGATAATGAAAACTATTGAAAACCTTGTAAAAGGATAAAATGCTGGTAGCCAGCTTTTCTCCTCTGCCCACAATGTTTTCTATCCATTCTTAGCAAAGCTTCATTAGTTTAAACAAGTTCATATTGTCGTCTGCAAATTCGATATTCCTCAAATAAAGGGATTTGTTTTTGAAAGGGTAGAAAATATTGTAGGGAAAAAGGAAAAAAAAAACAATGCTGGTAACCACCATTTTCCTCTTTCCAGTTTCCACAATGTTTTCAAAAGTCTTCACCTTCAGGGTCCGAGCGTTAAAACTCGGAACTGTTCAGTAAAGGATCAAAACCGAGTAAATCCAGACATATTTGCACAAGCTTCGTGCGAAAATCCCCGGTTCACAATAGATCGAAGGATCTCGGTGGAAACAAGGTTTGACAAAGTAACGCGAAAAGTATTAAAAACTAATTTATTTTCAATAAACTTTTAATTTCATTTTGTTATCGATTTGATAGGTCACCCAGGACTTGAGTCCATTTTCAGACCGTTTTTTTTTTTGCAGTGTTATGAAAATTTCGAGACTTAAAAAAAAGAAAGAATCCTATAAATAAATGAGTCATTCTCTGCGAAAATGGGGCTTAATGCATCTGCAAAAAGTATCAACCCATGTCAGCCTGCGCAGTCCGCGCAGGCTGACATGGGTCGAAACTTTTTGCTAATGGTCAATTTCTGACCGACCGACTAACCGACCGACTCTCTCTCTTTTTCTTTCTTTTTTTTTTCTTTCTTTCTTTCTTTCTTTTCACTTTCTTTCTTCTTTTCACTTTCTTTCTTTTTTTCTTCCTTTCTTTCTTTCTTTCTTTCTGTCTGTCTGTCTGTCTGTCTGTCTGTCTGTCTCGCTCTCTCACTCTGTCTCTTTCTCTCTCTCTCTCTCTCTCTCCGTTATTCAATCATCACTATCTCTCACACCACCGCTGTACCCCGGGAACACATTATTCATCCTCATTCCGCCAGACATCCAAAGATCCACTCTGAGCAAGTTATTTTGATACCAGACAAATTGATGAAATTAAAACACAAGAAAATTCAATTATTAACAAATTATAACACATTGCGAGTTTTTTCACAGTTTTCTTCATCACATTTGAGGGTGTTTTCATTTTTTTATCTCCCTATTTTTTTTCAGGCGAGGTGCATTTTTTATTTTAAGAAGCAGATTTATACAGAGAGCTTGGAAAAAATGTGAAAACAAAATTATCTCCCTTATTAGATAAAATCCAAGGTAACCAAACTGCAGCTGCGTCCTTTTGTTTGATTTCCTTTGTTTTTATCCTCGGTTTACTAGGAGATGTTACGATTATTATAATAAGACTTATGATCTATATGTAAGGTCTTCATAATATTTGCAAATATAATTTCACACACTATCACCATAGAAATGCATCAAATAGAATAAATTTGTGTTTTGATACATGTTGAAGGAGATATTTAAACATGGACATTCCTAGATAGTGCAAAGGATGTCAAGGATAAAAACCAAGTAATACATTATTCAGAACCTGGTAAGTAGTGGAGAGCTATCAAGGGAAGTAACTGTCCTTTGTCTCCAATTATGTGATGTTGTGATTTTATTCAATGTAACCTTACTAATTTTTCAATATTACAGGGACAAAGCGATAGAATTGTGGTATCACTAGGGCTTTAAAACAAAGTAATAAACAATTTAACCTTTTCATCGAAAGGTTCTCGGCTAACTGAACTCTTAGCTAACCTGTATGAGTCATGCTATGTAAGAAGAGGGTTTAATGATCTGTAAAAAGTATCGAACCATGTTAGCCTGCGCAGTCCGCGCAGGCTGACATGGTTCGATACTTTTTGATATCGGTACATTTTCTGCATATCAAAGGACAATCTACTGTACCTCAAGATTCAGTCCGTTTTTAGACAAACTGTATTTTATAAATGAGCCATGCTCTGTGAAGAGGGGGCTTAATACATTTGCGAAAAGTATCGACCCATGTCAGCCTGCGCGGACTGCGCAGGCTGACATGGGCCGAAATTTTTCGGTATCTTTTGATTTTCTTCCTGTCAAAGGATAATTCTATCTTGTGATCCAATCGGTTGTTTGACAAAATAGATTTTATGGATACATAATTAGGTGATGTCTTGCTTGGTGTAATGGTGTAAAGCCCCCTTTTGCCAGAGCATGGCTCAAATCTATAATGATGTGATGGCTTGCTTGGTATCATGAATCATGGGGTTGCATTACAACCACTTTCCCCACAGCACGGCTCATAAATATTTTCGCGAACGAAGTAGAGCTAGGTCATACTGCATAAACATGGAATCTTGGACAAAGATAAGCAACTATTTTAAATTCGATTCTAATTTCTTTATTGCAAGATGAGCCAACTGACTGTATCGACTTATCAGACAGGAAACCGTAGGATTTGAAATTACAATGATATTTTGATAAGTTGGTGAGTATGACCCTTCGGAACTGTTCAACACTTAAAGATAGATTTTTACAGCTAGAGAAAATAAAAATGCTATCAAAACTTGAAAGTGTGTAGATTGTCTCAGCTGTGTAAACATAGATAAATAAGCAATATATAAGGTGTAAGGGATAGAAAAACACAAGGGATTTGTCCTCGTTTAAAACCGGAAACGACAACAGCCATTGCTTTGAAGGCCTCCAAATCATGAAATACATTTTCCATCAGTCGTAATCCGTGCAATCTTGCCGCCGTCAGAGGCAACCTTTGGCATGGAGATACAATAATGATTCTAGTTTCATAAGATAAGGATAGATGGGTTAAAAACTGGCTGAAAACGAGCATAGATGTTTCTTTAAAGTTTTATATCTTTTTATGTTTTTTTTTTGTTTGACTAGTCTTTTGTAACTTTACGCATATGCAAAGAGCAAACGCACGCCTATTTTGCAATGATATTCGCTTTTATAGGTTGAAATTAAGGAACCTTGGGGCGCAGACCCCCTGGTAAAACAGATACCTAGTCTTTGAACTTCTATGCCCAAAATTATGTGTGACATTTGCATCCAACAAACAGCCTGCACGATGTAATAATCCATTTTTTGGGCTAACCGAAAGAATTTGGCCCTCTGCTGATTAAACTTAAATAATATTGTTGCTGTACGTATATATATCCCTTTATCCAACCATCCCGAGTTATAACGATCTCAGGAAGCAAAGCTATTGAAAACGTTGTGGAAAAAGGAGAAAATGCTGGTTACCAGCATTTTCTCCTTTTCCCACAACGTTTTCTAATCCTTGAGAGATACATCCTATCACCTGGACCACTTTTAATTTGTTGTCTGCAAATGCTTTGAAAATGGACACGTCTAAACGTGTGCCGTATGGTATAAAGAAAAAGATATATGAATGCGGTTTAAAATTCCTGTCAGCCTTTTCACTAAGGTTGGAAATGGGTTACCATGGTATCAAAATTGTAATTTAATTAATAATTCATAAGATAATACTCAGATTTCATTCTCTCTTTTGTATACACCCAGATATGAGTTAATGCTGGCTGGCCATTTCGCCGTCATGTGTTCATCTTTCTCAACTTACGGCGAATGTTCCCCCCCCCCCCCTCGTTACTCTACAAATAAGAAATTAAGTCTTCAAACTATTGACGGGTTTTGACGACACTTTGGGAAAAAGGTACCAGTGGCTTGATAAGTGATAAACAGTGCGCTTTTTCCTACAATGTTTTCCACATCTTTCATTGAACGATGTTTCTTTTCCATAATTCATTCTCCTTTCGACACTAGCGGTAGTCAGTGGTAGACCTACACGTCAGAAAAATAAACTGTTTGAAAACGGGTCAGATTTAGCCCGGGTTCCAGTCCGTTCTTTTTGTCCTTTACTATCATTCGGAAGTTACTTTGTCAAAAATGAGGTAATAATTACGGAAGCGATAAATCGTTTTGCCACAGATCTGTACAGACCATCAACGGAGACCGCAATAAGGAGTTAATAAAAGATTTTTGCCGGCTTGACCAAAGCTAGTTAAGGTTGTGTGTTTGGTAGTGAACGCCGTTGTTAATATTATATCAGTCATATCATGGAGACCAGTGCACCATGGTATCAAATTTGTAATTTAATTCATAATTCATAAGATAATACTCAGACTTCATTCCCTCATTTTTATACACCCATGCGTTCCTGTAGTTTATTTTTCTCTTTTACCACGACTTCGAACAAATGTATTTCCAATCAAATGGCTCCTTTCCCACATAAACGTTGTTGAAAAAATGTTATTCAGAGAGAGAGGAATTTATCTTGTTAATATGATTTTCTGGCTTGAATGAGATTCGATCTCACTACTCCTGATTTACTACACTGACTCCACTATCAGGCTCGAAACGGCCAGAAAGTGTGTCACAATGCAGGACTAAGGGTGGCAGTACAAAATATAATTGTCACACGATACGAAACAGTAGAAGTCTATCATAAAGTTATTAAGCCGACCCTTCACACACTAAGTGCTCCCTCATACATAAGAGCCTATACAAAAATGCTGTCACAAACGGAATAAAAAATGTTAGGAAATGCTCGTTTATTGGCGGTCTAAACAGCCGTAGTATAGTTCGTAGTATAGTTTCGGATTTTTGTTTTACCGAAAGCAGGTGCAATGAAAAAATTTGAAAAAAAAAAGAGAGATAAATTTCTACAGTATGCGATCGCGTATCTGCATAATCAAACTTCAATCAGTTTCTTAAAAAGTCGACGAACTTCTATATATAGTATCTCTGAAATTCTGATTCAAACGAAATATACAGAGAACAAGGAAACTTTCTCTCCCACTCAAAGATTAGGAAGTAAGAATTGCATAGTATTAGACGAATCCTTGGCTCTATGCAACATCACGTACTTTGCGAACACTAAGCATCATACATAAAATCAAAAACCTACGATAAAGGTGACAGAACCTGATCCGGGCATTGACGCTAGGGCTCCACTGGGGGCCCGCTCTAACACCCGACTGTGTTTGGGTATTTGTCCTCTCAATAGACGTTTTTGTGTATGATAAAAATCATAACCCATGTATCATTTAACAACGCCCATTGTCAAACAAACAGCATCTTCATCGAGGGAGAAAGATAGTGGCAATTGACTGTACCCTTGATTATCCAATCCTTCAACAATTCAAAGACGTCTGGTTAACAACGTTATTGGCGCCGACAATAAATCAAAGCACTGAAGGTCCTGAAAAGTAGTCCGGCGATTTTTCGCTTCTCACCACTGATGCATGTGAGAAAAGTAGTAAGTGGCTTTGGAAAGAAAGTTGTGTCAGTGCTGGTTTGAGAAAGCCAGGAAACACATGGGTGCGTCACTGACCGCCATGATATTACCTAAGCTGTTAAAATGGCGTTAAACTCCAATACAAACAAACTGAAAAGTAGATTTGTAGGGGCATTTAAGTAAGATAACGCGTGGAGATGGCTTTAATCAAGTAAAAAAAAAAAGGTCTTGAAAATGAGGTTAGCATATCTGAATAATTCTATATTGATGCTTTGCCCAGTCCAAGGGCACTTTTTTTTTCTAATCTCTATTTGTCAATGGAAGGTCGGAAAGCCATTTGGATTTTCACTGATTGTGAGAGCAGCCCGAATTGCAAATTTGGCAACTAACCTAAATATGTTCGGGGACTGCGGTGCAATCCGCCATTCCAACGATCCTTAGGAAAAAGCAGCTTTTGGACACATTGCGGGTAAAGAAGAACGATAGAACAAATTAAAATTACCGTAGGCGAGTTAACCGTGTACAAAACACAATAGTGCTTGACGACCCTGCAGAAAAGAAGCTTTTGAAAACATTGTGGGTAAAGGGAGAAAATTCTGACACCCCGTTTGAAAACATTGTGGGTAAAGGGAGAAAATTCTGACACCCCGCAGAAAAAAGCTTTTGAAAACATTGTGGGTAAAAGGAGAAAATGCTGGTAACCAGCATTTTCTCCTTTTACCCACAATGTTTTCTTTCTTTTTTACGATTTAAAGGACACCCCGATCCTTTGATCCACATTAACTTTTATTTGTTGCAAGCAAAGGCTTCCAATGTTGACGAGTCTACAATTCTTACTGCTTAAAATATATATATATATATTTTTTTTTTTTCTTTATCTCATTTAATTGACCAAAGCAGCAGACTGTATGTATCCAAAAACAGACTGCAGTTCGGTGCAGTCTGATCTATACTGTTCGTAAAAGCCCTTATTTTCGCTTATGCCGCTGAAAAAAAAAATAACGCCGGTTTTTCAGGAACTATATTAAACTAAATTGAAACACAAAAGCACTGAATACGGGTGCCATTGCTCGGCTGCGGTTGCTTGAATTTCAAAGAATTGAAAGCCGGAAAGGGACATAACTGTGTCAAAAATACTTTGATAATTACCCGCCCTTGTTGTATAGGTTCCCCTTTTGATAGTTAACAACTTGTCCAAGTTTGAATTAAATATCTACAGTAATAACAGAGATATTATAAAATGTCAAAGTATTCGCACGACGCAGATGACGACGATGCCAGAGATATGACAACACCTCGACGTTTTTCTCTGAAAACAGCCGAGATAATAAACACCCAAATTAACAAATTGACTTTAGAAACAAATGAAAACCACTTGTAAAGACCCTAAACATTATTTATGTCCAAAGAAAAGGAAGCAATGACAAGAAAACCAAGGACACGCACTTGGGTCACAAAATTTACGGTCTCACTTAACGCCAATTTAATCTACTGGTAATTTGCTAGCAATGTCATTGACTTTGTTATGGCACACGTTTTCCCAACACAAAGTATAGTCGCAGCTTTTCGGACATGCAAAACACCCAATACTAGTTTATCAACTTTCGTCTTTACCAAACGACAAAATTTAAGACTTGTCCAAACTGAAAGTATTTGCAGACGACAGATTACATTTGACTGAAGCAGTGAAATTTGCCTGTGATAGGGTAGAAATCATTGTGGGAAAAGGAGAAAATGCTGGATACCAGCATTTTCTCCTTTTTCCACAATGTTTTCAAAACCAATCTTTCTTTGGGTCGCTAAAACACGGGATTGGTTAGTAATGCCCTAAACACAGCGATAACTCACACCTCGAGTCAATGGTCTCCCCCGTTTCCTAGGTTATAAACTATGCTATCCCAGTTCTCGACGTCTGTAATTTTCCTAATTTGGGTCTTTAAGGCAATTAGTATGTAGTCACTTCCCAAACTACACGTGATCTAATCAGTCACGTGATCAGCGCGTAAGTATTCTAGGAAATATTGTCTTTCTTACAGGTTTCCAAGAAACGTCAACAATTGAATTCCAACCTTGTCAATTCCTAATAAGAAACGGTCAATTAACTTTGCAGATAAAACCAAGTTTGAATCCACGTCATAGCCGTTTTGGTATGAGCAGCTCCAGATAATATCGGACAGCGTGGATCAAAGATCAGATTGAACATTCTGTGCAATTTGATTTTTGATCTACACTGTTCGCAAAAGAACTTTTATTGCCGTATCTGTTAAGAATTTATTGCATTCTTTTCGGTAGTTTATAGGGAAATAATGGTGGATTTTAAGGTTTGATAATTCATGGTTACGACCTGTGAAACTAATGGTAAATATTTCCGTAACTCTTCAATTAAAGGCCGACACAGTAGTTCCCGTGCACTAGTTACCTAGGTAAACAGTGCGTGCCGTTCAACCATACGGAAATATGACGTAATCTATGCGCATTTACCCTACATTTCTCGCGCTTTACGTAATGTTGTAATGCGTTCTTATGTGGGGGGAGGTACGCCACGGGGAATTACCGAAAACGATTGTACTGGATTTTGATGAAAGTCACAACTCAAAAGGGGTTAGAAGCACGAAATAAATAGAATACATGTATTTTGGGTGTTTTTTTTTTTCAGCGAAAGATCGAAATTTATTTCATCTCGTGAACATCATCGATAAAAATTTCTCGCGTGGAGCACCGACGCGTGAAAATATTAACGATGATGTGCACGAGATGAAATAATTTCGATTTTTCCCCGAAAAAAAAACATCAACTATTTATACTTGGCACTGACAAAGTAAAAACCAAACTGGCAGCCTGTGGCACGGGAGATACAACGGGTACCTGTTTAGGTAAAAACTGTATTAGACATTAGGGTCTGAAGAAGCAAGATATATCAGCTTATCTTGATTAATATTTACATATTTTGTTTCAAATTACAACATAAAACCGAAATTAGCTTAATAAAATCCAACTTCAAACGTTCAGATAGGAGTCACATTCTGTAAAAAGAGGCATAATGCATTTGACATGGGTCGAAACTTTTTGCTATTTGTAAATTTTATGTATGTCAAAGGACTATTCTACCCCCAGCTTCAGTCACTTGTTTGACAAAATGGATCTATAACATGTTTGTAATGTGTTGCTTGGTATAATGCATCACGGATGTCCATTAAATTCCCTTTTTTCGGAGCAAGGCTCATATCTTTTTATGTTAACCTTTCAACTCGAAAAACAGGATTTGTGTCACAATTTTGCCAGTATCAAGGAAAAAGAAAAATAAATATTGCCATTAGTAGGAGATACAATACTTCCGACATTTCTTGTTTTTGAATTAACCTATACACATCTTGTGTCTAGAAGCAGACACGTTTTGCATAAAGAGGTGGCAAAAGGAGAAATGACTTTATAACCCGTTGCCACACAATCTGGTACTTAATAAGGGCCTATTTAGTTTTAGCGTAAATTAAAATGTCTCATATAACACCAAAAATGTAAATAGGTATAAGCTATGCTCTGGCAAAGTGGTCTACATGCATCTCCGTGATGCATTGTACCAAAGAAGTCATCACATAATTATAGATACTTAAAATCCATTTTGTTTAAACAACCGGCTGAAGAATGAGGTAAACTGGTCCTTGGACATGCAGAAAATTTACCAATAGCAAACAGTTTCGACCTATGTCAGCGTTTATGATTATGAAGAATGATGTACACTTGATAGGCCGACTAACTTATATTTTTACCAAAAGACAAAATTTTCAGCGTTGTCGAATTTAAAAACATTTGCAGACGACAAATGAAAATTGGCTGAAATGACGGAGCTCGTCAGTAAAAGGGTGGGTGGAAGACAATGCGGGAAAAGGAGAAAATGCTGGTTACCAGTATTTTCTCCTTTTCCCACAATGTTTTCAAAATCCTCCTGCATCTGGGCCGTAAAAAGTCGATGTTGTTTAGTGAAGCTATAACTGAACTAACTTGCAAGGTCATACAGTAATAGTGAAATAGACAGGAAATATCTGATCCCAAAGTATCAAGTTTTAGCTGGATTGTATTTCATGTTTTTATGGACATATACGTATTTTAGCATTTCAAATATGTTTTCCTAAATAAATCAACTCCTTACCAAATAATCCCAAGCTTTAATGACAAAGAAAAGAATGGCTTTTGACAACCTTGTTGGAAAAGGAGAAAACGCTGGTAACCAGCATTTTCTCCTTTTTCCCACAAAGTTTTCTACCCTTTCACAGACAAATTTCCTAATTCAAACAGCATTAGATATGTTGTCTATAAACGCAAATGCTTTGAGCTTAGTTTCAACATTTTTTTTTTTAACATCGATTGAGAAACAAGTTCATACAACTTATACCAATCTCTCTCGATTCTGCTTCCTGGGAACTACACCAGTGCTCGCGCCGAACGTGTGGGCCAATGAAAAAATCCTTAAGTTGATATCCGCTCCCGGGTATCGAACTTGGGACTTTTTGGTTACGAGGCCGACGCTCTATCTCACAACCATGGACACCACAATGCTTTGAATGTGGACCAGTCTTAACTTTCGTCGTATGATAAAAAGGGTTGGAGAAAGTAAAAGAGATTGTACGAAATAAAATGTAATGAATATGATAAGTTATTACGTATTTAGCTAAATATTTCAGGGGATTTATTGCCACACTCTAGTAAAGCACTCAAAGATATCAGAACGCTTTGAAAATCTCATCTATCCAGCATTCTGGGACAATGTTTTATCACGTAAGACTTGAAGGAAAATACCATAGCCCACTGACTTTTTAGCGGTCGATCATCAAATACCGAAATTATTATATACAATAAATCGTATATAATAATTCCGGTATGGAGTCGCCAATGTGCTATTATTAGTAACGGTGTCCAATGATCAACCAATGAAAATTTCGGTATTCCGTTATAGACAAATGGAGCTTCAAAGGCCTGTAAAAATACAGATCAGTGCAAGGGATTAATAGGACTGCGTGGCTCAGTGGTAAGGTGGATGACACGTAACTTGGAGGCGCCGGGTTCGATTCTCAATGGAAGTACTGAATTTTCATGGAAATTTCCTTGGGTAAGACAAATCAGGACCCAAGCCTAGTACTGATGAAACCAATAACATGAATATATAATTTAATTTGAGTTGTCGCCGTGCGTTAACGTAAATAATGTTGAAACCAGCGTAAAAAAATCATTCAATCATTTAATCAACATAGGACTAGTTACTAAAAGTACACATCACTTATTTTACCCTGTACAAAACAGCACCGTGTTAAATCGACCCCGGGGGGGGGGGATGCTGGTAACCGGCTTTTAATCCTTTTTCCAGTATCTTTTCAATCCTTTAGGCAGAGTCATCTTTAAAGCCACTTTGAATTTGTTGTCTGCAAATGCTTTGAAATCGGACTATTCCAAAATATTGTTGTTTAGCAAAGACTTGTGTACGGCCAACTATGGGGACGTTCGAGCTGCAGCAGCAGCCTCCGGAGAATTTTAAGTCCATTTTAACCCTTTATCACACAACCCCGAGTTTTAACAACCCAAAGGAAAAGGACTTTTGAAAACATTGTGGTAAAAGGAGAAAATGTTGGTTACCAGCATTTTCTCCTTTTCCTACAATGTTTTCTACTATTTCGGAAAACAATTTCCACCATTTTAGGCACATTTACTTTGTCGTCTGCAATTGCTTTGTCCAAAAATTTTGTCGTTTGGTAAAATGTTTACTGTAGAGTGCATCGAAAAAAAGTAAGTCTTTGATAAATAAGTAAACAATGGCTCTTTCGATTGATCGATAAATCAGTTACTAAATTACTTCCCGAATAAATATTCAACACTTTTAAGGTTTACGGCCCCTAACTCTCAAATTAAAAGACGGAAGCTGCCGAGATTTGCCGAATAGCCTTTACGAAAACGTCGATGTAACACGATATTAACCGATGAGTTAGGGGTCGTAATCCTTAAATCCAATAAATTAGTGTGGTGTCCGTGGTTGTGAGATAGAGCGTCGGCCTCGTAACCATAAGGTCCCGAGTTCGATAGCCGGGAGCGGGTGTCGACTTCGGGATTTTTCATTGGCCCATACATTCGGCGCGAGTGCTGGTGTAGTTCCCAGGAAGCAGAATCGAGAGAGATTAGTATAAGTTGTAAGAATTTGTTTCTCAATCGATGTAAAATAAATATGTTTAAACTTAAATCCACTAAATTAATCAATCAATCAAGTTTAAAGATTTAATCATCGAAGATTAATACATGTACAATCAATAGACACCATTCCTTCCTTTATTTCATGTATTGAAAGAACGCATGCTCATAGTTTCGTCTTATGTCACTATAGTATTCACCACAATTGCATGTCAGACACCTATCGACGCCAGAAAATAGCTCTCGTATTACCGACCTGGTGTCTCAGCGTTCCTAAAACAATGTATTCCTACACATGAATCTTTAATTGTGGCAGCAAACGCACGAAACAACAGATCTATAATATACTATTTTTTTCCTACGATAGCCGAGCATTTTCATGGTTTTTTCGTCTGGCTGGTATGATAGTAATGTTAATTTGTATTCAAAGAGGCTTCACCCGTCGGATTTTGTTCATGCGCTTTGCGGACAGTGTAGATCAAGATCAGACTTTTGTTTTGGCACCTTTGCGGACAGTGTAGATCAAGATCAGGCTGCACAGACATGCAGTCTTATCTTGGATTTACACCGTTCGATATTCTGATAATTTGACCAAAATTAGCAGTGATCTTAGACGTGTCGCCGAAAGAAATACGGTAGTACATAGTCCAACCTAGCTAGTTGTGTTTATTTCTTTACCAAACGACAAAATTTTGGACTGAACCAAATTGAAAGCATTAGCAGACGACAAATAAATTGTTACGAAAAGCATTATTTATATCTTTGATAGGGCTGAAAACATTGTGGGAAAAGGAGAAAATGCTGGTTACCAGCATTTTCTCCTTTGCCCGCATTGTTTTCAAAAGCATTCATTTGCAGGGTCGTTAAAAGTCGGGATTGCGTGATAAAGGGTTAAAGATGGCTTATTACCATATAAGGTAAATATGCTTTTTAACTCTTTATTAGAAGACAACATTTAAGGCTGGTTCAGACAGAAATGTGTCTTTGAAAGTGGTAGAAAACATCGTATGAAAAGGAGAAAATGCTTTTTTAAAAAGCCTTTGTTTTCATAGTACTTAAACCTCTAGATTGTTTGGTGAAAGGTCATGCTATTCTCAATAACTAGATAACATCAATGACTTTCGTTCGAATTAAAACATTGTCACCAATATAAGAAGACTTTTCTTCTTAAATGGATGCGAGAGCCCCAGTAGCTCAGTCGGTAGCGTGCAGGACTTGAGAACTGGGGGTCGTGGGTTCGATCCCTGACTCGGCCAATTCGCTTCCTAGGATTGATGATAGTCATTGCGACAGGATTCATTCCTTTCCGACCGCTGACCATTATCTCGACAATCGTTATGTGGGAAGCAGCCAGTGGCTTGGAAAGAAAATTGCGCACAGTACTGGTAAGAGAGACTCCAGGAAAGCATGGATAGGTGCACTGGCCGCCGCGATATAACTGCAATAATGTTGAAAAAGGCGTTAAACACCACACAATAATTCAATCATTTTTTAATGGATACGGTTTTACCGATAACTACATAACGAACAATTGGAACCACATAATATAATCTGACGTCCTTTTCAGATTCAAAACAAGCCTTTCTCGCAAACAAGCGGACTAAGTACCGTTCGCCCCATAGTAGTCAAGTTCATTAGAACTTATGAGAAATATTAAATAAAAACGTTGATAAACACGAATCCCAAGTGGGTTGAATCCGGTCTTCGTGATCTAAACGACGTCAAGTTTATTTACGAATTTATTACCTTTTGGGTCGATTTGGTACCAGTCAGATTTAGATTACGTTTAGGAAATGAACAGATTTTTTTTTAGGGGGGGGGGGGATACAGAGATGGCTAAAAAGGGTGATTCATATTAGTTATAGAACGTGATTCAAAATACATGTGTGTCATGTATAGTCTGATCTTAATATACACTGTCCGCAAAAGGTCAGTGAGTCGCTCTTACCAGCCTTAGGGTTTAAGCTTGACTAATAAAGCGGATGGCACAGATAAAAGATCAGACTGCACTTTCTGAGACGATTGGTCTCAGCTAATCAGATTACTAACATTTGGAATGTAGAATTAGGATATAATTTGGAAGTTGTAAATATGACACATGATAATGTAGTTTTACGGTTTTGGTCAAAATATTTCCACAATTTAAAACTCTTTTATTCAGAAGTAACTCTTTCTTTTCAAAAACTTTTTTTCTTGATGGAGCGTAAAACGTCGTTTTGTGAGAAATTGGATTATATGATTTTGCTATACCTTCTGTCCGGAAAACAATATGGCACCATTAGATATGAGCCGTACTCTGGCAAAAAGGGGTTAGCGCATTTCTGTGATGCATGATATCAAGAAATACATTACATAATTACGGTTCCATAAAATACTTTTTTGTATTACAGTCGACTGAATCATGAGATACACTGTTTCATTGACATGCGAAATAAAATAACTAATAGTAAAAAGTTATCGACCGAGGTCAGCCTGTGCGGATAGCGCACGCTAATCCGGGTCGATACTTTTTGCAGATGCATCAAGCCCCCTTTACACACAGCATGATTCATAAAATAATATATTGATAAAAAACTCAAACAGGATTTCCCGCAGGACCTCGACTAATTACAAACTATAGAAATATTGTATTTAAACACAGCGTGCGTGCGAAGATTGGATTAATAGTCCAAGATTAATTACAAAAAACCAATTCAGACCACGTTTAATGAATACCTCATCTAAATGGTCTATGTTTAAATGTTATCTGGTTCCCTTGTGTTCTGTTCTTTGTACCATTATGTCAAAGTGAATCTTTCGCTTGTTGCCGCCCGGGCGAGTACCTGTCTTTACGCGAGTATATCTGAGATTCTTAAAGTAAAAATAGCTGCCAAAAGTAAACAAGGCGGGTGTTAAAATGAATTTGAATTTAAATCATAGATAAATTTCACAACTAGGTTAAAAGTTGCTAGGTCACTCTATTTTTTTTTTTTTCTATAAGAATTCATTTTTCTGCCAGCGACTAACACTTTGACCGACCACACAATAATAGATTGTCATCTTTGATTTAATTTGTGTTTATTTATCGTCGCCACCGGTTGCCCATATGGGCGACGCCCCCTGAAGGCTGTTAGTATTGTTACGGAGGATAGTGTAGATACAGGACAAAACCCATCCTAAGTTACGCCTGGTTCTTTAACTTGCTCGGTGTATAGCACCGTCAAACGGGACCTGGATTTGAGGTCTCATCCGACAGACCATTAGTAATTTTAGATGATCGAACCCTCACCCTCAAGTGACCCGAAACATCACGTTCACGAGTCCTACCCTCCCTTTCAACTGCCGAAAATACAATCCACTGAAAGTTGCAACTATTTTTACCTTGCCGGTTTGACAAAACAAGCTACAGATCCACGATCAGACTGCACGTTCTGTGCAGTCTGATCTCGATCTATATCGTCCGCCAAAGCCTCCGTTTTTGCCTGGGCCGCTAAAAGAGTTAAGGATAGGGCTACCTAGTGGGATTCGTGTAACATTGCCTTTCATCGCCGAAAAAACGTATGCATTCGGGTAATCCGTAATCGATCGGCAGATAGACGCTGCTTCCCCGCATCGATTACGGATTACCCGAGTCTTAGCCGAATCCGTACGATGTTGGCGATAAAAGGCGATGTTACACGAATCCCATTACGGTGCCCTATCTTTAAAAGACGGTGAAATAATTGAAACACGCGGTTTTTCCTGAAGGATCGATCTAAGAAAAAGTATTGAAAAGTACAAATATAAACTGGTAATAAAACATGTCATTTCATTATATGCTAGAGACGGCCTTTTGTGTCTTACGACAAATTTCTTCACATTGTGGCAACAGGAAAAAGTGGCTCGTACGCACACGTGTGTCTATGAGCGGTGAATATCTCACAACTCTACCAAAATTGTACCATACATTCAGACTGTCACTCTACGATAATCTGTAAATGAGTTATGCTCTGGCAAAAGGGAGCTTAATGCATCTCTGTGATGCATTATACAAAGCAAGACATCACCTAGTTATGGATCCATAAAATTCATTTTGTCAAACAACCGACTGAATCATGTGGTAGAATTGTCCATTGACATGCAGAAAATTTGAAGACAGCGAAAAGTTTCGGCCCATGTCAGCCTGCGCGGACTGCGCAGGCTGACATTGGTCGATACTTTTCGCAAATGCATTAAGCCCCCTTTTCACAGAGCATCGCTCAAATGTTTTTGGAGTATTCTTTTTTTACGCTTTATAACACGATTCCACGCTTTTAAACGACCCTGAAGAAGAAGACTTTTGAAAATATTGCAGGAAAACGAGAAAATGCTGTTACCCAGCACTTTCTCCTTTTTTTCCAACATTGTATTCAAAGGCATTCTCGTTAAAACTCGAAACTGTTTGATGAACGAACGAACGAACGAAATACTTTAATCACAAAAACTTACGTAGTTTATAGTCATAAAAGGCTTGAAAAATACATAATGCAGTGTCATTGTGCTATAGAGGAAGAGAAAAACGCTTCAGAAAATAGCTTATACGTTACCAATTATGAAAAAAAGAAGTTACTAACTTGGAAAGTTATAAACTAAGAAAAATATTGAAAAGGTGCTGGAGGATCAGCCAAAGATACTCAACCAGCTGTTGGCAGCCCTGGAAAACATTGCCGGAAAAAGCAGCCGCTCACTGCGAGCAATTGCTCCCCCAAACAATGCCCTCCATACTACCAATAAATGACAATATTTCAGTTGTTTTGTATTTTCTTTAGACGAGATGTGTAACTGGTGTTGCATCGCAATAAAAATGTCTGTGAAACTCCGTAAATACAATTCCAGTAAAAGCACTGAAAAAGATCTATATCTGAAGCCGTGGAAAATAAACATTTCAAACCATTATATGTCCTTTTTAGTAGTTTTCGGTACATCGTGCTCAAATTTTTTCCTTTCCGCTCAATGTCAATCCTTGCGTGTAATAACAATTTGGTTTCGGTTTTATATGAGTCTTGGGAGCAATTTTACTGCTACCCTTCAACGAAATTCCCGGATGAGCCTTTTTCTACCTCATTGCGCTGAAAACCTCTCAAGCAATGGTTTATGGGAAGGTTTTAAACCTTCATTGTACTAAGTCAAAGTAATCAACGGGACCAGACAATATTTCGGATCAATGGTCTATTTTAAAATGGGTTTACTTAAGTTTTAAACAATCAGCTGGGTCCGTACTCACCAACCAATACTACACGTATTTCTATTCTAGGTTTTATTCTGGATTTAGAAAGTAACACAACTTTTGATTGGCTAAACCATTTGGTTTAGCCAATCAGAGGTTGTGTTACTTTCAAAATTGGAACTTTTTTAGTAGAAGACTAAGAATGTTCTTAAGAATGGTTCGTGAATACGAGCCTTTGTCATCGAGAATTATAGAACGGATCAGAATGTTAGGATTTGTTGTGTGATCTTCCTCAACACTCTGAGCAAAAGAAAATCAAGTTGTAACAAATCACAGGTTTTGAAACAGAATCGATACAAAACACATAAAAATCTTGGGCCAATAGTCAACAGTTCTAAATTTAACGATGATTCTAAAATCCAAATGTAGTAATCTGATTGGTCGAGGCAAAATGTTACACCGAATGAGATGCCTATTCCTAGTATTCAGAATTAGAAAATACTTCATAATGTTTGATGGATAAGGTACTTGCTGGAAGATACATGTTATTTATGGCGATAGGAAAAATACATTAGGCTTGCTGTTTGATTAACTCTTTTCCAGATGACAAAATTTTAGACTTGGCAAAACTGAAAGCATTTGCAGGCGACAACTAAATATTGCTCAAATAACATAATTTGTCTTTGAACGCATAGAAAACATTGTGGGAAAAGGAGAAAATGCTGGTTACCAGCATTTTCTCCTTTTCCCATAATGTTTTCAAAAGTCCTATATTTTCAGAGTCGTTTAAACTTGAAATTGCATGGTTAAGAGTTAACAGTCTTTTGTCACGTGATTGAAGTTGTTGCAAGCCTTATCTATGTTGAGATAAGCTATATTGAACATCAGTCGATACGTGCATCATTCTGTGACGTAATAGGCACCTCCACTCGGAAATGTTCCACTGTTTTCGTGCATTACTGTAATTAACCACTTCTTGTGGTAGAAAAAATATCATTTGAGAACATTTGGTGTTTATTTCCCCCAAGAATAGAAACCTGGCTCGGTGTTTATAAAACTTGACTTCGTGCTCAAAGGAGCTTGTGCTCAATTTTTTAATTTCATAATTAGTGCTTTTGCAAGTATGGCATTGAGAAAGAAATAAAAAAAAGTTACTTTCATTTTATAATTCATGGAAAGAGAAATTCAAAAATTTCAAAACGTTGCTCTGTGAGTTGTATTAAACCAATGGGAGGAAAAAAAGTGAAATTCAAATTATCTCCCTCGTTAGATAAAAACCAAGATAATCAAATTGCAACTGTGTCCTTTTACTTAGTTTCCTTTGTTTTTATCCATGCTTTACAGAGAGATGTTGCGATTATTATAATTTGACTTATGATGTATATGTAAGGCCCTCATAATATTTGAAAATCGAATTTCACACACTGTTTCCACTGAAATGCATCAAATAAATCAAATTTGTGGTTTGATAAATTTGGAAGGGGAAATTCAAACCTGAAAATTCCTAAGTAGTGCAAGGGATATCTAGGATAACATCAAAGTAATACCTTATTCTGGACCTGGTAAGTAGAGGAGAGCTATGAAGGGGAGTAACTGCCTTTTGTCTCCCATTCTGACCTGGGGTGAAACTTTTTGCAATTGGTCAATTTTCTGCATGTCAAATGGCCAGTCTACTTCATTATTTCGTCGGTTGTTAGACGCAATGGATTTTACGGATCCATAATTATGTGACGAATAGTTTGGTATAATGCATCATGAAGATACATTCAGCCCCCTTTTGCTAAAACACGGCTCAATTATTTCATGCTTTCCGGTAGGATATCGAGAAAAAGCAGTGAAAATATTTTTCGATATTCCACGGGTACGACCAGTGAAAATACCGATTTTTATATTCTAGTTACCTGGCTAAAATGCGCGTGACTCACAACCGAGATTGAAATATGACGTCATTTACCTTACATTTCTCGCGCTTGACGTAATATTGTAATGCGTTGCTATGTGGAGGGGGTACGCCACGGGAAATAACTGAAAAGAACTGTACTGGATCTTGATAAAGTTTCTCCCAGAAAGGGTTAAAAGCATGAAATAAATAGAATATTTGTATTTTTCGGTGAAAGATCGAAATTTATTTCATCTCGTGAACACCATCGGTAATATTTTCACTCGTGGCCGCGCCACTCGTGGCCGCGCCACTCATGAAAATATTACCGATGATGTTCACTCGTGAAAATATTACCGATGATGTTCACTCGATGAAATAAATTTCGATCTTTCACCGAAAAATACAAACATCCTCTATATCTATGTTCAATCTAGGACAGCAGTAAAGATAAATACAAAGTATGGACCAATGACGGCGTCAACAAACAATTATCAAGTAATTGTCCAGCCATCTTCTAGGCTCAAAGACATTATCGTGTTGTTTCTATCTGTCGTTGTTTTATTTTCAAATATGGCGGTCGATTTTGCCTTCCTCGTTCTCGACAACATATTTCCCCTCTTAAGTGATTTCTCTTGTCATGAAGCACATTTTATTGACAGGTTTTCATCGACTTTTGCCTTCCAGTTACGAACAAGTAAACAAAGCGTTATGGCTTACTATTCAGATGTTAAACAAATTCATCGGATTTTTCCGGAAGTTGAATGTCACTCGGCAATCCTCTATTGTTATTCTACTGTCAATGTGATTTATGAATTCATAGAAAAGAAAACACACAAGTCACTGCTTGCATAAGAAGTCATCTTTTTATAAATTATATTTCTGTCACGTTATGGTGTTACCATTATCTAAACTCTACACAACAGACGACAAAATTTTAGACATGTCCAAATTGACAGTTTTTGATGAAATAGATGTTGCTTTTCAATCGTATGGAAAGCATTTTGGGAAAAGGAGCAATTGCTTGTATCGTATTATTGCTTCTCCATCCACACAATATTATAATTCTTTTATTCCCACACTATCCAGCAAAGGGGAATTTACTGAAATTATGGCACCTCAAAAGACTACTTTGACCCTCTCTTTCAGAATACTGGGTAAAACAAAATATACGATGTGTAGAACAGACTGCACGAAAAGTGCATTATTGCAACTTTATTTATTCATATTGTATCTAGTTATCTCTGCAAGGATTACATGGTCATGTATTGTCTGTCTGTCTGTCTGTCTGTCTGTCTGTCCCTCTCCTTCTTTCTGTCTGCCTGTCCGTCCGTCCGTCTCTGTCTCTCTTTCTGTCCCTTTCTCAGTCTCTGTCTCTCTGTCTGTCCCTCTCTCTTTCTCTCTCTCTCATATCAAAGTCTCACTGAGATAGGGAAAAAACGCCATCGCATTTAAAACAAACCTCAAACAGTAGACTTGAATAGAAACGCCCACTGCCTGGCCATGAGATAACGTGCAAAGGGCAACTGATGCCAGAGTTTTATCCTTACAGCGAGAAAATCTTACATTTGACATAATCACAAAGAAAGAGCAATATATTGCAATTTTACGGCTTTCTTTTCCGAAACATGTATAAAACCAGTAAACGGTGTAGATACAAAATCACATCATACACCCAGTCTGGTCTTAACTTGATTCACACTGTTAACAACACAACAAAGGTTATGCTCAGCATCGTAAGGTTAAAAAACCTAACCTTTTAAGCCCTGGATTCGACTCAAAACAGTTGCTTTTGCGGACGGTGTCGATCAAGATCAGAATGCACTTTATGTGCATTCTGATCTTGGATCAAGACTGTCCGCTACTTTCTTTTGTTTCATGGCGGTATCAAGCTTGAAAGAGCAATCTTTAGGCCGTTATCCAGAATTGAAAGGTCCGATTGATTAATTCAGTGCTATAAGTGTTAATCAATACTCTCAGAACTTTGATTATTTCAAAACGATTCGTTAAACATAACATTTTCCCCAACATCAAACTTTATGCTGTAATTAAGAATACACTGTGAGAGGGGATCGATAACAGGCAATGATTTTGATTAATGCGAACCAAGAGTCCATTAACCTTTTCCTCCATACAGTCACTCTTCGACGCATGAACAGACAGCACCGTTTGTAAAAAATGAAGAAAAATTGAGCAATTACTAAATTTCTCATTTCTTCTTCTTATTCTTTTTGACCTATTCCAGAAAAGTAGTCAAATTTTGAACCAATTCAATATCGTTTATCTAGGGCGTTTTTTGACTTAAACGTGTCCAATACAAAGTTTTAACGAGTAGAGGGAGAAAATCGATTCTCTCCTCCAAACGCTCTGCTAAAAATCGTGGCTAAGTAAATATGTTCCGAAAAACGTCTGCCATTAGCCGATCGTGAGCCGGCACTTCCGTTTTGAGGAACATAAGAGAATGTAACAGCGCCGGGCCATTAAAACTCTTCAATCCTCACAGGAGAATGAATAAGTATTGAATTTGTGACTGGCCTGGTCTTTTTTTTTTAACACTTTGGCTGCTAAGCACTCCTTTGTGGACTTTTGCGGACAGTATAGATAAAGATCAGACTGCACAGAACGTGAGGTGTTCTCTTGGATCTACACTGTCTGTTACGGTGAGATTTCTGGGATGAGCTCAATAGTTATCTCAGGCACTGGTCGTGTATTCAGTAAATCCTAGTTCGAACCCGAATGCGATCCTTATCATACGAGAGTGGTCTTTGGCAAGGAACTACAGACCGCCAGCCCGGTACTTGCGAAAGTTACATATAAAAAAAAAAACACTAAAATATAAAGAGTGATGTTAGCGCGATCTCACTGTAGTACTATAACATATATTTGAAAAATAGTTTTAAGAGCGACGTAAAGTCGCATTCCAACAAATATCGAGATAAACACGAATCAAAAAAGATTTGTGTGATCGTTGAAATTAAACCTTAAACTCTTTATCCGACAAGAAAAAAAATGACAATCGACAAAGTTAAAAGCAATTGCACACTGCATAAATGATGTAGCTCAAAAGATTATTTATGTCTTTGACACTAGAAAACATTGTGGGAAAAGGAGAAAATGCTGGTTACAAGCATTTTCTTCTTTTCCCACAATGTTTTCAAATACCGTCTACTTCTAAATCTTGTAGAGGCATAACTGGTTAAATACATGAAATGAAAATTTCCAACCAACATTTTAGACCCTAATTATCGTAATATTTAAGTCTTTTTTTCAACGTATCGGCTAGCATTAATCTAAAATCAGTCTGCACGTTCTGTGCAGTCTGATCTTGATCTACACTGTCCGAAAACAGCACACTGAGTAGCGTTCAACAACCTTAGGGTCAATTTTAAAATTCATCCCATTTAAACACCGAAACAGAGGAAATATGATAACAAAATTATCAAGACTATTTTCAAAACAAATTATGATTTTTGAAAGATATCGCTGAAATTTCTCCCCTGCCGTCTCAATAACGATATTGTCCGCCTCGCGATTGTTGATTTTGCAGCGGGAAAATTTATCTACGAGGATGCCTAAACACATTTACGTGATTACATTTCTTTTCAAATTGTTTTCATTTTTCCCTATAGATCTTATACGAAGTGAATACAAATTACAGGGCGTTTATAAAAGGGGTGAATTCTTTTCTAATGCGCAAAAATACATATTAGCCATGCCCTGGCAAAAGGGGTCTTAATGCATCTCTGTGATGCTTGTTATCAAGCACGTCATCACATAACTATGGATCCATAAAATCCGTTATGTCTAACAACCGACTAAGTCACGAGGTACACTGGTCCTTTGACATGCAGAAAAATTAAAGATAGCAAAATAGTTTCGGCCTATGCCAGCCTGCGCGGACTGCGCAGGCTGACATGGGTCGATACTTTTTTTGCAGATGCATTAAGCCCCCTTTTCATAAAGCATGGTCATAAATGACCAATTCGCAAGCGTTAAGAACCAGAAATGTTTCACAGACGGAGCAGGTCCGAGATCCAATACAAAATATCTTTTGTCTACATTGGCCATAACTTCAATTGAATTTGCGTTTATTTATCGTCGCCACTGGTTTCCCATATGGGCGACGCCCACTGAAGGCTGATAGTATTGTTACGGGGGATAGTGCAGGATACAGGACGAAACCCATCCTAAGTTACGCCTGGTTCTTTTAACGCGCTCGGTGTACAGCACCTTCACACGGGATCTCAGTTTAATGTCTCATCCGAAAGACTATTAGTAATTTTAGATGGCCAGCCGTGGGAATCGAACCCACACCCTCACCCTGACCCGAAACTCGATGTTTACAAGTCCTACGCTGTACCACTTGAGCTTTGCCATAACTTTACATGACGCTCAGACTTATATATGAACTAGCCGGTTGCCCAGGGACAGTTGCCCATTCACAATTGTATCAATTGACCTTTAAGTGCGACCCTAACATTGGACCTACTTGAAGTGAATACTTAAAAAAAAAAATCTTGTACTCGTACAGCAATTTTGTGACATTGACCTTGAACCTACCGTAAAAAAAAAGTGTTTCGCACACCATGTACTTGTAATAGAACATAAGATACCATCTTTATCTGTGTTCAGATCAGTTGTAGGTTATAGTCGTAGTATTATCATTGATAAGACAAGTTGGCTTCTTTACAAAAGAAGCCAGGAGAGGTCAGCATCAATGTTTTCAAATAGTTTATTGGCTTTTAGTTTCAATGTATTTTGGTACATGTAAACAAACAAGTAAAAAAGCCGCCGAGTAGAGACCTCAAATGCTTTACATGACGGTCATTTGACCTTCTTGTCGCGTTTTAAAGTCGCATGATCTTGTCTAGCGGTCTTCTTTCTCTTTTTTAACGAAATTCATCTTATTTTTTCTTCTGCTTAGGTTTATTTGCTTAATGAAAAATTACAATTATTTGAGAGGTCACTTGCAGCCATGGCAAATTAATATAACAAATATTTTCTGAAATTAGTCATATAAAAATAAACCACGTCTATTTCCTGTTTCGGTTTTTTGATTTCGCTTTATTTACAAAACCATGACGAAACAGACTGCGTATCAGAACAATTTCGCAAGAAAAATGGATTTAGACAGTAAATTCTGTGGCAGTCTGCCTTTTGAACTCACCACTGTTGGAGAGGTCTGATGACCTCTCCAATGAAGTATCACTATATAGAGCATGTTTGTTTTTCCTGGTGAATGAACGAAATTCATTCCATCGAGTGAACATTATCGGTAATATTTTCACGAGTGGCGCATGAAAATACTACCGATGATGTTTACTCATGAAAAATATTACCGATGATTTTTCACTCAATGAAATAAATTTCGATCTTTCACTGAAAAAAATATATATATTCTATTCATTTCATGCTTCTGATCCCCTTTTTTGCTGGGACTTTGATCAAAATCCAGCACAGCTGTTTTCGGTAATTCCCTATGGCGTATCTCTCCCCTCCCCCCCCCCCCCTCCACATAAGAATTTTTAAAATATCATTAGAATATTAGTAAAGCGCAAGAAATGTAGAGTAAATGCGCGTAAATTACGTCACATTTCCCTCTGGTTTAATGGCACGCACTGTTTACCAAGGTAACTAGTGCGCGGGAACTACTGTTTCTGCCTTCAACTGAAGAGTTATGGAAGCATTTACGGTAAATTTCACTGGTTGTAATCGTGAATTATCAAACGTTATAATCCATCATCTTTTCACCATAAATTACCGAAAAACATGAAAAAGAAAAAAATAGAGGATATTTGGGTTTTTTTTCGGTGAAAGATAGAAATTTATTTCATCGAGTGAAAAAGATCGAAATTTATTTCATAGAGTGAACATCATTGGTATAATTTTCATTTAAGGGGGAGTAATATCAAAATCCAGGTCAGTTGTTTTCGGTAAGTTCTCGTGGCGTACTCCCTCAGCATAACAATGCATTTCAATATTACGTAGAGCGCGAGAAATGCAGAGTAAATTACGTCATATTTCCATCTGGTTGAATGGCACGCGCATTTTATCTAGGTCACTAGTGCGCGGGAACTACTGTTTCTGCCTTCAATTGAAGAGTTAGAAAATAAAATCGCTATTTTTCACTGGTCGTAACCATGAAATATCGAAAAATATTCCACCGTTATTTCTTGATATACTACCGGAAAGCATGAAATAAAAACGTGTAATCGTAACAAGAAGAAGGTGCTAATGAACAGTAGACAATCTTGTTCCATTGCGATAATTAAACATGATTGTTTTCGCGATATAATTAGCGAAATATGCGTCAAGGGAACATTATGTTACCTATACGATAACAATCATCGAGCCCTCTCAAGACACCTTCGTTAGTCCTCGAATCTCTAATTGCGATATATAGATACAATATGGTGTCACACAAACCTTTATTTTTGCTACCTTGAAAATAAGAGAAAATTACCGTCTTTGAGCCCCTTCTGCACTAGCTGGTGGCGCCGAAAGGGTAAGGGTTGGAGTGCTAACGCGATGAGTATCTGCGATAATCAATTACAGAAATATGCAAGAAGTCTGCCTTTCGATTAGCGATTAGAAGTTTTGGAGTATCAAATGAATAATATGAACATTTTCCGAGATATGAAGAACATATTTCAGTTTGTTTGCAAGGTGTTTAAGTTACGTGGTGGCGGTATGTGCACCTCTTCATACTTTAATCGAGTTTCTTTTACCAGTATTTCGCACTATAATCTTCCCAAGCCACTGGTTGCTTTCTCACATAAACATCGTCAAAACATGATCAGCGGGGAGAAAGGAATGAACCCTGTCGCAATGACTATTCCCGGAAAGAGATTAGCCGAGTTGGGGATTCGCACCAGCGCCCCTACTCGGTCTCAAGTCCTATATGCTTCCGTGCTGTAGATATATTTCAGTAATATGTTGCTTCTTCGCATAACTTGTACAAAAACACCGCATTCGGGTATCTACGCTCGGCTAAAGGTTTTCTTTTTTTAATTTATTTATTTTTTCATTTAAAACAGTTAAATTCGGGGTCGAAATAGAGCATTACTGTTTAAAAACTATTTCATACGGGGTCGAAATAGAGCATTACTGTTAAAAAACTATTTCCAGGTTATCTGCCCTTGTAATATGGATTCTTCTCTTTATACTTGACATGTAACTGACGTTTAACAATCCAGAGTTTTGACAACCCAGAGACTTATTGCTACTAGAAAACGTTGTTGAGAAAGGAGAAAATGCGGGTAACCTGGTCAAACAAGAGCACTGCATTCGGGTACCAACGCTCGGCTGAAAGTGCTTGATTTTCAGTGAAAATTCTAAGTTGTAAAAGGGGTATAAGTGTCAAAAATATTTTGATGGTTATTTGCCCCTGTTGTAATAGCTCTCCTTTTGATATAGTTAACAACGTGTCCAAGTTTGAAGTAAATATCTTCAATAATAACAGAGATATTACAAAATGTAAGTTTTTGCACGATGACGACGACGCCAGGGCTATGACAGTAACTCGTCATTTTCTTCGAAAACAGCCCGAAAAAATGCATTAACCCTTATCCTGCAAAATAAAAATTGTTGACGATTACACAAAAATATTTTGCTAAATGTACGGGCATTGGGCTGGGCTTATATGATCTAGACTACCGATATAGCAGCGGAGGGTGTAGAGAAAGATCAGACTGCACGTATGTGCAGGCTGATCTTGCTGTACACTCTCCGCAAAAGTTATCCATGGTCGCGAACGGCAGGATAAGGGTTAACTATAAGTGCTGCAAAAAGGCACAGGGGAGAGGAAAGAACATGCAACTTATATATCTCAAAAAATATCGAGGGGGGGGGGGGGGGGGGGGCAGGAGGGTGAAATAGACAATCGAGATGATTTTCTGAAATTGATAGATTTTTAACGAGAAATAAGTCTAGGATTTTATAACGGCACAGAAACAGCGGTAAAAGAGCAATAAAAAGAAAAGCAAAAGACAGCATTAGAAATCTGCGTAACTCGAAAAGCATTTGGTTTAGCCCTTTCGGCGTTATAGGCGTAGTCAAGGGATTTTGCGAATGGTATAGATCAAGATCAGACTGCACAGAACGTGCAGTCTGATCTTTGATCCATGCCATCCGCTTGTTTAGTGAAGCCCATTTGACAAAAGTCTTTCCTAGTTTCTATGGATTGTATTTTTAGCCGCAATGAGAGACAGCGTTTCTAAATTTGGCTCTGACAAAAGTTAACTCCAAAACCTACGGCGTTTCCTCTTTGATATTTGTCTTGATTCATCCTTATAAAATCCTCAGATATTTAGAGTGTAAATAATTTTGGCGGCTAGGTAAGTTCTCAGTTATTTTTGAGGACAGTATAGATCAAGATCAGACAATATATACACTCAAGCTGATCTTGAATGTGCTCGACCAATTTCTTTACGAGCATTGATAATACTCATTAGGACAGGATTCATTCCTCTCTCACCGCTGACCATTGTTTCGACGATGGTTATGTGGAAAAGCTGCCGGTGGCTTGGGGAAAAAATGTGCGGAGTGCTTGTTACAAAAATAAAAACCTTCGGGAAAGCATGGATGGGTGCACTGGCCGCTGCGATACAACTGAGGTATTTTTGAAAAAGGCTTTAAACAGCATACAATCAATTAATCAATCAATCAATCAATCAACAAATCAACAGACGTGTGCAAAATACGATCCGGTGAAACTCAGATTTTTTTTAATTTAATAGGCTTGACTAAACAAGTGGACGTTACAGACCAAAGATCAGATTACAAGTTCTGACTATTCTGATCTTGATCCATACCGCCCGCAAAAGCCCTTGCTTTCGCTTATAGCGATAAGGGGAATGAAAGTTTTCATTCTGAAGTCACGACCAAAATATTACTAGTTAAAGACCATCTAGGATAGATAATTTAACAACATATCACACAGTGTAGATCCAAGATCAGACTGCACGTTCTGTGCAGTCTGATCTTGATCTATACTGTCTGCAAAAGGCGCATAATCCCCTTCCCTACCCCCACCCCCGCCCTCTAAGCACGAGTCTTCTTCAACAGACTTTCTTATTTCTGTCAGGACGAAAAACACAAAGGCATACCAAATGCATTTATCGTTACCCCTAACTGATGAGCCTAAAGATAATGGATAGGAAAACTGGGTAATAAATACGATTTCGCGCGCTTCCTCACGCGCACGTTAATGCACGTTGCACGCATTAAACAGGTACAAAAATGATCTGACAAGCGTACCTAGCTGGCGGTTTTTGTCTACTTTACTGTGATATCTATTGCGTTTTCTGATGGCGTTTTGATGTGTTTTTACATATCTTGCTTGCCTGTGACTGCGACGATTCATTTTGTACAGGTAACGTTTGGTGTTTAACACCGTTTTCAACGTTATCCACTTATATCGCAGTGGCCAGTCAAGCTACACATGCTTTCCTGGAGTTTCTTTCACCAGCACTACGCAAAACATTTTTCCCAAGCCGTTGGCTTCTTTTTCTTATTTTAAACGTAGAAATATTGTTCAGCGGTGAAAGATGGTTTGAATGATGTCGCAATGGCAATAATCAAGAGCTTCGAACCACCGATCCCTGGGTCCTTGTGGTTACCAGCATTTTCTTTTTTTCCCACGATGTTTTCAAAAGCCTTTTCCTTCAGGGTCGATGGGAGTCGGGATTGTTTCGTAAAGGGTTATAGACAAATTGAAGTTTTGAGGACAGATATACTGAAAGTTTGCTTGTTTGTATTGAAGTTTAACGTCTTTTTAACAGCTTGCGTCATATCACGGCGGTCATTGTACCTACGAATGTGGTTTCTGGCTTTCTCAAACCAGCACTGACTTGTCAATTACATGGCATTTGTCGTTCTTCTGGCAGCAAAAACGCTCCTCTCTCTCTCCTTTCCCCACTCTCTCCCCTTCCCCCCCTCCTCTCTCTCTCTCTCGCTCTCTACCTCTCCCCCTTTCTCTCTCTCTCTTCCTCCCATACCTCTCCCCCTTTCTCTTTCTCTCTCCCTCCCCTCACCCCCTCTCTGTCTGTCTGTCTGTCTGTCTCTCTATCTCTCTTTCTCTGTCTCTGTCTCTCTCTCTCTCATTCTCTCTCTCTCTCTCTTCCTCCCCTCTTTCTCTGTCTCTCTTCCTCCCCTCTTTCTCCCTCTATCTCTCTCTCTCTCTCTCTCACCTCCCTCTCTCTCCCTCCGTCTGTCTGTCTGTCTGTCTGTCTGACTCTCTCTCTCTCTCTCTCTCTCTCTCTCTCTCCACATCTACCTTTCTATCCACCTTCAATTTCAGAGCTAATATCTAATAGAACACTTTTACACTTGACGTCATCAATCGTGCACATTAGAGATAAAATGACAGAAAACAATCTGTTCACTTTCATCCCAATCAGATACGTCCCAATGCCTTTTGTTGTTACGATAATTGACAGAAATGAGCCATGCTCTGGCAAAAGGGGGCTTAATGCATTTCCTTGATGCATGATACCAAAATCGTCATCACATAATCATGGATCCATAAAACCCGTTTTTTTTTTCTAAAAAATCGACTAAATCCGAAAGCGGAAAAGTCCTTTGACATGTAGAAAATTGACCACTGGCAAAAAGTTTCTACCCATGTCAGCCTGCGCGGAACGCGCAGGCTGACACGAGTCGATACTTTTTTGCAGAGGCATTAAGCCCCCTTTTCACAGAGCGTGGCACAAATGTATTCGCTGTTCGATCATGCATGTAAATCTTTCACAGAATCGAGACAGTAATGAAGTCAAATAGCTCGGATATCCGTGTATTCGAAATTTCTTTCTTGAATCAGCCATGGAAAAGATAAGAAAAGAAATTTCGGGCTCAAAGAGAACCCTCTACCAAAACCTGTGTTTTTGGTACTTAGCTGGTATCGGATAAGATGTCAACATTTGACTTTAACTTTTTCTCGAAAGTCAAAATTTTAGACTTGTTTTTAAACCCTTTACCGCACAATGTCGACTGTTAACGACCCTGGGAAAGATGCCTTTTGAAAGCATTGTGGGAAAAGGAGAAAACGCTGGTATCCAGCATTTTATCCTTTTCCCACAATGTCTTTTACCCTATCAAAGAAAAATTGCACCATTTGAGCCACACTGAAGTTGTCGTCTGCAAATGCTTTCAATTTGGACATGGCTAAAATTTTGTCGTCTGTTAAAGGGTTAAATTGAAAGCCTCTGTAGACGACAAATTTGATGTGACTCCAATGATGAAATTTGTGTCTGAAACAATAAAAACATTGTGGGAATAGAAGAAAATGCTGGCTACCTGCATTTTCTCCTTTTCCCACAATGTTTTCAAAAGACTTCCCCATTAGGGTCGTCAAAACTCGGGATTTTGTGGTAAAGGGTTAACTCTTTACCGAACGAAAAAAATTTAGATTGGTTCACAGTCAGATATTGGTAGACGACGAATAAAGATGCAAATGATGGAATATGTCGGTAAAAAAAAAATGATAAGGGGTAGGAAATATTGACGGAAAAACAGCATTTTCTTTTTTTTTTTCACGATGTTTTTAAAAGCTTTCTACCTGAGTTGTGGGTACTTACAAGAACTGCTTCGATGAGTGTACATCAAAGTCTTTTGTGAAAAAAATAATGCAATAAGTTAAGAAAAAGAAAGTCAGGGTAACTTCGATTATACGACACTAACTTTTTTTACCGTTTTTTTTTTCCTGAAAAGAATTTTTAGCTTAATGACTGAATTGAAGTTTAACGCCGTTTTAACAGCTTTGGTCATATCACGGCGGTCAGAGCACTTATGCATGTGTTTCCTGACACAACTTTCTTCCTAAGTCACTAACTACTTTCTCACATGCATCAGAGGTTGGGGGGCGGAAAGTCGCCGGAACGACGGTTTGCCTCAACCGGATATCGAACTCGCAACTACCAGGTCACGAGTCCGATACGCTAACCACCGAGCTACCTGGCTGGGCAATTAGATTTTTTAGAAATAATATTATTATTTATTTTATTATTCTTATTCATTTGCTAGTCAATTATCTAATAGTTGAAGAAGTTGCTTATTCAACCCTTAAAGTGCTGGAACCGACTTTATTTGTTTCTGCGGACAGTGTAGATCAAGATCAGACTGCACAGAACGTGCAGTCTGATCTTTTATCTACATTGTCCGTTACTTCATTACATCTTCTGGCTAACACAACCATGAAATGTTAATATTTCGGAAGGTTTTCTTCATTGAAAAGGTCCGTGTCATTAATTAAGCGCTTAAGAGTTAAAGGCCCAGTAAAGGCCAATATCTCAAAGCATGGGTCATAATACATTTAAATTTAAATCATACCATGTAACAGTATGAAAAATATTGTGGAGATGACAGTCTGTTATCGTGTGGTCGGGCCATATGTTAGTCGCTGGCAGAAAAGAAGAATTTTAAAATCAGGCAAAAAGTAAACAAAAGACACAGCTACCTGGCAGGTTTTAACCTAGTTTTGAAATTAATTTCTCTGTCAGCAACTTACACTTGGACCGACCGTACAATGACAGATTGTCATCTTCACAATAATTTCCATACTTTTAATGGTATGATATAAATTCAGATGCATTTAAACATCTGCTTTGTTTACTTTTGGGCTTTATTGTTACTTTAAGCATTTTAGTCATATCCGCAAACCACACACACAAATTTAAACTGCACCATGGATCTTAGTTTATTTTGTCTACTTCACAAAATAGATTATAAAAAAACCCACCGATCTATAAGCTATAATGATTTGATGGAATTTCAATTTGCATTTCTTAATAAAAAACTACTTCGTTGTATCTAAGAGATAGCAAACCCTTCACTAAAAAAAATGTTGTTTTAACGACCTAGACGGGAAAAAAAACCGCCTTTTTAAAACATTGTGGGAAAAGGAGAAAATGCTGATAAGCAGCATTTTCTCATTTTCCCACAATGTTTTCCTTCCATTTCAAAGACAGATTTTCATCATTTGAGGTACATTTTAAATGTGTCATCTTTTCATGCTTTTAACTTTGGGCAAGTGTAAAATTTGGTCGTGTGGCACAGGGTTAATTCTGGTTTTAAATGAATCTAGAATTAGATTGCATGAATGAAAAAATGCGGTTATAAATAGATTAATGCACAAATCTTAATAAACTATTACTATAACTTGATTTTCTTAGAAATTTCTGTAATAGATACGCTTGTCTAGTTCAGTCTCTTCTTTTCTTTTTTTTCTTACGTACTCCATTTGCATCACAGTACCTCTCTCCCTCCTCTCTCACTCACTCTGTCTGTCTGTCTCTCTTTCTCTGTCTCTATCTCTCTGTCTGTCTATCTGTCTGTCTGTCTGTCTCTCTCTCTCTCTCTCTCTCTGTCTCTCTCTCTCTGTCTCTCTCTCTCTGTCTCTCTCTCTGTCTCTCTGTCTCTCTCTCTCTCTCTCTCTCCGTATCTTTGTCGCTGTCCCCGTTTCTCTCTGTCTCTCTCCCTCTCTCTGTCGCTATGGCTCTCTCTGTCTCTCTCTGTCTTTCTCTATCCCTGTCTTTCTTTCTCCGTCTACGTCTCCCTCTACGTCTCCCCCTCTCTCTCCCCCTCTCTCACTCTTTCTCTCTCTTTCTCTTTCCTCTCTCTCGCTCTCTCTCTTCCCTCGTGTTCTCTGTCTCTTTGTGTCTCTGTCGCTGTCTCTGTCGCGCTCTTCCCCCCCCCTCTCCCCCCTCTCTCTCTCTGTCTCTGTCTGTCTGTCTGTCTGTCTGTCTGTCTGTCTGTCTGTCTCTCTCTCTCTGTGCAATCGCGATTCGTTATATTTACACAAATAGTCAATCTGTTTTATCAATCCGTTAATATGTTTACATTCTCCCAATCAAATAAATATGTTCTTTCTTATCTCTCGTACGCAAAAACCCTTTTTCTTTATTTGAGCTATTCTCTGTGAATAGGGGGTTTAATGCATCTGCAAAAAGTATCGAGCCACGTCGGCCTGCGCAGTCCGCGCAGGCTGACATGGGTCGATACCTTTTGCTTTTGGTATTTTTTCTGTATGTCAAAAGATTTTTCTGCGCAGCTGACATGGGTCGATACCTGTTGCTTTTGGTATTTTTTCTGCATGTCAAAAGACATTTCTACCTCATGATTCACTCGGTTGTTTTACAAAATTGATTCTATGAATCCATTATAATGTGATGAATCACGTGGTATGAGGCATCACGGGAATGCATTAAACCCCCATTTGCCAGAGCATACTTCATTTGTAAAATAAACTTCCTTCAGATTGCTAGATTAATGAAATGGACTTTTCGAATTTAATAAATAGACGTAAGTTTCTTAATATACAAGTGCTTGGGTGAAAATTATAAGACAAATGACGGATGGTGTAGATCCAATATCAGGCTGCAAGTGCCGTAAAGTCTGATCTTCGTTCTAAATCGTCCACAGATTCCAAAATGTCGATGGTAGTACAAAGACGGTCAAATAAGCATTATTTAATACTTTAGTAGAACGAGAAAGACATATGTTTTCCTTTCCACAAAACATCTAACGTTAGAACGGTACAGTGATATACGATAAAAGAAACAGATACGGTCGTTAATTCTGAAGATGTAACATAAATATAAACATAGCGTCTTCATTTCAAGTGCTGTAGCAACCAAATGGACTTTTTCTGTAAGTTAATAAATAAATAATTCAGGTATTTGGAAGCTGAATAGAACAGAATAGACTTGGTTTAGAATGGAAAACGAATGCAGTGAATAAGTGATCGCAAACTTTGACAAGAGTGGGAAAATCCATCCAAAATCAATGCAACAGTAATCAAAAGCAGTGAAAGCATATGGCTTGCAACACGCGAAAAGGGGCATTCGGACATTTGCGTAAAGTGTCGTCTCGGATTAGCTTGCGCAGGCTAATCCGAGACGGCACTTTACGACTACATTAGATTTTGCACTACAGTAGACTTGGGCAAAAAGCAAAAAATTTACATAAAAACGGAAAGTGTCGTTTCGGATTAGCCTGCGCGGACTGCGCAGGCTGATCCGAAATGACACTTTACGCAAATGTCCGAATGCCCCTTTTCACTTGTTCAGGCCATATTATGGTCAGTGAGCCTAGTGCAATTATATCCACTTAGTAGAATGATCGTTTCCTCGTCCAGTGATTATAGATGTAACCTCTTCGCCTAGCGATTACTATCTTGCTCTCCGATTCGATGAGGAACAGAAAAAAGATAGATTCCTTGTTAACACCGGAAAAGAACTTGTATTAGTCAAAAAGGCCGCGTTTAAGAACAGTAGGTCGATACACATGTCTAGAGCTGCGGCAAATCAATGCAACAGTAATCAATCGAAGCAAAAGCCTATAATATATCCACTTAGTAGAACGATCATTTCCTCGTCCAGTAATTATAGACATAATCTCTGGCCTAATGACATCTCGCTTTGTTATTGGCTTTTTTTAACAGAACAGAATATGCATCCGTTTATGAATGGAAAAGATTACAAATGGACTTGTCTTCTTTACAACATAAGAGATTGATTGAATGGTGTTTTATGCCGCTTTCAACATTATTATACAACCATATTACGGCGACAGCTAATAATTTTATATTCAACTATTTCCTAGGTTTTACTAGTACTAGGCTGGGGGTCTGAAGTGTCTTGCCCAAGGACACTACCATGAAAGACCCAGTGCTTCGAGTAAGGATCGAACCAAAGGTTTCAAGACGACTGGTCCCATGAATACAACAATTTACCAATAAGCCACACAGGACCACCCCCCCCCCCCCCAAACATTAAAGCACGACTCAAGATGTATTGAAGCGATTCATGCCTGTTCTAAATCATAGAGGAAAGTGGATAATAATGTAGTTCAGGTTAGACACCGCAAAACGTGCAGCCTGAGATATTGTCTTTAAAATTAAAGGGCTTTCCTGCAGCACGAACCAGCTGTATTGTCTTAGAAAAAAATTTAAATCCCGTAATGAAAGACGTTAGAACCATATAGATTTACCCCCCACCAATTATAAATTGATTATCTGCAAGAAATAGACTTTGGAAACGGAAATGCTGCGGATGTGTGTTCTGTAGCTGTAATTCCGTTAGATTAAGTCGAGTTTAAACTTCAGGCTGCTAAGCACGACTCACTGACCTTTTGCGGACAGTGTAGATCAAGATCAAACTGCACAAAACGTGCAGTCTGATCTTTGATCTACACGGTCCGTTAAGGAGATTTTTTTTTTTTAAATAATTTTGAAATAGCAAAAGTCGGGTTTGTTCTATCGGCTTGAAAGTTTTATTTTACTGATGTCGCAGGTTAAGGGTCGTCGGGTTTCGGGCAAAACAATAAATAAAGTGAAAAAAATCTTTTCTGACTTAATATTAAGGCTTGCTGAGCCTAGGGCTATTTCAAATCTTTACTTACAGAGTGTAGTTTTTGATCGAGTCGCACAGAACATACAGTCCAGTAATGAATCTACACTGTGAGTATTTTTATATGAAATCTAACTCTTCTATCCTTTGCCACGCAATCCCGAGTTTTAACGACCCCGATGAAGACACCTTTTGAAAACATTGTTGGAAAAGGAGAAAATGCTGGTAACCAGCATTTTCTCCTTTTCCCACAACATTTTCAATACTATGAAAGACAAGTCTAATTATTTTATTTCATTTATACTGTTGTCTGCAATTAATGCTTTTAATTTTGACAAAGTTACATTTTTTTTTTTGTTTGTTAGAGGGATAGCCTTTTACCAGACGACAAAGTTTAAGCCCTGTCAAAACTGAAAGCATTTGCAGACGACAATTTCAGTGTGGCTTATATGGTGCAATCGTTCTTTGATAGAGTAGAAAATATTGTGGGAAAAGGAGAAAATGCTGGTAACCAGCATTTTCTCCTTTTCCAACAATATTTTCAAAAGGCTTCTTTCCAAGGATCGTTAAAAGCCGACATTGTGCGGTAATGGGTTAATGTATATGCTTGCCGAGCCAAGAGCTCTCTTTCAATCATCTATGTACACAGTGTAGCTTCAGATCGAGTTGTACAAAACATGCAGTCTGAAAATGAATCTACACTGTCCGCTATATATTTTTTTATGAGATATTACAGTTTAATCTTTTGCCACACAACCCCGAGTTTCAACGACCCTTAGGAAAAACGCTTTTGAAATCATTGTGGGAAAAGGAGAAAATGCTTGTAACCATGCAGCATTTTCTCCATTCCCCCACAATGTTTTTTACCCTTTCTCAGACAACTTTTCCCTTTTGAGCTACAATTAATTTGTCACCTGCAAATTCTTTAAATTTGGACAAGTCCAAAATATTGTCGTTTAGTAAATGGTTAGAATTTAAAAAAAAAAAAAAAGTCTTAAAATGCAAAAACGTTAATTTTGACAGACTGAATATGACCGTTTTAAAAATTCGACGTTCAAACTTAAGAATATACTAAAGCAAAAAGAGGCTTTTTTTGGAGAGGGGGTCTGAAGACTTGGTCTTTGTGAAAATAATCGCGCCACAAAAATGACATTTGCATGATTTTATGTAAAAAAATCCAAAAAGCAAAAAACTTGAATTCGACGCCTTCGTTATGAAAACGTTCTTATTCGTAATACAGATGTTTTATCTTAAATGCGGTCAACTATCAAACAGCTAAGTACGAATTAATAAAATGCAAATTTCAACCGGAAGCTGTATTAACAACGATCATTTCGTCATTTCTACTATCAGATAAGATAAATCTAGAGTGATACAAAAAAGGAAGAAGGAAAAAAATGTATTTCAAAAAAGAAAACCCTCTCCCCTCCCATCCTTTGATTATCGTAATCACTATAATTTTTTTTTAAATCCATTACCAAGCTAGATCGTGTTTAAAAGACCCTAAGGAAAAAAAGACTTTTGAAAATATTGTGAGAAAAGGAGAAATGCTGGCAACCAGCATTTTCTCCTTTTGCAACAATGTTTTTTACCTCTTCAGAAATAAAAGCAGAATTTCTTTGCTCACTAAAACAAAGCCTAACTGACTCACCATTACACACTATAAACAAGATTATCTATAGAAAATTAAGTAAATAAAATAAAATTTTAAGCATTCACCAAATACTGTGATTTCAGAGTTTCTATTCACTGTACAAAGAATTTTACCATATCGGGCAGTGTAGATTCAAGATCAGACTGCACGTTCTGTGCACTCTGATCTTAATCTACACTGTCCGCAAAAGCCCATCGAGTCATACTTAACATCCTAAAGGTGTGAAGCCGGTTTGTATAGTAAGTAATATAATCTAACTCGTTATCTTTTGATCATTTTATCATAACAGTGTTAAATTTAGTAACATTTATTACATTTACTGCTTTTCTGACTTCCGTTCCTTTATAATTCTTATATTATGCATAATGCATGAGATTTTATTTTCGCTGTCTCATCTCTTTCTTCAATACCCGGGAGCGGGTGTCAACTTTGGGGATCTTTCATTGGCCCACACATTCGGCTAGAGTACTGGTGTAGTTCCCAGGAAACAGAGTCGAGAGAGATTAGTATAAGTTGTAAGAACTTCTTTCTCAATCGATGTAAAATAAATATGTTTAAACTTAAATCTCTTTCTTCTGCAATACTTAAGAACTAACTTTGGTTAGTTGTTAAGTATTTAAAGAGGAACCTTTTCAAGAAGTGAGGTAACACACAAAATGTTTTCAACATAGTTATGTCCCTTTTTCGACATAGAATTTTCACCAGTGAAGCAACCACAGGCGAGCGTTGGCACCTGCAGTGATGCTCTTGTTTCTTTAGACACTAGTTTTAACGTGGTCCATGATAGCCACTTTTTTTTAAAGACCGACTTAATTATGAGGTAGAATGGTCCTTGGACATACAGAAAATTGACTGGTAGCTAAAAGTGTCGGCTCAGGTTAGCCTGCGCGGACTGCGCAGGCTGACCTGGGTCGATACTTTCCGCAGATACATTAAGCCCACTTTATACAGAAAATGGCACATATTTTTGGTCCTTTTGGAAGACGGTTGAAAATTTCTAAGTGATGTCTGTATTATTCATACCCAAAGGCATTTCTGAATTCAATTCTCGGTCTCTCTTAGATTTCCAACAATTTAGATTTACATTTTGTACTGTCAATAAAATATGTATTCATACCCGCTTTTTGACGTTATCAAAGGAACAAGCTGAACGTTACCCTTTACTCCGCGAAGAAAATAACGCCCCAGCCCTTATTTTCTATTGTGGTCGTTAGTTGGAATTACATGTACAATGATATACATGTATACTGTAAGACGGCATAGTTATTAGTCTTGGTTTGGAATTAAAACCTATTGGTGTAGATCGGTTATCACGTTCTGTGCAGCCTGATCTTGATCTACACAACTCGTGAAGGCTACCAATACCGGTTTTAGCATTAAAAGGGTTATTTTTTGTGTTATAGAAAAGTCAAGAGATACATGAAATTTTACACCTTTTTTAAGTCCTTTATGGTCAGAAGGGGTCAGTCGGGATTTTCCCCCCTTAACCTCCAAAATAAGTTAAATGAAACATTCAGGCCGACAGTAAAAAATCTCAAATAATGCTATTTCAAACTTATTTTCTGAAGAAAAATATCTCCTTATCGGACAGTGTAGATCCAAGATCAGACTGCACGTTCTGTGCAGTCTGATCTTGGATCTACACTGTCCGCAAAAAGATAATTGAGTCGCATTTAGCAGCCTAAAGGTTAATGGCCATTAAAATTTGTTTGATTTCGACTGATCTGGCATATCTTATGGAAATAAGCTTGGGCTGTACCCTTCTTCTCAAGCATTTATTTCGGCTTCGTTTAACATCCTGCACCGGCAGACATACTTTCAAACTTGCAAATTGAAAGCGCCGAGCCCCGGTAGCTCAGTCGGTTGAGTACACGACTTGAGAACAGGAGGTCGCTGGTTCACTCCCCAGCTCGACAAATTTCTTTTCGAGGATTGATGATAGTCATTGCGACAGGAGTCATTCCTCTCTCACCGCTGAGCATTGTGTCGACGATGGTTATGTGGGAAAGCGGCCAGTAGCTTGGAAAGAATATTGTGCGGAATACTAGTAAAAGAGACTCCAGGAAAGCATGGACAAATGCTCTGGCCGCCTCGATATAACTGAAATAATGTTGAAAACGGCGTTAAACACCATACAACAAATCAATCAATCAATGTAGTATTTATTTCAACATCTTTTTAACCCTGTACTAGAAGACGAATCTTCAAACTCGTCCAAATTGCAAACATTTTAAGACAGTAGATAAAATGCAGATCAAATGATTAAAAACATGTATGTGTTTCGAAGGCTAGAAACATAGTGAGAAAAGGAGAAAATGCTGATGACCAGCATTTCCTACTTTTCCCACAATGTTTTTTTCTATCGATCTTTAAAACTCGGCATTATTTTGTAAAGGGTTTAGCAATGACATGCAGGTGTTTTCTTTTTTTAATTTTTTTTTTTCAGTAGTTATTGTGTATATTGATGGTTGTACATCGGTCACAAAAGCTTTGCCTGAGGAAAACAAACTAAAATCTCTTAAGGTTCTGTATGGGAGCCGTAAAATAAACTGCACAATTTAATTTATCTACATGTACCCCCTAAAAACAGGATACCTGTTTTCTACCAGGCATGGTTTTGTAAATTAAAGCTGTCATTTGGTGATCGCTTTTAAGTGAATCGTAAAGCATCAGTTTGATAACGGAATACAAATAGTAGAAATCTCTCTTTCTCTGTCTGTCTGTCTGTCTGTCTGTCTCTCTCTCTCTCTCTCCCCCTCTCTCTCTCTCTCTCTCTCTCTCTCTCTCTCTCTCTCTGTATTACCTGTGTATCTGTCTCTATCTCTTTCTGTCTCTCTCTGCCTGTCTCTCTCTCTCTCTGTCTTTCTGTCTCTCTCTGTTACTTTGTCTATCTTTCTCTGCCTGTCTGTGTGTGTGTGTCTGTCTGTCTGTCTCTCTCTCTCTCTCTCTCCTTCCTCTCTTCTACAAAGAGGCAAATTCGGCACTCGGTGCTTTTTAAAACATAGTATAAAGTGAAAGATCAAAATATATGTAAATAATCAGTATTTTGTTTGTATTTCTTGTACAAAACTTTTTTACAGCAATTATTTATACATTACTACACAATGCTTATTCAAATCGGGATTGAAATGAATAGCCAAGTGTATCATTTTCAATATACGATGATCATCGGCATTGCTTACCTAAATTTATTTCATACTTTTCAGTAGTTTATCGACAAATAACGGTGGAATATTGTTTGATATTTGATGGTTACGACCAGTGAAAAATACCGATTTTATTTTCTAACTCTTCAACTGAAGGCGGAAACAGTAGTTCCAGTTCCTGCGCACTAGTTACCTAGGTAGACAGCGCATGCCATTCAACCAGATGGAAATATGACGTAATTTACCCTACATTTCTCAAGCTTGTATAATGTTGTGATGCGTTGTAAAGCGAAAGGGGTACGTCACGGGAAATTATCGAAAACAGCTTTACTGGATTTTGATGTAAGTTCCCCCCAAAAAGGACTTAGACGCATGAAATAAACAGAATATTTTTTTTGTGAAAGATCGAAATTTATTTCATCGAGTGAACATCATCGGTAACATTGCGCCACTTGTGAAAATATTACTGATGATGTTCACTCGATGAAATAAATTTCCATCTTTCACCGGATCTAACTCCCTGGGTGACACAAAAAGCTTTTGTGGACGGTGCAGATCACGGTCAGACTACACAGGACCTGCCGTCTGATCTTTGATCTTCACGTTCGAATGTATTATTGTCAACAGAATAACAGAAAATAACAGAGAAACACATCAGAACATTGTGAATTATTTCCTTGATGGGATGGGCGTAACATCTAGGTGCCAAAAACTGAATGCGTGTAAGGAGCTGTAATGATAATGAGTGCGAATCTACTTGATTACGAATATTACCTGGACGAAAACCAGAAACATGGAGTGTCACTTTTTATAGATCATAGATAAGAAATATAATGGAAGCCTTATCTATATGAATCTTGCCTTTTCAAACTAGGGTTCAATGCATTTCTGTGATACATTACAAAAAGCATAAAAATAATCACATTATTACAGTAAGATCACATAATTATGGATCAGTATAACCGATTTTATCTAACAACCGACTAGATTAAAGAGGTAGAATGGTCCTTGGACATGCCGAAAATTTAACCATTAGCAAAATGTTTCGACCCGTGTCAGCCTGCGCAGAATGCGCAGGCTGACACGAGTCGATACATTTTGCAGATATCTTAAAGCCCCTTTTCAGAGAGCCTCACTCACATTTTCAATTCCTTAAAGTTATCCATTTGCACTGAAGATACTGTTAATACTCCCTCATCCTTTCTATAAGAATAATTTCTATAAGAACAAATTCTAATTTCCATATTGAAATTGGTGGGACAATTCATCCGCATGCGTGCCCGCAATGTACTGGTTCAGACTATGTTGTCGTTGTTGTTTTCAACGTAGCTGGCGTTTGACCTACTTCTTAGTATTGATATGTTTCGAATGAATAAAGACAAAATTGCGATTGGTCAAAACTGTGGCCATGTTTATTCTAATCCCCCACATATAGAAAGACGGAAGCTGCCGATATTGGCCGAATAGCCTTTACGAAAACGTCGATGATACACGATATTTACCGATGAGTTAGGGGTCGTAGACCTTGATACATTTCTTGTTCCAAATCTCATCGTAATGACAAAAAATAGAACCGTTATACCTAATATTTGTGAAAGTCAGGACATACCTGAATATGTATGCTGTCGCCGTAATACTACTGAAATTAAATTGAAAGCGGCAGGAAGCAACACACAATCAATCGATGGTTGAAAAAGCATGTGATACCAGACAAATATGAAGAAAAACTGAATATGTATTACCAGCGTCTTTGCGGAAAAAAGGAAGATCAGATAAACACATATGGACAGTTAATCCTTGCCCAAACAAAATAATTTAGACTCTCCCAAATTCAAACCATATGCAGACGACAAATTTGAAAGTTGTACAAGTGTTTGAACTGGATGGTGTATACTTTAAACAATGTTTCAGTTATATCACAGCGAAAGCTAATATATTCATGTTTGTCATGGGTTTCGGGCTTGGGCTCTGAAGTGTCTTGCCTATGGACACTCCAACGAAATACTCAGTGCCTCTAGGGAGGCTCAAACCCATGGCATCCAGGTTACGAGACCTACACTTAACCACTGAGCCACGCAGGACCCTTGGTACCAATGAAGTGAAGTTCTTTGCTAGGACAGAAGACATTGTGAGAAAAGGAGAAAATGCTGGTTACCAGCATTTTCTCCTTTTCCCACAATGTTTTCAAAAGACTTATTCCTCGGGGTCGATAAAACCAGGGATCGTTGGATAAAGGGTTAAGAGACCCTGAATAACTGCCAGGAATGCACGATGCATGACGCACGGTAACACTAAAAACTACAGTAGAGATGTCGTTGGTGCTTCTATAATTATGATGCGTTTTTACATCGGCTGTCATAGTAACTGTGGTATTAATAATACATTCTAGATAAAACCGTAGGATATTTGTTGCAAGGTAAATTAAGATGGACATAAGCAGTTAGTTCAGACAGACGGACGGAAAGACGGACGTACAGGCAGGCAGGCAGACAGACAGACAGACAGACAGACAGACAGGCAGACAGACAGACATGATATTACTATCATTTTTCGCAGAATAATGAAACATAGAAAAAATGTGTTATTCGAACGACCTTACAACTATGGTACCAAATTCATGAGCGAGGGCTTCCACCAACTAGCGCTTAGACTATGAATTGCGTTAAAAAAATATATAGTCTAAGTTTGTACACGTTCACTGAAATCGAGCTGGGTTTTGTTTTTCGTGCATTTTGTCTGAAAACTGTTATCAAATATACATTAAATCTTGTCCGAAAAGTGTTATAGAATATTCATTACATTTTGTCCGAAAATTGTTTTCAAATAAACTTTACATTTTGTCCGAAAAGTATTATCAAATATAAATTACATTTTGTCCGAAAAATGTTATCAAATACACATTACATCTTGTCCAAAAAGTGTTATCAAAAATACATTACATCTTGTCCAAAAAGTGTTATAGAATATACATTACATTTTGTCCGAAAAGTGTTATCAAATAAACTTTACATTTTATCCGTAAAATGTTATCAAATATACATTATATTTTGTCCGAAAAGTTTTATCAAATATACATTAAATTTCATCCGAAAAGTGTTATCAAATAAACATTACATTTTGTCTAAAAAGTGTTATCAAATATACATTACATTTTTTCCGAACAGTGTTATCAAATATACTTTACATTTTGTCTAAAAAGTGTTATCAAATATACATTACATTTTGTGCTTAGAGTGTTATAGAATATACTTTACATTTTGTCCAAAAACAGCAATCGAATGTACGTTATATTTTGTCAGAATAGTGTTACCAAATATACATTGCATTTTGTCCGAAAATGGTTATCAAAACATATATATTACATTTTGTCTGAAAAGTGTTATTTTTGTATATTTCATTTTGTTAGAAAACTGTTATTGAATATACATAACATTTTGTCCGAAACTGCTGTCAAATATACATTACATTTTGTCAGAAAAGCGTTATCAAATATACATTGCATTTTGTTAGAAAAGTCTTATCAAAATATATATTACATTTTGTCAGAAATGGTTATCAAATATACGTTACATTGTGTCAGAAATGGTTATCAAATATACATTACATTTTGTCCGAAAAGTTTTATCAAATAAACTTTACATTTTGTCCGAAAAGTTATCAAATATATATTTTGTCCGGAGTGTTATCAAATATATATTACATTTTGTCAGAAAAGTGTTACCAAATATACATTGCATTTGTTAGAAAAAGTGATATCAAAATATATATTACATTTTGTCAGAAATGGTTATCAAATATACATTACTTTTTGTCCGAAAAGTGTTATCGAATATACATTACATTTGGTCCGTAAAGTGTTATCAAGTATACATTACATGTTGTCAGAAAAGTGTTATTAAAAGACACATTGCATTTTGTCCGGAAATGGTTATCAAATATACATTACATTTGGTCCGTAAAGTGTTATCGAATATACATTACTTTTTGTCTGAAAAGTGTTATCAAATATAAAATGTTTTCAAAATCATTTTGATGAAAGTCTCTTCAACACCTCCAAAATACCCAGGACTGATATTAACCAACCATTCTAAGTTGCATTCTCATTCTCATTTTAGATTTAGACAGTTACGCAATTTCTGATTGGCTAAACCATTTGGTTCGGCCAATCAAAAATTACGTCATTTGAACTTTAGAAGCAATTTTAGAATTACTCTAGAAGAACATTATCAAGAATATTTACTAAATACAGGTCCAGAGACCGCAACAAAATGGAAAGCATGTTTGTGATACGTTATAACTTTTTTTCTTGTGTTTACCGTTTTCTCGGCAAATAGAGATGTCATCATATTATACGCATTCTTTGAGATCTTGAAGTAATTGCCAGAAAATTGCTCGCACGTGCTCCCACTTCTCGTGCGGCTCACAACACGTGGTCTTGATTAGGATGCAATGGGCGTGCAATTAGACAACTTTGTAGCCATCAAGTTAACTGCTGTACTGGAGGTGTTTACCGCTTAACTCTTAGGCTGCTGAGCGGGACTTACTGACCTTTTCCGGATAGTGTAGATCAATATCAGACTGCACATAACGTGCAGTCTGATCATGAACCTACACTGTCCGTTAAGGAGATATTTTTTTCTCAAAAAAGAAAAGATAAGTTTGAAGTACCATTAGTCGGGTTTTAACCGTCGCCTTGAACGTTTCATTTCAGTTATTTAACCATTTCATCGTTATCCATAAGAGAAAGAATGGGCCCTCAGCGGACGGCATAGATCAAGATCAGACTGCACGAAACGTGCAGTCTGATCTTTGATCTATGCCGCCCGCCTGTTTAGTCAAGCCTATTAAATAAAAGTCTCTCTTAGTTTCAATGGACTGTATTTTTAGCCGTTGAAAGAGGTCGCGTTTATATATTTAGCGCTGAAAGAGTAAATGGGGAAAATGTAACTAACCTTTAACGGTCTACCAGACGATAATTTTTTGGACTCGTCCAAATTGAAAGCATGTGTAGACGACAATGTAGATGTGGCTGGAGTTATGCTTTTTTGATGGCCTCCAGGAAATGAAATGCATTTTCTATCGGTCATAATCTATGCAACCTTGCAACCGTCAGGGTTAACATTTGGCATGAAGATGCAAGAATGATTATAGTTTAATAAAATAAAGATAATATGGGTTAAACACTGGTTGAAAACGAGTGTAGATGTATATTTATTATCACATCTAAGAAAGGTCACTTTTTTCTCTTAGGTACAAGTCTGAGATCAAAACAATATAACTCTTTGTACCACCAATGGTGTAATCGATTCATTAATCATTGCGCAAGTATAGCTTGCTTCTGGTACGGCATTTCCAATGCCAAAACTCTGGCATTTTACCCAAATCAATCGGTCAAGAAATATTTTGAAAACAGAAAAAAAGAAATTCTTTGCTGAGAAACCTTACTAGATTATTTATTCCCCGCAGAATGAAATATTTGCGCCGTATTCTGGCAAAAAGAGGGTTTAATGCATCTTCGAGAAGCATGATACTAAGCAAGTCATCTAACAACCCACTAAATCATGAGGTAGATTGGTCCTTTGAACTACAGAAAATCGAACAATAGCAAAAAGTTTCGACCCATGTCAGCCTGCGCGGACTGCGCAGGCTGACATGGGTCGATACTTTTTGCAGATACATTAAGCCCCCCTTTTCACAGAGCATGGCCCAATTCTTCGTTTGCATCTCGCGATAAGTCTGGTTTCTGCTCAACAGGCCCGCCGCTCTCGTGGCGATTCATCACGTCTTATCAGATCTATACGACGTCGATAATGAGTTCGCAACATGTGCTATGTAAGTTCAATAACATCGAACTTTGGAGCCGTTACCCTAGGCAAAACTACTAACCGGCCACTTTTGTTTCTCCTGTAAATTTGACCAAGTAAGACAGGAAAATAAAAACTAGAGGCGCTTGAGCGCCTGTATCGCTCCACAGGCCTGATATTTCTATAATGGCGAAAGGAAGTTTTTAACAATTATCATTCAATCCTGCATTTTTAGCTCACTGAAGAAACAATTTGGTAGACAACCACCATAGGAACTTACCTGCAAAACAACAATGAAATCCAATGAATAGTTTTAGAGAAGAAATTTTTCAAAGATTTTACTTTATACCATAAAAGGAAAATGAGTCTCCCACAAATGCCATGTTTTTTGACAGATCTTTTTTTTTTTTAAGGAATTCTGTAAACCTGTATCTAAGGAACATTCCTGCAAAATAATAATGCTATCCAAATAGCGGTTTGGGAGGAGAAGATTTTTAAAGGTTTTTTACTTTGGTTGCCATGGCAACCAGAATTCTTCATGGAACACAATTATTTGAAGGAATTTGAAAGAGGACCACCAAAGGAACATTCCTGTGAAATTTGGTAAAAATCCAGTCAATAGTTTCTGAGGAGAAGTTTTTTAAAGAAAAAGTTTACGGACGCACGCACGGACGAACGGACGGACGGACGGACGGACGGACGGACGGACGGACGGACGAACGGACGGACGGACGGACGGATGGACGGACGCACGACGGACACAACGCCATGACAATAGCTCTCTGGCCTTCGGCCAGTGGAGCTAACAATGACTGATTAATTGATTTATTGATTGTATGGTGTTTAACGCCGTTTTCAACATTATTTAAGTTATATCGCGGCGGCCAGTGCACCTATCCATGCTTTCCTGGAGTCTCTTTAACCAGTACTCCGCACAATATTCTTTCCAAACCGCTGACTGATTTCCCACATAACCATCGTCAACGGTGAGAGGAATGAATCCTGCCGCAATGACTATCATTAATCCTCGGAAAGAAATTGGCCTTATTCTCCAGATTTTTTTTTTTTTAATTTGAAAGTAACACGATTTCTGATTGGCTAAACCATAGGGTTTAGCCAATCAGAAGTTGTGTTACTTCCAAATTTTTAAAATCTTGGAGAATATGACTGAGAACGTTCTTAAGAATCGTCTGTGAATACAGACCAAGGTTCGAAATACACTGGTGACCGAGTAACTGACTGAAGAGGCTCAGTTTGCATTCTAGATTGCGCCCTACTTTTTCGGATTGGCTGAAGACTGCATTGTATTAATCCACCATCTTATATATCGTTCTACTCAAAAAGTTAGTTCTATTCTTCATTCAAATGGATGAGAAGGCAGTGAGAATGTACAATGAGACAAATTTTAGACTTAAATTTAGCACGGTAAAAGAATAGGTGACAAGATGTTTAATTTCACCTTGATTTTCATATTTACTTCATGTATTTCGCTCTATTACTTTATACACTTAGATCACGTGCCTGCCATAACGTCTATTTGAATGAATGAGCAACAACGTAGGTTGCTTTATTTCTGTGTTTTTCTCTCCCACTTTCTGTCTCAATTTCCTCCTTTCCTCGCTTTTTGTCGTTCATTGTCCAAGATTCCCAAAACTATTCCTCTTCCTAAAATCTACTCTCTCTCTCTCTCTCTCTCTCTCTCTCTCTCTCTCTCTCTCTGTGTGTCTCTCTCTCTGCAAAATAATGGAAACTATCAACTTACCATGCGCCATTTCTTCTCTATATTTCCTCTTCACAAACTGTAAAGAAAGGGAGAACAACATTAGTATAGATGAACGTCGGTGGTAGTGTCAAATAGTAGAGGTATATTTTACAATCAATTGGTAATTGCATAACTAATTGGTAATTTAAACTATGAATAATTAAACGGCACTCTGGCAAATGGGGGTTTAATGCATTTCTGTGATACATTATGCCAAGCAAGAAATCACATACTTATGGAGACATAAAATCCATTTAATCTAACAACTAACTGAATCTTGAGGTATAGAAGAGTCTTTGTACATCCATAAAACTTAGAGATAGCAAAAAGTATCGATCCATGTCAGCCTGCGCGGACTGCGCAGGCTGACATGGGTCGATACTTTTTGTAGATGCCTTAAACCCTTATTTTACAGAGCATAGCTCAAACTAAAAGTACTTTAAGTATTGTGCCAGGGAAAAATAAAGAACGATAGACTGATACAAAAATTCAAAGGATAGTAGTTTAGTTTTAAACATATTTATTTTCCCTCAAATATACATGGAAATGGGGTTGGGTCACAATTTATTACAACTTAGAGGTCGACCCTTCCCCTACAATGTAAATATACAAGTGTTTATACAATAATTACAATAATTACAATGCACGAGAGAGAGAGAGAGAGAGAGAGAGGAAGAGAGAGAGAGAGAGAGAGAGGCATAGTATGTCTACGTGCTTCAAGTGTTTTTGTCGAGTATCTCATTTATGAAGTTAGGAAGAAAAGGCCCAATAAAGAACGCAAACAACACGTTTTTATCCATATACATATACTTTCTGTGTTGTCTTACAAGTCTACTAAGCTATACAGGGTGCTGAATGAATGAAATGGATACTTCTAGTCCGTTGAAAGTGGATCTACAGGTAAGTGAGGGGGGGGGTACTTTTGAGCGGAGCTCTGTGAAAAGGAGGCTTAATGCATCTCCGTGATGCATTTTACTAAGCAAGTCGCTGCATAATTACGGATCCACAGAATTCATTTTGTAGTACAAACTGATTGATTCTTGAGGTAAAATGGTTCTTGTACATGCAGAAAATGTACAAACAGCAAAATGTTTCGATCCATGTCAGCCTGCGAATACTGCTAACATGGGTCGATAGATTTTGTAGATGCCTTAATCCCACTTTTCACAGAGCATGGCTCATATTCTTGTGGGGGGGGGGGGGTGTGTAAAGAGATAGAACTTATCATCTTTTTTCTGCAATAAAAACCTTTGTTGTGGGTACCCATTAAACTTGTCTCAAGGAGATCGTTAAAATGACAACCATTTACAGTGGTTTTTGAAATTAAAAAGAAATAGATTTAAGAATTTGAATAACACCCCTCATCCGCCCACATGCACATGTGGGTAACTATGAAAGAAACAAAATATCGCAGTTTCGGGTTCAACATTTCACAGAGCATCTCACACGAGATTGGATAAGGTATAATCAGGATCAGATAACACATTTTGTGCAGTCCGATCTAAATGTTCAATCCGTATAATTCCATCCGCCAACATTTGTGTTTTTAGCAATTACTACTTTATGACTAAAAGTTAACAGTGTACCATAAAAAAAGTAAATGATCATTATCTCTTTACTAGGCGAAATAATTTGAAACTGAAATGAATTGCAGACGACAAAACTAAATCATTTATAATTTAATTAATAGACTTAGCCTTTCAAAGCACAGAAAGCATTGTGGAAAAAGGAGAAAATGCTGGTTACCAGCATTTTCTCCTTTCCCTACAATGTTTTCAAAAGGCTTGCCGAAATTGATGGTATTTACAGACGACAAAACTTAAACTGCTTAATTAATAGATTTTGCCTTTCAAAGAGAAGAAGACATTGTGGGAAAAGGAGAAAATGCTGGTAACCAACATTTCTCCTTTTACCATTATGTTTTTAAAAAGCTTTTTCTATGGGTTCGTTAAACACGAATTTTTCTTTCAAAATGTAGAAAACATTGGGGGAAAAGGAGAAAATGCTTGTAACCAGCATTTTCTCCTTTTTCCCACAATGTTTTCCACAAGTTTTTTTTTTCTCAGGTTCAAAATGTAGAAAACATTGTGTGAAAAAGAGAAAATGCTCGTTACCAGCATTTTCTCCTTTTCCTACAAGGCTTTTTTTTCTTTTATTTTTTACAACACAGACTTATGTGGCAAAGGGTTCGATGGATAGCCAATCATCATTACAGAAAGTTTTAATTAACAAACAAACACTTGTAATCCAATAAGCGGTTCGACGCATATGTTTTGCGAAGAAATTATTAGATTTGGAGCAAATTTCACAGAATTACAGCTGAAGTAAAGAAGTGCACTAATTGGGGCTAATGTCAGGTCTAAAATTGGGTTACTTCTAAATTTGGGTTTTCGTTTATACTCCAGCAAATTTATCACTACTCTTCCAGCAAGTTTTTAAATCGAGAGTACATATTCGCTTACCATTCCCAATTGCACCCTTGAGCTGACTTTTACTAAACTGCGTACGCACGAAATTTGCGTACGCACGAAACTTGCGTACGCAGTTTAGGCAAGCAAGCATTAAGTCTGAAAATAAGTTTTACTAAACTGCATAAGTTTACGATTTGAGTAAATAATTTGCATAAGTTTACGCGAGCTCATACCTTTAGGTGAACCAGGGATCGTATGGGGGGGGGGGGTGCCAAGTCGAACCAGAGACCGCCTAGTTACAAGCCCTGTGGGATACCGAATGAGCTACCGGAACTAGCAGAATGCAATTCAGAAAACAACTACAGAATGATTGAATCGAAAAAGCATCTAAAAGTTTTCAATGCATCTCCGTGATGCACGATCCCAAGCAAGTCATCACATAAATATTGTCCTATAAAATCCATTTTGTCTGACAGATTGACTGGAATCAGAGGTTCACTGGTCCTTTGACATGCAGAAAATTAACCAATAGTAACAATAGCAAAAAGTTTCGGCCCATGTCAGCCTGCGCGGACTGTGCAGGCTGACATGGGTCGATACTTTTTGCACATTCATTAAGCCCCCTTTTCACAGGGCATGGCTTATCTGTATTTTGGAAACTCTTGTTTTTATTGCAACTAATGAAAAACATTTCTCATTATGAGCAAATGACTTTAGCCTCAACTATCTAATACCATGTTCTAATGAGCCTGAAGTCACGGGCCTTTGTAAACAATGTGGAAAAAGGAGAGACAATGCTTTCTTAAGACTTGTCGGAAATGACAGTGTTTGCAGTCGAAAAATCAAATGTTGCTAAATGATGAGATTTGGCTATGAATGGTAAGAAACATTTTGGGAAAGGGAGAAAATGCTGGTAACAAGCATTGGGGGAGGGGCGTCCCTTTGTTGAGCAAAGCGCTAATGTTTATTTCGCTTACACCAAGAAGTTAAACAGAGTTGCATCTTTTAATTAGAAAACAAAATTGAAGAACTAAATTTGTTAGAGGGTCCCATTTGGATTTCTTTGCTGTTAATCAAAATTTCTTCTAAAACACTGAGAAATACCACAAAATAGTCATTTCTCTGCAAGCGTAATATAACCGGACCATCAAATTTTGTATATTGATCCAATTTTGGAATTTGAATAACGAGTATATTATCATATGGAGCACGATGTGCGATTGATTGATTGATTGATGGATGGATGGATAAATGGATGGATGGATGGATGGGTGGATGGTTGGATGGATTGATTGATTGATTGATCTTTTACTCCGCTTTTAACAAATTTTCAGTCATATTACGGCGACAGCTCACATATTCATGTATTTCCTGGGTTCCAACAGTAGTAGGCTGGGGCTCTTAAGTGTCGTGTCCAAGGACATTCCCATGAAAAGCCCAGTGGATCCAGAGAGGCTCGAACCCGCGGTCTCCAGGTCGCGAGTCCTACACTTTACCACTGAGCCACACAGGACCCTACACAAGATATGCGAAAAGGGTCATTCGGACAAATTGAAAACATTTAGTATAATGATTGATTGAATCTGGAGGTAAGATAGTCTTTGGAAATACAGAAAGTTGTTCAACAGCAAAAAGTTTCGACCCATGTCAGCCTGCGCGGAGTGCGCAGGCTGACATGGGTCGATACTTTTTGCAAATGCAATAAACCGCCCCCCCCCCCTTTTTCACAGAGCATGGCTCAAATCGATGGTAATTAAAACTTTCAGTGCAAAACATAATTATAAACTCGACCTCTTTAGCCAGCTTGAAATACAATTCACTTAATCACAAGTTGAGAACGACTTTTAACTTATACGTATGTATGACTAACAAGCGGGCGGCATAGATCTAAGATCAGACTGCACGTTCTATGCAGTCTGATCTGGATCTATGCAGTCCGCAAAGGCCCACTGCTTTCGTCTATGACGCTGAAAAGGGAAATAATGCTAAGTGCCAATAGATCTAAAACATGCAAACGCAATAAACATGTGACGATCATCTGAAGTGGAAATTACAATACTTTTTGTACTTTGATCTAAGTGGTGCTTTTTACTTTTTCTCCGTTACCACTTGACGTTTCTACGAAGGACTTTTTTTTTTTTGTTTCCTCTCAACGCAGCACTTCTGAAAACTTTGTGACAACGGGATAAATTGCTCGTAACGATCAATTTCTCCTTTTGGCACGATATTTTGACTGGTATTTCTGTATTCAACAAAATTTCATGTTCAGATATTATCATCCATACATAGTTTACAAGTATTTTTTCAAACTTGCCTGCCGCAAATTTATTTACGGGAAAGCAGAAGATTATCCGTTATCGGGCTAAATAAAATTAAAATGAAACTTTCAAGCCGATAGTAAGAACTCAAATTTCGCTATTTTATAGATATTTTATGTGAAAAATATCTCCTAACCGGACAGTGTAGATCAAAGATCAGACTGCACGTTCTGTGCAGTCTGATCTTGACCTACGCTGTCCGCAAAAATGTCTTCGAGTTGCACTTAGCAGCCTAAAGGTTAGACCGTCCATGAAATAAGTCACGTGACGCCCATAACAATTAACGACGTCTGTGATCTTTGCTATCTACCTATAAAATGTAATAATGATAAATGTATAAAATCTATAGATCTAAAAGCAAAGTTATGATATACATGCACGAGTTTACCATATCTACCCCGCCCCCTACCCCCATCGTAAATACCTACAAAGCGACAAAATTATAGGCTTACAATTTCATTTTGAAAGCACCAAGCACCGAGCCCGGGAGCACAGTCGGTTTACTTGAGACCAGGGGGATCGCATGTTCGAGTCCCGAGCTGGGTCAGTTTCTTTTCGAGGGTTGATGATAGTCATTACGATAGGATTCCGCATTCCTCCCTTACCTGCTTTTACAAATCGTTTTGGAGGATAAAATACAGTCACTGGGACAGGATTCATTCCTCTCTCACCACTGAAAAGTGTTTGGACTGTGTTCATATGGGAAAGAAACCGGCGGCTTGGAAAGAATATCGTGAAAAGTATTGGATAAAGGAAATCTAGGAAAGCAAGCAAAAGAGCACTGGCCGCCACGATATAATTGAAATAATGTTGAGAGTGGCTTTAAACATAAAACAAACAAATGAAATGTTTTCAGAAAATGCCCCCTTTTTTTCCCACCCGGAGTAGAAAATTGATGTCATTCATTGTGTCGTGTCTGTCTGTTCAGTTACATTTCAACACAGCCCTTTAAAACCCTTACCAAAGGACAAAATTTTAGACTTGTCCAAAATTGAAAGCATCTACAGACGGCAAAATAAACGTGACTCAAAAATTGAAACTTGACTTCAGAAGAATAGAAAACATTGTGGGAAAAGGAGGAAATGCTGGTTACCAGCATTTTCTCCTTTTCCCACAATGTTTTCAGTTGGCTTCTTCCTCGGGGTCGTAAAAACCAGGGATTGTTTGGTAAAGGGTTAAATCTCTTACCCCAAAAAAATACAGACCCAAAGATTTTTTGAGCCACGTTTAGGTTGGTAACCAGCATTTTCTCCTTTTCCCCGCAATGTTTTCTACCCTTCCAAAGGCAAATTTGAGTTTTGTGAGTCACGTTTAAGTTGTTGTCTGCAAGTGCTTGCCATTTGGATCAGTATAAAATTTTGTCGTTTGATAAAGAGTTAAAACTCTTTACCAAACGATCCGGAATTCTAAAGACACTGAGGGAAACAGCTTTTTTAAACATTGTTGGAAAACAAACATATATGCTGGTAAATATATTTTCTCCTACCGCATTTTTTTTAAACCTTCCAAAGACAAATTTCAGTTTTTTTGAGCCACGTTTAAGATTTCGTCTACAAATGCTTTGAATTTGGATCAGAACAATGTTTTTCTCTTTACCAAAAGGTCCATAGTTTAAAAGACACTGAGGGAGAAGGCTTTAGAAAACATTGTGGGAAAAGAAGAAAATTTCGGCAACTAGTATGTTCTCCTGTTGCGGTAATGTTTTCCACCCTTCCAAAGGCAAATTTCACTTTTTTTGTGAGCCACGGTTAAATTGTCGTATGCACTTGCTTTCAATGTGGATCAAAACTCTTTATCAAACGATCTATAGTTTTAAAGACGCTGAGGTGGGCAGGTTTTTAAAATCATTGCGGGAAAAGAAGAAAATGCTGGTAACCAGCATTTTCTCCTTTTCCCACAAGATTTTCTACACTTTCACTGACAATTGCCATCATTTCAGCTAAATCTAATACTAGTATGTTGTCTTTAAATGCTCTCAGTTTGGACCAGTCTAAAATTTTGTCGTTTTGTAAAGAGTTAAACTAAAGCAAAGGATCAAACGTGTCCCCACAACAATCCCCTTTGTAATACCGAAAAAAAGGGATTCACCTCCCGGGGTGATGTGAACTTGTCTGTCGGGTGAAGCAGATCAACCCTTGATTAACTCCTGTTATCACCATATATGGGCATACCAGGAAATAGGTGAGTTTATCAATCAATGGGAGAGTGGAAATGAACAAAGGGGATTCTTCATTCGTTTCGATTAAAATTTCTTTGTTAAATAAGTGACAAAAATCGATAACGATGGGTTTATTATGAAACCCAACCGCATGTGCAGCTTTAAGAAGCTTTAAGATTATTATTTAACTAATTGCGACAACCTGACGCAATAAAGAAGCACAAGTAATGCAGCTGGCAAGAGTACTTTCAATAACAACTTAAATTTGAAGATACATCTACATGTATACTCGTTCTCAGCCAGTTTTTAACGCATTTTATCCTTATTTTATGAAACTATTGTCATTCTTCCCAGCAGCTGCAAGGTTGCGCAGATTACGATGGATAGAAAATGCAATTCATGTTTTGCAGGCCTTCAAAAAAAATCGCTGTTGTCGTTTCAAATTTTATTTGAACAAATCCCTTGTGTATTTCTATCCCTATCCACTATATATATTTCTATCCACCATATAATGGTGATATACCTATGTTAAAATAGCTGTGCAGTTCTACACAATTTTAATCCTGACGCTGCTAAGCACGACTCACCGACCTTTTGCGGACAGGGTAGATCAAGATCAGACCGCACATAAGGTGCAGTCTGATCTTTGATCTACACTGTCCGATAAGGAGATATCTTTCCCCCCCCCCCCAAAAAAAAAAAACAAACAGACAGAGAAGGACGGATGGGCTGATACACAGACCATTCAATCAATCAAAAGATTCAGAATGGTTGGTGAGCAAGGACCTACAATTTTCCAAACTGACTAAACCTGTCCATTTGAGAAATATTTGATGTTACCTAACATTCTACAGAGGAGATCTCTATTCTGTTCTATTCTGTTTCGTTAATTTCCCAAGTACTAGCCTGTTTACGACAATATCTAATGGCAAACTGCATTCTTAACCCTTTACCACACGACAAAATTGTAGACCCATCCTAATTCAAAAGCAGACGACAAATCAAATATGTCACGAATAACTGGGTGTGTCACTTTCTAAGTTTACAAAACATTGTGGGGAAAAAAGGAGAAAATGCTGGTTACCAGCATTTTCTCCTTTTTTCCCCACAATGTTTTCAATAAGCTTTTATACTAGGGGTCGTGTCAACATGGGACTGTTTGGTAAAGGGTCCACTCAACATAGTTCATAGAGGAAACCTAATTACTTCAGTTTATGATTCATTACCGTTCTTTTATTCACCATAAAAAGTAGTTCCCTAAGTCGCGGAAACCCAAAACATAAACATATTTTCCCTTTCAGCGCTTTAGGCGTATAAAAAGGGCTTTTGCGGACGTCATAGATCAAGATCAGACTGCACAGAACGTGCAGTCTGATTTTGGATCTATACCGTCCGATTGTTTAGTCAAGCCTTTAAGATAAAACTCTTTCCTAGTTTCAGTGATTGTATTTTTTTAACCTTCAACTATGTCTAGTTTATATATTTGGCGCGCAAAGAGTTAATCAACGGCTTAGGAAATTTTGTTCGCCGACGACAGATTATAGTTAGCAGACAACAATTTTCTTTTCGGAATTCTTTTTTTTTTGCTTTATGTGCAAAATATAAGAATTTAGACGACGAAATAACATAAACAAAATATATATTGAATAAACAAAATAGTCCCCCAAAAAGAACATAGTGGCGTACGGAGAAGTTGCATTATAGTGGGGAACTTTTGCTTTTGTCACATTGTTTCACGTGTTGGTTTGAGAAGCTGAGTGAAAAAGTTCTACATGACGTAAGGGAAAAAACGCAACAGATGGACCCGTCAGACGTATATTGATTTTCTTTTTTCCCTCTTTTAATGCCGCTTTTGTTTCGAAATGTTGCGATTTTGTACAAGAGTATTTTTATGGGGTAGTTACAATTAGCAAATCGTTTCAACACGGGTCAGCCGGCACGGAGTACGCAGGCTGACATCGGTCGATACTTTCTGCAAATTCATTAAACTCACTTTTCATAGAGCATGACTGAAATGTTTTAAATCTTTTCCATACAACAATATTTTAAAATCTCCAAATGAAAAGATTTGCAGACGACAAAATGATCAAGTGTGGCTTAAATCAAGGAATTCGTCTTTGATGAGGTGGAAAAAAGTGTGGGAAAAGACGAAAATGCTGGTTAACAGCATTTCTGTTTTTTGTACAATGTTTTCGATAGCCCTTTCCTCGGAGTTATTCAAACATGGGGTGGGGGTGGGGGGGGGGGGTGTTTGGTAAAGTGTTAAACGACCTGAAATTCAATAAGGACAATTAGATATAATGTCAAATCGTCAGATTTGACCTTGACTTTGCTTAACCCATAACTGTACAGGCCAACAAAAAACTATGCAAAAAGGCACGAAGTAGAAAAATTGCAAAACATTTGAAGAAAAGAAAAACACTTTTGCATGTATTATTACAGAAAAAGCTGTGGTAAAAGAAGCATTTGCTTATTTCAAACAAGTACTCATTTTCCCTCTATGTTTTATAAAAACATACTTCATTGGCACAGAAGGTCGAAGGTATGGTTGACTCTTTCATAGTAAAGTATATAAACTCAATCTTTTTCGGATGCTTAAAAAATAAAATCTACTGAAACTCAGACATATAATTCATCTTACAGGCTTGACTATAAGTATACAAGTAGATGGTATAGATCCAAGATCAGACTGCACATTCTGTGCAGTCTGATCTTGATCTATACCGTCCGCAAATCCTGGTTCGTTCGTCTACAGCGCTGAAAGGGTCACAGCGTCACTGGTTGTCCAAGTGAACTTGTTTAGAAATCCTGACTTTGAATACAAATCACAAAATTTTATGAATCGTTTATTAAAATTAGTACCATGTCGTATCATAGCTAATTAGCCCCAGTGACCAATCAGAGTCGTCTCTTCCATGCATCTTTCGCATAAAACAATTGAAAACCATTTCGACACATAAAACTAGAGGCGCTTGAGCGCCTGTATCGCTCCACAGGCCTGATATTTCTATAATGGCGAAAGGAAGTTTTTAACAATTATCATTCAATCCTGCATTTTAGCTCACTGAAGAAACAATTTGGTAGACAACCACCATAGGAACTTACCTGCAAAACAACAATGAAATCCAATGAATAGTTTTAGAGAAGAAATTTTTCAAAGATTTTACTTTATACCATAAAAGGAAAATGAGTCTCCCATAAAAGCCATGTTTTTTGACAGATCTTTTTTTTTTTAAGGAATTCTGTAAACCTGTATCTAAGGAACATTCCTGCAAAATAATAATGCTATCCAAATAGCGGTTTGGGAGGAGAAGATTTTTAAAGGTTTTTTACTTTGGTTACCATGGCAACCAGACTTCTTCATGGAACACAATTATTTGAAGGAATTTGAAAGAGGACCACCAAAGAAACATTCCTGTGAAATTTGGTAAAAATCCAGTCAATAGTTTCTGAGGAGAAGTTTTTTAAAGAAAAAGTTTACGGACGCACGCACGGACGAACGGACGAACGGACGAACGAACGGACGGACGGACGGACGGACGCACGACGGACACAACGCCATGACAATAGCTCGCTGGCCTTCGGCCAGTGGAGCTAAAAATTGCTTAAAGGCCTTATATCTGCCAAAAGTAAACAATGGGGTAGTAAAATGCATTAAAATTTAAATCATGCCATTTAAAAGTATGGAAACTATTGTGAAGATGACAATCTGTCATAAAGATTTTATTTTCAAATCAGGTAAAAAGTAAACAAGAGACATAGCGACCTGGCAACTTTTAACCTAGTTTTAGATTTAATTTTTCTACCAGCGACTAACATCTGAACCGACATACTTTTAAATGGTATGCTTCAAATCTAAAATCATTTTAAGGATATGGCTCCCTAATGCAGATTCCTGTAACACCGCCTTTCTTCGCCGAAAAACGTACGGAATCCGCTAAGATTCGAGTAATCCGTAATCGATCGGCCGATAGATGCTGGTTCCCCGCAGCGATTACGGATTGCCCGAGTCTTAGCCGAATCCGTACGATGAAAGACAATGTTACACGAATACCATTAGGATGCTCTATCCTTAATACCTGCATTGTTTACTTTTGGCAGATATATAGCCTTTAACATTGGCAATTTCTCGAGGTACTCAGTCTTATAACCCTTTATGAAATAATCTCGAGTTATAATACCCCGAAGAAGAAGTCATTTGAAAAACCTTGAAGGATATGGAGACAATGATGGTTACCAGCATTTTTCTCCTTTTTTCACAATATTTTCCACTTATCTAATCCAGTCTGTAAGATATATTTAATTTGTTGTATGCAAATCTTTTCAGTTTGGAGAAAGACTCGTATAAAGTGTTGTAGTCAACTTAAGAGTTAAGCAGTTGACTCTTTCATCTCAAATCTTTCCAAAGCTTTCATTGGCAAGGGAGATGTGAAAAGGTGCATCTAGTTTAAACGTATTTGAGCCACGCTCTGACAAAAGGGGGCTTAATGCATCTTCGTTATGCATTATACCAAGAAAGCCATCACATAGTTATGGATCCATAATAACCACTTTCTTTAACAACCGACTTAATCATAAGGTAGACTGGTCCTTGGACACACAGAAAATTGACCTATAGCGAAAAGTTTAGGCCCAGGTCAGCCTGCGCGGACTGCGCAGGCTGACCTGGGTCGGTACTTTTCGCAGATGCATTAAGCCCCTTTTTCACAGGGCATGGCTGATTTATTTTACATCGATTGAGAAAACAAGTTCTTACAACTTATACTAATCTCTCTCGATTCTGCTTACTGGGAGCTACACCAGTACTTGCGCCGAATGTGTGGGCCAAAGAGCAATCCCAAAGTTGACACCCGATCCCGGGTATCGAACTCGGGACCTTATGGTTACCAGGCCGACGCTCTAACTCACAACCACAGACAAAGTTGCATTTATACAGTAATGCACTGAAAGTACATGTACTTTACTTGAGAACTTCAAAAGCAGAACAGTTTGTACGTTCGTTTGGTGTTTTACGCCGTTTTCAACATTATTACGGTTATATCGCGACGGTCAACGCACCTATCCCAGCTCTCCTGGAGTTTCTTTTACCAGTACTTAGTACAATATTCTTTTTAAAAACGCTGGCTGCTTTCCCACAAGACCATCATCAAACCAATGATCAACTGTACAAAAACAGAATCAAACAATAAGCTATTCTATTCTGTTTATTTATTTGTGCATAATTGTAATAGAAAATTCCATTTATTTTATCACTGAGGAGGTAAAAAATCGATATGCTATTTGTAGATCAAATTTCTTAGTTTATACAGATCGAACGAATAAATTAGATTCAGTTAAGAAAGACAGCTTTGTTCGACTTTGTATAGCAAAGAAGACATGCGCCTGCGAAATATTTTACAATCTAAGAAGTACCATGTCTTTCTTTCATACCATAAAGCGAGATAAAGATCTTTTATGCTAAACTTTTGTATACGATGAAATTGCTTTGTATCTTTTTCTCTGTTTAAGCCTGTACCACACGATCCCGCGTCTTAATGACCCTGAGAAAGATTGGTTGGTTGGTTGGTTGGTTGGTTGATTGATTGATTGATGTTTAACGCCGTTTTAACCATCATTTCAGTTATTATCGAGGCGGTCAGTGCACCTATCCATGGATGCTCTCCTGGAGTTTCTTTTATCAGTGCTCCGCACAATATTCTTTCCAAGTCACTGGCTGCCTGAGATAGAAAGCTTTTGAAAACTTTGTGGGAAAAGGAGAAAATGCTGGTAACCAGCATTTTCTTCTTTTCCCCACAATGTTTTCTACTCTGTCAAGGCCAAATTTCTTGATTCCAGCCATTTAATTGTCTTCTGGAAATGCTTTCAATTTGGACAACTCCAGACTTTTACTGTTTGGTGAACCCTTTACCAACCATAACAAAATTTTAGGCATGTTCAAGTTGGTAGCATATGCATGCAGACAACAAATCAAATATTGCTCGAATGACAGAATATGCCTTTGAAAAAGCTGAAAGAATGGAGGGAAAAGAAGTTAATGCTGTTTACTAGTATTTTCTCCTTTTCCGGCAATGTTTTCAAAAATCTGTCGCCATAGGGTTGTTAAAACTCAAGGGTATTATCTCTTTTCTATAATTGATTATAGTCATCGCGACAGGATTCGTTCGACTACGGTCATGTGAAAAAGCAGCCAATGGGTTGGGATGAAAATTGTGCGAAACCATTAGGAGAGCATGGATAGGTGCACTGGTCGCTGCAATATAGTTTAAATAATTTTGAAAAGGCGTTAACACCATACATACAAACAAATAAAGAAACAAACGAATAAACCCTGTGTTTTATCGATCCTGAGGATGAAAGATGACATTTGAAAACTGTGGGGGAAAAGGAGAAAATGTTGGTGACTAATATTATCTACTTTCCTCACAATTTGGTTTTTTTTTGAAATTGTTTTTGTAAAGAGTTAAAGCTACGTTGGATCTTTGCTATTCTAATCAATCGTTTCACAAAGTGGTTGAACGATCGTTTGCAAACCGTAACTAAGTAAGACATTGTACATTTATCTATACATGTATATTTCAAATTCAAGACTTTTTTTGCCAGCCTATTCCATAAAAAATCGGACAGTGCAGATCAAAGATCAGACTGCACGTTCTGTGCAGTCTGATCTTGATCTACATAGTCCGAAAACGAAGCCTTATCTTTCCCTAACAACACTCAGAATGTCTACAAACTTACCTACGGAAGCGTTAAATTTGGTGTTTTATGAGTTACCACTGCAGATCGACAAATAACCGTATTTACAAAGTAGTAAAACACGCTATGAAATTGTTTATTTTCTCGTAAAAATCTGAATGAAAAATCGGACCCCGTAAAACTAGTTGTATATCCTATTTAAGCCATCTTTGACTGTGCATTCGTCTGCTGTAAGTGGGGGAGGGGGAAGGGGGTGTGAGGAGCGAGTTGTTTGCGTGTATGTGACCTTTGGCAATGCATTGCTGAGCCCAAGCTTATAAATGGTGTAATGGTTTAACCAAGGAAACACATAAATGTGTGCCCTGTCGCCATGACGTAAATGAAATACGTTTGGAGGCGAAACAAAATTTGCATTTAAATGAGGGCATGTCGTGGTGTAAGTGACTTTTAGCAAGGCATTGCAGTGCCCGAGGCTGTGACTGCTGGAACGACTTAACCTAGGGGTCACGTGAATAAGTGCCCTGTCGCCGTTACATAATTATGTAAAAGAAAAAAATATGCGCACGTTTGAGAGAGACGCAAATTTACATGAACCATGTTCGGTGAAAAGGGGGCTAAATATATGCGCAAAAAGAATCGACTTAGGTCAGCCTGCACACCCCGCGCAGGCTAACCTGAGTCGAAACTTTTTGCTATCGATCAATATTCTGCATGTCGAAGGATCAGTCTACCTCATAATTTCGTTAGTTGTTATCGGTTGATAGACGAATTAGATTTTATGGATCCATAGCTATGTGATGACCTGCTTGGTGTAATGTATCACGGAGATGCATTAAGTCCCCTTTTTGCGAGAGCATGGCTCACATCTGTGGGACTAAGTTCGGTTGTTGTAATTTTGTTTGATAACAAACGTAAAATATTTCTACATCTTATCAAAGTTCTGCAGATACATTTAAAAGAGTCTCGTAAAATTTAAAGACATGAACCGCCTTCCCAACAACCCCGTGTTTCAAACAATACGAGGGAGGAACCTTTTGAAAACACTGTGAAAAAAGGAGAAAATGCTGGTAACCAGCATTTTCTCCTTTTCTCACAATGTTTTCTACTCTTTCGCAGACATTTCCATTCATTTGCGCCACATTTAATTTGTCGCATGCAATATAGACAAGTCTAAATCTTGTTGTCTGATAAGCAGTCATAAGCTCTTCCAGGGCCATAGGTGTAAAATATGAGCCAGTGAGGACGGCATAGATCAAGATAAGACTGCACTGAACATGCAGTCTGATCTTGGATCAATACCATCCTCTTCTTTAATTGAGTTAAGCCTATAAGATAACAAAAAAAAAATAAGAAAAAAGCCGAGTTTCAGTTATTTTCATTTTCAGCCATTTAAAGAGATCGAGTTTATATTTTTCGCTAAAAAAGTTATCTTTTTATTACGACAAATTTCTGAACTTGTTGAAATCCAAAAGCAGTAGCAGACGATAGACACAATTCGTTTTGAATTAAAAGATTTGACTGACAGGGTATAAAACATTGTGGAAAAGAAGAAAATGCTAGTTACCAGCATTTTATTCTTTTGCCACAATCTTTTCAAAGGCCATATTCCTCAGGGTCATTAGATGAGTGAGTGAGTCAGTCAGCGAGTGAGTGAGCGAGCGAGCGAGCGAACCAACGAACAAACGAACGAATGATCGAACGAACGTAATTTATGGCGCATTGAGAGTTTTGGTCATTTAGATAGGGGTCATTAAAACTCGAGATTTTGTAGAAAGGGTTATGAATCGGACAAAGGGTTGTTGGGATGCGTACGTTTGTGGGGGCACTCATTGATTTTAAATCAATATTTCCATTTAACCATGACGCACTTCTTTTTGTATATTTACATATATTATATCTGAATGGCTTTGAATATTGAATACATATTTATTTCCCAAGCCTTTTGTATTGCGATGAAAAATGATCTGAGCATTAACAGGTAAGTAAAAAAAAAAACAAGATCAGACTGGATAGAGAATAGCGTCTGGTCGTTATTGTTGGATTCCTATCCTGTCCATAACTCATTTAAGATGTTTTAGAATCAATGATAAAAACAGAGTTGTTGTTGTTGCTGCTGCGGCTGTTGTTGTTGTTTCAGACAACAAAACTGAAGACTTTAAAAGATGGAAAACGGTTGCAAAAAACTAATGGAACGTGGCCCAAAATTGCATATACATGTATATGCACGTCATTTGAGAGGGTAGAAAACATGGGGAAAGGAGAAAATGCTAGATACCAGTATTTTCTCCTTTACCCACACTTTTTTTTTTCCAAACACCTTTTTTCTCATCAGGGACGTAAAACATGGCACTGTACAGTAAAGTGTAAATTAACTCTTCACCTGCTTGAAAAAAAAAATAAAATGAAACTTTCCAGCCAATAGTATTAAAAAACCAAATATTGCAATTTCAAAGTTGTTTTTTGGGAAAAACTCTGCTTATCGGACAGTGTACATCCATGATCAGACTGCACGTTCTCTGCAGTCTGATCTTGATCTACACTGGCCGCAGAAGCGTCTTTAATCGCACTTGGCAGCCTAATGGTTTAGAATTTGAAAAATAAAAATATTCCATTGACTTTTTCTCTTGACGATAAAATCTGGACAAGTTTATTCTGAAGGCATGTACACACGACACATAAAATGTGGCTTAATTAACTAGTTCGTCTATGGAAAGGCAGAAAACGTTGTTGGAAAAGGAGAATGAATTTGTCTTTTTGAAGGGTAGAAAACGTTGCTGGAAAAGTAGAAAATGCTGGTTACCAGCATTTTCTCCTTTTCCAACAACGTTTTCAAGTCTTCTTAATTCACGCCGTTAAAATTTATTTAAGTATTGTAAAGGGATAAAGAACAGGTCTTTTATGCGCGACAAATAAAGCATACAGGTCCATTGTAATTCTACACAATATTTTGTTTATCCGTTTATGTTTACTGCAGATTTGCAGATAATATCTATATTCCATTGCCACATAAATATTTTACTACCATTATACCGTGCGGTCTGATCTAGATCTATGTTGATTGACTGAATGCTGTTTTTGTTTGTATGGTGATTAACGCCGTTTTCAACAATATTTCGGTTATATCGCGGCGGCCAGTGCACCTATCCATGCTTTCCTGGAGTCTCTTTTACCAGTACTCCGCACAATTTTCTTTCCAAGCCACTGGCTGTTTTCCCACATAACCATCGTCGAAACAATGGTCAGCGGTGAGAGAAGAATGAATCCTGTCGCAATGACTATCATCAATCCTCGGGAAAAAATTGGCCGAGCCAGGGATCGAACCCACGACCTCCTGTTCTCAAGTCCTGTACGCTACCGACTGAGCTACCGGGTCTCGGCGAATGCAGTTTTTACGCCGCATTCAACAAAATTTCAGTCATATTACGTTGACAGCTCACTTATCCACGTATATCATGGGTTTAACCAGTACTAGGCTGCGGTTCTAAAGCGCCTTGCCCAGACACCCTACATTGCAAGATTTACATTTCAGGCGATAGCACAAAGCTTCATAAGATGACCAGGTTCAGAGAATGCACAACATTTGTGTGCCGAGCCCGTGGCTTGAAACCAGGGCTCGCTGGTTCGAATTTGCAGCATGGCAAATTTCTTTCCGAGGATTGATAGTAGTCACTGCGACAGGATTCATCCTTCGGGACCACAGTTGATCTATATTTCGACGACGGTTATGTGGGAAAGCAGCCAAAGTCTTGTGAAGAATATTGTGCTAAGTACATGTACTGGAAAAAGAAACGCCATGAGAGCATAGAAAGGTGCACTTTCCGCCGTAGTATAGCTGAAATAAGGTTGAAAACTTCAGTGTAAGTTTTTTTTTTTCCAACTCTCAGAGCCCCAGACTAAGGGAGTATTTTTGATTTCAAAATTAAAAATATTCATTAATTTCCACTAAACCCCATGTTGTGGGTACTCATTAGAATCGTCTCATCGAGACAATTCTAATGAGTACCCACAACATAGGGTTTGGAAGAGAAATAATGGATTTAGTATACAATCACTCCCTCTTAACTGGAGCTCTGAAATCCGTATGGCACAATCGTCGAGTTCCAATACTCCACATTATCCTCAGGTCATACATTTTTTTTAAAAAATCGATAATCGATAATATTTTGACAACATTTTTTTCTTGACATGTTCAAGCACATAATCTTTGAGTCAAAAAGGTCATATTGACTTTAAAAATTGTAAGAAAAGCAATTTTCTAGTTCGTTTCATTTTTACAAAACGGACGTTCGTTTTTCAATAATCGGTGTTCGATAAGAAATCGAACGTTTTGACGATAAATATCAAATCGTACAAACAAGCATGTGAACAAACTTTCTCTAAGAATAAACCAGGGCTTGGTTCTTATTTACATAAACAATATTTACTCACATGTTTTGTCAATTTATTTCTTACTTTAACGTAAACAGACACACATTTTTTTCAGGAAATGAAATTGTGAGTAATTCGAAACACTTTGTAAGTACAGACTCTAAATAAGATCATCCCAAGAAAGTGTGTAAATCTTATCTCGATGCTCTGAACGATAATAATTGCTTGACTGTATGGTGTTAAACATTATTTCAGTTATATCGCGGCGGCCAGTGTACCTATCTATGCTTTCCTTGAGTTTCTGTTACCAGTACTCCGCACAATATTCTTTCCAAGCCATTGGCTGCGTTCCCACATAACCATCGTCGAAACAATGGTCAGCGGCGAGAGAGGAATGAATCCTGTCGCAATGACTATCACCAATCCTCGGAAAGAGATTGGCCGAGCCGTGGATCGAACCAGCGACCCCCTGATCTCAAGTCCTGTACGCAACTGACTGAGCTACCGGGGCTCGGCTTCTTTGAAAGATAAATGTACATGTACTTCCCACAATTTTTTTTCGACTTTATCTCAAAACTGGATATAATGAATACATGTGCTTTTTCGCGCCATGGGTTGCTTTACAGATAATCGAAAAATCATAGTACAATATGCGCCATACTCTGGCAAAAGGGGGCTTAACGCATCTCCTTGGTGCATTATACTAAGCAAGTCATCACATCATTATAGATCCATAAAATTCATTTGGTTCAACAACTGACTAAAACCTGAGGTAGTATGGTCCTAATACATGCAGAGAAATTAACAAACAGCAAAAAGTTTCGACCTATGTCAGCCTGCGCTGACTGCGCAGGCTGACATGGGTCGATACTTTTTGCAAATGAATTAAGCCTCCCTTTTCGCAAAGCTCATATAGATTTCATTCGATCAGCAGGACAAGACCGAATATTTCCGATTGAATGCTGTTTTTGTTCTGTTTTAGTGTAGATTCAAGATAGGATTGTTCTTTCTGTGTAGTCTGATCTTGGGCTAGACTGTCCGAAAAAGCACAAACAAAATTCAAAAAGAACAAAAAGAAATACTCTAGATGTGTGAAATTGGCAGTCTGATCCTCATCTAAACTGTCCGAAACAGCTCAGCAAATACATGTGGGCCCTGTTTTGGCAAAAACAGGTTTCATTGCATCTTTGTGATCCCCTGTAGCAAGCAAGTCATCACACAATGCTGGATCCTTAAAATTCGTTTTCTACCCCGACCTGATGAATTATGAGGTAGGCTGGTCCTTTGACGTGCAGAAAATTGACCCACAGCAAAAAGGTTTGGATAGGTTCAGCCTGCATGGACTGTGCAGGCTGACCTGTGTCAGCACTTTTTGAGAATGCATTAAAACCTCTTTTTCACAGAGCATCGCTCATGTACGTTCGACTTACGAAACTAATATATAAGCCATGCTCTGTGAAAAGGGGGCTTAATGCATCTGCGAAAAGTATCGACCCAGGTCAGCCTGACACTTTTCGCTATTGGTCAATTTTCTGTATGCCCAAGGACCAATCTATCTCATGATTAAGTTGGTTGCTAAAAAAAGAGTGGATATTATTTATTCAAAAGTATGTGATGGTTTGCTTGGTTCCATGAATCACGCAGATGCATTAAGCCCCCTTTTGTCAGAGCATGGCTCATATATATTTAGCTAGTACAAAAAACGCAGTTTTCGAAAGTTTTAGACTGTTTATTGTCAGAAAACCCTTCAAAATATCAGACCGATTAAATCCAAACTGTCATTTCAGGTGGCAAATACTGGACCCGGCATGCTAAATATGAGTGAAAAATAAAATTAATCGTTGAATTAAAAAAGAAAAAGAATAATTTCAGAGCAAAAAATATTGATACATTTGAGTAAACTCTGTTCCTTTTATACATACAGTGTAATATTTAATTTGAAAATTAAAAATTTACTTTGTAAACTGACAAAAATGTCAACATTACAAAACGTTTTTCATATCAAATCGCCGTTTATAATAAAACACCGATAATCGCTTTTATTAAAGTTTTACACTGGTTTCTTTCGAGAGCGCCAGGGTGATATTTCCCCTCTGACCGAAAGCAAAGGTCAAATTTAAAACGTCAACAAACAATCCCGTGTATTAAACAGCTCTGAGAAAAAAAAAAGGCTGTTGAAAACATTGTGGGAGAAGGAGAAAATGCTGGTAACCAGCATTTTCTCCTTTTTCCACAATGTTTTCTACACTTGCAAAGATTCACTGCTTCAAATGAACCAAATTTAATATGTCTTCAATAAATGATTTCGAAAGTGAATGAACAGTTACATCGTTTTCAAAAGTGACACAGCTACAAGATGAACTTTGCTAGAGGATAGGGCACCCTAATGCGATTCGTGCAACATCGCCCTTTATCGTACTTATTCGGCTAAGACTCGGGTAATCCGTAATCAATGCGGGGATCCAGCATATATCGCCCGATCGATTACGGATTACTCGAGTCTTAGCCGAATCCGTTCGTTTTTTCGGCGATGAAAGGCGATGTTACAGGAATCCGCATTAGGGTGCCCTATCCTTAAGTTAAAACTGATATATAATGACGAGCCTTTTATTTTGTGCCAAGTACAGGTAAATGAAACCACTAGGAAAACATTGAAAGAAGAACTTGCCGCCTCGATATGATTGAAATACTGTTAAAAACGACGTTAATACCATACATGCAAAACAGAATTTAAATAATGTTGATTTCGGTTGCTAATTTTACATTTTGCTGTTTATTTCACCGCGTGACGTTTTCCCGCCATGTAGATTTCAGGGAGCTAAAACCAGCTGTTGCGACATACGATCGCGGCAATTTTCGAGATAATGAATGCGTCGTTATTTTCATAAATGATAAAGTTAATTACGACATGTTTTATAGTGTTTGGCGTGCATCGCTGATACATGGACACAACTGTTGCCTTTCTACGTGCCTTTAATGAACAAGCCAAAGTTATATCAAGAAGATAAAGGCTTTGGAAAATATTGTAGGAATAGGAGAAAATGCTGGTAACCAGCATTTTCTCCTTTTCCTACAATATTTTCTAGACATATTCCACTTTTGAGCCATTTTTTTCCGTAGTCTGCAAATACTCTTAATTTGGAAAAGTGCAAAATTTATCGACAGGTAAAGCATTGTATAAAGCTAAGATATATAATCACTGAGCCACGCTCTGTAAAAAAGGGACTTAATGCATCTGAGAAAAGTATCGACACATGTCAACCTGCGCAGTCCGCGTAGGCCAACCTGGGCCGAAACTTTTTGCTATTGGTCAAAGTTCTGAATGTTTAAGTACCAGTCTTCCTCATGATTAGAGTCCATTGTTAAGAAAAGTGGCTAGTATTGATCCACAGATATGTGATGACTGGCTAGGCATCATGCATTACGAAGATGCATTAAGCCCCCTTTTGCCAGAGCATGGCTTAGTTGTTTGTAACTTTTGTCTTTTTATATGTGTTTATCGATGCCAGCGTTTTTTATAGCCTCCCTCCCCTCATAAAAAGTCTCCCGGTGATTGTTCAAACATTTGTCGATGAACAACAACAACAAAAAAAAACTGGTCTGAACATTATGTTGATGCGTGTCTATCTGACAGCTTTTTATCGTTTGTTTAGTTCTGTACGCCGTTTTAAGAGCTCTTCAGTTCATTCAAAGGCTCTCTCTCCCGCCCGTGCGTCTGTCCATATAATCAAACCAGATCAAAGTAAATTTAAATTAAATCCCAAAATTTCAGATACAACAAACATTATCAAAAATCTGTTTTTTTTTTTCCTCAAATTTATTATGTCATTGTTGCATGTATGCTTTATTGTTTACTGTTTTTTGTATATAACGATGAACTGCTATGTAGTTCAAGTTGAAACAATAAAGTTCTGTTCTGTTCTGTATATCTACTTGTATGACCATTAATCCACCCATCCATTAATGAACATTAATATACCCATCCATTAATGACCATTAATCAACCCATTCCATTACTGACCATTAATCCACCCATCCATTAATGACCATTATTCCAACCATATATTAATGACCATTCATCCACCCATCCATTAATGACCATTAATCCACCCATCCTTCTACCAACCCACCTGCCTCTTCATCCATCCAACCATCTAACCATAACAAAACATAGCATAACGACATAACATAACATGTTAAACCATCCATACCGAAAACCATCCACCCACCAACCCATCCATGCATGCATCAATCCAGCTATCCGTCCGTCCGTCCGTCCGTCCGTCCATCCGTCCGTCCGTCCGTCCGTCCGTCCATCCATCCATCCATCCATCCATCTATCCATCCATCCATCCATCCATCTATCCATCTATCCATCTGACCATCCATAAGGTCGATCGCCTTCTTTAATTAAAATCATTAATGCATATAAAGCGCTTGTTCATGACAATACATGATAATTCAGTATTTTCTCTCCCCTTACCATAGATGATAGTCATTGTGACAGGTCACATTCCTCTCATCAGTGATCATTATTCCGACGATGGTTATGTGAGAAAGTTGCCAGTAGCTTTGGAAGAATGTTGTGCAAGGTACTGGTAAAAGAAACTCAAGAAAACCATAGATAGGTGCAATGGCCACAGTGATTTATCTGAAATAATGATGAAAATGGCGATAAGCGGCATAAAAAAATAAATTAAATAAGTGTTTGCATGTATTATTTTCTGCGTGTGCAGGCATTTCTCTTCTATATATTACGGTACGAACCGAAATATAGATGCAGCTGTCCCTTTAACCCTTTCCCAAACGGCAAATTTTGGACCAGACCAAATTGAAAGCATTTTGCAGATGACAAATTAACAGTTGCTAAAAAGATGATTTTTCTATATGATAGGGTAGAAAACATTGTGGGAAAAGGAGAAAATGCTGGTTACCAGCATTTTCTCCTTTTCCCACAATGTTTTCAAAAGGCTTCTATTCCTGACCCGTAAAAACCAGGGATTGTTTGGGAAAGGGTTAAACAGTCTAATGATTCACCTTTTCCCAGACCACAAGGTTTTAGAATCGCATTTGCAGACAACAAATCAGGGGTCCTGCGTGGTAAAACGTGAGACTCGTAACCTGGAGGCCAAAGTTCGAGCCCCACCCAATCCGCCGGGCCCCTCGTGAGAGTATCCTTGGGCAAGACACATCAGAGCCCCCGCCTAGCACTGATGAAATCCAGGAAATACATGAATATGTGAGCTGTCACCCGGATATGTCTGAAATAATGTTGAAAGTGGCGTAACACTATTCAACTATTCCACCAAGCAGACAACAAATCAAATACATCTATGTAAATCGCCTTTGAAATTATAGAAAGTGTAAAAAAAAATGTGAGAAAAAGAGATAATGCTTGTAACCATTACTTTCTCCAGTTCTAACAAAATTTTCAATAGCCTCTTCCTCAAGTTCGTTAAATCTCGGGATTCTCTCCACAGCGGTGAGAGATACTGGTGCCCAGCCCGGTAGCGTAGTCGACTATGGTTCGAATCCCCAACTCGGCCAATTTCTTACCGAGGACTGATTATATTCATTGCAACAGGATTCATTCCTCTCTCGCCGCTGATCATAGTTTCGATGATGGTTATGTGAGAAAGCAGCCAGTGACTTGGGAAGAATGCGGTGCGTATTGATTGATTGATTGTATGGTGTTTAACGCCGTTTTCAACATTATTTCAGTTATATCGAGGCGGCCAGTGCACCTATCCATGCTTTCCTGGAGTCTCTTTAACCAGTACTCAGAACAATTTTCTTTCCAAGCCACTGGCTGCTTTCCCACATAACCATCGTCGAGACAATGGTCAGCGGTGAGAGGGGAATGAATCTTGTCGCAATGACTATCCTCAATCCTCGGAAAGAAATTGGCCGAGCCAGGGATCGAACCCACGACCCCCTGTTCTCAAGTCCTGTACGCTACCAACTGAGCTACCGGGGCTAGGCATGCGGTGCGTAGTACTGATGAAATAAACTCAAGGAAAGCATGGATAGATGCACTGTTCTCTGCGACTTTAGTGAAATAAGTTCGGAAACGGCTTTAATCCTAACCAAACAATTTCGAATTGTCACGAATTGTAACGAATTTCACGAAGCCTATTGAATATTGTTGGAAAAGCAGAAAATGCTGGTAACCAGCATTTTGTCCTATTCCCACACTGTTTTCTACCCTTCCAAAGAGGAATTTCAGTTTCTTAGTCATGTTTAATTCGTCGTCTTCAGACGCTTTCGATTTAGTTGATTGATTGATAGCATGGCGTTTTAAGCCGCTTTCAACAGCTTTTCAGTCATATTACGGCGACATCTCATATATTCATGTATTGTTTTGGATTCCACCAGTGCTAGGCTAGGGCTCTTAAGTGTCTTGCGCAAGGACTTTCTCGCGAAAAGCCCAGTGGAACCAGTGAAGCCCTAACCCGGGGCCTCTAGGTCATGAATCCTACACTTTACCACTGAGCAACGCAGAACCCCGCTTTTGATAAGGAATTGGCCTATCATTATAAGGTTGACGCAGACAGCAGCAATACCCGTATAATACACTGTCAAGTTTGTACTGCAGACAGCCGGCGTTTTTTTCTTTCATTTTATTAGGGGCTTTCATTCTTTTGTCATCACTTTGTCGGCCCTTTGTCATTTTACGGATGGGTACCCGTGATGCAAACGAGACAGGGGTACTGTCACCATGGCAACGAAATTAGATTTCTATCTTCCAAGGTTGAATTACATTAACTATTATTCTCTTGAATGAAAATGATCAAGTCAATCAAGAATCGTTTGGGGTACGCGCTTCGGCTTGACTTTTTCTCCCGATTAACCATAAAATCCCGAGTTTTAATGACCCTGAAATAGAAGCCTTTTGAAAACATTGTGGAAAAAGGAGAAAATGCTGGTAACCAGCATTTTCTCCTTTTTCCGCTATGTTTTGAAACCTAGCAAAGACAAATTCCATCATTGGAGCCACATTTAAATTGTCGTCTGCAAAAGCTTTCAGTTTGGACCAGACTACATTTTTTCTCATCTAGTAAAGAGTTAATCAAACAACAAAATGTTAGACTGGTCCAAATTGAAAGCATTTCCAGACGACAAATTAAAGGTGGTCCAAATGTCAACATTTGTCCTTGATAGAGTAAAAAACATTGTGGGAAAAGGAGAGATAGACTAAAAAGCATTGTGGGAAAAGGAGAAAGTGCTGCGTTCCAGCATTTCCTCCTTTTAACAAAATGTTTTCAAAAAGCCTTTTTCCTCAGTGTCATTAAAAGTCGGGATCATGAGGTAAAGTTTTAAACCATATGCCTGCTAAGCGAGACTCGATGCGAGTTTGCAGACAGTGTAGATCAAGATCAGACTGCACAGAACACGCAGTTCTGAACTTGAATCTAAATTCACCAATACAGTGAAAGATACCGTGTAAATAGAACTCCGAACACGTAATAGTTCCAGTTAATCGTTAATTTGAAAACCGACATGCAGTAACTTTAGATGAAAATTACAACAGAGAACATTGTCGAAAAATTATAAACTGCTCGCATTCTAACGGTACATGTATATTAAAGACATAAACTTCAAAAGTCGCTGAATGGATGGGGTATCAACAAATATGAAAATCGTAAATTATGGAAAACGAATACAAAAACGACATAATGTTAAATTGCAACACGTGTTCATAACTCGTGGTGGCGAAAACATCTGTAAGCAGATGGTATCTGACTGATGGCCTCTTCAACCGATATTTGTGGGGGAAAAACACCTTACAGTCACTAAGGATGAATCACTAGAGCCACGCTCTGGCAGAAGGGGGCTTAATGCATCTACGCGATGCATTACACCAAGGAAGTCATCGTATAATTATGAATCCTTAAAGTTCGTTTTGTTTAAAAACCGATTAAATCACGAGGTAGACTGGTCTTTCGGCATTTAGAAAATCTAAGAATCGCAAAAAGTATTTCGACCCAAGTCAGTCTGCGCGGACTGCGCAGGCTGACCTGGGTCGATACTTTTTATAGATGCATTTAGCCCCCTTTTGTTTTCACAGAGCATAGCTCATTCGTTTCAGAATGTGATGTTTTCAACATTATTTCATTTATATCACGGCGGTAAGTGCACCTATGGTCCTGAGGTTTCTTTTACAAGGGCAATGGCTTGCTGACGTGATACAATGCAAAATATTGTTGAAATATAGCTTTAAAATAATAAACAAACAAGTATTTTGGGAGAATGCTAGCTGTCCTTTAGAAGTTGAATACAACAACCGGCTGACAATTCTTGTAGATATTTCTAGCACGTGACTGAAAAGGTCAGTCACTGTTTGTCATTCATTCCAGCTGGTTTTTTGGCACACTGATGTATCAAAACATTTGAATTTTTTTCTGTCCTTTTGAATAGGGGAATTCTTAACCAGAAACCCTTTCGTCGTCATAGACGAAAACTGGGGCTTTTTGCGGACGGCATAGATCAAGATCAGACTGCACAGAACGTGCAGTCTGATCTTGGATCTATACCGTCCGCTTGTTTAGTCAAGCCAATTCATAAGGTAAAACTCTTTTTAAGTTTCGGTGGAATGTCTTTTCTGTTCAGCCGTCGAAAAAGACCGAGTTTTTAGACTGGGCTCTGCCAGGGTTGAACTTCTACATAATTAAAAGGCCCGCCCGGGTAGCTCAGTGGTTAGCGTATCGGACTCGTGACCTGCTGGTTGTGAGCTCGAAACCCGGTTGAGGCAAACTTTCTTTTCGTCAATTTTCACCTCTGATGCATGTGAGAAAGGTAGTCAGTGACTTGGAAAGAAAGCTGTGTCAGTACTGGTGTGAGAAAGCCAGGAAACACATGCGTAGGTGCACTTGACCACCGTGATATGACCTAAGCTGTTAAAACGGCGTTAGACTCCAATTCAATCAATCAATCAATCAATCTACATAATTTAAAAGAAAGATTTCCAGCAAAGAAAAAGTCAAACGTCTAATGGTTCGATTTCAAAGTTCTTTCCACCGAAAAAAAACCACCGTATCGGTTAGTGTAGTTCAATAACCATACAATCTATTTTGTCTAACAACCGGCTGAATCCTTCGGTAGAATGGTCCTTCGACATGCATATAGGCTAATTTACCAAAAGCAAAAAGACTGCGCAGGCTGACCTGGGTCGATACTTTTTGCAGGTGCATTAACCCATTACCACACAATCCATACTTTTGACGACCCTGAGAAAGAAGCCTATAGAAAACATAGTGGGAAAAGGAGAAAATGCTGGTAACCAGCATTTTCTCCTTTTCCCACAATGTTTTCTACCCTTCACAAAACAAATTTCAAATTTTCAATCACTTTTATATTGTCGTCTGCAAATGCTTTCGATTTGGACAAACCTAAAATTTTGTCGTTTGGTAATGAGTTAAGCACCCTTTTCACAGAGCATGGCTCGATCTGGGAAATTACCCCGCGTCTGTTTGACACTTATGAAGCAGACGGGAATGCAAATCATGCCGATATTTTTCTGTGATATTGGCACGCGGTATTGATTATCTTTCAATGTTTTCATTGACTCTTCCCAGTTCTGTCACGCGCCATCTCTAAATATTTATCAAAATGCAAATTCGAAAGGCCACGTCTGCTTATTAAGCCCTGTTCATCATTTTCGTCGATCATTTATGGATAACTTAGACTATGACTTTACTACAACAAGTTCGTATTCACCAACCATTCTTAAGAACATTCTTGGCCTAATTTTCAAGAATTCCTATGGGTCCTTCGTGGCTCATTGGTAAAGTGTGGGACTCGCAACCTAGAGGCCCCGGGTTCGAGTCCCACCTGATCCGCTGGGTTTTTTCGTTGGAGTGTCCTTGGACAAGACAGTTCAGAGACCTAGCCTTGTACTGATGGAACCCAGGAAATATATGAACATATAAATGTGAGCTGTCGCCGTGATATGACTGAAAAAATGTTGAAAGCGGCGTAAAAACACCATTCAATCATTCAGCCATGAAAAATTCTAAATTTGAAAGTAACACAACTTTTGATTGAATAAACCAAATGGTTACTTGTGTTACTGTCTAAATCTAAAATTAGATTTAGAACGAAACGCTTAAATTAGGTTTAGAAAGTAACACTACTTCTGATTGGCTAAACTTTAATGGTTTAGCCAATCGGAAGTTGTCTTACTTTCTAAATCTAAAATTAGACTTGACATGAAATTAATCTTGAATGGTTGGGTGAATACGGATCCAGGATTATACAGAGAGATATAGGCAGTCTAATCTTGACCCACATTACCAAAAATAGGCAAACTTAATTTGTGCTTGGAGATCTTTATCTTCGAGATACAGCCTTTACCACACAACCCTGCGTTTTAACAACCCTTATATGGGGGCTTTTGGAAAACATTGTACATAGGTAAGGAAGAAAATGCTGGTGACCAGCATTTGGTCCTTTTCCCACACTTTTCTTTAAATTCCTTCTCAGTCAGGGTCGTTCAGAGTCGAGATTGTGTGGTAAATGGTTTACGACCCTGAAAAAGGGGTCTTTTGAAAACATTGTACGAAATGGAAAAAAAGCTGGTGACAAGCATTTTCTCCTTTTGTCACATTGTTCTCTACCCTTCAAAAGAGACAAACTACATATGTAGTTTTGAGTTTTATTTAACTGACCGTCTGCAAATGCTTTCAATTTGGACAAGTCCCAAACTTTGTTGTGAGCTATATACATAAAACACATTCAAGTACTGGTTTCCTGCTTTCGTTGAATACGTCGATTACTAAGCTCGTAACTGGACAAAGTAGTTTGTCATTCAACTAGTATATGCTACATACCGTTTAATATTTGTGCAATCTTGCTTTGGACTCTTGACCTTTTATCCTTTACAAAACAGTTTCGTGACCCTGGGAAAGAACGTTTTTTGAAGGCATTGTGAGAAAAGGAGGAAGTGCTGGTTACCAGCATGTGAGGCAAAATAACGTAAAGAAAGAGAAGGCCGTGTCAGGTAAGATAATGTGTAGAAAGGGAAGTTTATGTGAGGTAAAATAATGCAAAGAATTTGAAGGCCATGTGAAGCAAGATAACATGAAGAGAGAGAAGGCCATGTGAGGCAAGATAACGCTAAGAAAAAAAGACTATGTGAGGTAAAATAATGTAAAGAAAGTGAATGCCATTTCGAGCAAGATAAATTGAAGAAAGTGAAAGCTATGTGAGGTAAGATAACGCTAAGAAAAGGAAGACTTTGTGAGGTAAAATAATGTAAAGAAAGTGACGGCCATTTCGAGCAAGATAAATTGAAGAAAGTGAAAGCCATGTGAGGCAAGATAACGTGAAGAAAGAAGTGCCACGTGAAGCAAGATAACGTGAAGAAAGTGAAGGACATGTAAGGCAAGATAACTTAAAGAAAGAGAAGGGCATGTGAGGGAAGATAATGTAAAGAAAGGAGAGACTATGTCAAGGTAAAAAAGTAGAAAAATGAGAAGGCCATGTGAAGCAACGTAACGCCAAGAAAGAGAAGGCCATGTGAGGCAAGATAACTTGAAGAAAGGGATGACAATGTAAGGAATAAATAATTTAAAGAAAGTGAAGGCCACGTGAAGCAAGATAACGTGAAGAAAGTGAAGGCCATGAGAAGCAAGATAACATGAAGAAAGTGAAGGTAATGTGCAGCAAGATAACGTGAAGAAAGTGAAGGTAATGTGAAGCAAGATAACGTGAAGAAAGTGAAGGTAATGTGAATCAAGATAACGTGAAGAAAGTGAAGGCCATGAGCAGCAAGATAACGTGAAGAAAGTGAAGGCCACGTGAAGCAAGATAACGTGAAGAAAGTGAAGGTAATGTGCAGCAAGATAACGTGAAGAAAGTGAAGGCCATGAACAGCAAGATAACGTGAAGAAAGTGAAGGCCATGAGCAGCAAGATAACATGAAGAAAGTGAAGGCCATGAACAGCAAGATAACGTGAAGAAAGCGAAGGCCATATGAAGCAAGATAACGTAAAGACAGAGAAGTCAATGTCAGGCACGATAACATAGAAAAAGGGGAGATAATGTGAGGCAAGATAGTTCGCGAAGAAAGAGAAGTGAAGAAAGAGAAGGCCATGTAAGGCAAGATAAAGTGAAAGAAGATAAGACCATGTGAGGCAAGATAACGTGATGAAAGGGGGGGGGGCATGTCAGGTAAGATAACATAAAGAAAGAAAAGACCATGCGAAGCAAGATAACGTGAAGAAAGAGAAGGCCATGTGAGGCAAGATACGTTAAGAAAGAGGAAACTATGTGAGGCAAGATAGCGTTAAGAAAGAGGAGACCGTAAGAGGCAAGACAACGTTAAGAAAGAGAACATGTTAGGCAAGACAGTGTTAAGAAAGAGGAGACCATGTGAGGCAAGATAACGTTAAGAAAGTGGAGGCCATGTGAGGCAAAATAACGTTAAGAAAGTGGAGGCCATGTGAGGCAAGACAGCGTTAAGAAAGGGGAGACCATGTGTGGCAAGATAACGTAAGAAAGTGTAGACTAAATGAGGTATGAAAACTTGAAGAAACAGGAGACCATACGAGGCAAGATAACGTTAGGAAATAGGAGACCATGTGAGGTATGATAAGTTGAAGGAACAGAAGACCATGTGAGGCAAGATAACGTTAGGAAAGAGAAGACCATGTGAGGTAAGATAACTTGAAGAAAGAGATGCCATCTGAAAAAAAAGATAATGTGAAGAAAGAAGAGGTCATGTAAGATAAGATAACCAGGAGAAAGAAGAGACTATATGAAGTCATATAATTTCAAGAAAGAGGATGCAACTGAGAAGAAAGGGAGCGATCATTTCCGGTAATATCATATGAAGAAAGCGGGGTTGATGTAAGGTAAGATAAGATGAAGGAAGAGGAGGGCACGAGAGACAAGATTATATTCCGTAGAACATGAAATAGGTTAAAAAGGCGTCTGTTATGCGTTTTTTAGGCTAAAGTAGTATGAAACATGCACTATTTTGATCATTTTAATGTTTACTTGAAAAGAAAAAGGTTCGTTATATTTGTCTTACTGTTTATGGGATAAAATAAGTATTTAATGGTGTTAGGGTTAGACGTATTTTATTGCAAAAACCTCAAAGGATGAGCTTGGGGGCCAACAAACCCATTACAATACAGGCTTAATTTAGGGCCCTACGAAAGTCAGTTACAAAATACATACAACATTAAAACACTGAAAGGAAAGAAAATCGTATTTTATCAAAAGTATGGAAACACTGTGGGAAAAGAAGCAATTGCTTGTACAAGCAATTGCTCCTTTTCCTACAATGTTTTCAACAGCTTTCTACAGAGAGGACGTGAAAAGTGGATTATATGTGTCAAGGATTAAAACGAATCAAAGTGTAACGAAATGAGACAATGAATACATAATGAGTATGAATCAAAGTTTTTGTTAATGCGCGCACTTAACTCGCGGGGCTGCAGATAAATGGTGTTTTTTGTTCATAGATTGTAATTACTTTTCATTTTTTCCACGACAAACTTTGCTGTTGGTATTCATTATGTTTCATCTACACAACACTTACGAGTGGGCCAATCATGTTTTTTTTGGACGAAGTGGAGGTCTTAGAATGAGGAAATCGCCATTGACCCGAGCTTGTGGTGAAGTATAAAAGTATCCTATATACTGCATACCAACGGTCAACGACTGTTTTATTAGTAATCATGTTTATATGTGGATTTTGTGAGATCAGTGAATCTTTGCCAGTATTTTGCAAGGCCAAGTTTTAGTCGGTCGGTCGGTCGATCGATCGGTCGGTCCGTCGGTCCGTCGGTCCGTCAGTCAGTTACTTAGTTGGTTACATAGACAAATAATTAGTTTGGTTTTTTTTGTTTGTTTGTTTGTTCGTTCGTTCTTTCGTTCTTTTGTTCGTTCGTTCTTTCGTTCGTTCGTTAGTTCTTTCGTTCGTAGATACAAAACTGAGTTAACGAGTGACTCAGCGGTAACTTGAAGGATTCGTAACATGGAGGCCCGGAGTTCGAGCCCCACTACACCTCCAAGCCCTATTTTAGTATTTGTGAGAACCAGAACATACATGAAAATGATAGCTGTCGCCGTGATATCACTATAATAATGATGAAATAGACGTATAACACCATTCAATCAATCAATTGACCATTGAGCTTCAAATCGTCTTTTATACTTCATTGAAGTGTACTCATTCAATTGCCATTTTATTGACTGATTGTTATTCGAAATTATCTATTGACCTTCGTACGTTATATACTTGTACTTACTACTAAACAATTACTATGTATTTATGTTTTTCTATGGGATAAGTCATTTCGTATATTTTAACAATCGCGAACGACTTTGAAAATTACTTTCTCTTTTGATTGTTATGCAAGGGTCACAGAGTTCGTAGCGGGTTAAAGTTACGTTATGATTTTTTTTTTTTATTACTAGCTATAACATTTGTTAGTCTGAATGTAAGAAAAAAAACATGCTCTGTGAAAAGGGGGCTTAATGCATCCGCAAAAAGTATCGACCCAGGTCAGCCTGCGCGGACTGCGCAGGCTGACCTGGGCCGAAACTTTTTGCTGTTATTACATTTTCTGAAATTTTCTGGAAGTCCAAGGATGCAGTCGGTTGTTAGACAAAATGGACTTGATGGATCCATGACATTGTGATGACTTGCTCGGTATCATGCATCACAGAGATGCATTAAGCCCCCTTTTGCCAAAGCATGGTTCAAATCTTTTTAACTCTCTCAGTGCCAGAGAAAATAGACTCGACCTGTGTCGACGGCTGAAAAAAACGTTCCACTTATGACTAAAAAGACGGGTGATCTTGATCTATGCTGTCCGTGAAAGGCCCTATTTTCGCCTATGGCCATACCAAATTAAGGTCTACGGTCCCTAACTCATCGGTAAACATCGACGTTTTCGTAAAGGCTATTCGGCCAATCTCGGCAGCTTCCGTCTTTTAATATGAGAGTTAGGGGCAGTAGCCTCACTAACTCATTGGTAAATATTGTGTAACATCGACGTTTTCGTAAAGGCTATTCGGCCAATCTCGGCAGCTTCCGTATTTTAATATGAGAGTAAGGGGCCGTAGACCTTAAGTTTTTGCGGTGCCTTCAAAACAAAAGTTCAAGCCGAGACTGGTAGCTTTATCGGTAACTTTCAGGATTTTAAAATAGGAGATTATTGGTTCGAATCTAAAGCTCCATCGAGTTCTACTGCTATATGATTGATTGATTGAGTGAGTGAATGAGTGAGCGATCGATCGATCGGTCGATCGATCAATTGATTGATTGACACTGTTTAACACTGTTTCTAACGTTATTTCCGTTATATCGCGGCTGCCAGTGCACCTAGCCATGCTTTGCTAGAGTTTCTGTAACCAGTACTTTGCATCTAAACAGTACTCCTAAGCCACTTGCTGCTTTCCCACATAACCATCGTCTAAACAATCATCAGCAGTGAGAAAGGAATGAATCCTGTCACAATGGCTATCATCGATCCTCGGAAAGAAATTGGCCGAGCTGGAGATTTGAACCAGCGTCCTGTACGTTACCGACTGCGCTACCGTGGCTTGGTTGTAGAAATATAGCCTCTTTTTCCAGGGCGTTTAATAAATTGGCACAGCGTTTCGCCATTTCTCTTTTTGTAAAAGTGTTTTCAAATGTATTCATGTATTAAAACATTCGTCCATGTTCGTTCATATCTTTACAGTATTTTTTCTGAGATTTATCCCTGTACTAAACTATTCAAAGTTTTGGGCCTTTTGAAAACATTGCGGGAAAAGGAGAAAATGCTGGTAACCAGCATTTTCTCCTTTTCCCACAATGTTTTCTACCCTGTCTAAAAAAAATTCCATCATTTGAGCCGCATTTAAATTGTCGTCTGCAAACGCTTGAATTTGGACAAAGTCCACATTTTTTGTCGTCTGGTAAAGAGTTAATTATGAGAGTCAGATTATAAGCACGCTTAATTTGTTAGACCACGGAGGAACAAGCAATAAAACTGAGAGTTATTAAAACCTTACGGATATACAATAGAGGCAGAATGGCTTATTAAAGCCAAGCCCCCACCTGGGACTAGATATGATAAACAATATCTTTTCATACATGAAATCGATTAGGCCGAGCTCTGGAAAAAAGCAGATGAGAGCTTAAAATGAAATATGAGTCTTTTTTTTCTTCGCTATAATGTATATCTTTCTTTCCTTCTGTCCATCATCGTTTTCTTTAGAATAGTATATCTCTCTGTGTTTATTGTTTATTTTTTCCAGATTGAACTCGTATGTCTTTCTTTCTGCGGTCTATCCGTCTGTCTGTCTTTGTTTCCAACAGAAAAGTGCCTTTTCTAGAAATCTAACTGTATTATTAATATTTTGCTAAAATTCTTCCTCTCTCTCCTCTCTCTCTGTCTGTCTCTGTGTCTCTGTGTCTCTGTCTTTCCGTCCGTCCGTCTCTCACTATCTTTTCTCCGCCTCAATCTCTCCGTCTCTGGACCTATGTCTATCTCTCTGTTTCTCTCTATCTTTTCTCTGTCTATCTTTCGTCAGTCTGTCCCCCCCTCCTTCTCTCTCTCTCTCTCTCTCTCTCTCTCTCTCTCTCTGTCCGCTCCCACTCTTCCCAAACCCCTCTTTCCCTGCACCCTCTCCATTTCTCCCTCTCTCTTAATATCTGTTTTCCAATAGCTGCGGCTAGCCCCGGTAGCTCAGTCGGTAGCGTGCACGACTTGAGAACAGGGGGTGTCGTTGGTTCGATTCCCGGCTCGGCATATTTCTTTCCGAGGATTGATGATAGTCATTGCGATAGGATTTATACCTCTCTCACCGCTGATCATTGTTTCGACGATGGTTATGTGGGAAAGCAGCAAGTGGCTTGGAAAGAATATTGTGCAGAGTGCTTGTAAAAAAAACTCCAGGAAAGCATGGGTGGGTGCACTGGCCGCCGCGATATAACTGAGAAAATGTTGAAAACGGCGTTAAACACCATACAATTAATTAACCAAATAGCTGCTTTCACCTGTCTCTTTCCTTCTCTCCCTCTCTAGTACAATAACCAATATAACTCAGCCTCCGCAGTTAGACAACTTTTTACCATGCCATTTCGATGGCGAGATTAACTATTTTATTACAAAAATAATGATTTATGATACTTATTAATTCCTTATATAGAAGAAAACATATTAGAACCTCCAAGAGTCTATTAACTGCGTGAAAACTTCAATTAACTTGGAACCAATTGTATATAGCTCTTTCAATCGACTTTCTTCTTAATTATAAAAAGGAAACTCCTAAACCCTATACCGTAAAGCCCAAAGTTTAAAAGGTCAAGATGGAAAAACTTTTTAAAAACATTGTGGGAAAAGGAGAAAATGCTGGTAACCAGCATTTTCTACTTTTCCTACAATGTTTTTTTTTCCTCTTTCAGAGACAAATTCGATCACTTTAACCATAGTTCGTATGTCACCTGTAAATGCTTTTGAATTGGACAGGTCTAAATTTTACCTTCTGCAAAAAAGTGAAGAGGAAATGCCTTGTACTTCTCATCCTGCCCACTCAGAGCATGCATGCATCTATGGTACTAGTCAAAGACGGATGCCTTGCTTAGAAGACCGTTGTTGTAAGTACGGTATTTAACGCCATTTTCGACATTATTTCAATTAGTTCGTGGCAGCCAATGAAAATATCGATGCTTTCCCTTGAGTTTCTTTTTCACTAATACTTCGCACAATTCTTCCCAAGCCACTGAATGCTTTGGGTGCTTTCCCACATAACTATCGTCGAAACAAGGAATAGCGTTGAGAGAGGGATGGACCCTGTCGCCATGACTATCATCAATCCTCAAACATAAATTAGTCGAGCTGGGGCATGGGACCAGCTACCCCCAGGTATCAAGTACTGTACATTAATACGGCTCGGAAGAAGAATTTTGACAATAAACAACCAAAGGCTTTCGATTGATTGATTGATTGATTGATTGATCGATCGATCGATCGATCGATCGATTAAGGCCTTACGCCGCTTTCATTATTATTTCAGTCACATCACGGCGACAGCTCACACATTCATGTATGGCCATGGTTTAACCGAATTAGGCTGGGGCTATGAGGTGTTTTGCGCAGGACTAAGTCACTCTCACGAAAGATCTAGACTTCAGCTTCCAGTGAGGCTCAAATCCGGGGCATCCAGGCCACGAGTCAAGCACTGTACCGTTTAGCCACGCAGGACCTCAAGAAGGAATTAAAGAATGTAAATTAAAAAAAAGACTTTAACACGTTGTCTGCGCATGTCATATTCTTCGAAGATTCGACCTGTCTGATATGACGCATCACCCATCCCCGTATACCTGGGAAAAGTAGGGCTTATACCGAAGCTATTAGCCTATTACCCAAGCATGTAGGGGCTGTTTTAATAAATGGCCGATGCATAGGTTACATGCTAGCCGATCATAGCTGAATAAATCGCACCAGGTAGCGTTTTATTGAGTAAACATTTATTTCATTTTGAAATTCAAAGTAACGGTTGTTGTTTTGAAAAGTAGTCCGGTTCTGTACCCAGAATGCCCAAATTAGATAGATGTGTATTTGTAGAATACCATCTAGCGGGAGATAATGGACTTTAACATAGCTTCATTTCTGATTAAGGCCCTGGCCAGTGAAGTAATGGATAAAAATCTAAAGTAGTGTTTCCGCAGTTTGGGGATATCTAAATGTACATACATGGGGAGACGTAAAAAGTATTCTTATCGTGTTTACGGACTTGTATTATCATTATGTCTTTCAGCCCCATAGGCGAAAATATGGGGTTTTGCGGATGGTATAGATCAAGATCTTGGATCTATACCGTCCGCTAGTTTAGTCAAGCCTGTGCGATAAAAATATATCTGACACATTAATAGTTGGCTTAAGGTCTACGGCCCCTAACTTTCATATTAAAAGACGGAAGCTGCCGATGATTGGCCCGAATGGCCTTTACGAAACCGTCGATGTTACACGATATTTACCGATGAGTTAGTGGTCGTACTCCTTAAATTATATACATGTAATTTGAAATTAAGAGCAGGTAGAAAGCATTGTTTGAAAAAAAAAAAAATGCTGGTTACCGGTGTTTCCTCCTTTTCCTGCAATGATTGATCTTGCAATCCTTTTTTTTCCCCCAGGGTCTTTGAAACACTGAAATGTTCGGCAAAGCGGTTAAAAATGATATTACGTCAGAATTACTTTAATCTTATGTAAAAAATTATGCATATTTGTCATTTAAAAAGGAAAAAAAAAAACACATGACAAAATATGAGAAAGGTCTTTCAAAAAATGATGGAAATTGAGAAATTAACTCGGTCTCAATCAGTCAACATGACGAATCGAAAGAATTACCACAAATTCCCCCAAAAACATAACATTTAGGCTAATTTTTTTTCTGTCAATCTATCACCATTTTTTCCGACACCCTCTGTAAATTTTAGACTGGTTAACTCTTTACCAGACGACAAAATTTTTTAGATTTTTCCAAACTGAAAGCATTCGCAGACGACACATGAAATCTAGCTAAATTGATGGGGACTGTCTTTGACAGGATTCTTTTCGGGTCACTTAAGGGTGTAGGTTCGATTTCCACGGCTGGCCCACAGGCGTTCATGTTATGACGAACTTCGCTACCTATATTATGTAATATAGTCTTATATACATGTATTACATTATATAGGTAGCGAAGTTCGTCATAACACGAACGCCTGTGGGTTGGTCATCTAAAATTACTAATAGTCTTTCGGATGAGACGTTAAACCGAGGTGCCATGTGACGGTGCTATACACCGAGCACGTTAAAGAACCAGGCGAAACTTAGGATAGGTTTCCGATCTGTATCTGCACTATACCCCGTAACAATACTAACAGCCTTCAGCGGGCGTCGCCAATATGGGCAACCGGTGGATACGATAAATAAACGCAAAACTCATTCAATGACAGGACAAAAAGCATTGTTGGGAAAAGTAGAAAATACTGGTTTCCAAAGTTTTCTCCTTTTCCCACCATGTGACTTAATAGGCAATCTTCTTTGGGGTCGTAACTTAATGGGGCTGTAAAGTAAAGATTTATTTGATATATTTTTCAAACCTTAAAGTTGCCAAGCTAAGGATTCGAACCAGCGACTTCGTGGGTTCAAGCCCTGTTCCTTACCGACTGAGCTGGGGTCCTGCGTGGCTCAGTGGTTAAGTGTCGGACTCGTAAACCTCGGGGCCCGAGTTCCATCCTCACTGGAAGCACTGCGTTGTTCGTGGGAGTTTCCTTGGACACTTCAGATCGCTAGCCCAGTACAGGTAAAACCGAGGACATGCATGAATACGTCAGCTGTCGCCGTGAAATGGCTAAAACATTGTTGAGACGGTGGCGTAAAACACCATTCAATCAATCAATCATGACCGACTGAGCTTCCGCCCCCCCCTCTGTCCCCCCCACACCCCCCCACTCCCCCACCCCCCCTCCCTCCCCCACAAAACAAACACCTACTCGTGGCATAATTATGACGTGAAGGGTAATATTTCATAAAACAAGTGGAAGAGAAAGTTTTGTAGATTTGAAATGCTTAAACGGTGTTAAATTGGATTTTACGCTGATAACGTTTTAAATGATTTTCTGTATCAGTGAGTACTCGGTGATGGAATGACGAAAATGGAATTCAATCACAGTGCTACAATACGATTCAATGCCCCATTTGCGGACTGTATAGATCAAGATCAGACTGCACAGAACGTGCAGTCTGATCTTGGATCTACACTGTCCGATACAGTCAGAGTTTTCCAGTGACTAGAACTTTAACCGCAATGTTTAGGTTTACACCGGAATTTTTTCCTAACCTTTCACAAATTGCACAAACCTTCACCTTTGAGTATTTAAACGACCTCTGAGGAAAAAGGCTTTTGAAATCATTGTGGAAAAGGGAGAAAATACTGGGCACCAGAACTTTCTCCGTTTTCAACAGTGTTTTATACGTTATTTGAGAACCTCAGGTCATTTGTAACAAATTTGAAATTTTCGTCTGCAGATACCTAAAACTTAGAAAAATCTTAAAGATACATCTAAGCTCGGTTTCAGGCAGGTTTTAGCCGCTTTTTAATCCATTTCATCTTTATTTCATAAAACTATAATCATTCTTGTATCTTCATGTCAAATGTTGCCTGGCTGCAAGATTGCACAGATTACGACGGATAGAAAATGCATTTCATGTTTTGGAGGCCTTCAAAACAATCGCTGCTGTTGTTTCCGGTTTTAAATAAGGACAAATCCCATGTGTTTTTCTATGCCTTACACCATATATATATTTGTAATTTGTCTATGTTTCATACCTGAGCCGCTCTACACACTTTCAATTTTCAACAGTTTTTGTGAGGATGTATCTTTGAAACTGTGGCGCTGGAAAGGGTTATATGATATGGGAAATTCCAGCAAACAGTTAAGACCAAAACATTGCGATTTCAAAGTTATTTTAGTCAGAAAAATACCACTGTTTCGGACCATAAAGACTGAGAATCAGACTTCGCGTATGGAAAAAGTCTAATTATGCCCCTAGGGCTTGTGCAGTGAAAATATCGGACAGTGCAGATCAGAGATCAGACTACACGTTCTGTGCAGTCTGATCTTCATCTACAACGTCCGCTAAAGGCCTGATGTGTATCTTTCTCCAGTAAATCTACGGGTCGGGTCGGAAATCAGAAATCTTGATCTACACTGACGGTCTGCCAAAAACCTGCTCTGTACCTTTCGCTAGCAAATCTAAGGGTCAAATCGGAAATCAGAAAACAAACTATCAAAATGACAAGAAAGCCCGGTCGGAATAAGCAAACATTGACATTTTTACAAAATCGAGTTTTACAAACAGACCTATTCGGTGAAAATATTTGACCCATTTCTCTACAAACATAACTAACACGTCCCTGTTTATGACAGACTTTTGGGAAACATTGTAGGGAAAAGAGAAGTAGCTTGAAACGGCTACTTTTCCAAACATACTTGACATATTATTAATGTTAAGTAACAATATTCACTTTTCCTTCAAATGATCATATTATAAAAAAAAAAAATGTAACATTTTTTGTGAAAGTCTAAAAAAAGCCCACGCAGTAAGGGGTTGATCCGTGTGCGAGTTGAAATTCATTCCAACTTTTCATGTTGTTTCAAAATGTTTTATAAAACATTGCAGCGGATGGAAATCATTCATCCACGTCCTATCCCTGATTTATCGACATCGCGATGCGTAAGGTGTTTGGATTTTACGGATAAAAAAATCAATATTTGAATAAAAAAGACACGTGGAGCTACATATCTGTCGTAGCCATTATAGCGTAAAGGGAAATTATCGATCTATCAGAAGTATTGAAAGACAGTTATTGATTTACCTTACACTTAACTCGACTGACAACCTTTTTCATCCTTTTCGAATCAAACATTGTAAAATTATGACGGCAATCTTGATACTGAACTGCGAGAAATCGCACTGTTTTGTTTTTTGTTAGCCATAAGGCTGCTAAGCGCGACTCACTGACCTTTTGCGGACAGTGTAGATCAAGATCAGACTGCACAGAACGTGCAGTCTGATCTTGGATCTACACTGTCCAATACGGAGATATTTTTCTCTAAAAGAAGTAAGTTTAAGAAAGCGTTATTCTGGGTTTTTACTATCGGCTTGAAAGTTTCATTTTAACTTATCCAGCAGGATAACGGTTGGCACGTTGATTTATTTCAGTGGGACTTATGGCCAATTTCAAAATTTTTCCAGTCATATTGGCGAGACAGTTCACCTATTCACGGCCTTTCCTGGGTTTAATTCAATAATAAACGACACAATTTTTAGACCGGGCCATAATGAAAGATTTGTCAGGCGACATTATCAATGTTTGCTTAAATGGTTGGTTTTGGAAGGACAGAAAACATCGTGGGTAAAGGAGAAAATGCTGGTTACCAGCATTTTCTCCTTTTCCCACGATGTTTTCGTTCTTCAGGGTCGTTAAAATCCGGAATCGTTTGGAACAAGGTTAAAACGCAGACTATCAACCCATTATGATAAAGATACAACTTTTACGCCCTTAAAAATGGACAATTTTCATGATATTCTAGGGAAAGAAGCAATTCCAAATTTCAGAAAAACTACTCCTTCTTCCACGATGTATTTCTATATACTATTCAAAGTTGTATTTTTCCTTTTTCTTTCAATATTCCCCCTGTGTGCTGCTTGTACTGGATAGTAAATGTGCAAAAATATTTTTGTGTCCTTGGGCAAGACACTTCAGAGCCCTAGCCAAGTACTGATGAAACTCCAGGACATTCATGAATATGTGAGCTGTCGCCGTGATATGACTAAAATAATGTTGAAAGCGGCGTGAAATACCACTGAATGAATGAATGAATGAATCAATCAATCAATCAATCAATCAATCAATCAATCAAACCACGAATATTTTTAGATGATAGATAAGTAAATTAAATAACTGATTGCTTACTCAATATTGGAATCCCATGAAAAGACGGCGAAATCCCTATTTATGTAGAAAGCAAACGTAAATACCGATAAGAAAGTCTATATGAAAATCTACCTTTTGCCTCATTAAAGACCCAGAAGAAGAAGGTCTTTGAAAACATTGTGGGAAAAGGAGAAAATGCTGGTAACCAGCATTTTCTCCTTTTCCCGCAATGTTTTCTGCCTTTTTACTAAGAACTTCAGCTCACTTGTATTACTTTCAAACTTGCCCTCTATAGAAGCCTTCAATTTGGAACGGTGTAGAAATTTTTCGTTCGGTAGGGAGTTAACATCGATGGATATCTGTGGTCGAAAAACATTGCAATAACTGGACCATTGCCCGTAAATATCAATGAGAATTTTTTTTTTTTTAATAAGCTACTTTTTTTTAGACGGTTTTACTTGACCCAACTCTTAATCAATAACATAATTTTAGACTTGTCCAAATTGAAAGCATTTACATATACACATGACAAATTAAAATATTGCTAAAATTATGGAATTTGTCCATAGACTGATCAGAAAACATTGTGGGAAAAGGAGAAAATGCTGGTTACCAGCATTTTCTCCTTTTCCCACAGTGTTTTCAAAAAGCATTCTTCCCAATGTTCGCAGATTGTTTGGTAAAGGGTTAGTCGATTCATATCTTTTGTTTATCCTCTAATCTCGATTTTGGACCGGTCCATTGCTTGTAGATGAGGTAACGGGGGACGGGATTAAGGTCATTGTGTGTTCCTATGAGGTCACGGAGTTGAAAAATAAAATTGAGTGGATGTGGGAGTTCGGGATTTTTAGTCAGATTACGTCATCAAAACTGACTTATCCCTTATCTTGCTGTGCGCGATAAAGATTTTTTTTTTTTAAAGTGGTAAGCGTAGATAAAGATTAACTTGCACATACGTGTAGGCTGATACTGATCGACATACTCCTATTTAGTGAAATAAGCACCCTAAAAAACAATTTTACATTTAACTCAGTCTAATTAAATCATGCGGATGGCCAAAAAAAATCTAACCCGGCACAAGAGTTAAATATGTAGAAGTACTTCACTGAGTCAATGGCTTGAGGTTATACATTTTCATAATGACTATTTATTAATGCTAGCTGTAATAAGAATAAAAAAAAAAGGTTATTTCTTTTCTCTCTCTCTCTCTCTCTCTCTCTCTTTCTCTCTCTCTCATTCGCTATCTCCTCTCCGCCTGTCTGTCTGTCTGTCTGTCTCTCTCTCTCTCTGTCTCTCTCTCTCTCTCTCCCCACTGCCCTCTCTTTCCTTCCCCTTCTATTTGTCTGTGTGTGTCTCTCTCTCCCTCTTCCTCTTCTCCACCCCCACTCCCTCTGTCTCTCTCTCTCTCTCTGACTCTGTCTCTCTGTGTCTCTCTCCCCACTGCTCTCTCTTTCCTTCCACTTTTATTTGTCTGTGTGTGTCTCTCTCCCCCTCCTCTTCTCTAATCCCCCTCTCTCTCACTCTCTCTCTCTCTCTCTCTGTCTCTCTCTTTCTCTGTCTCTGTCTCTCTCTCTCCCCACTGCTCTCTCTTTCCTTCCCCTTTTATTTGTCTGTGTGTGTGTGTTTCTCTCTCCTACTCTTTTCTCTACCCCCTTTCTCTCTGTCTCTCTCTTTATCTCTGTCTCTGTCTCTTTGTCTCTGTCTCTCTCTCTGTCTCTCTCTCTCTCTCTCCGTTGTGTCTCCATGACTCTGTTTCTCCCTCTGATTTTGATCTATTTATGTCTTATTGCAAGCTTGTGTCTGAAAATCTTCGTTTACTGCGGGAAATAAAGGTTTCAATGACCGTATAAATTATGTACGTATATAAAGTGAAAGAAGATATACTATTGTGGGATATGTTTTATAAGATAAGATAAGAAATGTTTGATAATACTTGTAACATCCTGTGGATCATATATCATACGACATGTGACAGATGACCCTGACCGAATTCTTTACACCCAGCCCAAATGCGCTTATAAGTCGGTGTGTGGTAAAAATGTCAGAGGTAAAAATGCCAGAGGTAAAAATACCAGAGGTAAAAATGTCAGAGTCATCTATGAAAATTATCTTAGATGATAGTATGCAATCTTAGTCCACACATTTCTTCTATTTGTCCATAAGCCAATCTTGATTTTGACTGACTGCTTTCTCACATGATTCAGAGGCCAGAGATAAGTGCGTTCCGACCAGGTTTCCAACCCGCTACCCCTTGACCAACTGAGCTAACCTGAATGGCTACTGCTTTTTTTCCCCATAAATATATATACTATAGATAATAAACCTAGCATTTTGTTCCTTTGACATTATTACCTCTGGCATATTTACTACTTTGACTCTGACATTTTTACCTCTGGTATTTTTATCTTTGGCATTTTACTATCTGGCATTTTTACCTCTGGCATTTTTACCAACATTCTTATAAGTCACCATAATAGGCTAACAATCAAGCACTGAATGAGCAATGACTTCTGGTTCGGTCCCATTTTCATCAGTGATTCATTACCTTTGATTTGCAGTCTGACATAGGTTCCTTTTTGGGTCAACTTTTTGCTTTCCGATTAAATTTTCTGCATGTCAAAGGACCAGTCTAATACATGATTTAGTCGGTTGTTAAATAAAATGGATTTCAGGGGGTCCATTTTTACTTGATGTCTTACTTGGTATATGGTATCAGGGAGATACATTAAGCCCCCTTTTGCCAGAGCGTGGTTCAATATCGTAACGTTTTTTTTTTTACTTTTGTTTATTTTTAAATTCAGGAAAATAAATAAGCGGAGGAATTTCGCTAGTATTGTTATTCAATATTAATGTTATGATTTCCATAGCACAACAATGTACGAATCAGCAAATTCGTTACCGGATTATTTTCAAACAATCGTTACTTAACCCGTTCACTACACGACACAATTTTAGACCGGTCCAAAACGAAAGCATTTAAAGACGAAAAAATACATTTTTCTTAAATGATGTGATACGTCTTTTAAAGGGCAGAAAACAGTGGGAAAAAGGAGAAAATGCTGGTAACCAGCATTTTCTCCTTTTTCCCACTTTGTTTTCAAAGGCTTCTTCCTTAAAGTTTTTAAAATTCGGGATTGTTAAGAAAAGGGTTAAATAAGTTTCTTCATATCAATTATGTCTTCCAATACAGTCTCCTTTTCCAGCAATATTTTCAAAACCCTTCTTTTTAGGGTTGGGATTGTTTTGTACATAAAGGGTAACAAACTCATAGTAATCATTCGTAAAAGGTGAAAATAAAAATCATTCTATTATTATACTCGGTTGAAAATGACAAAGGAAAACAATGTGGGCAGTGGAGAAAATGTTATAATGCTGTTTTCTAGATTTTCTACATTCGCTGTCTTTCGGTGTAGAAGAAAGTGGCCCATATAAGGTAATAAAGGCCGTTTTTTTAATCTCCGACATATCAAACTTAGTATGTATCGTCACCTCTGGCAATGACTTTTACCTGGTATAAGTCGACTTAAATATGCAATAAATAATCGGATGAATTACGAAACGTCGGATTATTAACGGTTACAAAACAGATAATGAGAGATGATGATGATGACGATGATGACGATGATGATGATGATGATGAATAAGAGGAAGAAGAAGAAGAGGAAGAGAAAAAGGAAGAAGAACTGTAAAGAATTATAATTATTATTATTATTATTATCATCATCATCATCGTCATTTTCATTATTATTATTATTATTATTATATCACCTAATACTGAATACCCAACAATGATACAATTATATTAAAAATCTTAAAGAAAAAAACTATGACATAATCCTAACGAGACTTTTTTTAAGGATTTAAATAAAAACTATGACATTATTCTGCTAACTACATTTTTTTTTTTGTAGTTTTTTTCGCTTCAAGATGATCAAGCAGTCATGTAAAATCGATAATGAAAGTTCTCCAATACTATATTCGATTCCTGTGAAAAGCTGCCATAGGTGTTTCGTATTAAATATTAAATAAAACATAGCACATTTGGCACTCCGTGGAGAATCGTTATTCTTTTCACAAAGATTTTTGCTATCAGAGTTTGATTACTAGCATAAAGGAGAAAAAAATCATTAATTGATTCTTTTATCACACTGATAGGGGTCCTGCGTGACTCAGTGGTAAAGTATAGGACTCGTGACCTGGAGGCCCCGGGCTCGAGCCTCATTTGATCCACTGAGTTTTTCGTGGGAGTGTCCTTGGGCAAGACACTTCAGAGCCCAAGCCTAGTACTGGTGGAACATATATGAATATGTGAGATGTCGCCGTGATATGATTGAAATAATATTGAAAGCGAAGTAAAACCATAAGGTAGAATTATCATTTGACATGCAGAAAATTCAAATGTAGCGAAAACTTTTGCCATGCCAGCCTGCGCGTTGACATGGGTCGATACTTTTCGCAAATGCATTAAGTCCTCTTTTCACGGAGCATGGCTCCTATCCGTTTGCGTTTCAGTAGATTGTATTCTCAGCCGTCGTTAGAGATCGGGTTTAGGTCTACGACACCTAACTCATCGGTAAATATCGTGTAACATCGACTTTTTTCGTAAAGGCTATTCGGCCAATCTCGGCAGCTTCCGTCTTTTAATACGAGAGTTAGGGGCCGTAGACCTTAATATATTCGGCGTTGAAAGAGTTAATTAATGCTGAAGTTAACCCTTTACTACATAATCCAGACTCTTAACGAACCCGAGAAAGAAACCTTTTGAAAACATTGTGGTAAAAGGAGAAAATGCTGGTAACCAGCATTTTCTCCTTTTCCTACAATGTTTTCTACTCTTCCGAAATCTTTCAATTTTTGTGTTACGAGTATATTTATTTTGTCGTTTCTAAATGCTTTCAATTTGGACTAGTCTAAAAGTTTGTATTCGGGAAAAAAGTTGGCACCCTTGGGAGGTATGGGCTTCTGCAATAGGCGTCAGACAATCATTATTACAGATTGTGTAATCTATATCGTGTGTATTTGTATCTCTGGGTTCACTGCATGTCCGTCTTGGTATTTCGTACAGACAACTTCAGCTCCCTAACCAAGCCGTTTCGTGTTCGATCCACCGACTCTAACAAAACCCGCCAATCAGGAAATGTATGACAACATTAGCAACAGGTTTGATTTCTCTTTCACTGTTAAACATTTCTTTTATACTTTGATTAAATGAGAAAGCAGCCACTTGCGAAAGCAGACATTAGCTTAGCAAGGGTGTTGTGTTCACGTAGAACTGGTCAAGAAATTCCAGGATAGGTACACTGGCAGCCGTGATATAACCGGAATACTCATAACACAAATCAAACAAATAAATCGCATATATATAACGATCCATTGTTAATTTACACGTATGCCTTTGACTATAATCTCACACGGAATAATGACTAACTGATTCAACGGTGTTTTACGTCGCTTTCAACACTATTTCAGCCATATCACGGCGAAAGCTCACTAATTCATTTCAGTCCCGGTTTTCACCAGTGCCAGGCTAGGACTCTGACGTGTCTTGCCGATGGACACTACCGGACAAAACCAAGAACCTCGAATGGGGATCGACCCTGGGGCCTCTTGGTAACCAACCCAAAGACCTTCACAAGTGACCTACGCAGGACCCCAATCCCGAAGACTAAGGTATGATTCCCTTTTGACAAACGACTCGATTTCAGTCTAAAACATCAATCATTCGGTTTCTTCATTAAAATATCATGTTGTGGGTACTCAATACATCTGTTTCGATAAGATGAGTGTATTGTATACACACAAAGTAGATTTTTGTGGGTGACAAAAGAGATACCAGTGTTAATAACTGTTTGAATCCCAAAACTCGCACCAATCAGGAATAGTCTACCTATGTATTTCTTCCCATAATATAGATCCACTCCAAATTATCGTATCTTTGATTGCCAATGGTGATTTAGATAGTCCTTACGGACAGCGTAGATCAAGATCAGACTGCAAAGAACGTGTCGTCTGATCACTGATCGACACCGTCCGCTATACCTGATGGTACCAGGCACACTTCAGCATTGAATTGTGAATCTTCCTTTGACTTCGACAAAAGACGACAAAGGGCATATGAATACTGTAGGCAGTCAGAGAGCTAACCTTTACGGAATCATGTATGTAAACAACCCTAAAGAGATGGCTTTTGAAAACACTGTGGGAAAATGAGAAAATGCTGGTGACCAGCATTTTCTCCTTTTCCCACAGTGTTTTCTATCCCTTCAAAGACAGTTCCCATAATTTTAGCAACGTTTAGCCAAATATGTCGTCATAATGTGCACGTACTTTAAGTATGGACGTCGAACCTATGATTTTGTTGTTTGCTAAAAATTTCATCTGTATGCTTATAACTCTCGTTTTATCTGTCTGTCTGAACTGAAACAGACGTCCTGCGTGCTCTTATACAATGTAGGACTCGTAACCTGGAGGTCCCGGATTCGAGCCTCACTGAAAAAAAAAAACTAGGTCTGTCGTAGGAGTGTCCTTGCGTAACTCGGTGGTAAAATGTAGTATTCGTAAGCTGTAGCTCCGGGCTCGAACCTCACTGGAAACACTAGGTCTTTTGTGGGAGTGTCCTTAGGCGAGACACTTCAGAGGTCTAGCCTAGAACTGGTGAAACCCAGGACATACATGAATATACATGTAACTTGTAATCCGTCGCCGTGATATCACTGAAATAATATTGAAAGCGGCGTTAAAAACCATTCAAATGAACTGAATTAACTGATACTCACCATTTGTAATAATTCCAGAAGCTGTGACGGTGTTTCAACACAACATTTCTCTGCCTTCTCCCCCGGAACGTATTTCCTTACGAATTTATTCAAAGAAATATCCTCCTCGGGACTCGGCCCGAGTCGAACTTCGTCGCAAACTAAACATAATTCCTCCTTTTCTAGAATCTTATTCATCTGAGCGCCGACTTTTGGTGGATGGGAATGATTAGCGATGTCATATTTGAGATTTGCGTACAATATGGAAAATGTGACGGCTAAGATCAGAAAAGCAATGAATACAATTGACGCTGCGATAATTGTGTAGAACTGAAGAAGTCGTCTCATCTCCTTATAGACCACTGTGTCCCTATTTGGAACCTTTTTAGAGGCTCCATTCGCATTGAGCAGGTTCGTGCCGCATTCGCTCTCTTGTTCCTTCATATTGTCAACTGACATTTTTTTTTTGTTTTTAGTCTCCCTATTCTATTAGATCTGTCCTATTCTAAGAAAATCAGAATATTAATTTCATTCAAATCGCGATCGCCACTCCGTGTAAATTGATCAAATTCGATCTAAATTACGAAAAAAATCAAATAATCTTTTAAGGGAAAAGTCACCTCTAAGGAGGAATACAAACTGTTTAAACTGATGAATCTACATCTGTTTAGAAGAAAGTTAGATCTATTAATTTCACTACAAGAAAATTACACCGACTGATCTAGATCTATAGTTCTGCGTTATTTTCTTATAGTCCTCGTTGATAAATGTTATCACTCAACAGAAGCCAACATGTAAATACACTCGTCCTACGCTGACAGAAATATTGTTTATTTCACCACGATTTAATCTGTCGTTACTTTTCCCACACTTCGTAGATCTATACAATATATCGTAACCGTTATTAGATCTAATCCTGGGAAAAATCACATGCAACCCTCAGGCACTTAAATACAATAAATCCCATCCAAGTATCTTAATACTAAAGATCACGTAGAAATCTATTAAACGAACACAATTCACAATAATATAGTTCTATTTCTCCGGATTCTATTTATAGCACAAAAAGACGTCTTTTCCGCCTTCTATAAACACATGCATACATACAGACTCCGTAGCACCGAGTGTCAAATCTTTTTTCACATGTACAATATAGGAAACACACTCTGCCATTCCACTGTACTATATGATACTGACCCCTCGCTATATACAAACGAGCGTGTATTTTCAATACTCTATACTGCTTTACCGTGATACGAGCAAAACGCTACATTTATCGATCCACCGATATTTTTAACCCAATCCTGTTCTCTTTTTTTTATGCGACTTCTAGTTGTCCTATTGCGAAGTAAACTTGTTCACATTATTGCAGTCTGATCTTAGCCTGCTCTTTTCAATGCTTACAATAATGTCTATAATTTTTAAAATGAATTTATAAATAAACCTTTTTTTTTACCCTTTAGCAAATGACAAATTCAAGACTTCCAACTAGAAAGCAACAGCAGATGACAATTTCATAAGTTGTACAACTAAACTAAAGTTCTTTGACTGGATGGGAAAATATTGCGGGAAAAGGAGAAAATGCTGGTTACCAGCATTTTCTCCTTTTCTCACAATGTTTTCAAATGCTGTCTCCTTCAGGGTCGTTAAAACTCGGAAAAGGTTTAAAGTATAAACGGTTTTTTGACTGGTTGAAAATATTGCGGGAAAAGGAGAAAATGCTGGTTACTAGCATTTTCTCCTTTTCCCACAATGTTTTGAAATGCTGTCTCCTTCAGTGTTGTTGAAACTCGGGACTGTGTGATAAAATGGTTAATATAATGTCTCGAATAAAGGGATCGCTCGGTTAATTATTCTACTGCACGTGGGTTAAAGTTCAAACGTAGAATCGAAAGGCTTTTTTTTTGGGGGGGGGGGGGGGGAAGGGGGTTCTCTGACTATTTCAACTGTTAATCCGTTATTTTAATCCACTTCAACATGTCAGAACGTAAAATAGTAACTTCAATATTAATTTACGAGTGTGACGATTTAAACCTTTAACAGACGAGAAAATTTTTCGACCGGTCCAAACTGAAAACAAATTATGTTGCACACGACATATTAAATACTGCCACAATGATTGAGTGTTTTTGAAATGGGTATAGATCTGAGATATGCTGAGATAAGGAGAAAATGCTGGTGACCGAATATTTTCTTCATTTTCCACAATGTTTTCACTAACCATCTGTCTTTAAACTCTAAGACACGAAAAAAGGTTAAACCCTTTCCCAAAAGACAAAATTTTACACAAGTCGAAAATGAAAGCATTTGCAGACGACAAATTTGAACTTCGTCAAATGATGTGATTTAATTTTGGAAAGGTAAAAAAAACATTGTGGGAACAGGAGAAAATGCTGGTTACCAGCATTTTCTCCTTTTCCCGCAATGTTTTCAAAAGCTTTCTTTCCAAAGTAAACGGTTAAACATTTAAATTCCTTCAAGTAGATAAGTGTCAAGACTTTAAGTAATATTCATATTGTGAAAATCGGTTTTGAACAGTATTACTTTGAAGAAAGTCACCAACTAAATACTTTTTAATATTTCCATTTTTAAGACCCCCACCCACTTTTCTTAAAGGTGTGTATTTTTTTTTTCAGTTTGGTTCGATGTTCATATCGACAGAATAAGTTTTGAAAAGTCATGATTGTGCTAAATAAAATCACGAATTAACACTTTTTGTTTCGTTCAAATTTTACAGCCCCTCCCCCAACCTTTTCTTTCATAGACATGTTGGTGGGGGGGGGGGTCGTCAGGTTGGTTTTCGATATTAAACCGTTTACCAAACAATTAAGCTTTTTATCGACGTTGGGAAATAAAGCTATTGAAAGCATTGTGCAAAAATGAATTTCTCCTTTTTCTCACAATGTTTTCTGCACTTTCAAATACACAAGTTACTCTCCAGCTGCGTTTGTTGTATTCAAATTCAGCCCAGACTTAACATTGTGTCGATGTGTAGTGTAAATCAACACCATCAAAAATGAAAAGTATTCTTGACGAGTCATTTTCCAAATTCTTTATCCCTTGAGCCTCAGAGCGGGATTCAGTACACTTTTGCAAATATTTTAGATCCAAGATCAGACTGCACAAAACGTGCAGCCTGCTCTTGAATTTAAACTGTCCGATATGGTGAGAATTTTGCGGAGAAAAGAGCTTTAAAATGGCAGGTTATGGGATGTTTACTACTGTTGACTAGACCTTTTGTTTGAGCCATGTTCTAGCAAAAAAGGGCGTTAAATGCATCTCCTTGATGCATTATACCAAGCAAGTTATGACATAATTATGGATCCATAAAATCCATTTTGTCTAAAAACCGACTTAGTCACGATGTAGAATGGTCCTTGGACATGCAAAAAAAAAAAAAAAAAAGGCCAATAGCATGCACAGGAGTACTAATTGTCGTGATATGACTGAAGTGATGTTTTAAATGGCGTTAACTCTTTACCACAAGACAAAATTCTAGACAGGTCCAAATTGAAATAAATTGCAGATGACAAAAAAAATGTGACTCAGATGTTTGGATTTGTTTCTAAAAGGTTAGAAAACACTGTGGGAAAAGGAGAAAATGCTGATTATCAGTACTTTCTCCTTTGCCAACAATGTTTTTAAATGTATATCCCTGGGTCGTTAAAATTCGGCTACGTGTGGTAATGGGTTAATCACTAAACAATCAAGTCGAAGCAACAATTTCGACCTTCATACTCGGTGTAAACAAGATCAGAGTCAAAGGGACATAACTCGAATTACATTTCTGTCAGAAGGGAACTGCAAATCTTTGTTGAAAGTAATTTCCTCTGCGACACAGCTGTAAAATGTGAGTGTACGTATTTTCTACATGTGCCTATGTCCATGTCGCTGCTTTCAGCTTTGCACTCAACTGTGCGTCCATCTGTCCGTTCCTCCGGTTGAAAAGTAGAAAAAGATAGACATGCAAGCCAGTGGTGAAATGCTCACACGACTAATTTCTGTCACAACTCTTATACAAGAAAATATTGATGCATAACATCAATGGCGCCGCAAATCAGTAGTTTCTGCAATAGGGCACATTACAGCGGGTTAATTTTTTACGCCAAGGGCATCACTTGAACAAACTTCGTAGAGGTCCACGTGGTGAAACTACATGATGAATAATAAACTCTGGGCCATCTGGGATACGATCGGGTTTTTTTTCGATCTGTCAATGAAAGTACGGTATTTTAGATGTTAAAAAACAAAAATCAGTCCAAATAGAAAGACAAAGTTGGTACGTGCTCGATCTGGTAATGAAAGTACCGTATTTTTACATGTATGTTAGAAAAAAAAACAAAAAAACACTGAACCAGTCCATATAGTAAACAATATGGCGTGACTGAACATTTCATACAAAAGCAATAAATCAAGACACAGACCGATAGCCGGACAGGTAGGAGCATGCAAGCTGACAGACAAACATGAAAGGAAACATTTAAGCGTCGTTCAGTTGGTATACAGACTATGGGCCGAAATTGTAATGGACAGAAATTGTAATGGGCCGAAATTGTTATGGGCCGAAATTGTAATGGGCCGAAATTCTTATGGGCCGAAATGTCCCGGAATCCAATATGGTTACCTCCACAGGCACTTTTCAAAAATGAATAAAAATATTGTGCCGCCGCTCATGTGGCGCCACAATGATAGCTTCTGAGTGTCGCGTAAAGATATGTCTATACTTTTTTTTCAGCTCGTGTTTAAATCCTTTTCATTCTCATTTTATGAAACTATAATCATTCTTGTTACTTCATGCCAAATGTTGCCCCTGATGGCTGCAAGGTTGTAAAGATTAAGACGGAGAGAAAATTCATTTCATGTTTTGGAGGCCTTCAAAGCAATCGCTGTTGTCGTTTCCGGTTTAAATTAAGGACAAAAATAAGTTTATTTCTTAAATCCCTTACGCCATTAATATTGCTAGTTTATCTATGTTTACATAGCTGATCAATTCTACACACTTTCAAGTTTTAAGACAGTTTTGTCTCTATAGCTGAAAGGATGTATCTTAAAGGTCTCTCTTTTGAATAATTTCTTTTTCCAAACCGTCGTCATTTCACATCTATCATCGAGGCGTAGATTTGCATGTCCTACTGTCCAAGGCCAGCCTGACACACGCTTTACCCACTTCAACACAAACAACGTATCAACACATTGCTTTCTGGTGATAACTCATTCGTTTAGCAACAGAACACCTTTGAAAACATGGTGACAAAAGAAATGGTCTTATAGAAATTCCGTAATTATGTGCAACCAAAACTGAACCAGATATTTGCTAGATATCAATTCTAAAAGAAAATAAAAAAAAAAAAAACAAAGAAAAACAATTGACCCATTCGTCACATGCCTTAAACAAAAGGCAAAGTTACAATTTTGCCAATTTAGGTGAAATGATATATAGAAAGATCATCTAGAAGTGAACTCTAGAAAGTTTTCAAATCACCAAATCGATATGCTCTTTGGTTATTTTTTTCAATTGAAAATCAAGTTGACAAACAGAAATTTTTCACGATATTGCTATTTTGACAAGTAAATAGCAAAGAGCGGTGGGTAAAATCAATGGATTGAACTGGACCCAGATTGGACCGGATTGGACTTAATGACCGGAATGAACCGGTGGAACTGGAATAGACTCAATAGCCGAATTTGACAATTTTTCTTCAATCTTGTTATAGACCAACTAAGTTTTTTTCTTTACCATAGCCACTTTATTTCAAATTCGCTCGTCTGTCAGTACTCTCAGTACTTTGATTAATATCACCTACGTAGTATGTACAATGACGCCTCAGGCGAAATATATATAGACATGGCCGCGGGGCCCAGCCGGCCTTGGTCACTAAGTTGTAGCCGCTGACTGACCGGTGTCCGGGACATTAAAACTGATTTACTGGACAAGATAAAAGTAAAATAGATTTGTCATTGTAAGTGTAAAATTGGTGTTATCTTCTTTTGTTTCAATTAAACTGAGTGTGACCTTTTTGTACGGTAGATGTAGCACAAAAAAAAATCTGTCTTAAGTCTGTTTGCATTGTTCAAAGTAAGTTGCCGTTAAAAACATATGTATTTTGTAGCTTTTAAAGTTCATTGGAAAGGGGGAGAGAGAAAAGAGAGAGATAGAGAGAGATATATAGGGCCTAGAGAGAGATTGAGAGAGAGATATATATATAGAGAGAGAGTGAGAGAGAGAGACAGAGACAGACAGACAGACAGACAGACAGGGAAAGAGAGAGTCAGAATCAAGAAGGGGAGACAGAGAGACAGACAGAAAAAGGAAGAGGAAGAGAGAGAGAGAGACTTACATCTTAGATACAAGATCAGAAGGTATAGAATGTGTCTTGTAATCTCTATCTAAACTGTCCACGAAACAGCATTAAGTCTTGGCTACCAGGCTAAGAGTTAAGATTATGAGAAAAAAGTAAGACCAAGAAATTGCGATTTCACAATAACTTTGGTTAAAATATCTCACAAACAGCTGGTTTGCGTATGTTGACTGATTCTATGGTCTTTAACGCCGTTTTCAACTATATTTCAGTTATATCACGGCGGCCAGTGCTCCTATCAATGCTTTCCTGGAGTGTCTTGTACCAGTATTCCGCGCAATATTCTTTCAAAGCCACTGGCTGCTTTCCCACATAACCATCGTCGAAACAATGGTCAGCGGTGAGAGAGGAATGATTCCTGTCGCGATGACTATCATCAGTCCTCGGAAAGAAATATTCCCAGCCGGGAATCGAACGAGGGACCCCCTGTTTTCAAGTCCTGTACACTACCGACTGAGCTACGGGGGTTCGGCGGTTTGTGTGTGTAGACCCAAAGATCAGACAACACCATCTACTACAGCCAAATCTAAATCTACACGGTCAAGAAACACAGTTAATCCTTTCACCAAATTATCCCGAAAACCGCTCTGAGGAAGAAGATTGTCAAAAACCATTGTTGGAAAAGGAGAAAATTCTGGTCACCAGCTTGTTCTCCTTTTCTCACGATGCTTTCTATCATTTGAGAGACAAATCTTAATATTTGAATTTTATTTCATTTGTCTTCTACAACAGCTTTGGTTTTGGACGAGTCTAAAATTTTGGTCGTTTTCTAAAAAGTTAAAACGCACATTAAGTTTTATAGTACTTGGCCCGATGCAACATGAATCCACCTGCAATGACATGTACTGGCCTACAGCCTTTTACCACACAATCCTGAATTTTTCCGATACTGAAGAAAAAGGTTTTTTGAAAACATTGTGGGAAAAGGAGAAAATGCTGGTTACCAGCATTTTCTCCTTTTCCCGCAATGTTTTCTCTCCCTTTCAGTGACAAATTTTATCGTTTGAGCCATACTCTATTTGTCGTCTGCAAATGCTTTCATATTCTATAAGTCTAATTTTTTTGTCTTCAGGTCAATAGATGGAAGGGTAATAACGAAAATATAGGCCGTGCTCTCGCAAAAAGGGGCTTAATGCACCTCTATGATACCAAGCAAATCACAACATAATTATGGATCCATAAACATCCATTTTGTCTGATATTCGGCTGAATTACGTGGTAGACTGGTCCTTTGACATGCAGAACATTGCCCAACAGCGAAAAGTTTCGGCCCAGGAGAGCCTGCGCGGACTGCGCAGGCTGACCTGGGTCGATACTTTTCGCAGAAGCATTAAGCCCCCTTTTCACAGAGCATGAATCATATGTAAATGCGTCGATCAGGTTACGAGATAGACCTTAAAGGAATGTCGATATAAATGTCCGATACTAGTTTTTTCGGGCATGCATATTGATCGATTTTCTCACGCTGCAACCTTATCGATGCTAAGTACAACAAAAAAAAAAAACCTCTCGATCGTACGAGATAAGAGTTGTACAGTGCAAGCCTTAATACTTCGAAATAAGAATAGTAAAGTAAAATTTCGATACTATAAAAATAAGAATAGTAGTGCAGTGTAGTAGTGTAGAAATCTCGAAATTACGAAGGAAGACAAATACAATTAACACCTCGCTGGAAGAGTCGATGGTAGAGAAATTAATTTAAAAACTAGGCTAAAAGCAGCCAGGTCACTGTATCTTTTGTTTACTTTTTGTCTGAGTTTAAAGTTCATTTTTCTGCCAGCGATTAACACTTGGACCAACCACACAATTACAGATTGTCGTCTTCACAATATTTCCATACTTTTAAATGGTATGATTTAAATCTAAATGCATTGACATTTTGGTCCCTGTTGGGCCTTTAATATCACTGCTTTCTATCTAGATTTTTTTTCGCTGCACAACTCTCTGAGTTCAAGCGGGAAATACAAAATACACATACATGTATCTGTAGTCAGGCTTAATAAACAAGACGGTACATCTATCAAGCTTAAGGGTATATACGTCGTATAAGACATTTTATGACTAGTTTAACCTTTTCGAAAAAAAAAAAGAAAACAGGCTTTTGCGGAAAGAAATGATCAAGATCAGATTGAGCAGAACGTGTACATGTAGTCTGATCTTGGAACTATACCGTCTGATCTTGGATCTATACCGTCAGCTGGTTAAGGAAAGCCTATAAAATACAAATATTTCTAGAGTCTAGTGGACTTCATTGCATTTTTAGCCGTTGAAAGAAATCGAGGTTATATTTTTGGCGCTGACAAAAGGAAAATGAATGACAACTCTTTACGAAACGACAAAATTTGAGACTGGTCGAAATTGAAACATTTGCAGACGAAAAATTAAACGTTCCTCATATTACGGAATTTCAGTTTGAAAGGGAAGAAAACATTGTGGGAAAAGAAGAAAATGCTGGTTACCAGCATTTTCTTCTTTTCCCACAATGTTTTCGAAAAGGCTTCTTCAACGATGTCGCTAAAATTCGGGATTGTCCGGTAAAGGGTTAAAAGACCATAAAAAGTATTTATTCGCCCCGTTATCCACAGTCCGATCTTTCTATCCGTTAAATATGATAATCATGCGGTGACTAAAAGCTATCAGTCGCCTATCATCCAATCTTTTCGCTTTTTAAAAAACTTTCGCCAAACTATTTCGTGACCATGAGGTAACGCCTACAAATGTTAGAAAAGGAGAGAATGTTGGTTACCAGCGTATTCTCCTTTTTTACCACAATGTTTTCTACCTTTCGAATTTTAGGGGTCCTGCATGGCTGAGTGGTAAAGTGCAGGCCCCGTAACTTAGAGGTCACGGGTTCTAGTCTCCGTGGAAGCACTTGGTTTTCCGTGAGAGTGTCCTTGATCAAGACGCTCCAGAACTCTAGCCTAGTTCAGGTGAAAGCCCAGGACATACATTAATAAGTGATCTGTTGCAGGGACATGCCTGAAAGCAGCGTAGATTATTAGTTGTACGGTCAGGTGGCAAGGGACTTGGAAACTTGTTCACGGCTGTGACGAATCATGTCGCCCCGAGCCGAATGTGACATGATTCGTCACAGCCGTGAACAAGTTTCCAAGTCCCCTGCCACCTGACCGTACAACGAATTTATTATACTGCAAACTTTTACCATTCCAATGTGTATTCAGCAAAATTTCCCCGTTTTATGTCCCCACGAATTGAGTACGCTGACGAAATAGAATTTCCCTTCTAAGTCCCCCAATTCAATGAAAACTGACGTCACTGAAAACTGATGTCACTGAATTCTTGGTAAAACTTGCAGGTTGGTGGATGAACTTGATGATGTCACTGCGATCTTGACATTCGTCATATTTTATTTAAATATGGATTTACACAACTTCAAGGTAAGTAACAATGCATTTTAATGATTTGTTGTCAAGAAGTAAACGACCATTAGGTACCTCAAACGACCATTAGGTTATCTTTTTAACGTTACCATGAACGAGTTTCGACACTTCACAATGTGCTTACCTGGCGAAGGTATGGCTCGTGTTAACCCTGTATATTGTTTTAGATTGACAACAAACGATAATTTAGTAACTATATTCATTTACTTTCAAAAATAATCGATTCTTTCCGCTTTAATAATAATAATAATAATAATGACAACAATCAAGGGAAACTAGAAATTATACAGTGCAGGCTACTCATTATGTTTGTCATGTGGGTGGCTCGTATCGGTCGACGCCGCCATTTTGGATGTTGTTTTGAAAGTGTAGTCATGTATACGGGGCCTTCATAAGGGAAACTGCTTTTACGTGGATTTTGCCAGTGTACATGAATGTATGTACGTGGCATATCATCCAATCAGATCGCGAGAAATTTCTTTGCAGTATGATAATATTAGTTGTACGATCAGGTGGCAGGGGACTTGGAAACTTGTTCACGGCTGTGGTGAATCATGTCGCACCGAGCCGTGAACAAGTTTCCAAGTCCCCTGCCACCTGACCGTACAACGATTTTATTATACTGCAAAGTTTTACCATTCCAACGTTTGTTAAGCAAATTTTACCTGTTTTTTGGTTTAAAAAATTGAGTACGCTGACGAAGTAGAATTTCCCTTCTGAGTGCCCCAATTCAATGAAAACTGACGTCACTGGGAACTGACGTCGCTGAAACCTTGATAATACGTGCTAAAACGTGCATCTTTGCGCATAATCTTGATGTTAATCTTGATCGACGCCGCCATTTTGGATGTTGTGTTGATAGTGTAGTCATGTCTACGGGGCTCCCGAAAGGGAAACTGCTTAAATACGTTGGTTTTGCCAGTGTACATGATATATATGTTCGGGGCAGATTATCCAATCAGATCACGAGAAATTTCTTTGCAGTATAATAATAAATAACGTATCCCGTGTTTTGCAGCTGTAAAGGAAAATATTTTTGAAAACAGTGAGGGAAAAGGAGAAAATACCGGAAACCAGCATTTTCTCTTTTTCTCTTTTTTCCGCATATCAAAAATGTGCCACATCAAAGATCTATCGCTAATTCGTAAGTGTTTTAAATTTTTAGTCTGCAGTTGCACTCAGTTTGTAATTGTCTAAAAATTGTTTTTTGTTACAGGGATAAGTCGATTGATCGATTGATTGGTGGATTGGTTGATTGATTGATTGATTGATTGATGGATCGGTTGGTTCTGTAATTGTATGGTGGACAAAATCGTAAATCTTTCAGCCTCAAATAAACGAGAGACGCTCTGGCAAAAGGGAACTTAATGCATCTCCGTGATATATTATACCAAACAAATGACTAAATCTGGAGGCAGACGGTTCCTTAGACATGCATAAAATTTACAAATAGCAAAAGGTTTCGACCCATGTCAGCCTGCGCGGACTGCGCAGGCTGACATGGCTCGATACTTTTTTGCAGAAGCATTAAACTCCCTTTTCACAGAGCATGGCTCAAATATACTCGACCTCTTTCGATGACTCACAATACAATACACTGAATTTCAGAGAGATTTTTATCTTTATAGGCTTAACAACACAAGCGGACGGTATAGATCCAAGATCAGACTGTACGTCCAGTGCAGTCTGATCTTGATCTATGCCGTCCGCAAATGCTCCTATTTTTGCCTCTGACGCTGAAAGGGTTTAATCGTTTGAAACAAAACACGAAAACAAAAAAATGTGAAAATCATATGTAAATGTGGCTATAGGTCTAACTGAAGCATAATCACGGTGGATTTACGAGAACCCCCTATTTACTAGACAATTGCTACAATTTACATAAGCTGCCAGTTGGTATTTTTGTCGCGTTTCTAGTGAAAACCCCATTATTCCTTTACCAGACGACAAAATTTTAGCCTTGTCCAGATTGAAAGCATTTGCAGCCGAAAATTTCAATGTGGCTCAAATAGTGCAGTTTTTCTTTGATGGGGTAGAAAACATTGTGGATAAAGGAGAAAATGCTGGTTATCATTACTTTCTTCTTTTTCCACAATGTTGCCAAAAGGCTTCTTTCCTAGGGCTGTTAAAAGTGGGCATTAGATGGTAAAGGGTTAACCCTTAACCTTTTAAATAAGTTAAATGAAACTTTCAAGCCGATAGTAAAAAACCCACGTTGCTAGTTAATTTTATCTCCTTATCGGACAGTGTAGATTCAAGATCAGACTGTACGTTTTGTGAATTTTGATCTTGATCTACACTGATCTACACTCCTCAAAAGGTCCTTGAGTCACACCTGGCAGCCTAAGGGTTAAACGGAATGCCATATGTAAACATGGACACCGGTCTAATGGAACGATAATTTTAAAGGCTTTAAGAGAATCCTCCAATGGTTAACTTTCATGCTCTACAAGTTATGCATGTAACGTTATTTTCATCAAGAAATCTTGTCAAATTCTTATACCTCGTGAAATCTATTTATATATTTCAAAGCAAAGGAAGGTGAAAATTATATGTAAACGTTGGCAAAGGTTTATTTGAATCATAATTGGGAAGCCTTTCGGAAAAATCTTCAAACTGCCATACGAGTATATTGAGATAAACTCCATGCTCTTTCGACTGTTGTTTTCTTTTCTTCAAAATTCTATTTAAAATCTTATACCTCGAGATGTATTTACTCATTTCTTCAAGAAAAGGGCATAAAAATCTTATGTAAATGTATTCATGTCCAGCCCGCATAGTTCAGTTGTTAGACCATAGGACTCGTGAACGTGATGTTTCGAGTCACTTGAGGGTGGGGTTCGATTCCCACGGCTGGCAATCTAAAATTACTAATAGTCTTTCGGATGAGATGTTAAACCGAGGTCCCGTGTGACGATGCTATACACCGAGCATGTTAAAGAACCAGACGTAACTTAGGATGGGTTTCGTCCTGTATCTGCACTATCCTCCGTAACAATACTAACAGCCTTCAGGGGTGTAGCCCACATGGGCAATCGGTGGCGACGATAAATAAACGCAAATTCAATCAATCAATATGTAAATGTGAACAAAGGTCTAATTGAACCGCAACTGCGATGGCTTTAGGAAAAGTTTTGCCATACATTATGATAACATCCATTCTCTATTAATTGTTTTTTTCTCCAAAAATTCAAGTCAAAATCTTACAAACTATAAGATATATGGTCTGCAACATGCGGAAAGGGGCTTTCGGACATTTGCATAAAGTGTCGTCTTGGATCAGCCTGCGCACTCCGCGCAGGCTAATCCGAGACGGCACTTTACGTCAATATTAGAGTTTTTCCAACAATAGATTTGCGTGAAACAGAAAATCAAACACGATCGGAAAGTGTCGTCTCGGATCAGCCTGCGCAGGCTGATCCTGGATGACAATTCACGCAAATGTCTGAATGTCCCTTTTCGGGTGTTACAAGCCATATATACATGTATTTCTAAGAAACAGACGTAAAAAATCATATGTAAATGTGAGCAAAGGTCTAATTGAACGATAATTGCGATGGCTTTATGAGAACACAGGAAGTTATCGATTTCTTGTCGAGCCAAAGACGTTCGCTTATAATGGACTGCCTGATTGGATAATAAATTTTCACTTATCGTTTGGGCTTCTTATTATTCCACGAGGTTCCCAGTCAACCGAGCGATGGCTAAACCCTTTCCCGAACAATCCAAAGTTTTATCGACTCTACCGAAGAAGACTTTTAAAAACATTGTGGGAAAAGGAGAAAATGCTGGTAACCAGCATTTTTCTCCTTTTCTCACAAAGTTTTCTACACTTCCAGAGACAAATCAAATCATTTAAGCTGCAAATGTTTTCAATAAGGGCTGGTCAAAAAATTTGTCGTTTGGTAAAGTGCCAACGCTTTACGGAACAATCCGAATTTTTGACGACACCATAAGGAAAAAAGACTTATAGTGAAAAGAAGATAATTCTTGGAACCAGCATTTTCTCCATTTTCCTCACAGTTTTCTACCCTTTCAAAGACAAATCCTATCATTTGAACCTCTTTTTATTTGTCGTCTGCAAACGCTTAAAAAAAAAAAAACCATATGTCTAACAGTTTTGTTGTCTGATAAAGAGTGAACCCTTTGCATGCTAATGATAACTTCAGATAATTTGTCCAGACAATGTAAATTCATTTCAGACTGCAGAGAACTTATGAACATGTGTCTAAATTTTCCAATTTTCTTTCAGAAACCAAAGCAGGCACAGGTTTTAATTATTATCCTGCTGTATAAGTTAAGGTCTACGGCCCCTAACTCTCATATTAAAAGACGGAAGCTGCCGGTATTGGCCGAATAGCCTTTACGAAAAACGTCGATGTTACACGATATTCACCGATGAGATAGTGAGTCTACGGCCCTAACTCTCATGATTAAAAGACGGAAGCTGCCGAGATTGGCCGAATAGCCTTTACGAAAACGTCGATGTTTATCGATGAGTTAGGGGCCGTAGACCTTAGATGATACCTTCAAGTCGTTACTGAAAACCCGAGGTTGCTGTTTCAAAGCTATCTTTGAGGGCCAAATATCTTCTTATCGGAGAGTATTGATCCAAGATCAGACTGCACGCTTGATCTTGATCTACACTGTCCGCAAAAGATCCTTGAGTCACGCTAAGCAGCCAAGGGTTAAAAAAATGCAATAATTTTTCTCCTTGGTGGATATATCCGTTTCCTTTAGACAGGTCTTTCAGGGTTGGTGTTTTCTTTCTATTTAGATGTTATTTCCTAAATGTGTCTTACCGTTTTAGAAATCGACGTGAATCCATTAGGTCCTTTACTGGACAATCCCGTGTTTCAATGACCATGAGAAAGAAGTCTTTTAAAAACATTGTGGAAAAAGGAGAAAATGCTGGTAACCAGCATTTTCTCCTTTTCCCACAATTTTTTCATCTTTTTATGCCTCTTTGATGCAGTTTTCATCATTTAAGACACACTGACTTTGTAGTCCGCGACAGCTTTGAAATGCAAGAGTTTCAGTTTTGTCACTTGGTTCAGAGTAAAAGAAAATTTGCGATGTTATTTTTCTACTTTTCTCTTGCTGCTTGTGTTCTGGTTACTACACAGTCTCCCTGCAATCTTTAAAAAAAAAACGACAAAAAAAAAAAACAAACTTCTTTTTTTCCAAATTTTCTGTCATCATTTTCCAAGCTAGCTGTCCTACTGTGGAGAGGTAACGGTCTTCGGGAAAAAATGTTTATTACAGTCTGAAAGTTGATAAATTCTACGGACGGTTCCGCCAATAAATCACACAACGATAAAACCACGGCACGACTGTAGAATTGTGATTAGGTTATTGTCGTCATTATTATTCAGAAATAAACTACAGAATGTAGCCGGGTCATTAAGCACCACAATAAATAAATTGAGCGGTTTTTTAGAGAACGACAGAAAAAAAAAGGCGTATCAGAAGGAGAAAAAATGTTTGTTGCAATGTTTAAAATTATCCTCGAAATTCTCACATCTTTCATTTGCCAATGATTTACTCATAAAGTTATGACGTTTCACAAAGTATCAACTACTTTTGATTGATTTTCGGTTATATATCGTCGCCACCGGTTGCCAGCAAGGCCCTGTAGGCGGTTAGTTTTGTAACTTGGGAAAGCGCAAGATACAGGACGAAACCCACTTTTGCTTACGCCTGGGTCTTTAATATGCTCGGTGTATACAGCACTGTCACACTTGACTTCGGTTTTATGTCTCATATGAAAGACTGTTAGTAATTTTAGATGGCCAGCCCTGGTGCTCGAACCCGCACCCTCGGTTGGCCTGCGACTTCATGTTTTAGTTATGTAACGAAGAGAAAGCGCTAGATACAGGACGAAACCATCCTTAGTTACGTCTGATTCTTTGGCGCGCTCGGTGTATACGGCGCTGTCACACTGGTGTTACGTCTCCTCCGAAAAACTATTGGTAATACAGCCGTGGGATCGAACCTATACCCTCAACTATCCCTAGGTTTGTCGCTAACAACTCTCATACCAAACCACTTGCGGTACTCCGGCTGACCAAAAATACCTCTGCTGCCCCTTGTACAACAGTACCGATTCTCAGATCACCGTAATTTAAGTGACAGTTAATTTTATGACGTCAAAGCACAACTAACCAATCAAATCAATATCAATCTTTACGTTTCAATCTTCCCAATAACCAAGATCTAAATAAAGCTCCTTTAAATTACCGGAAATTGAAGAATTTTCTTGAATTTCTCCGTCAAGATATTGTGAATTATGCAGCAATAAAACAAGTTCTTTATTATCGGTTTTTATGCTTGCCTTGACAGATTTAATCGGTTATAACATTGCGTGTATTTGTAAACTTGTTGCTCCGTCAATTTCTTGGAATTAATTTGGAGAAAGTAAATTAATTACACAATTATTGCTAAATTTAACCCCTCACAATACAATCCTGTGTTTAAACGAACTTGAGGAACAAAGCTTTTGAAAACATTGTGGGAAAAGCAGAAATTGCTTGTAACAAGCAATTTCTCCTTTTCCCACAATGCTTTTTAACCCTATCGAAAAACTTCATCTCATTTATACCCTGCACATGTTTTTTCAATTTGGAGAAGAGTCGAAAATCTACCGCTTGGGAAAGGGGTAATTACATAACTAAGTCAGCAAAATCTGTTGTACGTAGAGCTTAAATTAACCCCGACCTGCTGTATATAACTATAACGAAATCCAAGTCGATTATAAAAAAACAATCAGTTGCTACTATTTTACTTGACGCAGTAGCCAGTGGCTCGGAGAAAACAAAACGCCAAGTGCCGGTAAAAAAATCCAGGAAAAGCGTGGATAGGTGCACTGGCCGTCGCAATTCAACTGAATAAAGTATGTTCAAAAGGACGTAAACACCAAACAAATAAACAAACATACAAAAAGATAAGGTTCGTTAGTTAGTAAGTTAGTTAGTTAGTTAGTTAGTTCGTTCGTTCGTTCGTTCGTTCGTTCGTTCGTCCGTCCGTCCGTCCATACGTCCACCGGCCCGCCTCTCACTCACTCACTCACTCCACTCAACCTCACTCACTCACTCCACTCCACCTCACTCACTCACTCACTCACTCACTCACGTGAAATTCTTATTTGAACTAGAGTAATTAAATACAATCGACTATAATGCCTTGCAAATTCTTGGCGAAAATTACAATTGATTTTCACTGTATAATAGATCTGTGATTAAACAGAATTTTCTGGAAAACATGTCTAAAAGATGATTTGATATGAATATAATTAAATGCAACAGATCACATTTCTAATACCCGAATAATTCTCTTGGGTTTGAAATTACACGAAATAATGACGGGAGCTTTCTCGAAGTTTGATCGAATCAAACAGTTTCTCCTAGAAAGCGAGTATTCCGCATTTAAATTCTTTATACAAATTCAAAGGCCAAATTGTGTTCAACGTCGATTACATTTTGGCATGCAATGAAAACAGATGTTAGATGTACTACAGAATATTTCAGTATCACCTTTATTTTTCGGTTAAAACCTATTGTGAGTCATTCTCTGTGAAAAGGAGGTCTGATGCATCTGCAAAAACTATCGATCCATGTCAGCCTGCCCGGAATGCGCAGGCTGACATGGGTCGATCCTTTTTGCTAGTTTTTTTTTTTTTTTTCTGTTTTTGCATGTCGAAGGTCCATTCTAACTCATAATTTAGCCAGTTTTCAGGCATAACTGATTCATACCATACGACGACTTGATCGGTTTTATGCATTTAGAAGATGTATTAAACCCACCATGTGCCAGAGCATCGCTCATATAGTTTACATCGATTGTGAAACAGATTTTCACGACTTCTATAAATCACGCCCGATAATAGCTTCCTGAAAACCTTAGGCAGTAGTAAGCCTTGGCGTGGGTAGTTCCATGGGTTGAACCCACTCATCACGAAATTTCGAACTAGCAACCTTCCATGTAAGAGGCCGAATGTCTTCTCCTATACTACTGCCGCCCACTCTCTCTTTTTTTCATTCTAACCAGGGCATTAGATGTACATCCTCTAGACGATTTTCGTGTCTTTGAAGCAGACCAATCTTGAAAATACTGGGGCAAATAGAAAATCTGCTCAGATTTTTTTTCCTTGTGTACAGTCGATCGTGCTACCAAATTATTGCAACTAGTCACACTCCAATTGTGAAAGGAGCGTAATTGCGACAATTCGGTCGCAAGATCAGCTTCGAAATGTTTTCAAGAAAGGCAACAAAAATCGAGCAAAATCAAAAGGTGGGGGGGCAGGGGACCATTTCAGCTACTGAGAGATTTTCCCTCTTAAAAATAGTTGCATAGAGTCTTTGACGGTCGTTCAACGCTGGTGCAAGTTTGCACGAGGTGATGCAAAACTGTCTAATAGTCGCATTCCGAACACATGACTGGTAGCTAGAGATCCCTAATGCACCTTCGCGTGCTGCAAGACAGCCAAGCAATCAAATACAATATCCAAGTCGCGCAAGCTCATGCGTCTGGTTGTGCAGCGGTTTTCAGCGTTGTGCAACAATCGTTCGACTGTTAGAGCGAGTATTTTGATTGATTGAATTTGCGTATATTTATCGTCGCCACCGGTTTTCCATATGGGCGACGCCCCCTTAAGGCTGTTAGTATTGTTACGGGGGATAGTGCAGATACAGGACGAAACCCATCCTAAGTTTTGCTTGGTTCTTTAATGTGCTCGGTGTATAGCATCGTCACACGGGACCTCGGTTTAACGTCTCATCCGAAAGACTATCAATAATTTTAGATTGCCAGCCGTGAGAATCGAACCCACACCCTCATGATCATGAGTCCTACGCTCTACCAACTGAGCTATGCGGGCTGGTCGAGCGAGTCTTTCGATCTAATGCAGGATTTTGAACATGTTTAAAAGTTCAAAACGATCGGTTGCGACCGCTTGCAACTGTGCTATTACTGCGGCAGCTGGCAAAACACAGTGCGAGGGATCATGTAACATTGCCAAAAAGATGTTGCAGGCGTGCGATAGGGAACACGCAACATCAAATTTATCGACGATACATTATTTATCACATAACCTTCCTTGTTTTCAATGTAATATGTACCCATTACGAATTTTCTTATCTTATACACTTTTGATATTATATTTGTTTGACGTCATTTTTGACGTCATTTTGTACGTATTTTATTGAAGTGAATGGGTTTTACGGATATTACTGCGGGTGCATATATTGTTTTGCACGTCATCTATCTATGTTTCGTGAAATTTTGTTATGTGATAAAAAGAATCTGACATTCGTAGGCGTTTGAGATATATAGGATCTGACATAAGTTGGCGTTGAGATAAAATTTTATTAAACGAGTCTAGGGAAAATGTTATTAAGCGAGCCTTTGGCGAGCTTAATAACATTTTTTCTTGACGAGTTTAATGAAACTTTTATCTCATGCGCCAATGAATGTCAGATTTTTTTTTATCACATAACAATATTTTACAAATCGTAGATTAGAAGATGCAGTTTTAACCATCTATAGATGCACACGCGGTAATATCCATAAAATCCATTCACTTCTATGAAATACGTACAAAATGACATCAAAAATGACGTCACACAATAGTGATATTAAACGTGTATAAGATAAGAAAATTCGTAATGGGTATATTACACTGAAAACAAGGGAGGTTATGTGATAAAACGTTTTATTAAACGAGTCTAGATAAATGTTATCAAGCCAGTCTTGGCGAGCTAAATAACATTTTTCCTTGACGAGTTAATAAAATTTTATCTCAGAATCCAACTCATGTCGGATCCTAAATTTATTGTACTGCAAAGAAATTTCTCGGCATTTAATTGTATAATATGCCCCCAAAATATATTCATGTTTTTACGAACAAAGTCCGTAACAAAGAAACAAATGAATAGCAGAAATACAGGGACCTGGTAGGATTCGAACCTAGAACGCCTGGACGAAAGGCCAACACCATAACCACTGAGCTAAAGAGAATTCTCCCTAACGCAGTTGTTAGGTATTGTATTTAAACCGGGATGAAGCCATGCATAAAGGAGTGGTCTCCCGTAACACACCCCCTCTTAAAGTCATCATTTATTGATGACCCAAAGCCTTATTTGGCAGAAAGTCCGTTTTTGGATTAATGGCTCAAGGGCCAATCTCGGACGAGCTCCCATCTTACGAACAAAATCCGTAACAAAGAAACAAATGAACAAATGCATGGCAGAAATACATGGACCGGGCAGGATACGAACCTAGAACGCCCGGACGAAAGGCCAACCCCATAACCACTGAGTTAAAGAGAATTCTCTCTAACTCAGTTGTTAGATATTGTATTTAAATCGGGATGAAGCCGTACATGAAGGAGTGGTCTCTCGTAACAATGTACACTGGCAAAATCCACGTAACAGCAGTTTCCCTTTCAGGAGCCCCGTATACATGACTAAGCTTCAAATAACATCAAAAATGGCGGCATCGATCGATACTCGTGAGCCGCCAACAAGACAAACATACTGAGTAATCTGCACCATATCATTACAAGTTTCCCATATTGCCATTGAAGCGGAAAGAATGGATTATTGTTGAATATTTAAATGAATAAAGTTACATATATATTATTATTTGTTGTCATTCTAAAACGAGCTATCCCATCTTCAGGTCAGCAAATAGTGAAGTATCGAAACTCATACATTGTAAAGTTAAAAGGATACCTTATGGTCGTTCGAGGCAACTAATGGTCGTTTACTTCTGCCAACAAATCATTAAAATGCATAATTACTTACCTTGAAGTTATTTAAATCCATGTTTTCGTCAAACTTCACGTTTACCGAGGTTTTAGTGTCAGTTTCTCAGTGACGTCAGTTTTCATTGAAGCGGGGCACTCAGAGGGGAAATTCTATCTCTGCCCGCGGTGGCAAACCAGGGGTGTTCCATATATCAAATTCGGCTGTATTACAATGGGTGATATGTGTACCTACAACTCACATTTCTTCGCCGAAAACAGACGGCTTTAACGCTGTAAGAGTTTTAAGGCTCCACTCTAAAAACACACACATGTCATAGTTTTTCAGTCGAAATTATTATCAAATTCTTTGCCGTTGCAAAATGGTTGTATATTTCATTTTTTAAGACTTTTTATAAATTTCGACAGAAATTTTGCTGACAGTGGTTGTTTTTGTCACTTTTAAGAAGAATCGCAATAGTACCGCCGTGTTTAAGATCTTCATTACTACGACGTTCCCCGGTATAGCTCGGAAAAAAGCGGGTTCGAACTAGCCAGTTTGATTCAGATGTGTTCATATTACTACGACGTTACCCGGTATTGCCAGGAATAAGCCGATTCGAATTAGCCGGTTCGATTCAGATGTGTCTATATTACTACGACGTTACCCGGTATTGCCAGGAATAATCCGGTTCGAATAACTTCCTGGTGACTCCACATATCGGTTTATAGTCCATAGCCGAGTTCTATAGGGTTCAGAATCAGTTTCGGTTCGGGGTGCTTTATGATTCTAAAAACCAAAGTCCGTATCCACCAACCATACTTAAGAACATTCTTAGTCTTATTCTTCAGAATTTCGTCAATTTTGAAAGTATCAGAATTTTTGACTGGCTAAACCATTTGTTTAGCCTATCAGAAGTTCTGTTACTTTCACAGTCAGAAAATCTTAAAGAATAAGACAAAGTCCGTTCTTAAGAATGGTTGGTGAATGCGGACCCTAGTTATCGCTGTCCTTATTACCTACACAGCTTATCCCACCAGGTTAGTGAAGTACTTAAACTGGTCTCTGTCGTACATAGACATAATATACGCGATTTGCTGTATCAGAAGGAGGAAATCAATCTAGGAAATCATTGTGAAAAACGATACAAGGGAAGATGAGACCAGTTCCTTCATTATCATTTTGAGATTGTTGACAACCACCGATGTTTCAGAGATATGACCTGCGACCGGATATTTACATATAGATCTAACCAGCCATCGGTTCATCGACGTTCTTGGCGTATGAATACGATTATATTTAACCTCGTTACCATACCGGCTATTTATAGACATGTCACGAACTACTTGTTGTACAAGCCGGCCAAAATATAGGAATATTCGACGGAAGGTATTGTTTCCTATTGAAATCATCGTAGGAAAAGAAGCAATGTTTGCTTATGACATTTTTTTTTTTTTTTATATATATAGAGTTAGTAATCATATAATCTTATTTAACTGGGAACAGTTACGCTTAGCAAATTAAGCGGGTTTAGAAGTGGCTTGAATTTAAGCAGGCTGATGATGATCTTTCCTTGTCATAAAGAATGTTTACCATTGCTGTATACGCAAATCCGGTAAATCCCGTGGTCACTCAAAACGAAATAATTTTTTTCAGCCACTGAAAAAGTAGATTAGTTAAGTTATTGAATAGTGTTTCGCGCCGCTTTCAACATTATTTCAGTCATGTCACGGCGACAGCTCACATATTCCTGTATGTTATGGATTTCACCAGTACAAAGCTAGGGCTCTGAAGTGGCTTGTACCAGGACATTCCCGCAAAAAAACCCAGTGTTTCCAGTGAGGCTTGAACTAGACCTCTAAGTTACAAATCCTGCACCTTACCAGCGAATTGAGCCACGCAGGACCTCATTGAAAAAGTAGAAAAGATGATATATAAAAAAAAAGGAATGATTATTGTTTCAGGGCACTGCTGTCCAAACTATCTCGTTCTACGCAGTGTGATCTTCATCTACAACCTCCGCAAAATCATCAAAGGTTGGACATTGGCTGTGCAATAATTAATTAGTTAAGCCATCAATGTCTTTGATTCCACAATACAATGAATCAAACACACTAAAATTGGTTCACTGGTCATATAGAAACAAACTCTCATGGCACTACGCCATTGATCCCTCTACAAGTCGACAAAAGTTTAAGATTTGTCCACGTTGAAAGCATTTACAAGTACACTAGAGCTATTAATTGGATAAAGCTCGAGTGATCTGGAAGGGTAGAAAACATTGTGTGAAAAAGGAGAACATGCTGGCTTCCAAAAATGTTTTCCTGTAGCATTCTTCCTCAGGGTCGGAATTTTTGTTTGTCAAAGGGATAAAGAAGCGTTTTATTTTACATTTGGGTGAATATTTTTCCTCTTCAACAACTGTAATTTATATCAAAGATTCTGTAATTTGAAAAGTAATTAAAAGCATCGCCTTCCCTCGATTTTTTTCTGTCATGCTCTAAGATGAAATTGAAATCAATCAGCCGTTTGTCATTGTATTTTGTTTGTGTAACAATTTTAGGCAGACTTGCGAGAAACATTGCTCTCTCTGACTCTCAAATTCAAATATTCAAATTGAGTTCGGTTGAGTATCTAAACCATTAGGCATAAATATCAACTGGTTTTACAGGAAGCTATTCATACTATCATAATCAAACCAAACTTACAAAAACGATTCTCAGCTGAATTAAGTGGCGCGATACCTGGCAAATGATCAGTAAAGAAAAAAACAAAAGTACGAAAAGCTACTTTTCAATGTTATTTCCTTATTTGGCTACAATATTTTTAGATTTCGCTCCAGAGTTTCGCAAGGCCTTGTAGGACTGTCATATGAGCAATAACACGTGTTGATTACGAGGATTCGTATTCAAATTAGTATAATGAGGTCTTATCTGAAGTGATAGAAATAGACGGAGTCTCCCATTGCAAAACGAACATCCCATAATCTTAACGCCTAAAACTGCCTTTTTTACATAATGTAACCGAACAGTTCATAAGGTTGTCAAGAAATAGAGGATAATTAACTGGTTGTGTGTGATATTAAAAATCTGTCACTAGAATGGGGTGTGGTGCGGTTAAAAAAACGAGTTCGAAGGTAACCACTATTTTCTCCTTTTCACACAATGTTTTCTACCCTATCAAGAACAAATTTTCATCATTTTAGTCACATTTAATTGGTCGTCAGCAAAAGCTTTTAGTTTGGACATGTCTTTAATTTCGTCATATGGTAAAGAGTAAAAAACATGGGATTCTTTGGTACATGTATATATTGTTATTACCTTCAATTACTTTCTTCCTCTAAGAAACAATGAAAGCTTTCTGTCGAGCGTTACCGTCGCCTTTAACGGCTCAATTAATTCACAACGAGCGTTTTCTTTTTTTTCTAGAATGTTTTCAAAAGCACTCTTCTTCAGAGTCGTCCAAATACAAACTTGTACGGTAAAAATGGTAAGAACTTTAATTTACTTTTTTCCTCTGGAAGTCAATAAAAGCTTTCTCTTGCACATTAGCGTCCTTTTTAACGACTCAATCAATTCGCAACGGGTTTTTTCTTGTTTTTCTAGAATGTTTTCAAAAGGCCTCTTCTTCAAGGTCGTCAAAATATGGAATTGTTTGGCAAAAAGGGTAAGAACTTTAATTTACTTTCTTCCTCTGGGAGTCAATAAAAGTTTTCTCTCGCTCATTACTGTCCCCTTTAAAGGCTCACTTGACTCGCTACGAGGGTTTTGTCGTTTTCCTAGAATGTTTTCAAAAGGCCTCTTCTTCAGAGTTGTTAAAATACAGAATTATTCGTTAAAAAATTTAAAAACCTCAATTCCTTTTTTCCTCGAAATCAAATTAATTTTCTCTTTAGTCTTCCCTTAAACGACTGGCCCAGTTGGCTACAGGCATTTTTTCCTTCTCCCAGAGTGTTTTCAGAAGCCCTCTTTTAAAGGGTTGTCAATACATGGGATTGTTCATTATTTAAAGAACCAATACTTTAATTTACTTTCTTTCTGTCTGAATCAATAAAAGCTTTCTTTCGCTCATTGGTGTAACTTTAGTGTCCGACTTAATTGGCTACAAGCATTTTCTCCTTCTCCCTGAGTGTTTTCAAAAGCCAACTTTTTCAAGGTCGTCAAGACATGGGATTATTGAGTCAAGGGCCAATACATTCGTCTACTTTCATCCCCCTCATAATCAATTGAAAGCTTTCTGTCGCGCATCGGTGTCCCTTTAACGTTCGACTTAATTCGCTACAAGCATTTTTTTCTCTTTCTCCCAGAATATTTTCAAAACACTGATTGGTTGAGTAAAGGGTCAATACTTTCATTTACTTTCTTCCTCTTAGAATCAATAAGAGCTTTCTCTCGCGCATTAGTGTCCCTTTAACGGCTCGCTTAATTCGCTAATGTAAAACCAGAGGTTCCTACCACTTAGCAGTATTACCTGCAAATCAGAAAATCAATGCCTGCCATGTCGCATTTACATCTGACAATATTAGCGTTGTCGCCATGTCTTCCAAGAAGTGCCGATAGTGTTAGTGTGAGACCCTCCCCCAATATCGTGGAATTTCTCCCGGGAGTCAAGACTGAGTGAGGGACCTACTTGCCCCTCCCCTTCCGGAAGTCTTGCTTATCTTTAACTCTTAGGCTGCTTAGCGCGACTCAAGGAATTTTTGCGGACAGTGTAGATCCAAGATCAGACTGCACATCATGTGCAGTCTGATTTTGATCTACATTATCTTATAAAGAAATACGACCCCACCCCCCTCCCCCCCCCCCCCCCCCAAAAAAAAACCTTTGAATAGCAATATATGGGTTTTGACTCTGGGCTTGAAAGTATCATTTGACTTATTTCACAGGTTAGGAGTCAAAAGCATTGGAAACCCACCCCTTGGAAGTTTCAAGACTTTAGCTAACATTTTCGGAGAAAGACTTACTTAAGCATAGATCGGTAGGGTTGTCTTCATTTCTTCTTAGAAGTGCAGCTGCCGTGGTGTGAGACCTACATCCCAACAGTGAAACTTCTTCCTACACTCGTCACAATTTGGCTTATTCCGTAACATCATATTACTCTCGCCCACAAGAACTAATGAGATTTGCCGAATGTTTTCCTGAGAGTCAGAAACTATTGAGAGACTTCGAAACTTTTCTTGAAAGTCTTGCTCTTGTAAAAGCTTTAAATAGATACTTCGGGAGACACCCCGCCCCCCTTCCTTCAGAAGTTTCAAGGCTGGCAGATTAAAGCCACACATTCCGGGCGGAAAATCCTATACAATTCAAGTCTTTAGAGCCTGTCTTTCCTCGGCTGATTGTAGCCCAGGTTGATTTGAGTGTCCTCTCTAGTAATTTTTGTGCTTTAGAGTCTGTATTCAGGGGTATTGCGGGAAGGAAGGAAGGCGGATGGTCACGATATCATGCCGATGTGGTCAAATGGAACAAGCACTATAGCGTAAACCTGACAATGACATAAACAAAATCACAAAGGCTTATGTATACATTTTACCGAACAACTCTATGTTTGAACCTAGACAGGGAAGAAAAAGAAGAACAACAACAACAAAAAAAAACCACACACACACACACACACACACACACACACACACACACTGACAAACAAAAAATAAAAACAGACATGTTTTCTATCCGATCAATGACAAATCCTTGCATTCAAGTCATAGTTGTCGCCTGCAAACACATAGTACTTACTGTCAATATGAACAAGTCTGAAATTTGCCGCTCGGCAAATGGTCTGTGAAAAAAAGAAAACAAATAATATTATGGACCTTTTTCCGCCCAATAAATGTACTGAATTTTATAATCTACTGAGAGACTTAAAACGTATCTAGGGTACGTTGGATGAAAGAGGATATTTCAAGCCAGTAAAAATGTCCAAGGCACTGCAATTTTAAGGCTATTTTCTCAAGGGTACTGTATTTCAAAATGTAATATTCCATAATGGACAGTGTATATCAAAGATCAGACTGCAGTCTGATCTTTGACAAACACTGTCCATAATAGAATTTAGATGGGATTGGAATCCTATGTTATAAATGATTATGAGTAAAATGGTAAGTATTAATTACAAATAGATTAAGACAAATCTTTTACGATTCTCATAACCCGTGCTGATCATGCGTCTTTTTATCATTTTCTCACAAAATCTTTAGTTTTAATGTATCATAATTAACCTGAAAATTATGTTAAATTCTTAAACAAGAGTCATTATGAAATACTGTATACGTGGATATATGTATGTAGGCGTGTCGAAAAATTTGCGAATTACCGATTACGGACATTTTGCATACAGAAATGTTTGCGAATTCGAAACACTCGTTATTTGTTAGTATACCTGTTGTAAAATACGCTAACAGAAAAGTGTGCGAATTTTTCAACTTTGCGAAATTGCAAAAATTTCCACGTCGCAAAAATTTCCATTTATACAGTAATCCTCATTAAAGAGTATAAATACATTCTTTTCATGTTTGGAAGAATCCCAGTTCAGGTCAGATCAGGTCAATAAAAGATTCCAAGCCCAGTAAAGAAATAAACTGATGTCAATAAACGACAATGGTGACAGGAATCCAGTATAGTTGCATGTAACCGGAAGCACGACTCTTGATCTAGTGCTACTCATGGTGACACACTACTGCGAACTGTTTCCGAATCATTGTATCAAAAATAGGACTTCCTGTTTGAAAATTTGGCACCGAGCACTTAGGACTGCTTCACCATTTTATTAAAGGAAATACAAGGACATGTGTTATATGCGTTTCTGGTGCTGATCTGATAGTTCAAGTCTGTAGGAACTGATTGCAAATTTTTATTTCTTTAAGAACTATATTGTGCCTGTGACCACAAATGTAAAGGAGCATCGTCTACAACCAAAACGGATCCTTTTTTTCACCGTGATATTTCAAGGGTAGATATATTTTCAAAGTGATTTAAAACGAAATTGGTTGAGTTGCTTTTAATTAAATAAACTTCTTTTGAAGGTCACTGGACATTCATTTGCTAAAAACAACAACGAAGCTTCGTGTTTGCCACTGGAATTACACGGCAGCAGAGGGTCAAAGCTGATGGTTTTCCCTCTGGTACCAGTGTAACAAAACAGTGGTGTCACGCCTCATGCTCAAGGTCTAAGATAATAATCAGTTTCTAGTTGTAGTATCGGCCAGACATGACAATGTAAGCACAAATTATAAAAGTAAAATGTATCTACACATAACAAAAATGATGTTGAAAACGGAATTTAAAACTTAACATACATGTATGCAATGACAGCGCTACGGATCAAGTCACAAACGTACAGAACCTCATCTCCAGAAAAGACAGCTCTCCAGCAAAGCCTGATCGAACAAATTACATTATGCGACATTTGGTGTCACACCACTACTTTAAAACATGGTTGAAAATAAAGTTATGATCATCTGCTGCTTTTTAATTGACTATCACAGAGCTTTACTATTTGTTTCTGTTATTTTCCCTATGAAAAAGGGCACTTATTTTCTGTGGCCTACACCAAAAGTAAAAAAGTGGCACCTAAACCGATTGCAAAGTTCTGTCTGGCTCCATACATGAGCTGTCTCAAGAAAAAGAAGAAGAAGGAGGGAGAGAGAGAGAGGCCGCTATTTTTTTAGTCATTATTGAAAGTAAACATGGATAGAGCCAAGTGGTTTAAGCTAAAGCTCTGTATAGCAACCCTATGGAAAGGGAAAAGATAGATAGATATATATTTTTCCCTTTCATAAGATCGCTGTCTTCAGGCAATGCTATTCATTCTATACAGTTTTGTAGCATTTCCATACCTTACTTTCTCAAGGAACAAGTTTAGATGCTTCATAGCTTTTCAAGTAAGCCTCGACTATCTATAAGTATAAAACGCTACTGATGAATAATTGTGTAAAATAGCGATATTTTATAAAATTCTTACAATTTTGGAGATTTGTCTCCATCCATCTTGTTTAGTCTTTATGTAAATATTAATCTTTACAAAAAACAAAAAATTTTGGATGAATCTGCGTTTTATCACAAAATTTTTAAAATGATAATCAATCATGCCTCGGGCTGAATAATTCATTTTAACTTTCTAGACGCCATCTCTTAAGTTTAGCATTTTATATACTTCTTTATTTTCTCTTGGTGGGTCATATGATATTTCACGAAGTTACGTTGAAACAGGCGTGGAAGACGCCAGTTTTCACCCCCCCCCCCCCTTAAATTCAGACGATAATGAAATGTTGTCGTAAAAAGCAATATAGCCGTTGTGGTACACCATAGTTTTTTACGCTTGGCCTGTGACTATTTCGCGGTAAACAGGCGATCAGTAAAGCTGCACAGCGTCAGCCAGGTAAGCAATGTCATTGATAAATGAAAAACGGAATTTGTTTGTTTCTTTACGTTTAAACGAAATATGTTGTCATCGAACTATGATTCTAATTTGTTTTTCTGTAACACGTGTAGATTACCAATAATGTCACCAGTTTTCGCGACATCTCGACACCATGGGTACGATGAGATTAATCAAAATCTACTCTAAAAACCATGAAATCACATTTTTTTTGCGTGGGCTAGACATTACTATTATCCTGGTTCATTTTCATAAGCAGAATAAATCATTTAAACTTGAAAAAAAATTGCAGCAATTTTCCGAACTTCCTCGTGATGACTTAAAAGAAAATATGGATAGTTTACATAAACTGTTAGGGCTTGATTTTCTCCTTATGCGATATTTATTTTCAAAATTTTTATGAAAAAATTCAAGAAATCATGATCGGCATCATAAGATATAGATTTTTCAACATAAAAGATACTGACAAAAGGAGTGTTTGCATGTTAAGCAGTCTCCCATTGGTGCAATCTTTTCAGAGGCAGTGTTTCATTTACCTGTGCGTCCTGCGTCAGGGACGCAAAGAAATTGCCGAGGACGCAAAACTTTGAGATATGTGTATTTTCGAGACGCACTGATTTTGATATCAATGCCTTTTGCAAAATTTCGTTTGATCCCGATCAATTAAAGTGTTTACATTTTCTATCGAAACACCGGTAATTTTTCTACTTTAGACTGGTACCTTCATTTTCCGGTCTATTTTTAGCCTAAGTAATCTAGTCTATGGAATGGTTTCCGTTTTTCTTTTTATTCGGGTACACGGAATATCGACATCCAGCACGTACGTTATAGATCCTCTCCAAGGCATATTCTTACTTAATTGCAGAAAATTGTAGTCAATATGAATGAACAACTATCATTTCATGTCCTCATCGGCAAATAATTACTTTTTGAATCTTTTTTATAACCGGGCGATTTAGATAACCTCAGACGATTTCCATTTCGTCGAAAAAATTCCAGTGCGTAGATCTATATCTAAACGATGTAATGCGTAAGCAATGCCACCAAAAAAGAAGGCAAAATCCGATCACAAACAACAAACTTTAACTAGTTTGTTTACGAAATCACAAGAGTCTGACCTGCCGATTCATAGTGACTTACATACCGATAAAAATGTCGAGAATAATGAGAAATCATCGGCAGTTCAATCGGCGTGGATTCGGCCCCGGCCAGTTCGAAACCGAGAGAATTCAAGTCACACTGGCTTAAACTTTTTAGTTGGCTAACTTACGAAAGTGAAGAGAATTCATGACAGACAATTCATAAATCAGACCATACAGATTTTTAACAATTTGAACAATATTTTTTTTAAAATGGGGTTTAACTCATTACCACACGATCCCTAATTTTGACGCCTCTGAGAAAGAAGCCTTTAGAAAACATTGTGGGAAAAGGAGAAAATGCTGGTAACCAGCATTTTCTCTTTTTCCGACAATGTTTTCTACCCTTCTAAAAACGAATTCTAAATCTTCAATAACTTCAATAACTTTTATTTTGTCGTCTGTTAATGCTTTCGATTTGGACAAACCTAAAATTTTGCCGTTTGGTAATGAGTTAAAAGGTGGGACTCGTAAAGTTGGTTTCAGACTCATAGTTTTTCATCCCAGCGAGTCCCAGGACTCACTTATAGCAAATTGTAAAAAAATCACTGCAGAGGTAGATGTACTCGGCAAAAAGAATATTGCTGCTTCAACCAGCATTTTGTTACAATATTTTTGTACCCTATCAGAGAAATATGAACAGCTTATTTATACCAATTTCAAATTTGTTGTCTGCAGAACTTGACTTTCTAGAATTTAGAAGATTCAACAATTTATCATGTAGGAAAAGGTTTAACCCTTTACCATACAATGCCGACTTTTTACTACCCTGATAAAGAAAGCTTTTGAAAACATTGTGGGAAAAGGAGAAATTGCTGGTAACCAGCATTTTCTCTTTTTCCCACAATGTTTCCTACCTATTAATGGACAAATACTAATAACTGAAAAACATTTAAATTGTTGCCATAAATTCCTTCAATATGGATCAGTCTCAAATTTTGCTGTGTGGGAAAGGGTTTAACTCCTTACCATAGTCATGAATACATTTTAGAGCAGAGTCCAAAGAATCCACTCGTCTGCTCGTATTTATGAGTAAGAAATGGATGAGGATGAGTGAAATATATCAGTCATGGTCGTCCGGCAGAACGAGTGGTGAATAGGAAATAGTAAACAAATAAGTTTTGCAGAAGAATATTTAGTTTACAGGAGACAAAAATGGCCATTCTGTTGTTGAATAAGTGAATTAAGGGTATTCTGGAAATCAAATACTGAAACAGGACATAAAACATGCTGGTCCCCGCTCCAAATAAAGACTGGTTACAAGTCAGCCTAATGATATAACCCGGGACCTTTCATTGCAAACAAGAATGTTTTAATATGCTTCGGGTAGATCTAATGCAATATGAGCGACTTTGCTAATATTAAAAAGGACAATATTAACATTAACGCAAATATTTTCCTGAAACCAGTTCGAAAAACTGTTTTGTTGTGGCTTTATTAATTTCTATAACTTGACCGGATAAATGGTACCGGTTATTGAAACCCGGTATTTAAGGTTCGTTGCTAAGGGAGACAATTTATTTAGCGTTTCCGTTTCGTCTGAAAAAAAAAAAATGGCAAGAATCCAATATTAGAAGGGTTTTTCCTCGTCGGACGAATGAGGATCAAAGCAGGGCAAGTGTTTTTTCAAAGGCACTTGTCCTACAGGACGAGTGCCTTTTCTGGAAATTTTTGGATCCTGGGCATCCATTTTGAAAGCATTTGCAAAAGATAAATTAAATGTGGCTCAATATACCAGAGTCCTTGTTGAAAGGGTAGAACACTATGGGAAGAGGAGAAAATGTTGGTTTAAACCACAGTGGACTTCCTTGTTTCGTAAAGACTTTTAAAATTAAAACATATTTGAAAATGTACATATTCATCTTAATTATTCATTTCAGGTTCATCATCATAATGAGTTTGAAGATCTACTTTTGTGGAAGTATAAGAGCTGGAAGACAAGATGCAGATCTGTATGCAAGGTTGATTGGTCAACTAAAGAACTATGGAACAGTACTCACAGAGCATGTCGGAGCAAAGGAATTGGATAAAAGTAAGCCTTTCTACTACCAGTTGGCTAATATCTATGTTTAACTCTTTACCAGCCAACAAAATTTTAGACTTGTCCAAACTGAGGGCATTTTCAGACAGCCAATCAAATGTTATTCAAGACGTGTGAAATTTGTCCTTTTAAGGGTAGAAAATGTAACATATGAAAACTCCTCCATGAATCCTTCAATTTCAGTTACTCTATCTCTCAACAAAGTGTGTTTTTCATGGCTGGCGCCAATGTAACAGTTCTGACATATAGCCTCCAGATTGAACCCAGGGCCTCTAGGTCCCAAGGTGAACACTTTACCATGTCTCTACAAAAGCAAGCTTTATGGTAAGGCAGTATAAGTTGCTCTTATTCAAACACAAGTATACATGTACATTTATGTCTATATGTGGGATAGACAAGTATACTACAAAAACAATGTGGGAAAAGTAGAAAATGCTGGTTATCAGCTGGTTAACTTTTACCAAATAATCCCTTTTGTTAACATACATCATTTGAATGTAGAAATTTAAGCAATATAATTATGATTTTACATGCATGGCTATTTGACATCATTGTCAGAAAGCAACTTATTATTTTTATCTTATTTCAGGTGAGAAAACATTGACAGACAAGCACATTCATGACAGAGATGTAGATTGGCTACAGGAATCGGATGGTAAGTAGTGCTTAACCCTTTACCACACAATCCCTCCTTATAATGACCCTTTGGAAGAAGACTTTTGAAAACATTGTAGGAAAAATGAGAAAATGCTGGTAACCAGCATTTTCTCATTTTTCCCACAATTTTTTCTTATCTTTCAAACATAAATTTCATTTTTTGAATCATGTTTATTGTGTCATCTGTAGAAACTTTCCGTTTGGACATTTCTTTAATTTTGTGGTTTGTTAAAGGGTTAACCTTTTATTGAATGATCACCTGTTTATTTCTTTTTTAAGATCCAGAGAAAGAAGGCTGGTTGCTGGCATTTTCTCCTTTTCCTAAAATGTTTTCTAAAGCCTTTTTCTGAGCGTCATTAAGGAAAGGGTACTCTAATGCGGATTTCTGTAACATCACCTTTCATCGCCGAAAAATGTATGGATTCTGCTAAGACTCGGGTAATCCATAATTGATCGGCCGATAGATGCTGGTTTCTCGCATTGATTATCGATTACCCGAGTCTTAGCTGAATCCGTACGATGAAAGACGGTGTTATATGATTCAAATTAGGGTGCCCTATCCTTAAAACTTAGGATGATGTGGTAGAGGTTTATCTTGGTCACTAATTTGGAGTGTTTTTGCTAAAGTAAGTCAACCCTCACCAGGTGTGGGGTAGGGAACAAACATGTGACCTAACATGTTACCTAAAGATGTACTATGTGTGTTATTACTGTAGTTATTTTTTTAGAGGTTGTCGCAGAAATGACTCAACCATCACTAATAGTTTTGTATGTACATGCATGTGACCTTACGTATGACATAACCGAATTGTCACTATTATCAGTGGCTGTAGCATAAGTAAGCCAACTCTCAATAGTTGTTTGGTGTGAAGCAGTCATGTGACCTAACATGTGACGTAGAGATGTACTATCTTATGATTGTCACTATTTTTCAGTGGTTGTTGCTGAAGTCACACAACCTTCACTAGGTGTTGGGTATGAAATAGGCAGAGCTGTGGCCATGGACAAGAAAATTTTGTGTTTATATAGGCCTGAACCTGGCAAACGTATGTACAAATGTCTTATTAGAATTTGTCTAATTTTTAATTTACATTACATTTACATCATTTGCCTTTTTTTCTCACCATTTGTACAGGCTATGTAAGCCTGTGTCATCCATGAGAGTCCTGGGAAGAATTTTCATATTGTATAAATTTGAGTTACTTGGTATATCTGTAGATTGCCAAGTAGGTTAGCCCCTAAAGTAACAATAGTGGCCAAAAATAAATAAAGTGGGTGTTTAAATGCATTTCAATTTAAATCATACTATTTCAAAGTATAGGAATTATTGTGAAGATGATAATCTGTTATTTATACGGTCGGCCCCAGTGTTAGTCGCTTGCACAGAAATTAATTTCAAAACTATGTTAAAACCTACCAGGTCACTCTATCTTTTGTTTACTTTTTGCCTGATTTTAAAATTCATTTTTATGCCAGGAACTAACACTTGCATCGACCACAGTAATAGATTGTCATCTTCGCAATATTTTTCATACTTTTAAAACATATAATTCAAATTGAAATGTATTTTAATACCTGCTTTGATTTTATGGTCGCTATTGGGCTTTTAAAGTGCCCAATGAACCAAATGGAAATTTTCAATCTAGGATAAGACCCAGGTAATTGCAATTTTGTGGTTGCTTTCTGTCTGCAGTGTTTAGAAAAGTGGACAGTGTAGATCAAAGATCAGGCTGCATGTTTTGTGCAGCCTGGTCTTGATCTACACTGGCCTCAAAGGCAACTACGGTAATGAAAGGTGCTTTAAGGGTTAACTCTTTACCAAACAACAAATTTTGGGTGTTTCAATGTGACTCAGAAATTGAAATCTGTTTTTTTTTTTTTTTTGAAGGGAAGAAAACATCGTAGGAAAAGGACAAAATGTTGGTTAGTAGCATTTCCTCCTTTACCCACAGTGTTTTCAAAAGGCTTCTTCCCCAGGGTTGTTGAAGCTTGAAACTCATTGGTTTTTCTTGAAGCAGTGTAATCTTGTCTAGCCAACAGAATGGACTAATAGGTTCAGATGATGTTATGCTTGAAAGTCAGCCAAAAATCACTTTTTAGAGCAACTGAAAATGAACTACCATGAAAAACAACACTCTATTCTAGTGTTTCATTCATTCCCAGGGTAATTCTTAGTGTCATTGTATAAAAATGAACTGAACATAGATGATGTCAGTTGAAATAGTTTTGTTTCTCTTCTAACAAAAAGTAGAAAACAGTAACTGTTATCCGACTTATAATTAAATAGAGGGGAAGTAATAAATCCAACAAAAATTTTAACTACATTTGGAGTGCACTCCCTTCGTTTTATCAAAATCTTTGGGCAGGTTTCATTCACTTTTTGCCACACAAAGAAATTACAGGCTTGCCTAAAGCACATGCTTTCCTGGAATTTCTTTTACATGTACCACTACTTTGCACAATTTTCTTCATAAGCCATTTTTTTTCCCTCACTTAAAACATCATCGTAATGATGTTCAGTGGTGAGAGAGGAATAAATTTTGTTGTGGTTAGTGTCATTTATCGAGTACCAGGTAAATCACGTTTTTAGCTTGGCTGTTTTCGAAGAAAACATCGAGTAATTGTCATAGCCCTGTCATTTTTGTAGTCAGACTAGTTGTTTACCATCAAAAGGTAACCCGTACTATGTATGGCAGATTACCATGTGTCATCACAGTTGGACTAGTTGTTAAGTATTAAAAGGGGAACCCATACCAGTATTGTAGATAACCATCAAAATATTTTTAACAGGGTTATACACCTTTTTGTACCTAGAGTTTTCATTGAAGATTATTGATTGTATGATGTTAAACACCATTTTCAACATTATTTCAGTTACACTGCAGTGGCCAGTGCACCTGTCCATGCTCACCTGAAGTTTCTTTTACCAGTACTCCCCACATAACCATCATCGAAACAATGGTCAGCAGTGAGAGAGGAATGAATCCTGTCGCAATGACTTATCATCAATCCTCAGAAAGAATTGGCAGAGCTGGGGATCAAACCAGTGACCCCCTGTTCTCAAGTTCTGTATGCTACCGACTGAGATACTGGGACTCGGATGATTGAAGATCAATCCATTTCTAAAAGCAAAGGCAGCCAAATCATTGCGACAGGATTCATTCCTCTCTCACCGCTGATCATTGTTTCGATGATGGTTATGTGGGAAAGCAGCCAGTGGCTTGGAAAGAATATCGTGCGGAGTACTGGTAAAAGAAACTCCAGGAAAGCATGGATAGGTGGGTGCACTGGCCGCCATGATATAACTGAAATTATGTTGAAAACGGTGTTAAACGCCATACAATCAATCAATCAACTGAGTGTTGGCACCTGGGTACATTGCTCCTGTCTGATGACCCTTGTGATGAAGGCATTGAGATCAAATGGGAAAGGAAGAAATTGTGGTCACCAGCATTTCCTCCTTTTCCCACATAGCTATCTTTGACAAATCCCATCACTTAAGTCATATTTACTGTCTGAGAAGGCTTTCAATTTGGATCAGCATAAACCTGTTGTTGTTTGTAGAGGGTTTTTGTCAAGGAAAGAAAATGGCGGAAGAATGGTTTATGATAGCAGTTTAACCCATTACCTCATAATCTCCAGTTTTAACGACCCTGGGAAACTAGACTTTTGAAAACATGGTGGGAAAAGGAGAAAATGCTGGTAACCAGCATTTTCTCCTTTACCCACCATGTTTTCAACCCTATCAAAGGCATAAATCATCATTTGAGCTACATTTAATTTGTCATCTGAAAATGCTTTTAATTTCGTCCTGTTCAAATTTTGTCGTTTGGTGAAGGGTTGATAGGATTATACCCCTCTTTCAGGTTTGTCGGCCATGATATCTGGAGCTGACAATGGAGAAAGTTTTATTGTTAAGAACTACTCTGAACCCGAGGCCAGCGAGATATTTAAAGAGTTTTTCAATTGAGGGAACCATCATCCTGGGTTGCGGCTGTTACAGTGCTACAGCTTAAAACTGCTATGCTCTGTGAAAAGAGGGCTTAATGCATCTGCGAAAAGTACTGACCCAGGTCAGCCTGCGCAATCAGCGCAGGCTGACCTGGGCCGAAACTTTTCGCTGTCGGTCAATTTCCTGTATGTACAAGGACCAGCATACCTTGTGATTAAGTCGGTTGTTAAAAAAAGTGGCTATTATAGAATCCATGCTTAAGTGATGGCTTGCTTGATATCATGCATCAAGAAGATCTGCACTAAGCCCCCTTTTACCAGAGCATGGCTCAATTAAACAGCCCAAGTAATGGAAGCTTTTGATCGTTGAATACATGTAAAATGTACAAGCCATACTCTGGCAAAAAGGGTTTTATGCATATGCATTATACCAAGCAAGGCATCACATTACATTGTGTTAAGGATCCATAAGATCCATTTTGTTCAACAACCAACTGCATCATGGGATAGAATGGTCCTTGGACATGTAGAAAATAGTAAATCGCAAAAAGTTTCAACCAATGTCAGCATGCATGGATTGTGCAGACTGACATGGGTTGATACATTTTGCAGATGCATTTAGCCCCCCTCTTCACAGAGCATGGCTCAAATAGAATGTAAAGCACTCGTGAAGAAATGAATGATAATGCAGTTTGAGGCTGTTTTGTGGAAGTATCTGTATACAGAATATTTAGACAGTAAAGAATGTGATATTATTGCATATCTACTGATATTGTAGACAGTTTTATTGTCAAGAACTTTGCAGATTCAGTGTGTGCGATCACGTATAAATGTACGTGATTCACGTTTAAAATGAAAATATCACGTACATTCAATTCCTTTAATACATACTGGAACGTACAAAAACTTGTGCAATTGAAAATTTAAAAAGTCAAATTTCAGAAATTTCCTGCAGCAAAATGTTTACAATTACTTCTCTTGGACGGGTTTTCCAAATCCAAAAATAGAACGGCTGCTATCCATCGTTGTATACAACTAACTGATGGTAACGTGACATATAATAGGTACAAGTTTGCTGGACAGGAGCATTTCAGAATCATTTCTCTGAAATTGTATCGAATCCAAAATGTTGCGGATGGCCAAAGTGCTACTTTTGTAACGGTATTTGATCAGTTGTTATCTTCTATCTTTGGTTTTTGCAATAAACACCAAACTTTGTGTGAAATAGGGCATTGTAAAAAAAGGATAAACTTATTATTCAAAGCACATTTTCCTTTTCCCCCAGTGTTTTCATAAGCTCAAAATCTTTTATCTTTGAAAACTTGTATCTGTATATTGTTTGAAAACATTTCAACTATCAGCAAGTTGTCATTGACATCAATACTAAAGAGTGATAATGTTGTTTAGATTTGAATCCCCATATTTGTTTGTGTACCCCCAACTTCTATTACCATTAGGTGCAAGAACCTTCAGCTGGAAAAATAACTGCACACACTGCGATTGCCAGCGAGATTTTAAAAGAAGTTTTACAACTGAGGCTTTCTTAGAGTATCTTGCAGCATGTTGGATTGTAAAGATCCATGCTTTAACTCTTTACCAAACGACAACATTTTAGACGTGCCCAAATTGAAAGCATTTACAGACGACAAAATAAGTGTGACTCAAAAATTGACTTTTGATTTGTGAAGGGTAGGATCATTTTCTCCTTTTCAATGTTTTCAAAAGGCCTCTGCTTCAGGGTTGTTAGAACTAGGGACTGTGTGGTATAGGGTTAATTTAACGTAATTCTTTCAAAGGTGCAAATGCTCAGGTGAGGGATCAAGGGCCATCACTGATCCCTTTTTTAACTCTTTACCAAGCAGTCACTCATAGATTGACCAGCCCGCATAGCTCAACAGGTAGAGCATAGGACTCGTGAACATGATGTTTCGAGTCACTTGAGGGTGTGGGTTCGATCCCCACGGCTGGCCATCTGAAATTACTAATAGTCTTTCGGATGAGACGTTAAACTGAGGTCCCGTGTGACGGTGCTATACACCGAGCACATAAAAGAACCAGGCGTAACTTAAGATGGGTTTCGTCCTGTATCTGCAGTATCCCCCGTAACAATACTAACAGCAACCGGTGGCGACGATAAATAAACGCAAATTCAATCATTCACTTATAGACAGAGAGAAGGCTTATGAAAACATTGTGGGAAAAGTAGAAAATGCTGGTTACCAGCATTTTCTTCTTTTCCCACAATGTTTTTTTCTTCCTCAGAAGAACTTATTCAAAGTTTTGAGAAATGATTGTTGTCTACAAAAGCATTCAATTTGGGTAAGTTTTAAATTCCGTTGTCTGGTAGATTTATATGGTTTGGACATGAAGGGCATTATCAACTCTATTAAAGAATCTTTGAATGAAAAGTGTTTTACTTTTTATACGCCTGTCGAAGACGGGACGTATTATGGGATCACCCATGGCGTACGGGCGGGCGGGCGTCCGTCCGGGCAGGGGGGGCGGGTGGCGTCCAGTTCTTTGTCTGGAGCATAACTTTGTCATCTCCAGTCCGATTGACTTGAAACATGGCATGTGTGTTTGTTGCAATTATACGGAGTGCAGTGCGAAAGAACCATAACTCTACCTCGTGCTGTCTTTGAGTTATTTCCCTTTGATCGTCATTTTTACAGCATTTTCTGCTTGTCCGGAGCATAACTTTGTCATCTCCAGTCTGATTGACTTGAAACTTGGCATGTGTGTTTTTTGCAATAATACGGAGTGCAGTGCAAAAGAACCATAACTCTACCTGGTGCTGTCTTTGAGTTATTTCCCTTTGATCGTCATTTTTACAGCATTTTCTGCTTGTCCGGAGCAGAACTTTGTCATCTCCAGTCCGATTGACTTGAAACTTGGCATTTATGTTTGTTGCAATAATACGGAGTGCAGTGTGAAAGAACCATAACTCTACCTGGTGCTGTCTTTGAGTTATTTCCCTTTGATCGTCATTTTTACAGCATTTTCTGCTTGTCCGGAATATAACTTTGTCATCTCTAGTCTGAACATCTTCAAATTTGGTATGCATGATTGTTGAAAATTTACGGAGTGCAGTGCACAAGAACCATAACTCTTCCTAGCACGAATTTTGAGTTATTTCCCTTTGATCGTCATTTTTACAGCATTTAGTGCTTGTACAGAATATAACTTTGTCATCTCAAGTCAGAGTGACTTCAAACTTGGTATGCATGTTTGTTGCAATATTACGGAGAACAGTAACTCTACCTAGTGCGGATTTTGAGTAATTCCACTTTGATCTTCATTTTTACAGTATTTCTTGCTTGTCCAGAACGGAATTTTGTCACCTCAAGTCAAATTGACTTGAGACTTTGGTAAACATGTTGGTTGCATTACCTGCCCTTTACGATTATTATTCCCCCTCGACAACTCTTGTTTACCAAATGGAAAAACTTTGGACAGGACCAAATAAAAGCATTTAAATGTTGCTATAATGGTGATTTCTGTTTTTGACAGGGTAGAAAACATGGTGGAAAAAGGAGAAAATGCTGGTAACCAGCATTTTCTCCTTTTCCCACCATGTTTTCAAAAGCGTTCTCTTTCAGGGTCGTTGAAAGTCGTGATTGTTTGGTAAACAATTAACCTTTTACCTCATGGCAAAATTTTAGACTCATCCAAATTCATGGAATTTTCAGACAGCATTTCAAGTGTTTTTCAAATGATAATAAGTGTCCTTGAATACTTGAATAGGTAGAAAAGATTGTGGGAAAAGGAGAAAATGCTGGTTACCAGCATTTTCTCCATTTCCCACATTTTATTTTTGTAAGCCTTCTTCTTTAGGATAGTTAAAACATGGCATTGTTTGGTATAGGGTTAAACTTTGTAATAAACGGAGAAGGTGTTTATAAGAGCAATTTCTCTGTTTTGTGCCTTATTTTACATGTAGGTTCTAGCCTATTTCTTCGAATTTTTTTTTCTTTTCTAATTTTTTCATTTTTGACGTAGCTGAATGGTCTGGCTTTTGACCTACTTTTTGGTAATGATAACAAATGAATACAGAGAAACATGTAGACATGTTTATTCTAAGGGCCCCTACCTATTTGCTGTCAAATTTACGCCGTCTTTTTTTTTTAAAAGATATTTCTTGTTTTTATTTCTCTCAATTTGTTGAATTTCACAAATGTTTGCTTTTTGTTTTGTCCGATTTGATTTTTTTTTTTGTCTTTCTCCTACTGTCAGTATAGATCTACATTGAACACAGCTAATAAATAAAAATTTGTTTATCTAACTGTCTAGTTCACATTCGGCCTGTGATGAGCTTATGGTACCCATACAGTGCCTGTTTTCCCTCTTTCCTGGGAGCCAAGCCCCAATAGTTCAGTCGGTAGGGTACAGGACTTAAGAACAGGGGGTTGCTTGTTCAAGCCCAAGCTCCAATTTTTTTCCTGGGATTGATAATAGTTATTGCGACAGAATTCATTCCTCTCTCACCCCTGATCATTGTTTCGACGATGGTTAAGTGAGAAAGCAGCCAGTGGCTTGGAAAGAATATTGTGCAGAGTAATGGTAAATAGAAATTCCAGGAAAGCATTGATATGTGCATTGGCTGCTGCGATATAACTGAAATATTTTTGAAAACGGCGTTAAACAACAAACAATCAATCGATCTTTTGTAAGGCGTCTGCATGGAGGCAACTGGAGGCTGTACAATTATGGTATGAATGCATGAATAGGTGCAGTCAGATAAAATTGAATTTATTTTTGAAAACGGCGTTAAACAACACCTATATCATCTGATTGGCTTGGAATTAGGAACAAGTATTCATATTAGAATGAAAAGTGAATACAATCTATGCTTTTGGTGTAGATGGTGTGAAAAGGTCCAAAAAGGCTCACATCAAAGACTGAATATTAATTGAAAAGATGTTTTATGCCCTTCCAGCATTATTTCAGTCATAGCATGGTAACAGGTCACTTATTCATGCAGTTCATTAAGATTAACCTGCACTAGTCTGTGGTTCTGAAGTATCTTGTCTAAAGACACTCCCTCAAAAACCCCAGAGCCTGGGGCAAAGATCAGATCTTGGACCGCTAGATTACAAATTTTACACCTTCACTTTTGAGCAAAACAGGGCCCCTCCTCATACCAAACACCCCATTAAGGTGCGCTAAAATCTTCATAACTAAAACTTTAACTTATAATTTTAGACTTGTTGGTATTCAAAGCATTAATTTGCAGACAAAGTGAAATCAAATCAGGGGATATGTCTGTGAAAGGGTAGAAAACATTGTGGAAAAGGGAGAAAATGCTGCTTACCAGCATTTTCTCCTTTTCCCACAATGTTTTCAATGGCCTTCTTTGTTAAAGCTCGAGATGGGGAAAAGGGTTATGCAGAAAACAAAATTTCAGAGGTCTTAAAGTTTAACTCTTTACCGAAAGACCAAATTTAAGACTGGCCAAAAGTCAAAGCAATTACAGATGACAAATTAATTGCTCTACAAATTATGAAATTTGTCTTTGAAAGGGTAGAAAACATTGTGGGAAAAAGAGCATCTTCTCCTATTCCGACAATGTTTTCAAAAGTCCCTTTTTTGGGGGGGGGGGGGGGGGGGTCGTGAAAACTTGGGATGGTGTGGTAAAAGATTAAAGCATTTTGGATAGAAAATGTGACTCAAATGATGCTTTTTCATCAAAGAATAGTTACAAAACATTACAAGAAAAGGTGAAAAAATGATGGTAACCAGCATTTTCTCCATTTTCAACAATGGTTTTATTACCCTTCTTCCTCATAGTAGTTAACCCTTTACCATACAATCATAGGAAGAAGCGTTTTAACCCTTTACCACACGGCCAAATTTAAGACCTATCCAGATTGAAAGCATTTACAGAAGACAATTTCATAGTGGCTCAAATGATGCAATTTTTCTTTGATAGGGTAGAAAACTTTGTGGGAAAAGGAGAAAATGCTGGTTACCAGCATTTTCTCCTTTTCCCACAATGTTTTCAAAAGGCCTCTTCTTCAGGGGTGGTAAAAGGCGTCATTGTGTGGTAAAGGGTTAAAAATAAAGTAGGAATAGGAAAAAAAATGCTGGCAACCAGTATTTTCTCCTTTGCAGGCAATGTTTTCTACCCCATCAATTACAAAAATCAACACATAAGCTACCTTAAATTTGTCGTCTGCAAATGCTTTGAATTTGGTCCAGTCCCAGTTTTGTCGTTTAGTAAAATGCGGGATCAATTGGAATGTGTTAAAAATACAGCGAAAGTCTTTATCACACAATAAGGAAAGTATAACAAGAAATTGTTTTGAAGCTTTCAGTACAAAACTTTATTAAACAAAAAAAAAATGCAATTAGACTTTAATAATAGCAAAATATTTTCACAACAACAGGTATACAAGCGATTTTAATGAACTACTTTTGGCTCATGACAATTTTTAAGTAACCAGAAATTGTATGTAAAGAACAGAATTGATAATTTGTGAACACATGGGCATATTACTAAGGTTACTAATGCGTAAAAGCATTGTGATAAGAAATTGTACCTCACAAGTGGTTTATGTCGTAACCACAGTGTTAAAGTAGTAGACCCCTAATGGAAAACAGCTATTTCCACTATAATATTATCCTACAAAATTTGCTATGATTAAAAATGAGTATTATTGTGCTACGCTAACCGAGCCACTTTTTCCTTTTTTTCCTTCTTAGAATTATCATTTATAAATCTAAAACATCTATATTCTCATTACAAAGGGAGATAATAATTACCTCCCTTTTCAGGAAACTAACAAAAGCATCAAGAAATAATTTCAAGATAGACATCATAGGATTTCTGGGACATTAAAGGAATTTCTGGTCGGTTAAAAATGTGCAAAATTGTTATATCAGTATAAATCCTTAAATATAAATCAACTAACAAGAAATTTTATTCCATGTTGCACTAGAAGTGTTAGGGGTCTACTACCTTAAACTTGTCTTTATGGAGACCTCTACCTTAAATGAGGTTTTTAACCCTTTACCCAACAATCCTGACTTTTAACAACCTTAAGGAAGAAACCACTTGAAAACATAGAGGGAAAAGAAGAAAATGCTGGTAACTAGCATTTTCTCCTTTTCCCACAATGTTTTCTACCCTTTCAAAAACAAATCTGAACTGTTGAGTCAAATTGATTTTGTTGTCTGCAAATGCTTTCAAATTGGACAAGTCCAAAATTTTGTCAATTGTAAAGAGTTAAATAAGGTGCAAGTGGCAACATGGCCATAAACTGATATACTCCACTGAGATATATTTGTATAGGATCTGACATAAGTTGGGATTTGATACAAAATTTTATAAAAAAACAAAAAAAAAAAAAACCCCCTCAAAAAGTGTTATTAAAGGAGTCTTCAGTGAGGATATATAGGATCTGACATGAGTTGGTGTTTCATATAAAAATTTTATTAAACGTGTCTACAAAAAATGTTATTAAGAGAGCCTTTGGCGAACTTAATAATTTTTGTGGACACGTTTAATAAAATTTTACCTCAAAGCCAATGAAAGTCAGATTCTTTTTATCAAATAACTGTTTCTCAAGAATTATAGTTCATGACGTGTTAAAACAGGCCTATAGACATGTACATGTGTATTGAAAACTACGTAAAACCTACTTGTTTCTTTCAGAGGAGTGTACATCACAGAGAAAAAATAGTTCCAAAGAAACTTGCTTTTAATGGTTTTGTTTTACATCTAAAGATACCAAAATTTGCAGCTTTGTAGCTATCATCAGTTTTAACAATTAATTTCACACAGGAATCTTGGTTTGCAATGTTTTAGAAATGGGGAGTATAATTTCAGCGCATTGACGAAATACAGCACTCTTTTTTTATCCCCAACCTGTGTGAGACAAAAAAATTTGTAATGGCTGAATTCCATTGAAAATAAGGGGAGTTATGTGACAAAATATAGGATCTGACATAAGGTGGGATTTTAAGATAAAACCTTATAAAAAACTCTTAAAAATTACTATAAGAGAAGTCTTTGGTGAGCATAATAACATTTTTTCTCAACAAGCTTAAATGAACCAAAGGGTTGGACCATCCCTGATTTGTATAAAAGAAATAGAAACAAAAAATAGACTAGAATAGATAATTTCCGTTATCACTGCATTATTTGTGCAAACAGTGCAACAGATAGCCATCTCCCTGGAGTCCGCGAGAAAAGCTGCTCTTGCAGGTAGCCTGGATTTAGCCCATACCACACAATCTTGGGTTTTAATCCGTATCCAGCTGAATTTGTTAATTCTTTACCAAACGACAAAATTTTAGACTGGCCCAAATTGAAAGCATTTGCAGACAACAAAATTAACGTGACTCAAAAAGAGAAATTTGTTCTGGAAGGGTAGAAAACATTGTGGGAAAAGGAGAAAATGCTGGTTACCAGCATTTTCTCCTTTTCCCACAATGTTTTCAAAAGGCTTCTTTCTCAGAGTTGTGAAAACCCGGGATTGTTTGGTAAAGAGTTAAATGAAATTTTCAATCTGATGGTAAAACCACTGAATAATGCAATTTCAGAATTATATTTTTGGGGAAAATTATCTCCTTATCGGACACATTTTCTGTGCAGTATGATCTTGATCTACACTGTCCACAAAAGTTCAGTGTGTCACGCTTTGCAGCTGACCCGTTAACAAACTTCAAGGAAAAGGACTTTCAAAAACTATATGTGAAAAGGAGAAAATGCTGGTAACCATCATTTTCACCTTCTACCACAATGATTCTGCCCTTTTCAAAACAGATTTCATCATTTGTGCAACATTCAATTTGTCCTCTGCAAATGCTTTGAACTGGTTACCAGCATTTTCTTCTTTTCCATCAGTGCTTTCAAAAGCTTTCTCTCTGACTGGTGCCAACCCTTGGGATTATGTGGTGAAGGATTTAAAGAGCATCATACATATTTCCCCATTTGAGAGATTTACTGGTCCATTTTCGCAATTTCGAGGGACACAGACCCTTATTAAAGAAAAAAAAAAAAAATTTAGGGAAAACCCCTAGAATGCCCAGAATGAGACCCTTTATACTAGAATGTATAAACTACAACTGTCACAAAGCGGACAAGTAGCCCCCACCAGCAGCTGAAGCAGCACAATCAGAAATTAATTTCAAAACAAAGATCACCTGTGACCTTCACCCATGTGACACAAAAACAATAGGACACCTCCTTGGATCAAGGACAACACTTGAATAAAAATCTCAAGACCCTAAGTCAAACAGCTTTTGAGTTAGAGCACAGAAATGATTTTCAAACAGAGTTATTCAGTGACCTTGACCTTTGACCCATGTGACCCAAACACAATAGGGCCCCTCCCTGGATCTTGAGTTGGGGCACGGAAAGGATTATCAAACAAAGTTCACCAGTGACTTGGTGGGTGGTAGTATAATACAGGTGTCTGCATTTGCAAAGAATTGTATTTGAGACATTAATTTGAAAAAAAAAAAAATACTAGAATAATTTTGCAACTGATTGTCTTATTGTTAGTCTGCTATATTAGGGGTGGGGTAAAATACAACAACACCAGCGTAATAATGCAGAGGTACATATCAGAAGGAGTATTTTCGATTGACGGTTCTAATGAGTACCCACAACATAGATTTAATTAAAAAAACAATAACTTTAGGATTTTAACCCCTTACCAAACAATTCCATGTTTTAACAACCCTGAAGAAGAAGACTTTGAAAATGACTTTTGAAAATAAAGCAAAAAGGACAAAATGCTGATAAAGCAGCATTTTCTTATTTTTCATAAATATTTTCTACCCTGTCAAAGGCATTTCCCATCTTTTGACTTCTCTTTAAAGCTTTACCACACGACACAATTGAACACTTGCTTCAAAGCTTTTACAGATGACAAAATAATTGTGACTCAAAAATAGAAATTAGCTTCTGGAAGGGCAGAAAACATTGTGGGAAAAGGAGAAAATGCTGGTTACCAGCATTTTCTCCTTTTCCCACAATGTTTTCAAAAGGCTTCTTTCACAGAGTCATGAAAACCAGGAACTGTTTGGTAAAGAATTAAGATTTTATAACCCCTTCTAATATGGACCTCTGTTAGAGGGACATTAAACCAAATTTTGACCAAAATTGGTTTGAGGGAGAAACTTGATTGTACTGATTGATTGTATGGTGTTTAATGCCATTTTCAACATTACTTCAGTTATATTGCAGCGGCCAGTGCACCTATCCATGCTTTCATGGAGCCTCTTTTACCAGTACCCTGCACAATTTTCTTTCCAAGCCACTGGCTGCTTTCCCACATAACCATTGTCGAAACATTTGCCAGCGGTGGGAGAGGAATGAATCCTGTTGCAATGACTATCATCAATCCTTGGAAGGAAATTGGCTGAGCCGGGGATCGAACCCACGACCTCCTGTTCTCAGGTTCTGTATGCTACCGTCTGAGCTACCGCGGCTCAACGAATAAAGTTGATAGTTTAGAAGGAAAAATCAGGTGGATGTAAAACTTTTTCAAAAATAATGCTAAAAAAAATGCCTGTTTGTACAAAAACTCACGACCTCCAAAATCATTGCGACTTTAACCACTAAGCTATGGAGATATTTGATATTAACTCTTGTTAAAAATGTATTTGAGGCACACTCTGGCAAAAGGGGGCTTAATACATCTCAGTGATGCATTATACCAACCAGGTCATCATATAATTATGAATCCATAAAATCAATTCTGTCTAAGAAACAGACTGAAGCATGAGGTAGGCTTGTCCTTTGACATGCAGAAAACTGACCAATTGCAAAAAGGTTCGGCCCAGGTCAGCCTGTGCGGACTGCGCAGCCTAACCTGGTCAATACTTTTTGTAGATGCGTTAAGCCCCCTTTTCACAGAGCATGGCTCATTTGTAAATGGCCTGTCATACGACAACTGATACATTGTTATTAAAGATGCATCTTGACTCGTTTTCATCCAGTTTTGTAACCAATTTTATCTTTGTTTTATGAAATTATAACCGTTCTTGTACCTTCGTGCCAAATGTTGCCCCTGTTGGTTGCAAGGTTGCACAGATTATGACGGATAGAAAATGCATTTTATTCTATTGCGGCTAGCCATAGACATAACAACCACAGTTTCCGGTTTAAATCAAAGACAAATCCCTGGCGTCTCTTTATCCCATACACCTTATATCGATTTTTTATCTACGTTTACATGGCTATCTAGATTCTACACATTGTAAAGTTTTAACATCATTTGTTTACTCTCTGGCTGTACAGGTGCATCTTTAAAGGAACAGGAAGTTTTACAGTGAAGCTGTGGGTTTTCTTGTTTTTTCTTTGTCAAGATTTTCTAAAAAAAAAAAGTCTGGTTTAATGTCCCTTTTATGCATGTAAAGCTTTTGGTCTTTTTTTTCTCACAACAAACAGTTACATCAGCACTTAGGTCCATGTACAGCTACAAAATTCAATCCTCCTCTATAACAACACAGCTTGACTCCGTGGTTTCTATTCCTGAACTGTCCAAAGTTTTACTTTCGTAATACATGACCATTCTCAGCTGAGACCTGTATTCATCCGGAACTTTAAACTTGGAGCCATGGCCTGGTACGATCCAATCTGCAATTTTCAGAACTTCCATTCGGTTTTGAAGTTGAAGTTCAGGATTTTCGCTGTTGTCCTGCCATATTGTATAGTCATCAAGATCTTCAAAGCACTCAAAAAGGTCACCTTGAACGAAGGCAAAAACTTTTTGTTACTATAGCATTTACACAATAAGTTTACCACATGATAAAATGTAGACTTGTTTAACTCTTTACTAGATGACAAAATTTTAGACCAGTCCAAATTCAAAGCATGTGCAGACGACAAATGCTGCTCCAATGATTGTATTTGTCCTTGGAAGGGTAGAAAACATTGTGGGAAAAGGAGAAAATGCTGGTTACCAGCATTTTCTCCTTTTCCCACAGTGTTTTCAAAAGGCCTGTTTCTCAAGGTCGTTAAAACATGGGATTGTTTGGGAAAGGGTTAAATTGACAGCATTTGTTGACAACAGTTCTATAGTTTTATCGTTTAAATGTGGTTCAAATGATGGAAAATGTCTTTGACAGTGTAAAAAACATTGTGAGAAAAGTAGAAAATGCTGGTTTCCAGCATTTTCTCCTTTTTCTACAATGTTTTCAAAAAGGCTTCTCCTTCAGGGCCCTTAAAACAAGGGACTGTAAGTCTGTCTGGTAAAGGTGTAATCCTTACCAGTCAAAAAAATTTTAGAGTTCTTCATTTTAAAAGCATTTGCACACCACATATTACACATGGCCAAAATTATTCAATTTTTGAACGAGCAGGTAACATTGTGATAATAGGACAAAATGCTGGTGACCAGCATATTCTCAGTGTTAAAAGCTAACTTCCTCAGGGTCAAAAATGTACAGGATTGAGAGGTGATGGTCTGAAGGGCCATATTAATATTTTTGCAGCAAATCAAAATATCTTATAAAACACTGATAAATAGCACAAGTTCAATCTTTTTCCTTCCAAGTGTAAACAGAGAGTTGCCTTTTTTGGTGTATAACCCTTTACCATACAACCTTGAGTTTTAACAAGGACAAGGGCTTTTGAAAACACTGTAGGAAAATGAGAAAATGCTGGTAACCAGCATTTTCTCCTTTTCCCACAATGTTTTCTATCATTTTAGAGTCAATTACCGTTACTTGAGCCACAATCTGTCGTCTGCTAACACTTTCAAATTGAACAAGTCTAGAACTTTGTCATTTGGCTAAGAGGTAAATAACAGGATGGTTGTTCTGCAATCAGTAACTCAGTCTGTTTCTATGGGACCAATTATGGCATTGTCATAAATACATGTACATATTTACCGGTAGGTCATAGCAGCATTTTCACAATGTTTTCAAAACCTTCTTATCCAGTGTTGTGAAAACATGGCATTGTTTGGTAAAGGGCAGAAGTATCTTAAAGTCCCAGTTGCAGCTAAAAGTAAACAATATGGTGTTAAAATGCATTTAAATTTAAATCTTACCAGTTAAAAGTATGGAAATTATTGTGAAGATGACTGTACTGTCAGCCAAACAGTTAATGGCTTGCCAAAAAATGAATTTTAAAACTAGGTAAAAAGTTGTCAAGTCACTGTGTCTTTTACTTACTTTTTACCTGGTTTCAAAATTATTTTTTCTGCTAGCAACTAACACTTAAACCAACTGTACAAAAACAGATAAATAATTTTCACAGTAATTTCCATACTTTTAAATGGTATGATTTAAATTCAATGTATTTTAACACCCATATTGTTAACTTTTGGCCTACACTGGGCCTTCAATGAAAACGAGACATTTGTGAAATACCTGTGATGGCTACTTTGCCTAACTGTGTGTTTCTAGCCAATACACTGACATCTGACCCAGTGTGACCTGGCGTGGATATAACTTCAACACTGTCATCTATTTCATATGGAATTCCCTAAAGCAGTAAAAACACAGTTTAAATTGTTTTTATACAGGCATAATAAAGCATAAAGAGGATATTTGTTGTTTTTTTTGCGGTGAAAGATCGATATTTATTTCATTGAGTGAACATCATCGGTAATATTTTCACTATTCTGTTTATTTCATGCTTTTCACCCCTTTTTTGATGGTACTTACTGTAAATCATTTGTTTGTCTAAAGTTACATTGTTTCGTCAAAAGATCCATCTAATATCTGCTGCCTTTATAATATCTCTTTATTTGAATTTCTTGTGTTTCACACGATAACAGACACTAATTCAGTTAGACTGTGGCTGCCAGTGCACCTATCTATGCATCACTTTTTGCGTTTTTTTTTTCTCTAACCAGCACTTCAAATAACAATCTTCCAAGCCACTGACTGCTTTCCAGCACAAACATGTGTGGGGAAAGTCTTCAGTAAAAAAAGAGGAATGAATCCTGTCACAATGACAATCATCAACCCTCAAAAAAGTTTGGATGAACTGAAGATTTGAACCAGCAACTCCTTGGTTTTAAGCCCTATACACTACAAGACTATTGGGCTTGACCTGGAAAAATTTGCATGAAATTGTTTAAATATCCAAGGTTTTACTGTATATTACTAGAACTGTGGCAAAGCGGACAAATACCCACCACCAGCACCTTGTCACTGATGCAGCACAATCAGAGAACGGTAATGATTTTCAAAACAAAGGTCACGAGTGACCTTGAACCTTGACCCATGTGACCCAAAAACAATAGGGCACCTCCTTAGGTCATGAGGAACACCTGAATAAAATTTCGGGGTCCTCAGTCAAACACCTATTGAGTTAGAGCACAGAAACGATTTTCAAACAAAGTTCACCTGTGACCTTGACCTTTGAACCATGTGACCCCAAAACAACAGGGCAACTCCTTTGGTCATGAGCAATACTTGTATAAAGTTTCAGGGTCCTAGGTCAAACGGCTATTGAGTTAGAGCATGGAAATGGTTTTTAAAAAAGCTCACCTGTAACCTTGACCTTTGACCCATGTGACTCAAAAACAATGGAGCACCTCTTTGGGTCATGAGCAGCACTTATATAAAGTTTCATGGTCCTACATCAAAGGCCTTTTGAATGAATCAAGTCATTACTATCTGAATTTTCCGGGAAAAAAGTGTCGACCAGCACAAGTTACAGAAAGGAGAAACATTTGAAGACAAAAAGCAGTTGCTTATTTATACAGATACTGAACAGTTTATGGAAAAAAGAGCCATTGCCGTTACAATTGCCCCTTTTACCATAATTTTTCGACAGCCTTTTACTGCAAGTACATACATCAAGTGTCTATTTGTTGGTTTGCCGACTTGTAAAACCTTTGCTTAATAATACTGTGTTATATTGCCACAACAGAAGGCAGTAGAAGACACAGGTTTTTCTAGGATTTGGCCCAGTGACCTACTTTTTGACCCAATTGGATGCAATTTCAATCTTGTCAAAGATATCATCAAGACAAATAGTCTAATAAAATTTCATTACTGTCAGGCTTAAAATGCAGCCTCTAAAGTGTACACAAGGTTTTCTAAAATTTTCTCCAAAGACCTAGTTTTTGACTCAACATGACCCAATTTCCATCCTGTCCAAGATATCATCAAGACAAACATTCTGACCAAGTTACATAAGTAAGCCGCTGAAAATGTGTCCTCTAGAGTGCACATAAAGGTTTTTCTAAGATTTGAACCTGTGACCTACTTTTTGACCCAATCTGACCAAATTTCAAAAATGTCTGTGATATCATCAAGACAAACATTCTGAACAATCTTCATGAGTATCAGGCAGAAAATGCTGCCTCTACCGTGCACACAAAGTTTTTCTAAGGTTTGGCCCAATGACCTACTATTTGACTTGACATGACCCAATTTCAAACTTGTTTGAGATATCATCAAAACAAACAATCTGACCTAGTTTCATGAGTATCAGACTGAAAATGTGGCCTCTAAAGTGCACACAAGGTTTTTCTAAGATTTGGCCCAGTGACCTACTTTTTGACCCAACATGACCCAATTTCAAATTTATCCCAGATATCATCAAAACAAACTTTTTTGCCAAGTTTCAACAGTATCTGGCTGAAAATGTGGCCTCTAGAGCGCACACAAGGTTTTTCTAAAATTTGGACTGGTGACCTACTTTTTGACCCAATTTCAAACTTGTTCGAGATTTTATTAAGACAAACATTCTGACCAAGTATCAAGAGTCTCTGACTGAAAATGTGGCCTCTAGAGTGCATACAAGGTGAATGCTGATGACCGCATGACACACGACAGACGACGCAGGTCTGACGCCCGACATAACACAATCACAAAAGCTCACCTGGATCACTTCATGCTCAGCTGAGCTAAAAAGGGGCATAATTGTGTAAAGGACTCCCTGCCCATCTGGTACAGGTATTAGTTCTTCCTTTGCTAGTTATGAACTTTTCCAAGTTTGCAGTAAATAACCCTCTACCACACAATCCCTACTTTTATCAAGCAAGCTTTTTAGAAAGCTTTTGAAAACATTGTGGAAAAAATTTTCCCACAATGTTTTCTACCATTTTCCACCATAAATTTCAATATTTGAGTCACATTTATTATATCTTCTGCAAATGCTTTCAATTTGGACAAGTCAATATTTTCGTCATCTGGTAAAGATTAAGGTCAGGACAGAGACATCAAAAAATTGTCAATCAATTTTTTTCATTGAAATGATATCCCCTGCCGAAAAAGCCCCCCTTTTTCCATGACACAGCATTAATAATAATAAAAAAACCTAAATCAGCATACTATCATATGGCTTGCAACACGCGAAAAGGGGCATTTGGACATTTGGGTAAAGTGTCATCTTGGATCAGCCTGCGCGGACTGCGCAGGCTGATCCAAGATGACACTTTACGACTACATTTGATTTTGTGCTACAGTAGACTTGCGCAAAACAGAAAATTACACAAAAACGGAAAGTGTCGTTTCGGATTAGCCTGCGCAGACTGATCTGAGACGACACTTTACGTAAATGTCTGAATGCCCCTTTTCACGTGTTGCGAGCCATATAAGGAAATCATGTATGAAGTTTCATCAATTTCCGTCAAGGATTTTCGAAGATATCTGTTTGGAAGGAGGGACAGATGAGCAGACAAAATGGTCTGACTAGGCCACACCTATATCCCACTGCCTTTGGCTGGGGATAATAATGAAGCAGATGCGGACAGGGCTATGACAACATCATGACATTTTCTTTGTTAAAAGAGGAGATAAAAAGTTTTCTACAAGTGAAAGGGAGGTTAAATAGGTTCTACTCCATACCTTTTCAGCAGAAAGCATTGATAGAATTTTGCAAGCACTGCCCAAATGGCAAGAAATAAAGCTAGAAATAGTATTGCAATATGATATGGCCTGCAATGCGCGAAAAGGGGCATTCGGACATTTGCGTAAAGTGTCGTCTCGGATCAGCCTGCGCAATCCATGCAGGCTAATTCGAAACGACACTTTCCGTTTCTATGTAATTTTCTGTTTTGTGCAAATCTACTGTAGCACAAAACCTAATGTAGTCGTAAAGTGCCATCTCAGATTAGCCCTGCACGGTGTGCGCAGGCTGATCCGAGACGACATTTTACGCAAATGTCCGAATGCCCCTTTTCGTGTGTTGCAGGCCATATGGTTTATAAAAACCACCCAGTTTTTTTTTGGGGGGGGGTGGGGGGTTAATAAATGATCATGATGCTCAAAGCAGCTTATCATACATGTACTTCTCTATAGTATTATATGTTTCAACATCATCTTGTATTTCAAAGATGCAGATAAAAATGGCTTTTTAAAACATTGTGGGAAAAGACGAAAATGCTGATTACCAGTATTTTCTCAATTTCCCACTTTGCTTTTACTTTATCAAAAAGAAAAAAAAAATAGAAACTTGATTTGAGCTACATCTGATTTGTTGTCTGCAAACACTTTCGATTTGGGCAAGTCTAAAATGTTTTCATGTGGTCAAGCGTTCAGCTTTTAGACATCTTAGACAAAAGTATCCTATTGATCAGCAAAGATCCAGATCAGACAGCACAAAAACTGCTATAAACTCACTAATCCCTCTTCCTTTGGCACTATTCTGCATTCCTTCCACCAGTCACTATAAAATTCAATTTATGTAACACATAAAATACCTCTGCAAAATCGTGTAACATATACTGGTCTCCAACACATATGTCATGTGAGACAATTTGTATTGCATTGGTAAAGAGGTTGAGATTGCCTACGTGATCGGAATGTCCGTGCGTTCCCACTACATACTGAATCTTGTCTGGAGTAAGGCTATACTGTTTTAATCCTGTTAATAGGCAGAAAGGAATATAATAGAAGCAAGCCAAGTGTAAGTAGTTATGCAGATACAAGACAACTCAGTCTAAAAGGTCAGTTCTATTAAAGGGGCATTAAACCAGATTCTGACGCAAAATTTTTTGGGAGTATAAAGTTGCCATTTAACCCTTAGCCTGCTAAATAAATGAACATTTCGAGCCAATATTAAAAACCTGGGCCCCGTTTTACTATGGTAGTTACGAACAAAATTTGTGTAAGTTTTACGTAACTATAGTATAGTGGCATTAATCTGCCACGAGATACATGATAACTATCATTATTACTCAAGAAAACTATTGTGATAAATCAAAGTTTCTTGGAAATTTTATCTTTTCATTTTATCTAAATTCCCAGGAAACTTCGATTTGTTGCTATAGTTTTCGACTATAATCACGATAGTTACGTAGCAGATTAATGCCACTATACTATAGTTACGTAAAACTTACGCAAATTTTGTTCGTAACTACTTTAGTAAAACGGGGCCCTGATTGATACTGTTTCAAATCCATATTTTGCATGTGAATCAAAGTAAACCATCTTTGTTAACCCTTTACCGCACAATGCCGACTTTTAACAACCCTGGGAAAGAAGTCTTTTGAAAATATTGTGGGAAAAGGAGAAAATGCTGGTAAGCAGCATTTTCTCCTTTTCCCACAATGTTTTCTACCCTATCAAAGAAAATTTGCACCATTTGCGCCACACAGAAAGTGTTGTATGCAAATTTTTAAGTCTAAATTTATGTCATGTGGTAAAGAGTTAGGAGTTAAGATTTTCTGAAAAAAGTTGCAAAACAAAATCTGGTTTTACCCCCTTCAAGCAAGCAAACTATATTATGCAAGAATTTACTGGGTTCAAATAGAAGATCACAAGATTTTTAATGTCACCATTTGAGCCGCAAATTTATTTTGTGGTATGCAAATGTTTCCATATTATGGACAAATCTCAAACTTTGTTGTCTGGAACAGAGCTGCTCCTTTCCCCACAATGTTTTAACCCTTAACCACACAATCCCGAGTTTTAATGACCCGGAAGAAGGAACCTTTAGAAAACATTGTGGGAAAAGGAAAAAATGCTGGTAACCAGAATTTTCTCCTTTTCCCATAATCTTTTCTACCATATCAAAGACAAATTCCATCATTTGAGCCAAATTTAAATTGACATCTGAAAATGCTTCCAATTTGGATAAGTCTAAATTTTTCTCATGTGGTACAGAGTTAAAAGATGTCCATTGATTGAAAAGACATTAACATACTTCTAATACCCTCGTCACACCAAACTCGTTCTCACTCCGTTCCGAAATTTGTTGCCAACTGGACTTAAAGTGTGTTCAGACAGAGTGGACGTATTAGCAACCGTTTATGATCTGTTTATGAACTTAATGGGCGGGTTAGGACCAGAAGGTGGTCCAGAACTTTGAGCCTGCTCAGAATTCTTTGCCGTCCATCCCGTCCTGTAGTTAGATGGAGCGACAACATACTTAAAACGAGATGGGCTTACTACAAACAGAACTGCTGTACTTCGATCTTAATAGAGACGCAGTGCAGTCGGGCATCAATTGGCAGTGCTTTTGCATTTTACTGACCTAAATGATATGTCCTGTCCCGACTGCAGCCCATTTTACGATTGTGTTGACCGGGGTAAAACTTTGAATGAAAAACTTTGGTGAGACAGGGGCTTCAGACATTATTAGGCCAAAATTACACGTTCTACCCCGACTGCAACCCGTTTTCCGATTATGTCAGGATGGGGTAAGACGTTCTTAGAACTAGTTTAGTGTGACGGGAGCTTTAGTAAGTAAATTAATCCATTTACAGACAGATGAATTCTAGATGAACTAAAAAACTTAAAACAAGTGTAATAAAGGAATATATATATCCATAGGATTCATTTGGCGCGCTAAGGTTAACTGGTAAGAAAAGCAAGGCTACATTTTTTGTATTGCATGAAGAATATTGAGGGGAGTAAGACAAATGCTCTTTAGTTTTCAAAAGCTTTCAAAGAAAAAGACAGAAACAAGAGGGCCAAAATGGCCCTATACTACTCCACTGGCTTAATAAAAATTGCCTTGTTGTTAGTAGAAAACATTAGCCAAATTACAAACCACAATATATTTTGCATCAATAAAAACCAAGAAAAATAAGTTACACTACAACTAAAAAGGTCAAACAACCTAAAATCTGACTAATTTTCCATAAAAAGTACATCAAAACCTCAATAACTGCATCATCTAGAGGGATTAATACATGTAGTAAAAACTTTCTCTCACAATTGATGTAAAATAAATAAGTTTAAATTCAACCAATAACTGTATGTAATGGATCAAGAAATACGGATTCTCAAAAATATTGCTTTTTAGACTGATTACCAGACAGCCAAAAATTAGTGTCCAGCTGACAGCATTTGCAAACAACAAATTCAACATGGCTCAAGTGATGGCTTTTGTTTTTCAAACAGTAAAAATCATTTGTGGGAAAAGAAGAAAATGCTAGTTAAATCAAATGATGGCTTCTGTTTTTCAAACACAGTGAAAAAGAAGAAAAAGGTGATTAAATCCAATAATTTGTGCCACATGCAGTCTGTTCTCTACAAATACTTTCAATATGAACAAGTCTAAAATTTAAACATCCGTTAACTCTTTACAACATCCTGAGTTTTAACACCACTGAGAATGAAGGCTTTGGAAAACATTGAAGGAAATGGAGAAGATGATGTTATAGAGCATTTTTTTCTTCACTCACAATATTCTGTACTCTTTTATAGAAGAATTCCATCAGTTCAGCCATATCTAAATAGTTGTCTGCAAATGTTTTCAGTTTGGAAAAGTTCAAAAATTTGTTGTGTAGAAAGGAATTACAGAGTTAAATGGATAAAAACTTAGTACAATGACCACATTTACTAGATCTTGGGTCCTAGTACTTAATTAGATGACATGACATATGTTTTCTGAACAATGCAGCAGCAGTTACAGTTGCAAATATGATCAATCAGAGCTGCTGCTACAAGGTTTTTCTTTCACAAATATTTTCAGCAAAAACCTTGAAATCACATGTACACATAATTTATATCAAATATAAATAACTGCATTTGAAATCAATTGAGATTTTGTTGTATATGCACTTTTGAAAAAATCAAGACCAAGAACTGACAAATCACACGCAATCACTACCCACAAGATGCCAAGGATACCTCATGAAAACCATGTGTGAGATATTTATCTCCTTTGCTTATTTCCGAGGCAACGATACAGACAGCATTGTTGAAGATGTTCAGATTACCAATCTTGTTGGTTTTTCCACTTGTACAGACAACATAATTGATATCCCGTTCTTGTAGACCCAAATTGTGCAAACCTTGAATATAAGAATAAAGTTGTATGCAGTGTTCTGCCAAAGCATGTTCTCAGTTTTCTCTCTGAAAAATTTAAAATGTCGCAGAAAAAAAAAATCTGTAAAATGCAATTCCCTTAGCAATTCATATGTCATGGAATCGGCCGCATAACTATTACAATTTAGTGTTTTTGTTGGGTTTTTTTTGCGCCAAAGGTGCATTTATGCAAAATAAAATTTGATTGGATGCAGAATGAAAACATCACCCAAATGGTGTCATTGCGACTGTGAAAAAGCCAGGTATCATCCTAAGTTTCTATGGTCAGCCAAAGCAAACGAACAATGAGAGCCCATAGTCCAATAATGTTCCGATGCCCAGTACACCTCCCACTCAATCAACATTGTCTGAGGATAGTAAAAAAATACCTGAACAACAATTCTAAGTCAATTTGTTGGGGGAGGTGGGGGGGTCTAATTTCAATTTCTTAATTTTAAACCATTTCTTTGTGTACTAAATTTTGTCCCCAAATTTTTAAAAATGTCTCAAACTTTTCTGGATGAGTGAGACACTTGTCCCTACTTTTCAAAATCCTTGGCAGAACACTAGGTATGCCATGAAATTTTGACAGGATAGGATAACACGAGCACCCATGTGTTTGCCAATGCCGAGGGGCAGTTGCTTTTACCCTTTACCTGACAAAGAAATTTTAGACTGGTCCAAATTAAAAAGACTTTGCAGACAACAAATTTAAGTAGTTTGAACAATGTGATCTGGAATTTGGTAGGATACCAAACATTGTTGGAAAATGAGAAAATGCTGGTCACCAGTGCTTTTTCCTTTTCCCAACAATGTTTTAAGCACTCTTTTTTGCAGGGTTGCTAAAACTCAGAATTGTGTGGTAAAGGGTTAAGAATGAGAATGATAAATAAAATAATGAGTCATAACTGTGTAAAACATATTTTGAGAGTTATCTGCCCCTTCCTGCATTGGTTACACTTTTAAAAGGGAAGAGCTAGTCCAAGTTTGAAGTAGATATCTTACAAAAAAGACAGGAATATCAGAAAATTTCGAAGTTTTAGTAGTGCAAAGGGCTTATAAGCAAAATGTTGCATTGGTGTTCTTATTTTGTAAAACTCTATAGATAGTTATCATTCCTTTAATTCCTTTCCTCTCTACCTAAATTGTTTCAATGGCACTATTAATCAAAGCTTTATTCCACTATAACTGTAGGCAATAGCAGCACATACAAATTACAGATTACAACAGTGTAAAATGGGGCATATGCATGTATCAAAAGCAGGAATATCATATTGTGACAGGGTTTAAACTTTTTACCAAATAACAGTTTTAGTGTTAACCAAACTGGAAACATTTGTAGACATCAAATTAAAAGTGATTTCTGTCTTTGAAATGATAGCAAACATTGTGGAAAAAGGAGAAAATGCTGGTCCCACAATGTTTTCAAAAGTTTTCTCCTTTAGGGTAGTTAAAACTCCAGATTGTGTGGCAAAAGGTTAAGAGTGCAGAAACTGATGCAGTCAAAAGCCATCTTACTTGTAGGCAGCAGGCTTATCTATAGAAGGGAGAAGTTTTGCCAAAAGGAAGAGCAGTGCATCAAGCTCTCTTCTATTAAAAATTTTACCTGTAAAGGTGACAGCTTAATTGTGAAACAATACATCTATTTGAATGGTTATCTTTTCTTTGTCCTTGGAACTTTCGGGTGCTGACCTAAATATTTCTATTTGTTGTACACTATCCATGACTATAACAATAGCACTGCATGTGGGTGCCAACGCTTGGCTGCAAGTACTTCATTTTTAGTGAAATTTTAGGTCAAAAAAGGGGAATAACTGTATCAAAAATATTTTGATGTTTACCTGTCCCTATTGTGTGAGCCTTCCTTTTGAAAGTTAACAACTTGTCCAAGTTTGAAGTAAACATCTTCAGTATTAAAAGCTATATTACAAAATGTCAATTTTTTTGCAGGACGACAATGGTGACGTTCCAGATGACGACAACAACGCCAGGACTATGACAATAACTCATTGATTTCTTGGATAATAGCTGAGTTAAAAATAAGCACTACAGTCTGTTATTCTATATACTGTTGCATGATAAATCAGAGTTGAATAGCAGGAATGCAAAAAAATAAAAAGAGAATTCTAAATCACTGCATACGATATGTATAGGATCTAACATAAGTTCACATTTGATCTAAAACTTTGCTAACTAAGTCTAGAAAAATGTTATACAGCAAGCCTCAATACCAGTTTTTGTGGCTGAGTTTAGTAAAATTTTATCTTTACATCCAAAACATGTCAGGTTCTCTTTATCACATAACTGTATCTCAAGAATCACTGTTCATGATGTAGTAAAACATATACATGCAGATTGAACTTTACATAAAGCCAATTCCCTGCTTTGACAGGTGTGTTCATCATTGACAATATAGTTATACAGAAACTTGCATACATGTATAGTGATTTTGTTATGAATCTAAGGATGATCAAATCTACAGCTTTGTCACCATAAATAATTCTGATTGTTAATTTTACAGTGATGTTCAAAAAAATAAGGTGTATGATTACAGACCTTTGACCAAATAAAAGACTATTTGCTTATCTCATATGAAAAAAGATGAATAACTGTGCAAAATATTTTGAGGGCAACCTACCCTTCTGGTATAGGTTCACCATTTTAGAGTTAACAACTATCCAGAGTTTAAAGAAAGTATTTAACAACTCAAGGAAAAAGCTTTTGAAAACATCATGGGAAAAAAAAATACTGGGTACCAGCATTTTATCCATTTCTATAGCATTTTTAGCCATTTCTAACACAAATCCCACACTCTGAATCATCTAATTTGTTGCCTGGAATTGTTTCCAGTTCAGGTAGGTAAAAAAATTGGTTGCCTGGTAAAGAATTAACTCTTTACCAAACAGCAATATTTTAGACTGGTCCAAATTCAAAGCAGTTGCAGACAACAATTTAAACGTAGCTCAAATGTTTGTTTTTTTTTTCTCTGAAAGGTGAGAAAACATTGTCGGAAAAGGAGAAAATGCTGGTTACCAGCATTTTCTTCTTTGGCCTCAAGGTTTTCAAAAGGATATTTCCTCTTGGTCGTTAAAACATGGGACTGTGTGATAAACAAGTAAAAGTTAATCCTAAAAGCCTCAAATAAACATGACAGACATTTCAAGACTGGAAAAAAGACTAAAATATTTGCAATTTTAAGATCACTCTAGCTCAGTGTGTCTCAGGTAAGCAGACTGTGTAGATCAAGACTATATGTTCTGTGGAGTCTGATCTTGATCTACACTGGCTGCAAAGGCAGCAATATTTGTGAAAGGTGCTTCAACTCTTTACCAAACAATAAATTTTTGGCCTTGTCTAAATCGAAAGCATTTGCACAAAACATATGTGACTCAAAACATGAAAACTGTCTTTCATAGATTAGAAAACACTGTTGGAAAAGGAGAAAATGCTGGTTATGTGCATTTTCTCCTTTTTCCAACAACAAGGCTTCTTCCACAGGGTTGTTAAAAGTTGGGATTGTGTGGTAAAGGGTTAAGATTTTACCTTCGAGTATTAGATCTCTGTCCCATGGATTTCCTGTATCTACGATGATGTTTTGTGGGCCTTTTAGTAACGTTATTGACCCGCATGCTTTCTGTTGACCTGAAAAAATCAGTGGAGTACTAGTATCAGACATCCAGGTTTTACACATCTCAATGCTATGATGTAAATGAGCCATATCCTAGCAAATAGGGGTTTAATGCATCTGCCGGATGCATTGCACTACATAGTACCCAGCAAGTCATCACATAGTTATGGGATGCCAGGACTGTGCAGGGCAAGATGGGTCAATATTTTTTTCAGATGCATTAAGTCCCCTTTTTACAGAGCATGCCTGGTATCAAACAGACTTTCTCCATAAGTACCAAAGATGCAGCTATTTCAATTTTTAAACCGCAATTTTAAAACTGTTTGTGTAAGAACAACTGGCAAATAAGCAGACAGTGTAGACTTGCACTCTGCAGAACCAGTCTATATTTAGGATTTTTGTGTTGCCTCATCCGAAATATGGACTTGTTCTGCAGTGTAGTCATCTAATAGAATTCAGTATTGTACCTAAATATGTTAAATAACCTCATGTTGGAATAATAAAACTTCAGGAGAACAAGGGGAACAGGGCACAAAATTGTGTCTCCATACCAACAGACAAAAAGACTTGATTCAAGCATACATCCGCCCCCACAACACACACAATTTTGTTCTGGTTGACATAAAGACTTTTTATGGCTAATTTCCTAGGAAAATACCTTGTTTTCAATTATCTGTTAAAATCAGAGCTGCACTAACCTGGACCCTCCTTGATACTGTATCCCTCTTTAAGGACTATAACTTCATACATTGTTACAGACAACCTGAAAATACAAGAGAAGGGTCAATATTCATCAACTGTTCTTAAGAACGTTCTACGTCTTATTCTCCAGAATTTTCTAAATTTGAGAGTAACACAACTTCTGATTGGCTAACCCATTTGATCTAAATTTTATAAATTTGAAAGTAACACAACTTCGGATTGGCTAAATCATATGGTCTAGCCAATCAAAGTTGTGTTACATTCAAATGTAGAAAATTCTGGATAATAAGACCTAGAACTTTCTTAAGAATGGTTGGTGAATAAAGGCCCTGGGATCAAAGTTTGTATCCATCAATTATCATTCTATCAGGATATTTTTACTTTTATATTCCAAGAAAAGTCAAGATGTTTTGTCTCAGCCAATCAGATGGTTTGTCTTGGAATTTAGGATAAAAATTATTCTGAAAATATATTTTATATGCCTTTAGATTTACATCCAATGCTAACTTCTGGTCTAATTCTAAAGTTCTGTAACAACATGTAACTAAGTTGATATTACAACACATCTCAGTTCATAATAAGGGAAACTTCAATGTTAATTTATAATTGTTTCTCTTCTCCCCTTTGTGTCAGCCATTCTTCTAATGCTTCAAGGTTGAAAATTGAAAATACTGGCCTTATGCATCAATCTATTCATTGTCAGCTAATAATAAGGCCCTTGATTGATAGACTAATGATAGTTGATGAATCTTTAAAAAAAATCCTTAAAGCATGTAATTATTACTTTTTGCAATTTTAGTTTTTTGCAAAGTGGATATACATTTACGAACTTCCAAGAAAATCAAATCTAAACTTGTCATTTACAGTGCATGTTCCGGAAACCATTTCAAGTTGGTTTTTTTTTTTTCCACAATTTATTGGCTTTCTCTTTTAGTACCTTTACCTTAATTGCGTTATTTTTTCAGATGAAATTAAACGTGCATGCACAGTTAACTGAATTTTTTTACCAATGTTTGTAAGAAATTAACCAGATGTGTTTATGTCAAAGTAAAGGTAAAATACAAAATTATCAATGAAAACTTTGTGCTAATCTCAGTGTCAAGGTGAAGTTAAATCATTTATCTATCGATCCATGTCCATTTTCATAGCCGACAAGCACATATTCTCAATAATGAGATGCTACGGTGATTTTTTTTTCATATTTGGACATTTATTGTGCACCGTACCGTCTCAATGCCATCTTAAATTTTCTGGTTGCAAAGATAGAGCACTATACTGACTTTTTGTTTCATCGGTTTTATCTGTATTGCATTTAAATGCAATTAACTTTTTGTAAAATACATGACCAAAGACAAATTATTAAACCTTTCATTACCTTAAGAGCTTGTAGAAGTAGTTTATAACATGTAAATCTCGGAAGTAAAACTGACGAAATCTATCGTGTGTGGCGGCTATTTTGTGTGTTTTCGGGAACAAAAATTACGAGTAGCTGATAAAACGAACTGTTTTTTCTTATGTTCAGTGTTTAAATTGAAAATATTTGTATTTCAAACGAAGGATTATTGAATATGCAAGCAGCAGGTATGTTCAAATCCTAGTTTTGTTCTCTATTTGTGAAATTATGAGAGTTCAAAATTGCGCACAAAATCTGTGCGGAGATTTCAACTGTTTTTGTCTTGATCGTCTCTGTACCCAGAGGTGACCAGTCAAAAAGTAACATCGCCTTTGGGGACAGTTATCTGTACTAACAAGCACACAGATCTACATCTGGCTTAAAGATGACATATATGAATTTGACACGTCAAAAAGTAAGAGGAGAATGACTGACACCAAGAGCAGCAGTTATTTACAAAATACGGGCAGCCGTCAAAGAATCACAAAATAATATCTCAGCTTCCCTTTAGATCGAAGGCAAGGTGGAGACATCTTTTACCAAGGTTGATAGTTTGAAAATCACATCATAAAGCAAGGCAATCTACATTTATTATACATATGCTCAACAGATACTTCTTTACAAACATACAATGAAGCACTAAAGTGTTATTTCAATATGTATACAAACTGTAGGGCCCAATATTGTAATGGTCAAAAAATGTTACGGGCCGAAATGTCCCTAAAGTGAATCCTCGAATTTGGGCACGTAGATTCCTCGCCAACGCTTGATTCAGATCTCCAGATCTTTTAAGGAGTTGCAGCTCCGTACACAAATTATTCTTAAAGATATTTACGACTGCAAAACATTGATTCCGCTGGCAAGTTCAGCAAATTGTTTGGCTGATTTTGGGAACTCTCCAGAAAAACAGCTTTGATTTATTAGACAGGGTTGCTTGACACAAGCGATACGTTTCCAGAATGTTGTTCCAAAATGAAATCGAACTAACAAGTGGCTTTCATGAATGCATTAGAGAAACAAGCGGCATGACTTTTTCCAAAGCATCTATATGTACATATTTTCAAATTAAAAGAAAGGGAGACTGTAAGGGCATTTTTGGCTAGGACAGATTTTTGCTTCAAACTGTTTAAACTTTATAGTGTGTAGAATGATTCAGATATTGGTCAGTCATGTAAACTTAGATAAATAATCGATAAATATGGTGTACAGAATAAATAAATTCAAGGGATTTGTCTTCGATTTAAAACCGGAATCGACTTCTTTTGATGGCCCCAGAAGAATGAAATGCATTTTCTATCGGTCGTAATCTGTGCCATCTCGCAACTGTCAAGGGCAATATATGGCATGACGATACAAGAATGATTAAAGTTTCATAAAATAAAAAAAATGGAATAGGTTTAAAAAAAACTGACTGTAAACAAGTAATTAAAAATTTATCCTTAACTAGAAACAGCATGAAGGTAAAACATACTCGTATATACATTATTCGTCGGTAAAAAAAAAGCGGAGGCAATTGACCAAACGACAGCAGCTGTCAATAACAAATAAAAGAAAACGTTGATAAACCAATCAGCAATCAGCATTTCTTTTTTTTTTTACTTATAGCAGAAGCCATCTCACCGCTATTTTCCTCAGACTTCCTGAATCATTAGCAGTTATGGGTACATATAAAAGTAAAGAGAATATAACTTTAATAGAAACATGATGCATAATATCAAAATTGATATCCATCATTAACCCTTACAACCACGATTTCAAGATACGGAGTGATCTATGGATGCAGAAGACAACTTAAAAAAAAAACCTATGAAAATGTTTAGTAAATTTATGCGCCGTTTTATTGTCAAAATTTCATCTTAGCATTAGATCTATACACGCCTTTTTTTTACAAAAAGAACTATATATACATGTACATGTATACACGGGTAATATTTTAGAAAACTGATGGGATATTTTCAATAATATTTATTTGTTATTTTTGATATCTCAATTGAGTAGCATACATCTATAACACAAAACTGGGTTTATCATTAATACATTACGGCATAAACTTACAGAAAATAAATTTGCTAAATTTGATTATTTACCTTTTGTTGTAAGTACAATAAAAGAAATGGTACTAGAGTAGAGAGTATCTAGTATTCTTTATTGCCTCCAACATAGGAGAGAAATATACACATACGAATACACACATATGTATAATACATACACACGGAATAATTAAAAAAGGTAAACAAACAAACAAACCAAGTACATGTATATACACAAGCTAGGGTATGTTAACGGTAACTGCCAGCAAACAAGCACTCGAGGGAATATATAGTGCCAGACTCTTTGAAATTGAACAGAAACGAGGCCTGCTGCTAATCTGTGCGAATACTTTAAGTTCAGTTTAAAGCAGCTCTTTTTCTCTTCGTCAGTAAACGCCTACGCCAGACAACCAGACAATAGAACTTTGCAGAATTTGCTGACTCATTCCTGAAGCATTTAAGCTGAAATGGACCCGTACGTCAGACACGGTTTGGACCACCATTATTTGACCGAGTCATCGAGAAACATATTTTTATCATTTGTAACACCTAGATTGCTGAACTGACTCGATTCATCCACACTGTACGAGTCTGAGAACCCATGCTCTTTTGCTGGCGATATTCAGCATCGGTTTCATTGTATACAACAATCTCGCTCTTTGAAATATTGTACTTATAAATAAAATCATATACCTGCCAGGCCGATTCTTGAAGTTCAAGAATGCCTAAATTTGTTTTCTTCCCGAGGACTGAGCTTCGCCCCCTTTCCCCGATCCCACCCTTTAATGACCTCAATACGAACTTCATGGGACCAGGGATCCTATATATGTATATACGATCCCTGATGGGACACATACTGGAAATACATTTTCTGTACTTTTCTTTTGTGACAGCCCCAAATGGACTTAAAGCCAGGACTAACAATTTATTGAAAACTGCACACTTTTTATATTTCGTACGAATGGAATAAAATTACGGGACTAGGAGGTAACGGAAAGTTTATGTCATTGCCAATGTCAAATAAGACTCATTGCCTTACATTCTTCGTATTTACGTCCATGTTTTCTGGTTTTCAGGTCACTCTGTGATAAGCTTTTACACCTTTACAAAAGATGAAGTACTTTCTATATAAAAGAATTTGAACAACATAACCGACTATTTTCACACTAATAATAATAATGATAATTATATAAAGTTAGATTCTACATGTGTACGTACAACTACCGTGTTCCTTCCTACTAACTCGTACTGAGAATGACCGTGTACTAATTGGTCTTTGTATTTTAACATATACGGTATGACAAGCTTTAAAGCCAGTTAAAGATGATATATTACCCTGTATATAACCACCCACACTGACACCCCCTCATTTGAGAAGCAAATAATATAGGATAGGTATTAAGAAATACTCATATACACAGAAAGTGGTTAAAACCTGGAACTCGTTGCAGGAGAAGCTGAATCTATTACATAAGAGGAAGTAACTGTCGCAGAAAACTCAAAACAAAAGGCCTCAGCATTGTGATTATGATCACCAATAAGCCGGCTGTAATTAACACATTTTGACCTTTCCAACCTAGCGAAAAAACCACATCATTGTCAATTAACCTATGAAAAAGAAAGGTATGTAGCTATTATACATGTATAATAAATAGATTATGAGGAATCGCTGGGTAATAAATAAAACTGGAGTTATCTACCGTTGAAAGAATGAAGATGTATGTAAGGTACTGTTCTAAACCTTGAAATTTAAACATTTTTCTGATGATAAAGACACTGAAATCTAGCTATAATTGATGTCCACTGATTTCAATTTATTACTGGATGTGTTCAGATGACCTTTCTTCAAAGTCAAGGTCAGGTTTAGAACAATAAATATCTCTTAGAGATCTTTTCTTAAACTGACATAGACCTTTATTTAGGCTTTGCAAGTAATTCATTTACTACAACAGCAGTTACAAAGAAGGCTATCCATTTTCGTCAGATTCACTGAAAGATTTCAAGTATTCAACTTAAATATCTTTAACAAAACCCAGATATCACCGGCTTATTTTGCAAGTTAACCTTCTGAATTGCTTGATGTCTGGAATATCCCAGATACCAAATTGCAGAAGCCATATTGGCTCAGCAACCCTCTGTTCTTGTTCTACATTCAAACTGGCATTACCACTCTGAAAGAAATTTAAGCCTTGACAGTTTTCTGTCCAAATGTTAAAAACTTAACTAAATTTTTGTTGTAAAACGAATTTGTGCCTTCGTAATACAGTCTTCTTTACCCATCATTTGTTCATAGACAGCTTTTGATGTATCTCGTAGCCCTGCATTTGATAATTCTAGACAGTCATCTAACTTTGTGTCATTCATCTTTTTTCCATTTATCCAATGTTTTCCCAACCAAGTGAAGTCAGCTTTCTAAGTACTTTGTTAGGGACTTTTCCAGTGATAGCATTCTTTTTTTTACCCTCTAATCTGACTCTAAGCTTGTGACAAAGGTAGGTCTTAAAGCGTTCCACAAAGAACAAACAACTCCTACAAACTCACCGGCATTTGGTATTGGTGAATTTGATAAATTGTTAGTTACACTCTTCATTCTTTTTTTTTTCTACTATTTACTGACACCATAATCCGCCTTACCTTGGTCATCAGTCTAGATTCGCCTGTTTCTTAGGCTGAGTGTTGACGATTTTCTTAAGACAATGGGACATTTCGGTGTCTATAGTGAATTCTTCAGGAACATTATCAGCATCCATGACCCTTGGATCAATGATTTAGACGTTTTCGTTATGCAACTCTGTTGTGTTGTCTGAAATTGACTTTAGCCTGTGTTCGGCCAATTTTGCATCGCTGTTCTTGTTATCAGCTAAATATTGACCTAACACAGTCAGTATGTACCAATCTGCAGGTACCAACATCATTGGTTTAATGAAGACCGCCCTTTCTGATCGGCATAAAAGCGCCTTTAGAATGCATGATTTTGTACTGTTTTTTTTTTTTTTTCTAATAAAGTATATGTGCCATCTGCAACAGTAATGGCACCATCAGACTTTGGTCTTTGGTTAAAATCTCTGAAAATTGTGTACATAGTCTAGTATGTTCTTGCATGAGTTTTTCTCTGCATTTATGTGAGAACAGACGATAACACGGGAGAAAGGAAGTCACCATAGCTGTGCTATATGTCGTTTATATGTCATTTATATGTCATTGTTTGTGCTACTAGAGTACATTTATTGTATCTGTAAAGACAAGAAACTGTAAAGTTTACGTCTAATAAAGTATCTATCTATCTATCTGTGCTTGCTGCGTGAATGGCTACAATTTTTTTTCGATACTCCAAACAGCTTTGAAAGAATTGACAAAGACAAACCCGGCCGCAGCTCAACCAAGAGTTAAAGCTGTTCTGTTGCTGCTATCAGCAGTTGATTGCAATGTTATTAAAAGTTCAGTCACACGAACAAATTGTGATAAAGTAATTTTAAACAACCTCATCTTATCTTGACTGGTCATGACATCATTGTTATCGAAATCCTGAGTGTCCGGTCGGAGTTTTCCTGTACAGTGGATCAGATTTCACACATAGAGTCTTCTATCATCCACAGTTTTTCCATTGAAATTATCAATAAATAATTTGATTTTGGCATAGGCATAATCAAGAAGGTCATTCCAAACTGAGATACTTGGAACAAGCACGAGTTTTCCAACGTACTACTCATCATACCTGTTTTTACGAGTATTTAGCTTAAGTACTGGGTGAAAATCGCTTAGAATGTCTGCTGGTATATGTATTTTAATAGCATATAGGTAGATCTATTTTGCAGAAGACGAGTATGCTCTTCGGATGTCCTTTTTGTGTATATTGTTTTCGTTATTATTATTGTTATAGTTATTTATTTATTTGATCTTGTGCCGGAAAACGTCGTGAATTTGAGGAACTGGTTAATGCATTGCATCCCCTTTTCTCTTAAAGCCGTCTTGGGTGGAGGGGACATTTTGAAGACTAAACATTCACTACAAATCAAATCATCAACTTTTGATGTTATCGTTGTTTATTATCAATACTTGTTCTGTTTAGTTTTATGCATTTTTATACATGTACAAGTTCATGTCAATATGATGGTCTATGAGTTACTTAACGTTTAAGCTTTCGCAGGTCATGAATAGTTTATGAATGCAAGCTGTTCATCAATCATGTGCCATTTACAGGGTGATAGTTGTTTAGAGGCTTACGATCCTTTTCCAACTATTTTGTTGATAACGGTACTATAGGCAAATGGATATTAATATTATCATTTCCTTCAAACGTTTCACGTTCATTTGTTTGTCACAGTTTTAATTGCAACAGGATGTGTAATGCTCAAGTTATGTCAAAAGGTTAAAGGTCAAGGTCACAGTGAGGTCAAATAAATGTTTTTCGGTGGTAGTGTTTGTGTCCGACCTGTTACTCTTTTTCATTTATGAATAATTCAGTATTAGTTTTTTTCATGAACATTGGCGAGTTCTGATTGGCTGAAATTTTTTTTTCATAGATCCATGAAAAAAAAATTAAGCAGTGCCGGAACTACTTTTGCAGTCAAACTAATGTAAACAAACATGTATACAAGATTCCATATTGTTTTTCTGTCTGATTTTATATCCAGTCCGAATTTCAAATTGCTAGCTAAATTTATTTTCTCTGCACATTGAAAAAAATATCCAACAGTAAATTCAAAGAGAGAGAGCTTAAACTCATTGTCATTTTGTTGGGTCGTAACAAACTTACTTTCAACTGATTCTAGCGTATTGAACTTCTAGTAATAAATCTACTAAATCAGACAATGTCAGGTCACAATGTTCAATACTATAATGACGTCATGAATTTACGTCATTATTATGTCATGAACAAACAGATTTACCGCGCTATGAATTATCAATGAAATGGACTTTAAACAAATACGCAATGTTGGATTTACAAAAAAAAAAAAAGCAGTTAGATTAAAATTTAAGTGCATATTTGTTGTCTGTGATATTGAATTATAAAGAATGAAGAGAAGTTTTTTTTGTTTTCATGGAGGTATGAAAAAAAAACCTAATCACACTTTTGTATGAAACCGCTTCGCGGTTTCATGCAGTGTGATTTGTTTTTTTTTTCATACCTCCATGAAATCAAAAAAAACTTCTCTTCATTCCTTAAGTGAATTTCAGTTTAACTTTTCCGAATTGTCAACCACTTACAAATGATGTGTTGTGCACAAGAACCTCAACAGTAGGTCAAAAGTCAAGGTCAAGGCAAGGTCAGAAATGTTTGTAACTATTGTGTCCATAGTCAATGTTCATGTGCAAAGCTCCTGGGAAAAGGTTACTATTTTCGGGGGCACCAATTACTTCACTGTGACACGTCTTTAATTTTTTAATTTTGATCCAAAATTTCGCAACAGTTTATGGAAATGTCATAGTATCAGTAACACAAGCCGATTACGTGGAGTCGTATTTATATAGTGAAGATGAAGTCATATTTTATCCTATAAAATAGACGGAGTTCCCGTTTGCGAATCAAACACTCGAGATTTTAGGGCCAAAATTTCACATTTTTACAGAATCTGACATTCCAGGCTTCCGTGCGATTGTGGCCAAAATTTATATATAAATAGCCCTCCGCCTTTAAACTATACCTCAATCAGTCCATGAACAGTGAATTAACTTAACACCAGCTGCAGATTGTTAAAAGTTATATGCGTTCTTATGCCTTTAGCAGCTCATGATGGTCTTATGGATTTTTTTTTTTTTTAAGATTAGCCAACTTAATCAGTACAGTCCGACATTTTTCTGGCGTAGCTGAATGCGCTGGCTTTTGATCAAATTCTAGGTATTGATATACTATCGTACTTTAATGCATAAATGCTAATTTGCGATTGGTCAAAAATGTTGATCAGTATGCCTAGTCTGCGGGCACCAGCAGGCCTATTTGAAGGCACTTTTACCAGAGCAATATAAAGACGTTGCTTCTGGTAAAGCGACCCATGTCACCTATTCATACTATATATAGCAAATAAACGGGGATAATTCTTTTCTTGTACTAATTGGAAAATTTATGTATTTGAAAGCGTTACTCTGATAGATTGTCGGATGTCTCATTTACAGCAATTCTCCTTTTCCAAAAGCAATTTTGAATGGACTTTGGATCTAACCTTGAAAAGTATATTTGATGGATAATATCATGTTTAAACATGATACAAAAGAATCACGAAAAAGGGTCAAATACTGCCGGGCGTACTTTTTATTATTTCTCTTAATGTTGAATCAAAAGTCTCAGTATTCATGCCTTAGTACCTCTTACGCTTTCTTAGCTTTTTAAAGATAATTCGTATGTTTTACTACACAAATTATTCATGTTGGTCGCTTGTACGAAGCCTTAGACAACTGAACAAACTTTTCTTCTCAGGGAGTCAAATATTGGTGTTCTCCTATGCTTTTTTTTTAAAAAAGAAAGTTCCAGTATTTTGTGGACAGTTTAGATTCAAGATCAGACTGCACATTCGGTGCCGTCTGATCTTGATATACACTGTCCACACAAAAGTATCTTTGGTAGTAAGCTGCATCCTAAGGGTTAAATGATGTATTAACGTCGTCAGTTAAACGTTGTATACATAAAATTATAACGTGTCACGGTTGAACTACGTACGTATACAACGTTACCGACGTTAAAATTTCAGTTCATGCGATGTGTGTCGAATTTGCTACTTCGTTATACTACATGTTGTTCTTTGGTCTAATCTTTTAAATCATGTATAAAATTCTTACGAGTGAATCTTTTTAAGGCTAAACTGGTGAGCTATTGTCATATTGGATTATGATTAAATCTAAAGTTGCCAATTTGAAACTTAAAAGCGTACGACGCGGTTCAATAAAGGATCTATGCATGTGTTTTAGTATGCAGTCAGCTATGTGCAAGTGTAATGGACACAATAAGATATCTTTGTATAACCACATATTCAATATCTATGCCTATTCAGACGTAAGGAATATAGTTAACATGAATTGTTCTTGACGACAACTTATTTGGTTTTCAGGCTTTACCGAGCGGTCCCATGTTTTCTTAAAACTAAGAAATAGAGCTTTTGAAAGCGTGGAAAAAGGTAAACATCATCGACTGGTAACTACCATATAATCTTCTTCCGATATTATATTTTCACCCTTTCAAGAACAAATGTCTTTGTCTAAGCCACATTTATATTTGGTGACTGCAGAAGCTTTCAGTTCTAAAACTTGACCGTTTTGTATTTTAAAGTATTAAAAGTTATAGTTTTTGAAGCCGATTGTTCAAATATGCGATGCTTTAACTATCACTCATATTCTCAGAACACATATTATCGGAACACATATTTTTGTAAATGTTTTGCCAAAAATTATAATAGCTTGTATCATCAGTAAGAACAATAGCCGCACTTTATATTTAGGACAGAAAATACATACATACATATATACATACATACTAGTGTTGATCCTCAATCTGACATACATACTAATTTTTGAAAACAAATAATGGGTTTCAAAATGTGTTTGCGACATTTGTGCAAAATTCATAATAAATGGTTAAGAAACAAAGTTTTCTTAAAAAAAAAAAAACGGTGGAACTTCATGACGGCTGGTCACACTGTAAGAGATTTGTATGATAATGACATTAAGCACGTATAAATGATGTTCACCAAACGATAGCTTTCAATCTGAGCTACAGCCTGTTGTGGAACTGATTTTATTTTCCAAAGTATCCACTTTCAATCCTTTCAAAGCACACTTCAGTGTAAGGGTTGCCCCGAAAATCAATCGGAGCCAATCCTGTTAGGTAAAGAGGATGGTCAACTGTTTATAAGCCAAGGAGATCCATATCTAGCGTTGTAAACAAATCCCTGTGCGGTTGAACGTTATCGTAGTGCAGCTATAACTTGTCTAGATAAAGATCGGGCTGCTAACGTCTCAGAGTTTTGACATACACTTCTATATGGTGTCAGAAATTTTTCTGCTATCCGTACAATATTCTGCACTCTCGGTATCAAGGAAGCTGACAGTTTTTCCCCATTTGTTAATCCTCGGTAAGAATACCGTGAACAGTTTGAGAATCATCTCCTAATCCGGTGATGATGACTGTGTCTCTCACAGAACGTGGCAGTCCAAGCACACAACGTCACACACAACACTAATTGACGTCATGACGCCATGTTGTAACTGTTTCGGCTGTATCACATTTTTTGGAGTGTTTTGAGACTTAATTTTCGCTAACGCAAAACAAAACTGTGTTGTAGCTTGATTTTATGACTGCGTTGGTGAAATCCTTTTTATTTTTTACTTTGACATACGAACGTGTGTGCTATGGCTGTTGTATGAGTAAACAACGAGCAGTTTCGTCGAAAATTGAAGTTACGGCGCCATGGATAGTAACGTGACATAATAAAATTTACCACAGTGTTTGGCAAATAGTACACCACTTTAGTTATTCAGCTATTATTTTCAGACCACCAATCGCACGTCTTTTCCCTACAAGAGTGACCCAGATTCAAATAAAAAAAAAACAACACACACACAGAGTCGCAAAATAGTGCTCCACATTTCTCTGTCTTTATTTGTCTGCTCTCTCTCTCTCTCGCTCTCTCTCTCTCTCTCTCCCACACATATACTCCTTATCTTATTCTGTACCTTTGACCTTTTTTTTTTTTTAACCTTTTCGTTTTTTACCATTTTTTCCGGAAACTTAATAAATTAATGTCTTTATTTTGTATTTTAGATATATTGCTATTTTTTCTCTGCCATGTAGTAAGGCATGTTAATTTTAATGACCAATGGGGGAAAGCCGTAACTAAGTTTATGAACTTGTGGCTCCACCTATTTGCCACCTTTCTAATTTGTTTGTGTTTATGAACTGTATATGAAAATAAATGCAATAAAATATGTTTAAACAAACAGAAAATAATTCTTTCTGTTAGAAATCGTAATTGCAGTAAATATGACAAAGTTGACATTAACTGCTAAATCTCTGCCTCCCCAATATGAATGTCTACTTACGAAATCACAGACTGAACGAGATGTCATTGATAAGGTACACGATCTTTGCTTATATATAACTTAAGTATTATACTATGTATTTATAAGTTTATCAAGACTTGTGCAAATCAGACTCAACCTTACCTAAAAGCAACATTTTTCACCCTCGTCTAGCTAAGAAATTTGTAATGTCTGTGGTCGTGAGGTAGAGCGTCGGCCTCGTAACCAAAAGGTCCTGAGTTCGATACCCGGGAGTGGGTGTCAACTTTAGGATCCTTCATTGGCCCACACTCTGCGCGAGTACTGGTGCAGTTGCCAGGAAGCAGAATCGAGAGAGATTAGTATAAGTTGTAAGAACTTGTTTCTCAATCGATGTAAAATAAATACGTTTAAACTAAACTACATGTAACTAAGAGTTTACCCAACCGATAAGAATGTGAAAAAGCATGGAAAGTGAGCATCCAAACGCCAAATCATCAATTTGATATGTTCTCAGTTCGCATTTTTTCCAATCAAGTATCAACAAACTAAATTCGTTCATGGTACATGTATTCGCTATTGTGACAAGTGAATGGCTTGGACCAGTATATTTACCTTTTTTTTTTTTTTTAGAACATTTTATTCAATCTCGTCACAACAAGTTTTATATTTACCAAGGCCGCTTATTCCTCCTTCGCTAATCTATGGGTACTTTCAATACTTTGATTAGGTTTGGCATAGAAATGATCTTGTGCGCTGCAATTTTCTAATTATTTCTGATTTGTAAGTGGATATCTGTAGATTTCTTTGTCTTATAAGGTGCACGTACAAGTTGTTTAAAAATGATGGGCTGCTGCATTTAACTGAGAGTTACTACAGCATCGTACGCGTGTTTGTAAGGTCATTAATGTTCAACAATTGGCGGAAATATGGGTTTTTGATCAGACTGCACATAAATCAGATCTTGGATCTATACCGTTCGCCTCTGATGAAAAGTTTATAAAGAAAACAAGTCTTTCATTTAATCAGTTTATTGCACTGTCCGCCGTCCAAAGAGATCGAGTTAATATATATATATTGCGCTATAGCCCTGAGACTTTGTTCAGAAGTCTTAAACCGGTAATGTTTTGAAAATGCCTGCTGAAAGCAAGTCCTTAAACTTTCTGAGTACGAAAGCTGAAAATCGAACGAACTTTGTGGCAACGACGACGAGAACTGCATCCCCAATTGTAAATTACGCCACATTTCACATCTATACAAGACTACGGAAAAATCCTCTTTTGTTCTTTAACTTCAATAATAATGACTTGAATTGAATTTTTATCCTTGATTGATTGTGCACGATCCATGCACTTACGTATACTTTTAGACCTAGATACCATAATTATAGTATAACAGCGATAGTTTGTCACCTGGAGAGGGTTAAACCAAAAGTATTTACGGCAGTATTATATAAAATTACAATAAGCAACTTATATGTCTAAATACAAATATACAGTAAATCTGAAATTCATACTGTACGACAGAGGTGTTGTTCTTTTGGATTTTGTGCATATACAAGTGTCACAATATCGACTTTTAAGGGTATTTTATGCATGATGTTTGATGATTTACATTGCACGAACATTATTCAAAGTTTAAAATGCACCATTACCGTAAATTTTAAGAAGAAATCGGCCCGAATAATTTATCACGCAGATAAATTAATTACCGATGGTGAAAAAATACATATAGATATATACCTCTACTTGCAGGCTGTGTTAATTAATCTGTGCCTTCCCATTGGTTATTTTCCAACTGTTTGTCCAGGAGTATTTTATTTACTTTTAGATGGAATATCAACTATAGTGATTGATACACACTAAGATGGATAAGGTGCATTTGTACTGAAATTTGTGTTCACGTTCAGGCATTTAAACTAGTGTTTCCTAAACACACACATATTGAGTCTGCGATACATGAACCAAGATATTGGTTTCGATTTTATAAATGATTGCCATGATGTAATTGGTATCCCAAATGTACATGTACAGAAGCGTTACCAATTGAGCCATGCTCTGACGAAAGAGGGCTTAATGCATTATACATAATTCTGGATGCATAAATTCTTCTGTATAACAGCCAACTGAATCATGAGGTAGACTAGTCATTTCAAAAGCAGAAAATTGAGCTATAGCAAAAAGTATCGACCCAGGTCACCCTGCGCGGAGTGCGCAGGCTGACCGTGGTCGATTCTTTCTTTTTTTTTTTTGCAGATGTATTAAGCCTTCTTTTCACAGACTACCGCTCAATTATATGTACATAGATTTTAAGTTATTCATTTCATATTGAGATAAAGGGTGTGAGAGGCGCTGCTTTATGGTTTGTAACTTTTAATGCTTCACCAAACAATATCATATTCTAACAACCATTACGTCAAAAGGAGTGAATACTGATAACAAGCAATTCCTTTTTCCTCACAGTGTTTTCTATCCCTTTTCAAGAACAAATCTAAACTTTTTCTTTTTTTTGTATTAGTCGTCGGCATTTGTTTTCAATTTGGATAAGTCTTTGAATGTGTCGTCAAGTAAAGGGCTAAAAATATGTAAAGGAAGAGAATTTGACAATGATTATTATGGATGAGATATGATGTATCGTTGTGCTACATGAATGAACATCTTAAACTCTGTGTTGGAAAGATTGTCTCTACCATCGCCTGGTAATCGCTTTCACTTTGTGGACATTCGATGTGTGAATAAATTATTTCGGGATGATTATAAAAGACCGAAGTACTTCTTGAAAAAAAGGTTATTTATTGCTTGTGTCACTTTCAAAGCTTCTTTATGATTTCCTGATATGATGAATGCTTCTACCGACAGAGTCAGCTCCTACGGGCGACAAATGTCAGATACCTTCTTTTATGACAAAACTAAGCAGGATAGATCGAGAGGGAAGTCAAATGGACAAAGAACACTTTCATTCACTGAACCCGAGTGGAAAAATCGAAATGGATCAGTGAAAGATCGGTATGATGACTTCGACGTAACAAATGAAACCAGCAGAGGAAACTTTAAAAAGCGTCTAAAGTCTGAAGTAAACGGGCAAATAAATTCGAGAAAAGAGTTTGGATATTACAACGACCTCGATACAGGTAATTCAAGTCAACGATCCGAAAATATCGTCCGGTTTCATAAAGACCTCGTCACAGATGTACATGTAGATTACAGACATAAAATTCAAGTTGACAACTTGGAATCAAGTTTTTCCGAGAAGTCTGTGAAGGACAACACTTATGAATCAGAAGTAGTTGAACTAAAAAGTCCCAGAGGTGAAAATAATAATGGCAAATATCTTCCAAATAGATCAAGACATCGTAGTGCTAGTGGTAAGTTTACAAACCAACAAGACAAACCACAAAATATACTCATAAAATCTAGTGAAACTTGTTTCAATATCGAAGGGGACGTAACAGAAAACAGCCAGCGCTCTGAAAACAATGACAAGTCAGGAACGGACACAAAAAGACGAACCACGGCTTCATCAAATAATAAAGGTATCTCGAAATCTAGAAATGTCAAGGACAGTCAGCACCGCCGCACGTCGTCAAAGAAAAGGGCTACACCAACGCCTAATGCGACTGAAAACTGTTCCGGCACAAAGTCGCCGGTCAAGAAAACACGGTCTTCAAGCTCGACAGGTTCAAGTCATAATGATAAAAAAGCAATACGAACACATAGTCATTCTAAATCTTCAATAGACCCACAAACATTGCGAAATAAATCAAGTAGCAATGGTTATGCTTCAAGAACTACAAACGCAAGTGCGAATTTTGCCGAAAAGCTCATTTTGGCTTACCCTATTCAGAATTCTAACAGAGTGGTAAGCACAAATAGACGAAAAGTTTGCTGTGTGCTTTGTGTACTTATCGTCACTGTCGCTATAGTGGTTGCTGTGACAACAGGGCTGGTTTTCTTCATGGGAGACAAAGACTCTACAGAAGGTAAAGTTGAACTTGACTTTTTCTATATATGTTATCGTTGCCTTTCCTGCTATATTCACATTCAAAATTGCAGCAACATATACATTAAGTATTTTTAAAACTCTTTAGCAGATAACAAAATTTTGATCTCGTCAAGATTGAAAGCATTTGCAAGTGACATGTAAAATGTAGTTTATAGTAAAGAAAACAGAAAATGCTTTTTTACTGACATTGCCCCTTTTCTCACCTTTTTTTTTTTTTGAAATCCTTTTCCTTGGAGTCGTCAAAACAAGGAAAAGTATTGCTTAGGAGTTATTCAAATGTTGGTTCACATCATTGGTTTCCAAGAAATACGAGAAATTCATTCTATCTCATAATCTCCGTTGTTTTCGAAGTAATATACCAATTACGAATTTCCTTATCTTACATACGTTTGAGATAAGCATAGTGTAACGTCATATACTCGTATGACGTCATTTTATTTTTCTTTCAGAGAAGTGAATTGGGCTTCAGGTGAATTGAGTGTATTCATGGAAATCACCGCGTGTGCATGTTTGCTTTTGTATACTTTGACAGATAATTCGTGAACTCTCGTTATGTGATAAAAAGAATCTCACATTCGTTGACTTTCAAGATACACTTTAACTAAACTCATTTACAAAAATGTTCATTAGCTCGTCAGGGGCTCGTTTAATAACAATTTCCTAGACTTGCAGAATAGAACTTGATTGCAAATGCAAACTCGTGTCAGATCCTATGTGACTGATACTTTAGCGTGCAAGCTTGTACAGAAGTGTAAGGATAGACTCTAGTTTCAAAGAAGCTGACAGTTGACTTTGTAATCTGAAAACTAAAACTATAACATGCATAGCTTTACCATCATATTCAGTCTTCACTGTTGAATTGACCGGAAAATTTGTGTCTGTTTTTTTTTTTTTTAAGAAACAGCGGACAAAAATTTATACATTTGCTTTAACACATGACGACACGTAATAGTCCAATGACGCCACACAGTCTTATTTCAAAATTCTCTATAGCTGTATTACACGGAGAAGAAGGGAAGTTATGTAATAAAAGCATAGATATGAATAAATCATTATTAAACCCTTAGCAGGATGCCGACTGCCTCTCAATTGTGATGAGTGAAATGAGACCGAATACAAACAGAAATACATTGTAGTATATCTTGAGTTCACTATGGTACAAAAGTCAAATAATGATTGATGTACTGGAAATATGAATAGGTCTAATTAACATATCTATACGTGGGCAACCTTTCAGCAATATAAATACACATAAAGCTGTTTTTGATATAGATTTTAACTCTTTAGCAAACCACAAAATTCTAGACTTGCCTGAATTGAAAGCATTTTCAGACGACAAATGTAATGAAACTCAAATGTCAGAATTTGTCTTTGAAAGGTCAGAAAAAAAAAAAAAAAAAAAAAAAAAATCGGGAAAAGCAGAAAATGCTGGTTTCTAGCATTTCTGCATTTCCAACAATGCTTTTAAAATCCTTCCGCCTCAGGGACGTTAAAACTCGGGATTGTTTGGTAAAAGATTTAAAAAAAAAAAAAAAAAAAATGAGGGATATTCAAGATTTTCTTTGCTCGTATCGAATACATACACTGTTTAGTACTAAGACATAGCATTTACATAGCGCAAAATTAAGAAACGTATTCTATTGCAGTTAACAAGTGCCTAGGATACATTGAGTTAAGAACAATTAGCAATACATTGAGTTAAGAACAATTAGCATATAAACAGAGGATATTTGTTTTTTACGGTGAAAGATCGAAATTTATTTCATCGAGTGAACATCATCGGTAATATTTTCACGAGTGGCGCAAATTTCGATCTTTCACCGTAAAAAACAAATATTCTATTCATTTCATGCTTTTAACCCTTTCTTGGGGAAACTTAATCAAAATCCAGTACAGTTCTTTTCGGTTATTCCCCGTGGCGTACTCCCTCCGCATAGCAACGCATTACAATATTACGTCAAGCGCGAGAAATGTAAGGTGAATGACGTCATATTTCCATCTGGTTGTGAGGCACGCGCATTTTACCTAGGTAACTTGTGGGCGGGAACAACTGTTTTCGCCTTCAATTGAAGAGTAACAAAATAAAAATCGGTATTTTCACTGGTCGTAACCATGAAATATCGAAAAATATTTCACCGATATTTCTCGATAACCTACCGGAAAGCATGAAATAACACATTTTTTTTTTTCAAAATATTACCCGGATTCTAGAACTTGACAATGAGATCTATATACGTCAGTATACTTGTATGAAAGTCGATAATGTATTAAATAAGGGCAGGTTCACTGTTAATGGAACTGAGTAAACAAGCATATTTTCACTTTTGATACAAAAATGGCTTCTGACTGAATGTCTTTCAGATAATTGGGTAGATTTTTCCACTAAATGGGACAGACGACGGCTAATGATCTGTCTGCTAATTTTTGTTTGCCGCCTAGGGTTGTTGAAATTACATGTAGTTTGCTTTGTTATTGCAGTCTGTTAACTTTCGTCAAATTGCAACATCATATCCAATCAGTCTTCAACGTCAATCGATATAAACATGTCAGGAGAAAGTTTTTGCCTGTTATCATCATTGATTCTGATAAGATTTCGAAGCGATATCTGTCATATCACTATAGAATGTTGCTCCCTGATATCAAAGCCATAGTCGAATGTAAATTGTTGACGAAAAAATCCTTTTGAAATTTATTGATATCATATGTGGCTTATACTGCCATTATTACTGAGAGAGCAGCGGAAAGCGCGGGGTAAGATCAGAATTTACGTATGTGCAGTCATATCACGCTTGACACTCTCCACAAGATACATAAATGGTCCCGGATGGCAAGACAAGAGATCATTTAATTCTTGCCTAACAAAGAGTATCTTCAGACATAAATCTGTGCAGCTATATGTAAATTGCATATCAATGTTTCCTATATATTAAACAAAATAAATTATGTATGAAAGGTCTGCATGTCAATTTTTTGCCAAGTCATTCAGGAGAAGTGGGTTTAATGTGCAGTGCAAGTAGTCAAAAGTGTAAAAACAAATTTGACCCCATTGTAAAAGATCGAGTTGAATTATGACAAAGCTTATATAAAGGCAAACAAGAAAGACTGGCTCGGTACAGGATTAATGTCAATGGTCAAAGCAATATATACCTTTGCCATCAACATGTCTTGATCTTACATATCGGTATCCACTCCAGTGTCAAAATCAATCAGAGAAAAAACGTATTTTTTAAAGCTACAATATGTGCCTTTTATCATCAGATTTTAACGACGTATGTTACACATTTTTCTAACGGACAGATTTTTTAAAAACTTTGCACATACAAAGCTCATCATGTCTCTAGGAGATTACAGAAAAAAAAAAAAAAAAAAATGTGGGTCACCGTGCTCGTTTCTGAGAAATTCACCTTTGAAACAGGTATATATAGTTCTAAAATTCAGCTTATATTGGATTTAAAGCACCTTTCTTTTATAGTCAGTTAATCAGGAAAATTACTGGAAAAATATACAAATGTACATAATTTTAATGAAAATTCATATATTTTTGCACAAAAATATATAAAAGCATGGTTTTGAGCATGGTAAATGTACAAAATTTAATATGCATGTTAAATATGGATCATTGAGTTAAAAAGGGAGACAATTTGAGCGAATTAAGGGTTAATCTTTAATAAATACATACTTTCTAACGGACAGATTTGTCTTAAAATTTCCACAGTTATAGTATTTATAATTCTAAACAATAAGAAAAAATAAAAATGGCACCTATCCGTGTTTATTTCGTAAGAAAACAAGGTTGAACGTCACTGTGGAAGTTATTTTTTCAAAGAAAAAAATAGGATAAAAGCTCAGCAGACATAGTGGGAAAAGGAGAAATTGCTCAATAGGAGCGATTTCTCCTTTTCCAACAATAATTTTCAAAGTAGAAACAGGTATACTTCCACAGCTTTAAATTTTCTGCCTTTGTTTCCTTGTTTGGTGTGTAACGCCGTGTCAGCAGCATTGTAATTATTTCATGGTGACAGTTCGAAGATCCATTTTTCTCTTCACCAATACTACCCGAAGAAAGTGCCACTTGTTTCAGTGCACCAATAGTATTACCATTATGTGCAAAAAATACTTAAGTGCACTTCTGTTTCAATATCCACGACAAAAAACATGCGCAGTAGGATGCGCGCGAACATTTTTCATATACGTCGTTAAGTAAATATAAATATGAGCCATGCTCTGTGAAAAGGAGGCTTAATGCACCTGCACACATTATCGACCTAGGTCAGCCTGCGCAGTCCGTGCAGGCTGACCTGGGCCGAAACCTTTTGCTATTAGTCAGTTTTCTGCAAGTCCAAGGACCAGTTTACCTCATGATTTCGTCGGATGTCAGACAAAATGGAATTTATGGATCTATGATTATATGATGTCTTGCTTGGTACCATGCATCACGGAGGTGCATCAAGCCCTCTTCTGCCAAATTATCCATGGCTTATATAATGTTTCAACCTCGGCGACAATTGCTTTTTTCATCGACGTACGCTCATATGATTTAGCCCGCCAAATGATTGCTCAGTAATTGTTTACCATAAAGACAACTTTTTTTGCATACAGTCATTTTGAGGTCTAGAATTACTCTCCGAATATCGAAGGACAGAAACTATGTCTATACTTACGTATTTTACTACATTGAAATCAGTGATTCTGTTTTTGTTGGTTGGTGCATGGATAACTTTCATGCATTTAATTTATACGCATGATTTCGTTGAATATACACACAGATGGGGCACATACAGAGTTGATGTACGAATTAAAAGTAAAAATATAATCCCAGGTTTGAGACAGAAATAGATCTGTATTTCGACCGCCCGAGATTTTTTCAAGACCACATCTTATAAATTTGCATAATTTTGAAAGAAGTTTGTCAGAAACCATGTGACTGTTGACGATCTTTTCGGTCGATGTAATGAAATTTCTGGTCTCATTCACGCTAAGAAAAACTTTACATATGAGTCATGCTCTGTGACAAGGGGGCTTAATGCATCTGCAAAAAGTATCGACTCATGTTAGCCTGTGTAGTTCGAGCAGGCTGACATGGATCGGAACATTTTGTAATTGATCAATTTTCTTCAAGTCAAAGGACCAGTCTACTTCGTGATTTAGTCTGCTGTTAGACGAAAAGGATTTCATAAATCTATAATTATATGATGTCTTGCTTGGCATATCGCATCACGAAGATGCATTAAACCATCATTTGCCAGAGCATGGGTCATATAAATGTTACACTTTCGAGTACAAGAAGGAAAAAAAAAAAATATTTCATGCTTTCCGGTAGGTTATCGAGAAATATCGGTGAAATATTTTTCGATATTTCATGGTTACGACCAGTGAAAATACTGATTTTTATATTCTAACTCTTCAATTGAAGGCGGAAATAGTTTTTCCCGCGCACTAGTTACCTAGATAAAATGCGCGTGCCTCACAACCAGATGGAAATATGACGTAATTTACCTTACATTTCTCGCGCTTGACGTAATATTGTAATGCGTTGCTATGCCGAGGGGGTACGCCACGGGGAACAGCCGAAAAGAACTGTAGTGGATTTTTATTAAGTTCCCACCAGAAAGGGTTAAAAGCATGAAATGAATAGAATATTTGTTTTTTTTTCGGTGAAAGATCGAAATTTATTTCATCGAGTGAACATCATCGGTAATATTTTCACGAGTGGCTCTCGTGAAAATATTACCGATGATGTTCACTCGATATAAATTTCTATCTTTCACCGTAAAAAACAAATATCCTCTGTGTCTTCATCATCATCATCATTATTATTATTATTATTTTTATTATTATACATGTACTTGACAAAACACAATACCTTAAATGCGTAAATAACTTTCAAAAATAACTTTATGTCTATTTAACAGGTGCAGTAGACAGGCCACGCGTGTATGGTAAGGTTTTTTGTGTATTATAATACAACTTGATGAGTTTTTTGACATACAGTAGATTTTTATAAGTCGAACAAATGACCTTTATATGTTTGTTGTTGACCTTAATGTTTCTGAAATTATGGACAAAATTGATGGGGTTAAATGCAACCATATTTTTCAGGCCATTTTGCAAATTTTCTGACACTGCAAAGTATATGTAGTTTGCGAAAGATTAAAAAAAGTTGCCTGTACACGTACGTCAATAAGCTAAATAAACTGAAATCTGTTTTCATGCATCATGAAGTCTTTTTTTTTTTTGTTTTTCATCTGAGGTTTGGGTCACGAGGTCCTGTTTCAAACAGTATGTCCTGTTTCAAACAATATGAAAACAAACAAAATATACCAGCAATCTGATGATAACTTTATGTACGAAGTGTTCAGAATTTCAAGGGGCGTCGTCGACCTACCTACCCCCTCCCTCTCTCTGTCTCTCTCCCCCTTTAACTCTCTCTCTCTCTCTCTCTCTCTCTCTCTCTCTCTCTCTCTCTCTCTCTCTCTCTCTCTCTCTCTCTCTCTTTTTGCTATTGCCTGGTTCTGACGTATTAGAAATGTCATTTTGAGGGTCGCGAATAGCTAGCGAAACACACGCTTGACACGCTATGTTTTTTTTTTTTCTCCACTTTTTGCATAATTCATTTTGACAACAAGGTTTGTTTTTTTATTTACCAACAGGAAAAACCCCAAGATTTTTAAAGCGTTAAAACTTATGAAAATGAAATATTGTCTAAAATGTGCCAGCAAAACACTTTATAAATAAAAGCGTTGACAAACACTTTTTTCTAAATACCAAATAATTCTGAATTAAACGATCCTGAGGAAGAAGCCATCCTAAAACATTGTGCGAAAAGAAGAAAATACTGGTAACCAGCATTTTCTCCAGTTTCCACAATGGTTTCTAAAGCCTTCTTTTGCAGGGTCGTTAAACTCTGGATTATTCGGTAAAGGATTAAAGTAAAAAGTAGTCCGCCCAAAAGAAGCACGAAATTCCACTGTCATAATTTGTTGTTTTATCTTGTTTTTCTGGCTTGTGGTTTACGTTTTCACCTAATTTATCATGACAAATGCGTTTGACATTACCATGATCGTCACACGCTGACTTTGATACAACCATTCAATATATCAATAATATCAGTAAGTCAACCAGATTGGAGTGGAGAGTCACTGCTTATCAGTAGCACTACACTCCACACCTCCTCCCCCTTGTTTCGCCCTTAGACTACACTAGTTTTTGATCTACTTCTTGGTACTAATGTACCTGAATGAATAAATAGTAGTTTGTGATATGTCAAAAATGTGGTAATGTTTATAAATGTTTATTTTCTATTGCTTACATGTAACACTTCATACTACACTACCGCTTTCTCCCCCCCCCCCCTCCCATTTTTTTGCGGAGCTGACTACGCTAGTTTCTGGCCTGCATCTTGGTACTAATATACTAATATACTTGAATGAATAAATAGCAAATTGTGATATGTCAAAAAACGTTGCAACATTTATTAATGTTTATTTTCTACTGATTACACGTAACACTCCATACCACAGTACCCTCTCGCCTCCTCTCTTTTCGGCGTAGCTGACTACGCTAGTTTTTGACCTTCTTCTTTGTATTAATATACCAGAATGAATAAATAACAACTTGTGATTGGTCAATTTTTTTTTTTTAATTTTTATTCTGCCGGCCCCTGCAAACCTATTTTTCAGACATATTAATGACATGATGATATACATGTACAAGTCTTAATATTCATGACATGATATAATATGATGTAATATAATGTAATATGATAATATTTTTTCATGCATTACCCTATAGCCCATTACTGTATGTCCACCTGTATTTTCAGACATATCAGTTTAGAAACAACTGCTCCTTTTCATGCGATGCTTTGGCTTAACACGTAACGTGAAAATTATAATTGTTTGTGGGTTTACTTTTCATTATTTCTCGTTAAGACCACAATAAAGTTAGCACATAAAACCACCTTCAGCGGCGTATGAAACCCATGACTTATTTCCGATAATACACTTGTGTATTGTCTTTTTTTTTGGATCCCGGTTTTGTTAATGTTTGTAGTTATGAGCTTGTGAAGCTGGCGAAACCAACTGCAGCACGTGCAAGAATTGTACTACTGCGCCATTTCGCGATAAAATAACGTCGTTTATGCTAAGACGTATATACATGCGGAAAAATACATTTACTATGCTTTCCATGTTCAATAAAACAAGAAATGCAGTTTAAATTATATAAATCAAGAAAATAACGGAAATAGTTAAAGTTACCATCTATTTTGAACTATTTCATTGTATTTTCGATGTACATGTCACAGATCTATCTTCTTGTGTATGTACACATTTCAAGCCGAACTACATCTGTAAACATTGACCGATGAATGGTATATGGTATATAGGTTGAAGGTGTATGATGCAGGATACATATTTGTCTTTTACTCGTTTTATGTGATAAATAGAATCTCACATTCGTGTTTATGTATCATCATTTTTATCAAACTCGTTGACTAAAATGTATATGACGCTCGCCAAGGCATCATCATCTTCAACTTATAGACCATTCATGGGTCCATGTTTACAGATGTAATTCGATTTGAAATGTGTACGTGTACAAGAAGATAGCTCTGTGACATGTACATCGAAAGTAAAATGAAACAGTTTAAACTAGGTGGTAAATCGAACTATTTCTACTGCTTTCTTGACTTTAAATGACTTACGCTACTTTTCTTGTTCTATTGAACATGGTAATCATAGTATTTTTCCGCACATATACGTCTAAGCAACAACGACGTCAATTTCATCGCGAAATGGCGCAATAGTACAAATTTTTGCACATGCTGCAGTTGGTTACACCGGCTTCACGCGTTCGTAACTACAACAATAACCAGAACTGGGACCCAAAAAACTATATTACAGTTGTGTATTATCGAAAATAAGTCAGGGATTTAATACACGGTCTTACGTGGTAAATTACATTCTTTATCCTAAGAACTGATATTTTTTTCCTTCAGATATGGTAAATGTGCATGTGCGTCTTAGGGTTCTCAACGAGAATTATACAGCTTTCTTCCGCAACAATTCTAGTCCGCATTTTAACAGATTCTCCGTCCAGATGTGTAACGAGGTAAGGTTTGGCCGTCTCATAATAAGTTTGAAATTTGCCCCTGTCGAACCTTGTCGTAAATCTAAAGATAATTATTCAGTGCAGTAGTTTTCTGAACGCCTCACTTTTACATGGATAGAATTAATTTGTTATAGGCATTGTTACATCTATTACCGTATGGTAACACAACGCACCGTTTCCGTTTGCAGGTAAAAAAGTTCATCTATCTTTAAAGAGGATTTAACTTGTAACCCATCGACATGCATCTGCATTTAAAATGCCATGACTTGGAATATAACTTCCAGACCGTGACACATGTTAGTTGAGTACCCGTTGCATTGGCTTATAATACAAAGGTGGGGATCCCGATACTCTAGCTGAGACAAGATTCCTTTTAAATTGCTATAATAACCATGATTTCTTTTATTAGGACCAATATAAGCACTAATGAGCGAGAAATGATAGTGATATATATAGAGAATAGATGGTTGGTGTCTTGGATGGGTTAAGTTTATCGGGCAAGGCGGAGGAATTTATCTGGTGAGCCGAAGGCGAACCGGATAAATTTCGGAGCCGAGCCCGATAAACTTAACCCATCCAAGACACCAACCATCTATTCTATTTATCCTGTCACTCACTGTAACGGAACAAAACAAAACAAAACAAACAAACGGAAAAAAAAACATTGATAAAGACCGTACCTTCAATAAATTTCCGGAGCCGAGCCTGATCGACTTTCTTAATCCAAGACACCAACCATCTATTTTATTTATCCTTTTTCTCAATTATAATCCAAAAATCCGACTAAATTGAACATTTCGCTCGAAATAAGGCACATATTGACATCTTTCTCACTAGATCTATGAGAAACTTGAAATGAAGAACCGTGTTTACATAACCCTCTGGATATGCAGCTGTAATAATGACGTCATGAATGATATTGGCTACGTCATAATTATCAAACGTGACGTATCTCCGCAGAAAATTATTGTGGCGAAGAAGACAATGTGTTTTAACATAACAGACTATTAATTAAACGAGCAAAAGTATTCGCTAGCGATTGATTCATTCATTACGGCAGTAAGACGCTTGGTTGAAAATAGTCCCAGTCAGCAGGTGCGCACTGAGCGGTCATGTGACCAACTGACGGATAACAAAAAAAATATACGGCACCCTGTTATCCGTCAGGTAAACCCGGAAGTGACAGGATAAAGTGATTTATAACCTGTCCAGAGGTGTAAGAGTGATAACAACGATTGAATAGCTTTTGTTATAATCCACTAGTGGTATAACATCTCTTGAATATTCAAAGTAAAAAGGCTCGGTTTTTATCGCAATGAAAACCTCTGCATTGTGATGGAAGAAGATTTCCTTGTCGAGTTTAGGTTTGAAAAGTTTTTATGGTGCTGAAAATGACAAGTCCATTTCTTATCTTGAGAGGCAGTTGGAGTTTAGGATCTACATATTCAAGTTATAAGCCGCTTCACACGCACTTCTCCATTTTACGTGTGATAAAGACAATTCAGTATGAGCATTATTTTAGGAGAAATATGCAATTTAGTCGGGTATGGTATAAACACAACATCAGATTCACAATCGTGCTGTCATTCATTTTGTGTGTGTGTGTGTGTGTGTGTGTGTGTGTGTGTACCTTTTCATTCAAAAACGATAAAAACTCGGCAGAGCCTTGTGTTTATCGTTGAATGGGTAGAAATAAACAGTAATCAATGACCCCTAATTTATTATTCTGAATGTATATGTACATCAGTTTAATTAATTTCTATTCAAATCGAGAACTTGCTTTCAGTAATGAAAATCATGACAACTGATTTTTTTTTTTAAATTCCAGATTGATGTTATCTACATTACAAGTCATATATCCAAGAACTATTATGGATGTAAAGTTGTGAGTCTGAGGTATGTGGATCGTCAGATATCGTAACACTTCCAAAGCCAAATATATAAGCTCAACCTCTTCGACGACTACAGATTCAATCCACTTAAACTCAAGAAGACTTTTATGACATAACCTCCCTTGTTTTAATATTCCCATTACGAATTTTCTTATCTTATACACGTTTGATAACACAATTGTGTGACGTCATTTTTTGACGGCAGTTTGTACGTATTTCATACAAGTGAATGGTTTTTATGGATATTATCGTGCGTCCATCTATAGCTGGTTTTGAATCTTCTGATCTATAATTTGTGAAATATCTTTAAATGATAAAAAGAATGTGACATTCCTTGGCGTTTGAGAGAAAAAATATTAAACTTGTCAAGAAAAATTTTATTAAGCTCGCCAGTGGTTCGCTTAATAACATTTTCCCTATACTCGTTTAATAACATTTTATCTCAAACGCCAACTCATGTTAGATCCTACATTTCTCTCATAGGCTTGACGAAACAAACAGACGTAAAGATAACAGTTAGACTGGACGCTCTGATCTTGATCTATACCGTCCCCAAAAGTCCCTGTTTTCGCTTATAACGATAAAGGATCACCACCAATAACATGTATAGTTTGTTATATAACCATTCATGTAAGAGCTGATCGAAAGGTTTACAGATTATGTTCGTGCTGGTTTAAGACCGAAACAAATGAATCTGCAGCTTGTATTGAGAGGTATTTGTCTTTGTTTCTACGAGCAAGTGAAAGGCTAATATTTAAGTAAAATATCAGTCAAAGTTCGAGTACATGTATGTATGAAGTCCAAGGCAGCTATCTTGTTCAAATTGATTGAATAAGAAAGCATATCCATCCAAAAAGGTAAAACATAAATTTTGTTATAGCCCTTTCTTTATCTAAAATATGCCCTTTCGGCCAATAATGTTATCAGAATTAAGAGCTGAGTATTTTTTCTTTTTCTTCAAGCTAATCCACATACTCTTTTCTCCCATAACACCAAGTCGCATTTTTCACATTATGTTTCACTAGGCACGATGTGAAAAACATTTTCTATTCTTTTAGGTCTGGAAGCGTACGTGTGTACTACATGTCCCCCTTTCTAGACACACCGCAAACCTCTAACGTGTCGTACCATCGAGAGATTCTTTTAAACAATCTGCGAAGCATATTTTCACCGTCGCTTCTAGCGAATACCACAGTTTTAGGTGACTTTGTGGTTGATGTAAATAGTATAGAGATAAGTATTGAAAAGTTCCAGACAACAACCCTACCTCAGAAACCAAGGTTACCCTACAGAGGTGAGTTGATAAAAAAAAAACATACTCCTTGTAAACATTTTTTTAGGCGTAGCTGAATGTGCAGGCTTTTGACCTACTTTTTGGTACTGATAACAAATGAATAAATAGTCTTAAACAGATTTAAAAAAAAAACATACTCCTTGTACACTTTTTTTAGGCGTAGCTGAATGTGCTGGCTTTTGACCTACTTTTTGGTACTGATAACAAATGAATAAATAGAATTTTATTATTGGTAAAAAATAAAGACATATTTATTTAAATGGCCCCTGCCTATTTGCGGGTAATTTTACGCCGTCTATCTTTTTCAAAGATATTTCTTGTTTTATCTGTTTCAAGTTTGGATAAAATTTGAAGTGAAATAGCAAGTGATCTGTCTCAACAAGGCATGTAGTTTCGCACTGTTTAACAGTTTATTAATAACATTTTTATAAACAAGTTTGATAGAATTCTACCAAACAATTCCAACTTGTCAGATCCTGTATATTTTAATCAAGACAAATGGACCCACTTGTCATTCAAGAGCTCCTTTTATGCTGATAAATGCAAAATGTTTCCATTTACACTTTCTGTGAATAGAAGGTTTATGCGCAGTTCGTGAAGGCTGACATGGGTCAAAACTTCCTGCTATTTCTAAATTTTTGTATGTCAAAGAACCCTTATATCTGATGAGTTAATCAGTTGTTGAACAAAATGCATTGTATGGCTCTACAATTTAAATGAGATTTACTTGCTCAGTATTATGCGTCACAGAGGTGCATTAAACCCCCTTTTGCCAGAGCATGGCTTATTCATATATTCCCGCATTCAGTCCGTTAATATTATAATTGTTTTTCTTTGCCCAGGGACCTCAACGTTCAGTACATCAGCTGTACATCAAGAGTCACACACCAATACCATATCTACCTCAACAAAAGCACAATCATCTGACAGAGAAACAATTGCCCCTAAATGGAAAGATAATAATGTGGTTAACAATACTGTCGATACTACAAAAATGTCAAAGGCTACAACAACTGAAACTCAGTTTAAGACAAAGGAAGGTAAGAAATATGCATGAAAACATGCAGATGTTTATCTAGCAGGCTTTCACGTGAATACTGCGTGTTAACAAAACTGACGAATTTCGAAGGGAATCTATCATTGTCCTCCTTGTTATTGTACTACAGATTTAGACTAAACCTTTATTAGAAGTTTTACAACAACATTATTTGTTTCTTCTTCTTCTTCTTCTTCTTCTATTGTTGTTGTGAAAAAAAGACCCATTCTTTATTCCTTATATGCTTAAGTTGCTTTTCACGGCCATTACTTATTTCAAACATATCGTAATTGCTTTTTTTGTTTCTTCGTAGTATTGCAATCCCTACCTGTAGATATTTGAAAAACTTTCTTAACTTTTTTGTCTTATTTCTGGACATAACTCTGAGTATGATATTTGTATTGCATGCCTAAACCATTGTCCTTTGGTTCCGAATAGATTAGATTATTTTTTCTGTTGTGTTGTTCAGGGTTAACATTCCACCAATTTTTCGTATTTCATAGGAGTGATGTTAATATGACCCATTTAGAGAACTATTGTTACGAGACAAGCGTAACGAGAAAGAAAACCAGCAACAAGCCTTTAACAATTAACAATATTTATTAATGAATAAAGACAAAAGAGTACAATAAGAGTTACATGTTAAGTTTGAATGAAATTTCGACAATTTTTAATCTTAGAACAAGAAATAGAATAAGTCCTTCAAACTTAAGAATTATGTTTAGACTACAAAAAGTATGAACTCTCTGGTTCCTAAAACCTAAATTAACAATAATTTCATTGCAAATAGATATGAGCAACCTGTTTAAGAAATAAATAATTCCAACTTACAGATCTATATTCTGATCGAATATATCCAACACTTTCACTAATTCTGTATCCTCAAAGCCACAAGTCTAAGTTCAAAATCAAATCCACCAAGTAAGTCACTCCTATTTATATCAGCTTGGAAAATTGTAGATTAGTCTTTTCTAGAAAGATGACAACATGGATTGGTAAATAACTTGTTTACTAACAACCTGTTTCTAAAAATAACCACAATGGAAAAACCAATGAATGTTTTTTATGTTTCTAGAATACTCTGTATATAGAGTGAAAGTGATAATGAAAAGAGGTTACATGTATATCCTATTTACATAACACTTCCCCTCCCAAAGGAAAAGAAAGTTTTAAGAATTAAAACTTTCTTTTGTTAGAATATAAAACATATCATTACACTTAACTGTACATGAAAATTTATCATACATAAAGACAAATGTTAACTAATTACAAGTTAAACTCTAGACAAAACATCAGGGATAATATTATCCCTACCTTTTATGTGTCTGATATCCATGTTATACTCTTGTAAAAACAGACTCCTTCTGAGTGAACGCTGATTCTTGTTTTTCATTTTTTGTATAAAAATCAGCGGATTATGATCATTATATACAATGATGGGTGCTGGAGAAGATGACAAATATATTTCGAAATGCTGAAGAGGAAGAATGAGAGATAAACACTCTTTTTCCATTGTTGAGTAGTTTTTCTGATGTTTGTTAAACTTTTTAGAAAAATAACTAACTGGATGATCTACACCATTACAATCTTCTTGAAGTAAAACACCACCTGCACCAGTATCACTAGCATCTACTGCAAGCTTAAATTCTTTTTCAAAATTAGGAACTAAAAGAACTGGTTCACTTTTTAGTATGGCTTTTACTTTATCGAAAGCTTTTTGGCAATCATCATTCCATATTAATTTTTTTTCGTTTGCTGAGAAGACTTGTCAGTGGCTCAGCAATGACAGAAAAATTACCACAGAATTTCCTGTAGTAACCAGCCATACCAAGAAATCTCATAAGTTGTTTTTTGCATGTAGGTACAGGAAAATCAGAAATACCTTTTACTTTAGCTTCTACGGGTTTTACCTGTCCTTGTCCAACAACATGACCCCAAAATGTTAAACTAGCATGACAAAATTCACTTTTACAAGATTAATTGTTAATTTGGCTTTACTCAGTCTGTCAAAAAATTCTCTGATAGTCTTTATATGTTCATCCCAATCATCACTGTGAATGATGACATCATCGATGTAGGCCCTACAGTCGTCCAATCCAAATATTATCATGTCGATAAGACGTTGAAATGTTGCCGGCGAGTTTTTCATCCCAAAAGGCATAACTTTGTACTGATAAAGTCCATCGGAGTTACAAATGCAGAGATCTCTTTAGCTCTTTCAGTGAGAGAAATTTGGCAAAATCCTTTTAGAAAATCTAATTTGGTTACATATTTTGCATGACCAATATTGTCATTGCAGTCATCTACTTTTGGCACTGGAAACGAATCAGTCTTTGTCATAGTATTAACTTTTCTATAGTCAGTGCACACACGAAAAGTTCCATCTGGCTTTGGTACAAGAATACAGGGAGAACTCCATTCACTTTGACTAGGTCCAATAAAGTCATTGTCCAATAGATACTTGATTTCCTCTCTAAGATGCTCCAATTTATTGGGATTCATTCGATATGGATGTTGTTTCACTGGTTTTGAATTTTCAATGTCCACATCATGGTATATTGTATCTGTCCGTGTTGGAATATCAGGGATGAGGTGCTCATATTCAGAAATTAACTTATTTAATTAATCTTTTGGATTATTATCTAAATGTGAAAGTTTTTGATCTAAATTTCTTAAAATGTCAGAATTCTGAAGTTTTGAACAAATAGGGTTAGACTTATCAAAGTTCATTTCTTCACAATTTATGTCTTCATGGTTAATGAGATTTTGATTTTGAGGGACTGAGGAAACTACATTTATTGGTGAAATGTTTGAATGATCCCTATCAACATATTGTTTTAGCATATTAATATGACTTAATTGCTTTTGCTTTCGCCTGTCAGGAGTTGTTATCACATAATTTAAGTCACTGACCTTTTTCTCTACAAAATAAAGACCAAAATATCTTGCTTGTACCAGGAATTGGTAAAAGCGCTAAAACTTTATCTTCAGGTTTAAAATTTCTTTCTTCTTTCTTTTTTTTCTCTTCCTTTTTCATTCTTTCTTTTTTGTTTTTACCAGCTTAGTTTTTGACAATGGACCTACACAATCAATTATAATCCTGCTAAAAGGTTCATCAAATGCAGGGATCGGCTGTAGTTTAGCCTTAGGTATGACCTGGTTGGGTTTGCCTACCATTTGACAAGTATGACAAGACCTACAATAATCTGATACATCTGCTTATAGACCAGGCCAATAAAAATGATTAAGAATTTTGTGATAGGTTTTATTGATACCTAAATGACCTGACATTGGTGTTTCATGAGTTAAGCTTAATATTTCTGATCTATAAGATTTAGGAACGACGACTTAATGATAGACAGCCCACTCATCATCAACAGAGACTTCAGGAGGGCGCCACTTTCTCATTAATATTCCATTTTTTATATAAAAACAGACAGTTTCCTGTGAAAGATCAGTTTCACTGACAGCATTTTGAAATAAAGGTGCAAGCTCTGGATCCTTGTGTTGGTCTTCACTTAGTTTTGACCTTGACCTTGTATCATGGCCTTCATTAACTAAGGGTGAAGATATTTAATCAAATTCTGATGAATTATGTTTAGAATTTGTCTGACTTTCAGACGGTTTTGTGAAATAGACCTGTTAATTTCGTTTTTAAATAAATGACCCAAATAAGAATCAGATAAGTCAGTATCAGACTGATTTTCAGTCAAAACGGCTTTCTTTGCCATAGCTCTAGTAACTGCACATGACGGGTAAAGGACAGGAATTTCTTCATCAATCGGATCGGGTGATTGATCCATGCAAGGTGTGTCAGTTACAAGTGGATTAACAATTACCTTACCTCCGGCTAAATCACTGCCTAATAACAAATGAACACCTTTAAAAAGTAAATTTTTTCTAATACCAACAGTCACTAGACCATTAATTAAGTCTGAGGACAAATAAATGTTATGAAGCGGAACATGAAGAAATCCACATTTTACACCCTGAATAAGGACACTTGTCCCAGAAGAAGTCTTCTCAGAAAAAGGCAGGACATCTGCTAAATTAAGAGATTGAGAAGCTCCAGTATCACGCAAAATTTTAATAGGGGTAGACTGGGCAAAATCGCTTTTTAGTGACACAAAACCATCTGACAAGAATGGTTCATAAATCTCCATAACGGTATCAGTCTCAGGTACTTTGGCCTGGACAATGGTTTGGTCCTTAATACATGACTGAGGTGTGGACTTTAATGAAGTAAAGCCTGTAGGCTTAAAACTTTCTTGTTTTTCCCGTTTTCTTTTTAAAACAGGACATTCAGAAATAATATGGCCTGATTCTTTGCACTAATTACAAGTGGGTCGAGATAAGGGATTTTGACCTTTGGCTTCATAAGGAGACTTGGGTTTGGGACCATTCCGATTGGAATTGTCATTATGTTGATTAAAATTTGGTTTATGACCAGTAGATGAATAAATAGGTTTTCGAGGTTTGATTTACTTATGAAAGAGACCTTATGCGTCAAGGCAAAGTTGTCTGCTAGGGAAGCAGCTACTTCTACTAAAGGTAAAGGGTTTCAGCTTCTTTCTCGTCTAAGAAAGTTTCTATATTTGAATTGATGCACCCTTTAAATTCTTCAACTAACAATAATTGTCTAAGTTTTCCATGATCTGAATCTATTTTCTTTGAATGGCACCACCTATCAAATAATTGTTCTAGCAAATTCAACATGGGTTTGACCATTTTCTTTTCTGCAATTCCTAAATTTTTGTCTATATGCTTCAGGTACCAATTCATAAGCCTTCAATTCCTTAACATTATCATAATTAAAAAGTTGTTCATTACTTAGTTGAGAAAAAATATCACGAGCCTTTCCAGTTACAACGCTGTTTTGGCCACTTCAAATTTTCGGCAAATCTTTCAAAATGTTTAAAGTATTTGTCAACTTCCTGTTCTTGAAATGGCGGAAGGAGTCTGAGGTGTTTTGTTATGTCAAAGTCATTAATCACATGCAAAGATGGTTTTTCTTTATTTTCTATTTCTAATTCTTTCATTCTCATCTGAAATTACCTATCCTTTTCTCTTTCTTCTAATTCAGCATACATTTTTTCTTTTTCTAAATCTGATTCTTTTTCTTTCATTCTTTCTTCTTGCTCTAATTTTAGTTCTTTTTCTTTCATCCTTTCTTCTTGCTCAAATTTTATTTTTAATTCTTTTTCTTCTTGCTCTAATTTTAATTTTTTCTCCTGTAATCTGTCTTCTTTTTCCATCTGTAGTTTTAATTTTTCTAACTCAATATTAGTTTTAACGTCTGTCTGAGACACAGGAATAAGAGACAGAGCAGACGAGTCAAGTATTTCTTCATCAACTAAAAACTGAACAATAGAATTCTTAATTTCATGCTTTAACATAGTACCTTTAATGGTAGTCAAGTTATAATGAGAAGCAAGATCTAATAAATCAGACTTTTTTGCCAAATTTAACAAATCCTGAAAAGGTTCAGCATTAATTTTTTCAAGATCAAAAGACATGATTGCTTTTTGCTGGTTCAGTAGAATAAAAATCATTTTTTAAAATTTTTTTATTATCTAATAAACTTAAATACTGTAACAAGCTCAAAAACTTTCAAAGTATATCCAAAATGACAAGATGATCAATCCCGGACGAGCCCTCAATTTCTGTTACGACACAAACGTAACGAGAAAGAAAACCAGCAACAAGCCTTTAACAATTAACAATATTTATTAATGAATAAAAACAAAAGAGTACAATAAGAGTTACACGTTAAGTTTGAATGAAATTTTGACAGTTTTTAATCTTAGAACAAGAAATAGAATAAGTCCTTCAAACTTAAGAATTATGTTTAGACTACAAAAAGTATGAAATTTCTGGTTCCTAAAACCTAAATTAACAATAATTTCATTGCAAATAGATATGAGCAACCTGTTTAAGAAATAAATAATTCCAACTTACAGATCTATATTCTGATCGAATATATCCAACACTTTCACTAATTCTGTATCCTCAAAGCCACAAGTCTAAGTTCAAAATCAAATCCACCAAGTAAGTCACTCCTATTTATATCAGCTTGGAAAATTGTAGATTAGTCTTTTCTAGAAAGATGACAACATGGATTGGTAAATAACTTGTTTACTAACAACCTGTTTCTAAAAATGACCACAATGGAAAAACCAATGAATGTTCTTTATGTTTCTAGAATACTCTGTATGTAGAGTGAAAGTGATAATGAAAAGAGGTTACATGTATATCCTATTTACATAACACTATATATATGACGAGCCGAATCGTACTTGCTGTATACCTGTAACTGTTCACTGTATAAGCGGTTGACATTTAACAGTTTGAAGCATGGTGTGCGCACCCTGCCTATGAGAGCAGTTTTTGGGTTGACTGTGTGTTACAAACACAAACAAGGCAAATGAGCCATCCTCTGGGAAAAGGGAGGATTCATGCAGCTCCGTAATGCATGATACCATGTTACCAAGCAAGTCATTACAAAACTATGGATTTATAAAATCATTTTTTAACCGACCAAATTCTGAGGTTGAATGGTCCTTAGATACGCAGAAAGTTTACCAAATGCAAAAAGTTTCGATCAAGGTCACCCTTTTCACAGAGCATGGCTCAAATATTATTTCTTCATTATAAACTTGTATTTCCCTAGCAATGACGACATCAGACGTCGATAGCCAAACAAACAGTATTACTGAACAGAACGGAATATTTTCCACGCAAGCCACAACATTTGAAAATACAACGCGTCTCCCGGCTGATCCTACAACAGACACAGAAAACGAAGCCTTTTCCACACCAAGCGTATCTACTGAGCTAACAAATAACACTGTAACTGGGGAAAATGATATCAATAGGTTTGCAGTTGACAGCAAATTAGTTGGAGGGCACAAAAAGGATGAGAACTCATCTTTTAATGTTTCTCTAAATAAAGCAAGTGAGTAACTTCAGTGTTCCTTCGATAACTAAAGAGATCATGACTCATCACCGGACAAAATTTAAGATTTTATCCAAATTAAAAGCATTTCCAGACAACAGCCAAAACTTCGCTCATGCAATGGTATTTATCGTTGGAACCATAGAAAGTAATGTGAAAAAAGGAGAAAATGCTGCTTACTAACATTTTTTTCTTTTTTCCACCACGATTTTTTCAAAAGCTTTTTTCTTCCGGGTTGTCAATACACGGGGTTATTTGGTAAAGGTTTGAAGGTCAAACCTCATTGACATACCGATATCAAGGTCAATTGCTCCATGTACATGTACATGTATATACATGTAAGTATTACCGATGATCATATACATGTACTTCAACGGTATATTCATTAAAACTTTTGATACTAGCCATTCATAAATCAAGGAATTTCCGTTTGTCAATATCTATTTTAACCATGCTCTAGGAAAAAGGGTTTATTGCACCTAATGATGCATGATATTAAGCAAATTTTGACATAAATTAGGATCCATAAAATCCATTTTGTATAACAACCGACTGAAGAGACAAAACGCTTTAAGTAATCGACACCATCTATAATAGTGATAATCTTACCGGACGTACAACTGAGAGCACCATCCGATTTCCTTTCACCTCTTTCTTTCTTTTCTATCAATACCCTTCTTCTTTCCTTTCATTTTTTACTTTTTTCTTTGTACATATATTAGAACAGAATTCACTACGGGTATATTGTCATTGTTGTAAAAAGAATTTTTGAAATTGTTTTGTAGGGGAAGGACCGATTCTAAGTTGGCAGAACTTGTGGTCCAACCCCATTTCAAATCTTATGAAATAAAATATGTTTAAACTAACCGACTGAATATGCGGTAGATTGGTCCCTTGAGTTTCAAAAATTTGACCAATAGCAAACAGTTTCGATTCAGGTCAGCCCGCGCAGAGTTCGCTGGCTGACCTAGGTCGATACTTTTTGCAGATGCATCCCCCCCTTTTAAAGAGTATGGTTCAACTAATTTACATGACTTACATTACGTTTGTTTCTAACTCTGACAGCAATTACTGCAACAAACGAAAGCGTCTACCTTGACAAACAGCCAGCGAGGATTGAATTCTTCGTCAACAATTCAAGGAACCTTGTATCGTTAGTAATTCGTCACGAAAACTTCAGAGGAAAATCTTCAACACTCAAAGGAGTGTCAGAGCAAGAGTTGGGAGACCAGGGCGAAATTAAACATACTTTTTCTGCGGAAAGAACTTTATTGGCTAACTTCAGTGAGAATTCAATTAAAATATGTTTGGAATTTACAACAGTGACTTGTGATGACGTTGGAATTTATACCTGCACAGTGAAAGATAAAAATGGCTTTGAAAGCACAGCTTTTGGAAATTTAATTGGAACAGGTAAGTCTAATATAAACTTTTATTATACAACTACAATTATTTAGCTTAAGATGCACGAATTGCCTGCGCATAAAATCAGACACGACGGGAAAAGGTCCTTGTCGACATGGCGCTTAATATGGCGTCGAATATAGTTTCAGTACGTAGTCCGCGTGCAGACAAAGTTCGGCTTGGTAACCGATTTTAATTGGTCAAAATGTTACGTTAGAAATATTCACCTGCTATTCAAAAAAAAAAAGATAAGTTATTATCCACTCAAATAGAGTTTATTTTGATGAATTGTTACCTTTACAATGCCAATAACAATACTTTGTTGCTAATATTTTGTGGGTATAGAATTAAAGGGATACTCGTATTATGTTGTTGTAACTTTCCAAGTACTTGTATTTACTTCTCGTTGCGTTCGAAAATTTTGACATCTTGCTTAAATTGGCCTAGCAAGATATAAATTTTCCACCCAAGCTCGAAGCAAATACAAGTTCAAATAACATAGAAATATTTTGCAATTCTTGAATTTTTACCAGACAAAATTTTAGATTTGTCAAAGCTTAAAAAAATAGCAATCAACAAATTAGACAGCTTCAATTACAGAATTTTTCTTTGAAAAGGTAGAAACATTGTGGAAATAGGAAAGTATTTGAGCGGTTTGTAACCAACATTTTCTCATTTTCCCCCAACGTTTTACGAGTGTTCTCTCTCAAAGACGAATCCTATCAGTTGAGCCACATATCTTATGTCGTATTAAAAAAACTTTGAATTTGGACAAATAGAAAAAAAAAATGTAGTCTAATAAAGAAATAGAGCATGGTTACAAAGAATGTTAAGGACCTGACTATTCATTTGTAGCGTAACCAGGTATGCCCCAAAGGGGTAAGATCACTATATGGCTGCAATCACAGAGCCCGTCAGTGATCCTCAAACTTAGCTGTTTAACTCTTATCCTGCTAAATAAAAGAAATGAAACTTTCAAGTCGATAGTAAAATCTCAAATTTTCTTATTTCAAAAGTACTTTTTGAGGAAAGATATATTCTTATCAGACAGCGTAGATCCAAGATCAGACTGCACGTTCTATGCAGTCTGATCTTGATCTACGCTGTCCGCAAAAGGTCAGTGACTCACGCTTAGCAGATTAGGGGTTAAGGATCTGGTTATTCAACTGTTTTTATTTTCAGCGGAACCGGGGATGCCACAGCTGACTCTTCCTATCGCTCTGATAGAAAATAAAGAAATCAAACAGCCAATCATGTGTACAGCTGATGTTGGGTTTCCAAACGGGCAGTTAGAGTGGAAGATCAAACCAAAAGGTGGTGATATTTATTCTATTTCATTTGTCATATACCTTTTCATTTCTGTTTATTAATCTATATATTTTTTTCTGGGAGTAACCTAGCAACGAGCAGTTGTTATTCTTTCTTGACACGCAAGGGTTGTACCGGAAACGTGTAGACTGTTTAAAGCTACGTCAATGTGACCGCATGCTGTATGCCAGGCTGCTGCTAGTGCGGTCATTTGATTTATTGCAATTTCAACTAAATCAAACTTGTTGAATAACAGTGGATGTTTCATTTGGCTATTTCATTTCACTGGAATTAGAGTGTATGTTCAACATACCTACTCATTTCTATATTTGAGAGAGTCGCAGGGAAGCAACAACAATGTTCCCCTGTTTTAGTGATTTATGAATTACTCGGGAAAATTAATTATCATACATCTGTCAGATTATGAAATGTTACGATGTATATTCTAAATAATGAGTAACATGACCCTACGAAAAAATGTCAACATTACAGAAAACAGTTGGACCCCCTTATCTTGTATGGATTACATAATTACCTCCCTTTCACTAATGTAAATGAGACAGGCCAGCCTAAGTGTTGGGTTCATGAATAGGTATATCAACTGACCCTGAAACACATTTATAGAAATAAAGGATGCATAAGTCTGTTTATCTTCACAGAATGCCCCGGATAGAAGCTTTCGTCGTATTAGTCTGGTTTTTACTCGCTCTTTTATTATGCGACTATGCTGGCCTTATCTCATAACCAGACGACAAAGTTTTGAAACTATCGAATTGGAAAGTAGTTACAGACGACAAAGTAAACGTAACTCAAATTGATGAAATCTCCTCAAATGTATTACATGAATGTCGTTTTTCCAGGTTCCACAGAGTTTTTACCATTTCAAGGGCATTTTGTCAGCAAATCAGGCCACTGTGATAACTACGTGACAAATTCCCTCATCTACACACCAACAAAAGACGGAAATGGAACACTGCTGAAGTGCGAAGTTGTAAATAACCATGTGCCCCACCCACCTGATCTCACTGCAGTTGCAGATTTATATATTCTTCCAGGTAACATGGCCAATCTACTTTTTTCTTTGCTTTGCCTTAAAACTACTGAAAACTACCGGTATGTGATTTTTTTTTTTTTTTTGGGGGGGGGGGGGGGGTCGGGTGTGCATCTTTTTATGTTCTGATTTATGTATATAAAAAACGACCATAGGAATCAAATAAATGCCACAATGGTTGAAACCAGAACAGCTCAACAACATCGATTGTACCAAGTATCGGTTTTGCAGGTTCTTGCATTGGTTGACTTTGAATAATTCCATAATGTGAATATGATAAAGCGTAAATACGTACGACATGAATATTTTGTAAAATAAAAACATTTATTAGTTCTCGATGCGATAAGCTACGTATTGCTATGTACATATACGTCTTTTCACGGGCCTTTGAGGCTCTATTAGTCCATCACAAAGTTTTCATTGCTCGATCATCGGATACCGTTACTAAAAATAGCACATAGGCGCATGTCTCGATATCGTGTATAACATGTTATTATAGAGGCGATGCACTATTGTGTTTTTTTTAGCAACGGAGTCTGATGATCAAGCCATCAAAATTTTGATGGTTCGTCAAAGACCAGTGGAATTTCAGTGGCTTACGGTCTTTTGTACATGGGCGATAAAATGAATCTTATTTTTACATACTAAAAAACATGTGATAAAGATTTGGTAGAAATCGACCATGTATGATTATTCAGCGAACAATGTTTGTGTACACAATTATGAAATGTTTGAAGCAAACGAAAACTATTAAACCATCGACAATTAAAATAATAATAATAATAATAGCTCGAAGAGAACGATCTTTTAATTGCAGATACATGTACTTTTGGTCGTTTTCATCATTATGCCAGTATTATATCTTTGGTGTCTGTCTAACAAAACAAAAAAAAAAAGTGTTTGTCTTCTTTTTCTCTTTTTTTTTTTTTTTTTTTTTTATTTGAAGGGGATCTAATGACCCGCATAAGAAGTTTCGGTTAATATATTAAATGATTGTTTCAGAGAACATGTGTGACGGTATCAAAAAAGACAAAACTATTCGACATCCCTTCACGTGTACTAAATACATCCGTTGCCATGGAAAAAGTTTCGAGGTCAAGGAGTGTAGAAACAGAATGTGCTATGACGAAGAATCAGGTCGATGCGGAAAAACAAGTAAGAAAACTAAGAAAAATAGTCTATCATTAAATTTTAGTCATGCTGTGTGAAACGGGAGGTTAATACATTTTCATAAAGTATCCTGGGCCGAAACTTTTCATTATTAGTCAGCTCTTTACTTGTTTAAAAAAAAAAGAAAAACGAAATGGATGGATCAACGATGGTCATTTACATGAAAACATATTAAAACGTTGAACTTATATCCCCCGCTGTATCTGACGGAAGGACAGACATAAATGTAGACGGACGCGCAACGCCGAGACAGTATCCTTCCGCCCCTCGGCAATAGAGAATATTGACTTGTAATATATGATACAGATTTTGATAAACGTTAATTTGTCCTTGCAGAAATAAGAATGAACGATGTTGTTGCCTACTTAAATGAGGGAGTGACGTCATTGCAGTGTCGTTTGGACCACCTCGGCCAATGGACTAACGTTACAATATTTAAAGAAAGTTCTGACGGACGTTGGAAAACGGTTGTTGCAGTAATATCTAGCGGAAATGACGTCATTGTGTACGACACCAACATGAAAGATCGTATTTTTGTCCACACAGAGACTACCAATGAGTTCGAACTCAAAGTAAACTTATGGCTGTATGTGCTTACGTGTGCTGACGAAGGACTTTACAAGTGTAAAGCGTACACTCCAAGTGATTTCAAAGAAGTAACTGGAAAAATTGATTTGAGAGGTAAATTATGTCTAGAAATATTTTTGAAGTAAAAGTAAAGCTTTGGTTTTATGTTACAAAAGTGAGTGTTCATGGCTGTTTCAAATTTCATTCAGTTGTTTACCGGTGCGCACGAATTCTTTCCAAGCTGCTGGCTGCTTTGACATTAATAGGGTCGAAAGTAATTGGAGTGGTGAGAGCGGAAGGATTCATGTTGCTCTGACTTTCATCAATCCTAGGAAAGGATATGGCCGCGTCGGAATTTGAACCCACGTCTAGTACATGTGTCTATTGGCTTTGTTGCAGAGATACCTTACCTGCATTGTTGATCCTTTATTAAACAAATCCTTTTTTGAACAGCCCTGAAGAAGAAGACTTTAGAAAACACTGTGGGATAAGGAGAAAATGTCGGTTACAAGCATTTTCTCATGTTCCCAAAATGTTTCTTCTACCTTAGCAGCTTAGGCACATTAATTTTGTTGTTTGCAAATGCTTTTAAAATGGACAAGTCTAAAACTTTGTCTCCCGGCAAGTTTTAAATCATTATCAGGAATTCTAGTACTTTAGTTTGGGTATGTTTGGAGTGAAAATGTTGTCCATGTTTAGCTTGACAGGAAGGAAATTTACAACTGATTTCAGGTAAACCGGAACCACCAAAGATATTTCTGCCTAATGAGATAATTGAGGATTTACCATTACGTCGGAATGTCACGTGTCAAGCAAACGTTGGATATCCTCAAGGTCGCCTCGTTTTGAAAATGAAACTCCAGAACGAGACGGAATTTCATCCAATCATTTACAACGTTACAACCGAAGAGACCATACAAAATTGTTCCAAGATTCTACGAAAGTCATTCACATTTACACCTGCACTGAGACATGAAAAGATGGAGCTGCTCTGTGAGGTGGAAAATAGGTTCACACTCCCTGTTAACAGGAAATTGGTTGCCACAGAGACAATACACGTGGTACCCAGTAGGTATACTTTCAAAGCAAATATCTCCAGAATACAATGTTTTATAATTTGTGAAGGAACACAATCACCCAATACCGCAACTAGTTAGTTTATTTTAAACGTATTTATTTTGCATCGATTTTAAAACAATTTCTTTTAATGTATATCAAACACTCTCGATAACCAGTACAAAAAAAAAAAACTATTCACAGTACATCTTTCAATTTTAAACAACATATATTTAGAACTAAAAGGACTGTTTCTTGACGCAGAATGACAGACAGTGTTTTGTTGCACAACTGATTTTCTGACGAATCTTTGCTTTGAATACAAAGTATATTAAGGCATTCACTCACTCTTTAAAAAAAAAAAAAATGTTTGACGACCGTGTGTGAAAAGAGGGTATTTAAAAAACATTGGTTGGGAAATGAGAAAATGCTGGCAACTACATGTAGCAATCTTTTCCCACAATTTTTTCTACCCTTGGCAAGATAAATCCAATAACTGGGTTATGGTTAACTTATCATCTGCAAAATGCTTTCAACTTGTACCAGCCTAAAATGTGGTCGTCTTGTAAAATATATAAGACGGTTTCTAGTTTCGAATATTTTAATAAAGCATTTTTTTTTGTTTCCGAAACTTTTTTATTTTGTTTCTATTACTTCAGGAAATTTTTGTTTGACCCACGGATCCAAGACACCACAGGTCCATCCATACGACTGTCATCAATATGTGCAGTGTTCTGAGGGTTACACTTATGTGCAGCGTTGTGGAAGTGATCATTGTTTTAACCCACACACTCTCCATTGTGACATAGCCTTAGAAGACAAAGATATCACGTGTAGGTATTTAATTATACTCTCTCTGTAAACCCTTAACCCTTCACCAAACGACAAATTTTTAGACTGGCCCAATTTGAAAGCATGTCTAGACGACATATCAAATTTTGCTAAAATGGTGGTAATTGTCAGTGGAAATGTAGAAAAACCTTGTTGGAAAAAGGAGAAAATGCTGGTTACCAGCATTTTCTCCTTTTCCCACAAGGTTTTCAAAAGTGCATTTGCCAAGAGTCGTTAAAACTGGGAATTGTGTGTGGTAAAGAGTTATACCATAAAATACATTATGCCCATATACGTAAATTCAGTTTATATGATTGACCCTGTATAGTGTTGCAATCTCAAAGCTGTTTTTGGTTGGAATAGAGCATGGAATATCGGCTCGTCTAGATTTAAAATAACAGTTCATGATCTGAGCTGTCTACAAAATATACTCATACATGTAGGTAACGTATGCAAATTACCTACTCTCTTGCCTTCAGTATTCCAAAAGATGGCTTCCATATTGATGTTCGAAATGTTATTTTACTCGCTAGTGAGTTTCTATCTTGTTATCTTGCTGTTTTCGGTTGGAGTAGATCACGTGATATCGGCTAGGCTAGATTTAAGATAACACTTCATGATCTGTGCTGTCTACATACACTCAAACATGACATTTGCAAATTACCTTCTCTTGTCATCAATATTCTTAAAATTGAATTACATGTTGATGTGTTGATGTTAGAAATTTCAGTTGTTAAAATCGCTGATAATCACTACCTTGTTATCATTGTACAATATTTGGTACACACTGACATATCGACCGAACGTACTTTTCCATAGGCCTAAATGTTTTATCTTTCTTGTTACTTTGAGTAATGAGTGGACATTGAGACATTACAGCTATTGAGAACAACTGTTTGATCCTTGCATTTGATCTTTTAGAAAATTCAACTTGAAAGGTACTGAGCGTTCCTTTCCTGTGTTTCCAGTATATAAGTTATGTACATTTCATAATTTGCTATGATGACCTTGTTACTACAGTCCCGTCACTTTGGGGGCATTTTTATTGCTTTTTAATAGCTTGTTCGAAAGGGTGAGCGACGTCATGGCGTTCCCGGGTGCATGGGGGCACCTGTTTCTAGAAATGACGCTCTGGGAACGTGAGAACTGTAAAACAGTGTGTCCATGTATGGAAAAGTGGGTCCTAGATGACGAGGGCGTCGGGATCATGTATTTATAGAAACGACGCTCTGGGAGCCTCAGAACCGGAAACGATGTGTCCATATAACCCCTTCGAAAAAGCCATCAGAAGCAATTAAAAAGCAATAAGAATGCCTCCAAAGTGATGGGACTGCGGTCTTGTTTATTTTTGCAGTCGATCCAAAGCACCCGTGTTTACCAGACAAGAATGGCGTATTTTATCATCACCCAATATTGTGTAACAAGTATATCTGGTGCGTGCAAGGTCAAGAGGTCGTTCACCATTGCCCATTAGGAACACTTTATATCGACGGTGGCCAGTGCACGTTTGAGCCCGAAAGGTCGCGATGTTACCAGAACTTAAATAAAGATACTATATCGCCATAGATTGGGCTTACTTACCCTTTAGTATATGGTGCCTGGAGTACGTGAGATCAATAGAAACTTAAAAAGTTGTCCAAGACGCCATGTAACCATCTTATTACGGATAACATGAATGAAATGCTACGGATACCTGGGTCCGAGTTTACCAACCATTCTAAATTGCATTTTTAGTCTAATTGTCAAGAATTTTCTGAATTTCAAAGTAAAACCTTTCATATCTGATTAAACCGAATGGTATCGAAAATCAGAAATTGAATTAGACTATGAATTAATGCAGGTTAAAGTTGTTGAATACGGACCACGTTCTTTCTAGGAAGAGTGAAAATTCATTTAAAGACTGTAATTATCCACACTCTCCATGGATTCCTGAGAGAGACATTTCTGAATTTCCAGGTCGGGTACTTTTGTCACTGTCAATAACAGACACATCTAAATGAGACAGTCCGATTACTGTGTGATTAAGAAAAGAGCTTTAAATATTTTTCTGCAATCGTAAAACTGGTACACGGTATGTTGTTGAAATTCAATCTTGATGAAAAAAAAAAAATCATTATTAGATAGCTTCTTTGGATCACACGAGTAAAGCTGGTCATTTAATTAATGTTGTGTTTAAAATACGAAGTAAAATTGATTCCATACTATTTCTGTACTAGGAGCAAGCAATTAAAGACTTGAGATATTTGCCATGATTACTTTTTTGCCAATAATTCTAATGGATGATAGAATTCAGGAATTCGTCAGATGGCAAAACCAGGTCATGACCAGGTTTTCAAACTATTCAAGTCGTGTCTAACCCATGCTGTTTAAATTGCACCTCAATCCTGTCATCGACGATGCTTGATGTTGCACATTAGGTGGGCAAGTTTTTTTTTCAGTCATGCAATACCAGAGAGGCAGGCAGGTGTGTCGATAAATTGGTGTGCAAACAGACTGTCTTCTTGGTCGAAGACCACTGAAGTCTTGTGTTTTAACCTTGACCCAAATTGCATTCTGCGGGTTGGCGCGAAACTGTACTGTTGTCTCAAAAAGGTTTCTGTTAGCATCGGTGAACAACAAACGGTCTTTACCTGCAAATGTTGCCCTTTCTCTGTCACTGCCGTGCCACGTGACAGATATGCCCTACTACTACATCTCGACCAGGCTTTGGTGATAACAGCGCATAGCACGCAGAGAGCCGGGACATCACGATGACATGTAGCATCACCACTGGTCCAAGATGATTAATTTGGCACTGGATCAATGCAGTGTCCGTATTCACCAACCATTCTTAAGAGCATTATTAGTCTTATTATCCAGAACTTTCTAAATATAAAGTAACACAATTTCTGGTTGGCTAAACCATTTAGTTTCACCAATCAGAAGTTGCGTCACTTTCAAATTTAAAAAAAAAAAAAAAATCTCAGATATAAGGATTACGAATATTCTTAAGAATGATTGGTGAATACGAATCCCGGGCCCCTATTTGCTAAACATATGGCTTGCAACACGCGAAAGTAGTATAGGAGGGTAGAATACAACATTGACATGGCCTGGTCAATGTTGTATTCTACCCTCCCTGAGTGCCCTACATCACCACCCTGAAAGAAATTTGTCCCTATTCTGCCACCCTGAAAGAATTTGCATTTTTTTATAATACCCAGGGTCTCTACCCTGAGTGGAATTTATCTGCAAAAAAAGAGAAAGTAACACAAAAAGCCATTTTTTTAGACGGCACTATAGGGATCTGCCAGGTCTGATCACTGAGTTGGACTTAGTTTTTTCACCCATATGCTATTAGGATTGCTTTATTGTAAGTAACACAAAATGGCAAAGTAACACAAAATGGCAAAGTAACACAAAATGCCATTTTTGACGGCACTATAGGGATCTACCAGGTCTGATCACTGAGTTGGACTTAGTTTTTTTCACCCATATGCTATTAGGATTGCTTTATTGTAAGTGTCATCCAAAATGCCATATTTTCGAGGGCTCTATAAGCATCTGCCAGGTCTGATCACTGAGTTGGACTTAGACTTTTTTCTGCATCTCTATGGATGATTTCTCTAAAATGTCTGACCATTGAGTTGGACTTAGTTTTTTTCTGCATCTATGGATGATTTTTTCTTTCTAAAAGTCTGACCATTGAGTTGGACTTAGTTTTTTCTTCACCTATGTATGATTTTTCTTTCTAAATGTCTGAGAACTGAGTTGGACTTAGTTTTTTCACCCTATGAATGGTTTTTCTCTCTTTCTAAAAGCCTGACCATTTAGTTGGACTTAGTCTTTTTCTGCAATTATGATTGAATTCTCTTTTCTAAATGCCTAACCATTGAGTTGAACTTAGACTTTTTTACCCTATGAATGATTTTCTTTCTAAAAGGCTGAGCGCTGTGTTGGGCTTAGACTTTTTTTACCCTATGAATGATTTCTCTAAAAGCCTGATCATTGAGTTGGACTTAGTTTTTTTCTGCAATTATGGATGATTTCTCTTTCTAAATGTCTGAACATTGAGTTGGACTTAGTCTTTTTTTCTTCACCTATGTATGATTTTTTCTTTTCTAAATGTCTGAGCACTGGGTTGGACTTAGTCTTTTTCTGAGTTTTTTTTTTTTTTTTTTACTCTTTGCAGTGTAACTCTCTGGAGTGTAACTCTTTTGGAGTGCAACTCTTCTAAAAGAAGTTTGACAATTTGAAGAAATGACAATTTGAAGAAAGATAGAACTTTCGTGGTAGATGGTTAGTCCTGAAAAGGACTGTTGGGTTAGCTCTGAAAAGAGCTGTGACAATTTGAAGAAATGACAACTTGAAGATAGAACTTTCGTCTGACAGCTTGAAGATAGAACTTTCGTCTGGCATCTTGAAGATAGATCTTTCGTGGTAATGGTTAGTCCTGAAAAGGACTGTTGGGTTAGCTCTGAAAAGAGCTGTGACAATTTGAAGAAATGACAACTTGAAGATAGATCTTTCGTCTAGCATCTTGAAGATAGATCTTTCGTCTGACATCTTGAAGATAGATCTTTCGTGGTAGATGGTTAGTCCTGAAAAGGACTGTTGGGTTAGCTCTGAAAAGAGCTGTGACAATTTGAAGAAATGACAACTTGAAGATAGAACTTTCGTCTGACAGCTTGAAGGTAGAACTTTCGTCTGACAATTTGAAGAAATGACAATTTGAAGAAAAGATAGAACTTACGTCTGACAATTTGAAGAAAGGTAGATCTTCCGTGGTAGATGGTTAGCCCTGAAAAGGGCTGTTGGGGTGGTCCTAAAAAAGGACCTGGTTTGGAGGTTGTGTTTTTAAGCACAACCTCCAACCTTTCTGCAGGCTGGGCAGCTACTTGCTGCCCGCCTCTTTAGCCTCTTTAGCTCCTGAGCATCTAGATTATATTGAAGTGTGAACGGTGGTTCATCGTCATCGTTCCAGTCTTCCGTCGATGGTACTGTGAACTCTTTTTTCTTTCCGTCCTTTTTCACCGATAGCTGGGCGAGTTCCCAAAAATTCATGTTTCTCAATGCGCACTCCATTGCTGCAGCTTGAAGAAAATGAATGATGTGCGGGAAAATACCGCTGGGTTTTATAGCTTTACAGGAGGATTGAACTAGTTGACCCATGACGTCATTTTCTCCTATATTTTTCCCGCGCCGGCGTTTCATGCTGTTTTGGCTCCAAATTAATGTTATCCAATCAGAATCAACGTTTTATTTCTAATACTAAATGTTTTATTGTTGACCAACCCGTGGCTTTGTTGCATTTTTTGTTGTTCGGGGGTTAGAAAAGAACTAGAGCTTGACTATTCTGCGACTTTTTTGATTATGAGTCTTCTGACAAAATGAAAAGAAAGATTTTATTTAAGATAGCTAGCCCTGAAAAGGGTTGCTTTTTTGTGCAGAATGCACTTTTTTATCCTCCACTCTTTCTTTTGATTGATTCTATTTTATCTAGCATTTGCATTAGATGGTCAATTTCATGTCTGATATATCTTAAACGTTCTCTTTCTTCTAACCAGAAGAGCAATAAGAGAAAAAATGTTAATCCAAACATTGTGGGATACTGGCTCAGGTTTTACGAAAAGTTAATGGTGAATGAGAAAAATAATAAAGAGTTTAGTGTTTTCTATGTGTAATGGATCACTTTTTTAGGCTTTTTTTTTATTTTATCCCTATATTACTGAGTTGGCCTTAGTTTTTCTACATCTATGAATGAATTCTCTTTCTAAATGTCTGGACATTAAGTTGGACTTAGTTTTTTCTTCACGTATGAATATTTTTTCTCTAAAAGACTGAGCGCTGGGTTGAACTTAGTCTTTTTCTGAGTTTTTTACTCTTTGGAGTGTAACTCTCTGGAGTGTGAGTCTTTGGAGTGTAACTCTTCTAAAAGAAAGAAGTTTGACAATTTGAAGAAATGACAATTTTGAAGAAAGATAGATCTTTCGTGGTAGATGGTTAGCCCTGAAAAGGGCTGTTTTTGAGAAGGGCTGATTTTTGAAAATGTTTATTCAGTATCAGCATCAGTCGATTCGCTGTCTGACTCACTCCTTTCAGCGGCGATTTGCGCGCGGAAAAGACGGTCTACCTCCTCTGTTTTTGAAATAACATACTGAAAATACATTTCAAGCATGCCCTCAATAATGAGTTCCTTCATCCGAAGGTTATAACAGAACACCCTGTTATTAGCAAGCTGAGCCCTCTCGTATCGTCTTCTCACTCCAACTAAGCGCTGTTTAAGTAAAACGATTTGTCTCCTTGCTCTTGTTAACTTTCGCTCGGCATCCATCCAAGTGACGAGGAGTGATGGTCTTGAAGCCATTGTGAAAATGAAATGTATGAAAATATATCGCAGAGATTTATAGCTTTTCAGACGGATTGAACTAGTTGACCCATGACGTCATTTTCTCCTATGTTTTTCCCGCGTCGGCGTTTCATGCTGTTTTGGCTCCAAATTAATGTTATCCAATCATAATCAGCGTTGTTTTTCTAATACTAAATGTTTTATTGTTGACCAATCTATAGTTTTGTTACATTTTCTTGTTCGGGGATAGAAAAAACTAGAGTTTTGACTATTCTATGACTTTTTTTTATTGTAAATCTTTTGAGTTTTGACAATTTTAAAAAAGATAGAACTTTCGTGGTAGATGGGTAGCCCTGAAAAGGGCTGTTTTGTTTTGGAGGCTGTGTTTTTTTTCGTCTCACGTTGTTTTTTTCCACTTCTAATGGCAGCACCCGAAATTCGCTTGGCAAATGGGGCATGCTTCAACTCTTTTTCTGATCACCATTGTTCCATTATCGAAAGTAATCTTTCTCCCAAATTCGATATCAACCAAGATGATGTCAGGTGTTGTCTTTAGAAAGAGTTGAAGTAATCTTTCGCCGAGATCTTTGTAGGGCTGTGTTATACGTTGTAGTTGGTTTTGTTCCTCCTCTCCTACGAAATGAGTGTTTAGTTGTAATAACTGTTGACCTGCATTTAGATACTCTTGGAGAGCCTCACGTAGTTGATGATTTATCTCCTCCATTTTGATATTGCTTCCGAATATTGATACTGCTTCCGAAGTGATCGTTAGCTGAGAGCCAAAAATGGTGAATGTATGAAAATAACGCTGGGTTTTATACGTTTAAGGAGGATTGAAATTTTTAAAGAGCTCGGACCTGGCAGAAAGCACATACATTTTTTCCATGCTACGTTTCATGCTAATATAGCAAAAAAGTTATGAGACGCTGTATGGAAAAATGTAGACAGAACAAGTCTTTGGGGAAAAACAGAATGAAGAGCTCTATTGTTTTTTTTGAACTTTTATTTATTGAACTTTTATTTACTGAACAGAACTAAACAATGAAACATTTTTTTGCAATGCATCATGAAAAATTTTCTTGACAGTGAAAAAATTTCTTGACAATGAAAAAAATCACAAGGAAAACATTTTTTACAATACAGCATAAAAAACAATTTCTTAACAATGAAAAAATCACACTGAAACATTTTTTACAATACAGCATAAAAAACAATTTCTTAACAATGAATTATTTACAATGAAATATTTTTTCACAATGATTTATTCACAATGAAAAAATCACAATGAATTATTTTTTTCACAATGAATTATTTACAATGAATTATTCGCAAAACAGTATATAACAAATTTTTTACAATGCAAATTCGCAAATACCACGAGTTTCACATTTATTTTCATATTCCGTAATGTCTTTATGCAATTGGTCATACCCAAAAAAACATTGTATACTCACCATCCATATCGTCGAAATCTCGTAGTCCTATGAATGGCGCAACATGTCTATAAGCGTCTTTTGTTGAAAGAGCTGAATATACTACTTCTTCTGTAACATCTCTATCAAATAGAATATACCCTACCATGGTTTCCTTTGATTCTCCGTAGGAATCATGAACAGATCCTTTTTTGTAGCGTAAGTAAAAGTCAAATAGAACTGATTTCATTTTCAGAACGTTAAGAAAACTTTCTTCTGTTGTTCCTATGATAAAAAATGTCCATCGACTTGTGGATCGATACAGATGTCTGCTAAATAAGTCTTGAGAATGAGATCCAACCCCGAATCGTCCACGATCGTTGCAATTAAGTTGATTATACCATACACTTTGTAGGACTTTTCTCCTTTTGCAAGCCACTTAAACATTTTTTTGATCCAAATTTTTCACACAGAAAAATTTAATGTTAAGCTGTGTTTGTTCATCAAGTGTATGCTGTCGAACAAATTCTCCATAATTTTTTTCGCATAGTTCTATTGGTAACGGTAACATGATTGTTATTTTTTGACCAACAGCTAATATTTTTTCCCGACTTACTTTGACTGATTGCTACACAACAATGTGATATAGAATTATTTTCTCAAACTTTTATGACCATAGGGTACAGTGTCAGTACCATTTACAATAACTCTCTTGGTGTATACAGAGCGAAACGTTTTTGTTTGTGGTTCGCTGGTAACCGTTCTATCTCTGTGTCTTTTAATTCTACAATCATACTGAATTTTGATTTCTATTGTGCGATCCAAAGCACATTTCGAATATGTATCGAAATTCACCACCTGTTTTGTATTGTAATCCAGAGTAATCCCCTTTACTTTACATTTGCTTATGTCTTCTCCATCTTTTGTTTTCATTTTGTAAGCATAATTCTTAGACCCAAGCCCTCTGAATTGAGTAATTTTACAAGCAGGTTCTTCATCAGTCCATTTTCCTAGTCGGCTGTTAATAATAGGAGGATTCCATAATTCAGGGTCGTGAATGTACATACAACTATCTGTATCGAAATACAAAACTCTATCTTTTAACTTTTCAAGAACGCTGTACAATTCCAACCTTGCATAAGCTGTTACGTAAGACCCTACTACCACATTGGTTGTAGCGTGGGTGTCAATATGTTCCAAGTTTGATTCATAGTTAACCAAGATGAATGGACAGTCCTCGTCAAAGATTTCTACATGCTTTACAATGAAATTGGGATTGGTGACTAATTCAAAATATTTAGACGGATCACTGATGTATTCCGTCTTGGACATTTTTTCACGCTGAGCTAATTTTCCCCAAAGGCAGTTCAACATAATCTTATCAAATGACCTTCTCGCAGGATTTTTTTTGAATACAACTTGGATCAAGACGAACACCTTCCACCTTCTCATATTCACAAACGAACTGATCTTTTTCTGAGTCTGATTGACACCAATCTGGATAACCACTGGCTTCTTGCTTAATTTTCAAGAAATTGTCCACATAACGTTTAAAGAACTGATCTGACGCAGAATTGAAATGCCAAATTTCATACACTTGTAATAATCGATAACCACAGTCAAGAGCCTTGAATAATTCAAAAGTAACCCAAGTTCCGACCAAAGCCCTCTCTTCTTTACCATGCCTACAAATGCTTGAACTTTCTTCTGCACATTTCATACAGAGTGGAAACATCACTTTGTTGTTACAGTGAACTGGAAGAACGGGGTGAAACAAATCAGTTGGAGGTAAAACTTTACATTTGATTAACCCCTCATATTGTCGAATATTGTTCATGTCAATATTCTCAGCAGACAAAATTTCCGGTTGATCTACAGGATAGGATTTGTGTTTACAAACATAAGGGTACAGAGAACAGATATCAATGTACTTGATTTCCTTCTTGCTTTTTTTTCATCAACATCAGGAACGCGATAATAAGCCACGGAGCTTCGCATTTTTTCCTGCGATCTCTTGGCACTCTGGGAACTTAAACAACACCGTGCCAACTCAGTGAAAACGCCGTTTAGTGTGACAGGGGCTTGGATCACAATATGTTAGCGTCTGTTGCTATAAATAGACCATTGGGTAGAGGTACACTACGTCAGCGTCTAGTAGTAAAGCGTTTTTTTTTTTATAAATAGCTCTATACGCTGTACTATCAGCTACAGAGTTTTAGATCAAGCGACGCTCGACAAACGATGTCGGATGAATGGTGAGAGAACAAATATTTGTTTTACGTGCAACGAAGCAGGACATTGGTCCAGAAATTGTCCAGAAAAAGAAAATCAGACGGGAACAATTGTTTTTTTGTCTACGTGAACCCACACAGTCATGACATCGAAATTTCACCATCGTTTTACAATGATACCGCTCTCCAACATACGAAATTCGTCGGGACACTAAATTCATTCTACAACGAAAATACATGGAAAACAAGTTCACTACAGACTACAATATCACCGGTTGAAAATCAGACCGTAGACATGCAGTCCGACACAACGGATATCACCGATTCAAAAAGATTTCAACACAATATTGAATTTAAACAAAATGTTGGCACGCTGGGAACTTAAACAACACCGTGCCAACTCAGTGGAAAACGCCGTTTAGTATGACAGCGTCTGTTGCTATAAATAGACCATTGGGTAGAGGTACACTACGTCAGCGTCTAGTAAAGCTTTTTATAAATAACTCTATACGCTGTACTACCAGATACAGAGTTTTGGATCAAGCGACGATTGACAAACGATATGGTGTGAATGGCGAGAGAACAAATATTTGTTTTACATGCAACGAAGCAGGACATTGAGCCAAAGAATATCCAGAAAAAGAAAATCAGATAGGAACATTTGTTTTTGTCTACGTGAATCCACACAGTCATGACATTGAGATTTTACCATCGTTTTACAACGTTGATGGTCTCAAAGATATAAAATTCGTCGGGACACTAAATTCATTCTGCAGTGGAAATACATGGAAAAAAAGTTCACCACAAGCTACATCCTCATCGGTTGAAACTCAGACCGTAGACATGCAGAGCGACACAACGGCTATCAGCGATTCAGAAATCTGCAAAATAACAGATGATTTAGAGACATTGCGAAAAAATCTAAGAAAACAACAAACTTTGGATCTAAGAAAACAACAAACTTTGGATCTAAAAAACAACGAATGAAACCGGGTTGCTCGTACGGAGAGGAAAAACAGCAAAACAACGAAAAGAAGAAAAAACGAGTAACAAAGAACTATTTCTTTTGCAAATCAACAAAACATGAGGATAAAATCTGTCCAGATGTGGTATCAAAAAACAACGAAAGGAAAAGAAAACGTAAAACCAAATGTGAATCTGACATTCCAAAGAAAAAAAGAAAAACATACTGAGTGAAAAAAAGATTTCAACACAATATAGAATTTAAAAAAGACTGACTTGATTTTTTCATTCATTTTTTTGTCTTTACAGTTCATTCATTTTTGTCTTTACAGTTCATGATTTGATTTTTTCATTGTACATAAGTTCTTTTTGAAATAAAAAATATAAAAATAATTACTTCTCACTTTTAACTTTTTTCTAGTTGTGACTTTTTTCTAGTTGTGACTGTAAGTCTTTTTACTTTTGACAATTTGAAAAGAAAGATCTTTCGTGCTAAATGGTTAGCCCTGAAAAGGGCTTTTTTGAAGGATCTCACATTGACATCCAGCTCTACGATTCCTCCGCCCGATCCACTGGGATGATTTCACACCCACAGTGTTCACAGCAAATCGTCGAACCTTCATCATCATCGTAAAATCCTTCATCTGTATCTGGACAGTTATGTTTCTGCCCAAGATACTCAAGTATGGTAAAACATTTTCCACACTCTATCTGGCATCTGCTTGCACAGTGAGGGCACACAAGAATTCGAACCATCCTGCAACAAATATGTTTTTATGTAAAATATCGCTGGGCTTTATAGCTTTACAGGGGATTGAACTAGTTGACCCGTGACGTCATTTTCTCCTATGTTTTTCCCGCGTCGGCGTTTCATTAACATTGTGCAATCAAATCGATGGTTATATCGGTGTTTTTTCACCACTCCCAAATCGGTGTCACACAGTACAATCCCGGTGTTTTCCGCCAGGTCCGCACTCTTAAATTTTCAATCCTCTGTAAACGTATAAAACTCAGCGTTATTTTCATACAATCACCATTTCTTTGATTCTCAGCTAACGATTACTTCGGAAGCAGTATCAATATTTGGAACCAGTTTCAATATGAAGCACAACTTAGATGAAATCAACTTGGACGATTTTCCACCAGTGGAAAACAATGAAGACGTTCTTTCATCAGTTATAAATTCGACAATCATCAATCCGTCACCGGTGTTAAATTCGACAATCATCATTCCATCGACGGTGCTGGACAACATCTATGAAGAGGTAAAGCAACTAAATTTGAAACAAGATAGCATGATGACCCGGATCATAGATCAGTTGGAGACTTTAAACAGACTTTTGGAGGAAATTAAAACTTTAAGCGCAAGTACTGAACAGCTCAGTAGAAATATCGAGGTACTACGCCAACAGGATCAGTGTATTTCAACAACTCCTGTGAAGATCCCTGTGGAGTTCGACTTTGATAAATCCAATCTTCACAAGTTAGTGGACTCTATCGTAAGTGTTGTGAAGAAAAATCAACCAAAGAAAAAACAACCAGAGGAAAAACAACCAAGAAAAACAACAAAACGGAAATCTGAGGAAGACGATAGCCATCTCCACAAGAAACAGAGAGTTGATCAAAAGCCAACTACACCAATATTGTCAGGCCAGGGCAAATACGGGAAAAACATTGATAACCACGTTGATTTCAAGATCCCGAAAAAACCAAAGACAGAGGGAAAACAACCAAGAAAAACAACAAAACGGAAATCTGAGGAAGACGATAGCCATCTCCACAAGAAACAGAGAGCTGATCAAAAGACAACTACACCAATAATGACCGGTCAGGGTAAATACGGGAAAAACATTGATAACCACGTTGATTTCAAGATCCCGAAAACGCCAAAGAAAAGCTGTCGGTAGAGAAAAAACACAGCTTCCAAAACAGTCCTTTTCAGGACTTACCCAACAGTTCTTTTCAGAGCTAACCCAACAGTCCTTTTCAGGACTAACCATCTACCACGAAAGTTCTAACTTTCTTCAAATTGTCATAGTTCTTTTCAGAGCTAACCCAACAGTCCTTTTCAGGACTAACCATCTACCACAAAAGTTCTATCTTTCTTCAAAATTGTCAAACTTCTTTCTTTTTAGAAGAGTTACACTCCAAAGACTCACACTCCAGAGAGTTACAGTCCAAAGAGTAAAAAACTCAGAAAAAGACTAATTCCGACTCAGTGCTCAGTCTTTTAGAAAAGAAAAAATCATCCATAATTGCAGAAAAAAGACTAAGTCCAACTCAATGTTCAAACATTTAGAAAGAGAAATCATCCATAGATGCAAATAAACTAAGTCCAACCCAACTCTCAGTCTTTTAGAAAAGAGAAATCATCCATAATTGCAGAAAAAGACTAAGTCCAACTCAGTGATCAGGCTTATAGAGAAAAAATATTCATACGTGAAGAAAAAACTAAGTCCAACTCACTGATATAGGGACAAATTCATTTTAGAGAGAGAAAAAATCATTCATAGGATGCAGAAAAAAGTCTAAGTCCAACTCAATGTTCAGACATTTAGAAAGAGAAATCATCCATAATTGCAGAAAAAGACTAAGTTCAACTCAATGGTTAGGCATTTAGAAAGAGAAATCATTCATAGGGTAAAAAAGTCTAAGTTCAACTCAATGGTTAGGCATTTAGAAAGAGAAATCATTCGTAGGGTAAAAAAGTCTAAGTTCAACTCAATGGTTAGGCATTTAGAAAAGAGAATTCAATCATAGGTGAAAAAAACTAAGTCCAACTCAATGGTTAGGCATTTAGAAAGAGAAATCATCCATAATTGCAGAAAAAGACTAAGTCCAACTCAGTGATCAGGCTTTTAGAGAGAAACCACTTAAAGGCCAAGTAATGGATAGAAGTAAAATAATAAAGCAATCCTAATAGCATATGGGTAAAAAAACTAAGTCCAACTCAGTGACCAGACCTGTCAGATCACTATAGAGCACTCGAAGATGTGTCATTTTTGGCCGGCCCCTTTGCCTTTAATTGCAGAAAAATTCCACTCAGGGTAGAGACCCTGGGTATTATAAAAAAAAATGCAAATTCTTTCAGGGTGGCAGAATAGGGACAAATTTCTTTCAGGGTGGTGATGTAGGGCACTCAGGGAGGGTAGAATACAACATTGACCAGGCCATGTCAATGTTGTATTCTACCCTCCTATACTACTCGCGAAAAGGGGCATTCGGACATTTGCGTAAAGTGTCGTCTCGGATCAGCCTGCGCAGTCCGCGCAGGCTAATCTGAAACGACACTTTCCGTTTTTATGTAATTTTCTGTTTTGCGCAAGTGTACTGTATCACAAAATCTAATGTGGTCGTAACGTGCCGTCTCGGATTAGCCTGCGCAGGCTGATCCGAGACGACACTTTACGCAAATGTCCAAATGCCCCTTTTCGCGTGTTGCGAGCCATATCATTGTAACTATTTTTCCAATTCTAAATTCCAAGACTAGTCCACCAGTTAACCAAAACCTTATGCCTTATTCTGTCCCAAACAACATATTTTCCAGAATGAAAGCATATACTGACGAAAAACCTGAAATTGGTACCAATGAGTGAAAGTTCTCTAACAAGGTAGAAAACACTGTGGGAAGCGGAGTAATTGTTTGTTACAAGTATTATCTCCTTTTTACAGAATGTTTTCGAAATCTTTCTTTCCCAGGATCATTGAAATAGGGAATCGTTTTGTGAAAGGTTAAAAGCCCACTTGCAACCAAAAGTAAACAATCGGGGAGTCAAAATGCTGGAAAATTTAACCCTATCATTTACATGCACAGACATCATTACGAGTCTGATACTGTGCTGCTAGTTCCAGTCTGAGGCAGAAAAATTATTTGAAAAAACCAGCATTATATTTGGCAGCTGTACATCATCACAGTAGATAATTCCAGAATGACAAATTGTAACTTACAAATCATATTCTGTCAGCAAATCGAACCATCACAGACTGCACTGTAACACACCCACTTCAAACTGGTATAAATTCAGTTTGCCAGTAATTTGACCCCCGAGCTGTTTGCTATTGGCCACCAGTGAGTCTTTAAGCGATCAAATGATTGGTCTTAAATTCAGACTAAAGTTTGAAGGTAGGGCTGATAGAATGTGAATAAGCGAGTAACGTGATCCTAACAAAATCACACAAACAAGGGCGTTGGTAGTTTGTATGGTAGAACAGCAAGAAGAAATGCAGAACATCGTTCCTAACAGTTTATTGCATTTTTCATAACAAAGAAATTAGATCAATTTTTTGAGACAATTAAATGTGACCCGTCACGCAAAAAGGGACCTTCTGGGAACTGCGAAAAGTGTCAAACCTGGTCAGACTGCGCGAATTGCGCAGTCTGACCAGGGTTGACACTTCTCGCTTTTATGATATTTTCTGTATGAAAAGTGGTCATTCTACCTTGTCATACAATTATCTTTTATCTATCAACTTAAAATTTACCCATACTATCGTTGATCTGTTTTCATCTAATTGATGTATGGAATTCCCAGATGGTCCCTTTTTGCGTGACGGGTCACAATTTTAATGTACATGATACTCTAACCTTTTACCACACAATCCCTTGCTTTAACGACCCTTAGGAAAATGCCTTTTGAAAATGTTGTGGGGCTAGAAGAAAATGCTGGTAACCAGCACATTCTCCTTGTCCCACAATGTTTTCTACCCTTTCAAGCACAACTATATCATTACAGCCACATTTGATTTGTCGTCTGCACATGCTTTAAATTCAAACAGGTCTGAAATTTATTGTTTGGTAAAGAGTTAAGACATAAATGACAAGAACAAGTTTCTATTATATTTCATGTGTCTATTTTTAGAAATGTTATGGGTAAAGAAATGTCGTAATTTAACCTGGGGGGAATTATTTCCCCGTCACAGTGAATATTTTCCTCCTGCCGAAAATCTGGAACTACTTTTTTAAGTTTTTTAAGTTTTAAAAGTGGCATTCGTTGACGAAATAATGAGAGGAAATATAATATATAATTAATTTCATCAGCTTGTGGTTAATATGGGGAAATATTTGCCTCAAAAGGGACAGGTATGCGAAAATAACTCGTGCCTTACGGCACTCGTTATTTTCGCATACCTTTCCCTTTTTTGGCAAATATTTCCCTATATTAACCACAAGCTGATGAAATAAACTCTATATATCTATAAGAAAGAATATAAAAGGAAAAACATTACTACGAATAGAAAAAGAAAACACAGGGACCAAGAAACTAGTTATTGCTTCTTACAAGCAAATGCTTCCTTTACCACAGTGTTTTCAAATGCAGTAATCTGTAGGTTGCTTTCTTTTGTAAAATGCTGAATGGCAGTTTACCAGAATTATTTGCCAACTTTAAACACACACAAAAAAATCCATACACACTGACCAAATAAATAGTAGAATTTTGTAGAAAATTTATATTTGCCACCCTGTAGGCCATAGAGCAGTAAAAACAGTTAATCCATAAAGTTTAAAATAAATCAAGTTTTAAAAAAAAAATATCATAAATAAAAAGAAAGGGAAAAGAAAAATGTTAAAACATGCACAAACGAAGGAGCCATGCTCTGTGAAAGGAGGTTTAATGCATCTGCAAACAGTACTGACCTGGGCTGAAAGTTTTCGCTTTTGGTCAATTTTCTGTATGTCCATGGACCAGTCTACGGTTGTTAAAAAAAGTGACTATGGATCCATACGTATGTGATGGCTTGCATGGTATTGATATATCACAGAGATGCATTAAACCCCTTTTTGTCTGAGAGCAGCTCAAATATAGTCCATACTAACAGGAAGACTTTCTAGACAAATGAGCCAATAATAACAAGAAAAGTCAAGAAATGTTTCTATCTGAGCATTTTATCTCCCAATATGGGTAAATGAATTAAGACCAGCCCAGTGGCTCTGCATGTAACATACCAGGTTTGAAAACTACCGATTGCTGGTTTAAATCCCCACCTAGTGCAGTCCGACATGTGTTCTACTTTTGGAAGATGCATTATACCTATACCTTCATTTCACAGAGCATAATTCAATTACAAGTGAGCCATGCTCTGGCAAAAGGGGGCTTAATGGATCTCCGTGATGCATGATACCAGCCCAAGTCATCACACAGTTATGGATCCACAAGATCACTTTTTTAAACAATCAATTTAATCATGTGGTAGATTGGTCCTTTGACATACAGAAAATTGACCAATAGCGAAAAGTTTCGACCAAGGTCTGCCTGCGCGGACTGCGCAGGCTGACCTGGGTCGATACTTTTCGCAGATGCATTAAGCCCACTTTTCACAGAGCATTGCTCAAGTATTTGATATCCCTTGAAATCTTTTAGTGTCAAACATAATAACTTATAACTTCTGCCCGTTTGTAGCCTGAAAACAATTCCCTGAAACCCTAAAAGAGTTTAAATTTAAGTCTATACCAAAAAGAAAATTTTAGACTTGTCAAAATTGAAAGCGATTACAGCCGACAAATAATTGTGGCTCAAATGATAAGACCTGTCTAGAGTAGGAAACACTGCAGGACAAGAAACAAGAGGGCCATGATGGCCCTGAAGTCACTCACCTGAGCCTTTTGATCAAACATGACCCATTTCCAATCTCTTCCGAGATATTAAGACAAACATTCTGACAAACACTCATTAGTACTGGACTTACAAACATAGCCTCTAGAGTGTACACAAGCTTTTTCTAGAATTTTTGTCTCTGTGGCCTACTTTTAAGCTCAATATTGTCTATTTTCAAACATGTAGAAATAATCCAGACAAACATTCTGACCACCTTTCATGAGTATTTGAGAGAAAATGTAGCCTGTAGAGTGTACAGAAGGTTTTTTCCGAGTTTTGACCTAGTTTTTATCCAACATGACCCATGCTCATAATAGACATTATCAAACATTCTGACCAAATTTCAAGATTATTGGACTGTACATGTGGCCTCTAGAGTGTACACAAGGCTTTTCAAAGATTAAACCTGGTGACCTAGTTTTTGAACCCACATGACCCATTTTCATACTCATGCAAGATGACATCAACACAAACATTCTGATGAAGTTTCAAGAGTATTGGACTGAAAATATAATCTCTAGTGCTTACACAAGGTTTCTCTAAGATTTGACCCAGTGACCTAGTTTTAGACCTAACATGACCCATTTTCAAACTCGTCCTAGATATCATCAAGACAAACATTCTGACAAACTTTCAAGAGCATTGGACTGAAAATGTAGCCTCTAGAGCGTACACAAGGTTTCTCTAAGATCTGACCTAGTGACCTAGTTTTTGACCCGACCTAAATCTTTTTTGAACTCATCTGAGATATCATCACGACAAACATTCTGATAAACTTTCAAGAGCATTGGACTGAAAATGTAGCCTCCAGAGTGTACACAAGGTTTCTGTAAGATTTGATCCAGTGACCTAGTTTTTGACCCGACCTGACCCATTTTCAATCTCATCCAAGATATTATCAAGACAAACATTCTGACAAACTTTCAAGAGCATTGGACTGAAAATGTGGCCTCTAGAGCGTACACAAGGTTTTTCTAAGATTTGCCCCAATGACCTAGTTTTTGACCCGACCTGACTCATTTTCGAAATCGTCTAAGATATCATAAAGACAAACATTCTGACAAACTTTTAAGAGCATTGGACTGAAAATGTGGCCTCTAGAGCGTACACAAGGTTTTTCTAAGATCTGACCCAGTGACCTAGTTTTTGACCTGACCTGACTCATTTTCAAACTCGTCCAAGATATCATCAAGACAAACATTCTGACAAACTTTCAAGAGCATTGGACTGAAAATGTAGCCTCTAGATCGTACACTAGGTTTTTCTAAGATTTGACCCAGTGACCTAGTTTTTGACCCGACCTGACCCATTTTCAAACTAGTCCAAGATATTATCAAGACAAACATTCTGACAAACTTTCAAGAGCATTGGACTGAAAATGTAGCCTCTAGATCGTACACAAGGTTTTTCTAAGATTTGACCCAGTGACCTAGTTTTTGACCCGACCTGACTCATTTTCGAACTCGTTCAAGATATCATCAAGACAAACATTCTGACAAACTTTCAAGAGCATTGGACTGAAAATGTGGCATCTAGAGTGTACACAAGGTTTTTCTAAGATCTGATCTAGTGACCTAGTTTTTGACCTGACCTGACCCACTTTCAAACTCGTCCAAGATATTATCAAGACAAACATTTTGACCAAGTTTCACGAGTATAGGACTGAAAATGTGGTCTCTAGAGCGTACACAAGGTAAAAGTTGACACCGGACAGCGTACGACGGACACAGCACAATCACAAAAGCTCACCATGAGCACTTCGTGCTCAGGTGAGCTAAAAAGTCCTGATTACCAGCACTTTCTTCTTCTCCCACAGTGTTTTCTAAAGCTCTTTACGTAAGGGTTGTCAAAACTTGGGATTGTGTGGTAAAATATTAAAGCCTGGACTACACAAGCGGCTGGTATTGATCATGCATACTCTGTGCAGTCTGATCTTGTTCTATGGTGTTCCAAACAGCCCCTCTTTGTCTGGTACTGTAAAGGTCAAGAATGACTTGACAAGGATAAGTTCAGACAGTGTAGGCTTAGATAAGGCTGCATGAAACACACAGTGTCGCATTGGTCTATTCTTTTTTTATAGTTTTGTTACAGTCTTAAAATTCTACTATCTCCATTCTTTATTAATAACTGAAATTTCTATTGCATTCATTTGGAAATCTTAGGATATATGTTATAACAAACAACCTCGATCCATCCTTTCAGTTGCCTTGTCAATGAATCTGGTAGAAAATTCAAAGAGACATAACTCTCACAATATTTTATAAATCACAAATTATGAGAAGATAGCAGGAGTAAAAGTTCTGATCATAGTAGGAAGGTTTCCATAACCTATTTCAGAATTACGACCCCTAACCCATTGGTAACATCGACGTTTTCGTAAAGGCTACTCGGCCGCCTCTGTCTTTTAATATAAGATTTAGGGGCCATAGACCTTAAGCGCCAAATACACAAACTTAACCTCTTTCGATGACTTGAAATACAATCCTCTCAATTAACCTTTTACCAAACAGTCCTGGGTTTTCATGACCCTGGGAAAAAAGGTTTTTAAAAATATTGTGGAAAATGGAGAAAATGCTAGTAACAAACATTTTCTCCTTTTTCCACAATATTTACTGCCCTATCAGACAGCTAAAGCTAATTTGAACCAACTTTGAATTTGTTGTCTGCAGGTGTTTAATTTTAAAGGAATCAAAAATTTGTTGTTTGGGAAAGTAATAAACTCAGACAGATTTTAATGTTATACATGAAGGTTTGACTGAAACCGCAGATTGTACAGATCAAAGATCAGACTGCACAGAATGTGCAGTCTGATCTGAATTTGTGCCATCTGCAAAAGCCTATGTATTCGCCAATGGTGCTCAAGTTTTAATTGAAATGTAACATGAAATCCATAAATCTTTTGGTGTAAAAATACCACATTATGGCACTATAGAATGAAACTGATATGAAACGCTTGTCACCAGCATTTTCTCCTTTTCCAAAAATGTCTTTGAAATGCTTCTCTCTCAGGGTCGTTAAAACTGAGGACTGTTTGGCATAGAGTTAACACTTTGTCAAACAATCACAAATCATGTTTTAATGACCCTGAGAAAGGCCTGATAAAATACCAAGGGTAAAACAGAGAAAGACTGCAACCAGCATTCTCTCCCTTTTCACAATAACCTCTATCCTGTCAAAAGACAAATGCATTTTCTTTTTTTCCCCACAATGTTTTCAAAAAGCCTCTTCCTAAACTCTTTACCAAACAACCAATTTTCCAAACTGAAAGCATTTGCAGACAACAAATACATGTGAAAAGGGTCTAAAATGATGAAAATTGTGGTTTCCACCATTTTATCTTTTTCCCACAATGTTTTCAAAAGCCTTCTTCTTAAGTGTTGTTAAAAGTCTGGATTGTGTGGTAGAGAGTTAAATACAGATCTGTTTGGTAAAGAGTTACGTATTTGACACACGAAGGTCTAAAACAAGTTTGAACAGTAATGGCCTGATTAAGAAAAAAAACTTTTTGATCAACAGCAACTGTTACAGCAATGGTCCTCTGCGTTGCAATCATTCTACTATCATATTTCCTTCTATGACCTTTGTTAACCTTTGACCACAGAATCCCTAGTTTACCAGCATTTTTTTTTTCTCCGCATGGTTTACGATGCCTCCTCCTCAAAGAATATGCGGGTTTATTGAGTCAAGCATCATGAAAATCTTTTACTAAAGAATAATGTTTTAAATATGATAGAAAACATTGTGGAAAACAGAGAAAATGCAGGTTACCAGCAATTTCTCTTTTTCCCGCAGTATTTTCAAAAACCTTATTTTCGAGATCTGTGAAATCCAGGGAGTGTTCGGTAAAAGTCTGAAGAAAAAGTGATAAAAGCTACCTTAAAACAGTAAATAAATTAATGTTGGAGAAAAAAAGGATTTGAAGTTTCAACATACTACTAACCCTTTCGGCGCCATGGGCAAAAAAGTGACTTTTGCAGACGGCATAGATCAAGATCAGACTGCACAGAATGTGCAGTCTGATCTTTGATCTATACCGTCTGTTTGTGTAGTCAAGCCTATACGTTCAAAATCTTTGTAAGTTTCAATGGATCGTATTCAGAGCTGTCGAAAGAGGTCGAAGTTTTTTTATTTGGCGCTGAAAGAGTTAATCTTTATCCTGCTAAATAAACGAAATGAAACTTTCAAACTGATAGTAAAATCCAAATTTTTCTATTTCAAAGGCATTTTTTTGAAGAAAATATATCTCCTCATCAAACAGTGTAGATCAAAGATAAGACTGCACTTTCTGTGCAGTCTAATCTTGAACTTAACTGTCTGCAAATGATCTTTGAGTCATGCTTAGCGGCCTAAGTGTTAAAGAGAAAGAACATGCAACATAACAGCTAAACTGGGACCTTTTTAGAACCCCTTTTTGACCTGAATGAATATTCATCGGATGTTCCTTTCAGTCTTAATAAATTAAGATGATGCTTCGCTTCAAATTCAAACTGTCTTTGTAATTCTTCAGCCATTTTTCTGTCCCTTTCCTCTTGTGTTTCAAACTCACTTTCTTGCATACACCCCTTCGTTTCCGATGAAAAATAGTCACGCATAGTTTTCACTGGTTTTTTACTTGACTGCAATTTGCTAGATACGGTTCTACGACTAGCTCTTTTACTTTGTTTTGTGGTTTTTAAAACTGGCTTTGGTTTAAACTTTGGCTCTTGCACTTGATCTTTTTTCAAGGATTTCACTTGGTTGTTTGAATCTAATTTTCTTCTCTTTCGTTGTGGGCATGATAAAACGGATTCTGATGACACTTCACTATCACCATCAGAACAAAATCCATCACAACTCGACTCATTTCCTTCTAATTTAGTCCCGTACACTTTTGGACAAAAACTGTTTTTTTCATAAATAAAATCATCTTTAAGAACTAATTTACGATTTCTACATGACTTTTTCCTGAATGAAACTTGTTCATTATCTTTTTCCTCATTACCTTTGTTTGTTTCATATCCATGTAGAGTTGACAAGTTAGAGTGCTCTGCTCTCTTTGTTCCTTTTTTATCTTTGAAATCTTTTTCACATTTCTTCTCACCATCCACTTCATCTCTACAACCCTCTATCAGAAAATCTGATTTTTCATTCTTCACACATTTTTTCACATCATCATTTCGTTTCATCCAATTCACAATGGACAGTTGTGGAGAAGAGCTGTTATCTGATTTTTCTCCAGAAGTATATCTTACTTTACCCGCTTTTCCTTTTTTGGATTTTGATAATCGATCTTTTGAAAACTTACTTGTAATGTTTCGACCAATGTCGATCTTTGCGTCTTCAATGTATATTTCATCTAAATCTGGCACAAGAGGAATTATCAGCTTTTTCTTTGCTGTAGAATCTTTGATGTCATCTGCATCTAATTTCCTTTTCGTGTTAATTGGAGAATTGGATATATCTTTGAATTCAACGCTACGACAAGAGCTGCTGGTCCGTCTACAGATAGGATTATAAGTGGACAAGTCTGAAAGCTGTGGATTTCTATTCTCCTCATTTGTGCCCATAGTTGATGTGCATTTACTCATTTGAAGAACCTGAAAAACAAAAGTATCAACCAGGTTTGGTCAATCTCAAACAACAAATTGAAGAAAATGCAGAATTCAAGCATTTTCTCAAATTATTGCCAATGTAAGCAGATACACAATTGGACAAAAATCCAAATATGTCTACCAGGGCAATAAAGACTTTTTACAACATTTTCGAAAGTTCATGAACAAGTGCTACTGCACATCAAGATGTGTAGCAGGATAATTCTCTTTCCACATAATCAGAAAAAAATTTTTTTGCTCCCTTTCTGCATTTAACGACTTCTGAAAACATTTTAGGAATAAAGAACAATGACAGCTTAACTCTTTACAACACAGTCCTCCGTTTCAATAACCCTGAGCAAGAAAGCTTTTTAAACATTGTCGTAAAAGAAGATAATGCGGGTAACAAGCATTTTCTCCCTTTCCCACAATGTTTTCTTCTGTATTAAAGGCAAGCTCCATCAATTGGGCTTCTTTTGATTTGTGGTCCCAGTCTGCATTTACTTTGAATTCGAACAAGTCTAAAGTTTCAGAGGGTCAAAGATACACCTTAACTCATTTTCAACCAATTTTTTACCCATTTCATCTTTATTTTATGAAATTATAATAATTCTTGTAACTTCATGCCAAATTTTGTCCCTGACGGTTGCAAGGTGGCACAGATTATGGCAAACAGAAAATGCATTTCATTCTCTTGGGGACATCAAGGGAAGCACTGTTATCATTTCCCGTTTTAAGTTGAAGACATATCCCTCGAGTTTCTTTATCCCCTACCACATGGCTTGTAACACGTGAAAAGGGGCATTCGGACATTTGCGTAAAGTGTCGTCTCGGATCAGCCTGCGCAGTCCGCACAGGCTAATCCGAGACGGCACTTTACGACTACATTAGCTTTTGTCTAACAGTAGACTTGCGTGAAACAGAAAATTACATAAAAACGGGAAGTACCGTTTCGGATTAGCCTGTGCGGACTTCGCAGGCTGATTCGAGACGACACTTTACGCAGATGTCCGAATGCCCTTTTTCGCGTGCTGCAGGCCATATTTACCGATTGTTTATATATGTCTAAACAGCTGTCCAATATCTAAACAGCATTCAATTTGTCATCTGCAAATGCTTCAAAATTTGGACAAGTCCTAAGTTTTGACGTTTGATACAGGATTAAAGCCATACCTTATCTTTCCTTTCCTCTGCCAGCTCACTCAGTCGACGCTGCATTATTGGGCTACCAGCATCTATATCTGACAAGTTGGTTTCGATCGGAGATCCTAGCCCACTTTTATTAAGGTTCCTTGGTGTAGTTCTGATCAGTTGAGGTTCAACAATTTTACCACTTGGCAGTTTTCTTGGCGGCGTCAGAGGACAAGACCTGATTGGTCGAAAATGAGTGAGCTCTTGAGAAATACTGTCCGAACTTTGAGCGCTAACACTCCTTTCCTGCCCTTCATTCTGTGCACTTTTAGCGCTCAGAGTACTCGACGAACTTCTGGACGCTCTTGCTGAAGTTTGCTTGTCCAATGGGATGTTTGTAACCTCCATTAATTGAGGAGACGGAGATATTACTACCAGGTCATTGCTGTCTTGGTTATTGTCTAGTATGTTCACACTTACACTCAAACTAGATGACATCTGATCCAAAATCTCACTTTGATTCAGGCTTGAACTGCTAACCACATGCGTCATCCCCATTGACATGTTAGACTCAGATCCTGAAAGCAGAGAAACACAGCCTTTCAGGAAGCATCAAACCAGATTTTATTTCGAAAATGTTTCAGAAAATCTTAACAAAGCCTTCTATTTTTTTCATTCATTTACAAAGATTGCCTTATTATTAGAATATAGGTAGAAATACATGAACAAAGCACCACAAATTACCAAGATTTTTTGTATTCTTTTACAGTAATATTTCCCATCCATTTGTGAATGGTATCTAAGAGCGTTATTGCACAGCAAGGAATGAATCCAGAATATTATGTTATAGTAACTTTCCTGGCATTTGTATTTAATTTGAGCAGCACAAGAAAACTGGATACTGCCCGAGAATGAAGTTTCCGCGAGATGTAAAAATTTGTCTTACACAGGGAGAAGTAAATACAAGCACCAGTAGAGTAACTGTAACGTAATATTCCTTTTATTATATACCTACCACTTTCAAAGACAAACTTTTCCAATTATTGCCATTTTATTTGATAACAGTGAAAGGAGTTAAAGAAATACTGGTAAAGTGGACAGTAAATTCGTTTTTTTGAATGGCAGATGAATACATCATAAAATGTCAAAATTTTTGCATGATAAAGCAGACGGTGACGCAGAAGAAGATGACGCCAGGGCAACAACAATAACTCAAAATTTTCTTTGAGAACAGCCTAGCAAAAAATGCTGGTAACCAGCATTTTCTCCTTTTCCTACAATTTTTTCAAGAGGCTTTTTTGGCAGGGTCTCTAAAACCCAGCACCTTTCACAAATTAGCAACAGCTCACATATACAAGTACATATTCTAGGTTATGGCTCTTAAATGTTTTGCCCAAGGACACTCCAGCAACAAGTTTAGAAAGGAAACCCTTGAATACTGAAGATATGACATAAACATATGAGCAATGCTCTGCAGCTGGCCAAAGGGAGTTTCATGCATCTCCGGGATGCATTATATCAAGCAAGTCTTCGCATAACAATGGATTAAAGAAATCCATTTGGTCTAACAACTGACTAAATCATGTGGTACAATGGTCCTTTGACAAGCAGACAATTGACCAGTAGCAAAAAGTTTCAACCCAGGTCAGCCTGCGCGGTTTGCGCAGGCTGACCTGGGTTGATACTTTTTGCAGAATCATTAAACCCCCTTTTCACAGCTCATGGCTCATACATAACTATCAAAAGGTAAGTTACCTCTGCTTAGCTGATCTATTTCAATTGCTTCTGTGTTTGAAGTGGCTCTTGTCCTATTTGACTTAAATTGTTCTTCCAAATTTGCGATGTCTTGTGTAGTTATGAGATTTTTGTCACGTTTGATTTTTTGCTGATGAAACTTTTCCTCCAACATTGCAACCTTATCCTTGTCAACACACAGCTTGCCAGTTCCAACTGGTGTCATACATCTACAAGAGAAACAGTAGATATGTCATCAAGTCAGTACACAACAAAAACCATGTCAAGTTAACCATTCACACTCTGGGTTTCATTTTACGATGTAAAAGTGCCTCTATTTAAATGAAAATCTGCTCGCACCCAAAATACTAAAGCCCATTGTGTCCCTGGGATACAGACACAACTGAGAAAATGGGTTTATTGCATCAATAGCACTAAGAATTAAAAATTCAAATACTTTTAGTGCACAAATCAATCACCAGAATTCCAAATTTTCTAAAAAAAGATATCAGCCTATGATGTTAACAAGAAGATGCCACTGTATCAGCAGTTCTATTTAAATCGATGAAGTTTCACACGCTTTATTGAGAAATAGTCATTTTCTGTGCATGAATCGCAGGGACCAACTATTGCCTAGCATTCACAAAACTTCTAGTCCTGTAAAGCTGATAATTCATATTACAAGGTCTAGTTTCTGAACTTAGATCTCTTGTGTGATTAATGTGAGCCTTGCTCTTGAAAATTAGGGTTTAATGCATTTCCATAATGCGTTATACTAAGCAACTTGAATAACCCTTTACCAAACGACAAAATTTTAGACTGGTCCAAAGTGAAAGCATTTGCAGACGATGAAATTAATGTGACTAAAAAATTGAAATTTGCTCTGGGAAGGGTGGAAAACATTGTGAGAAAAGGAGAAAATGCTGGTTACTAGCATTTTCTCCTTTTCCCACAATGTTTTAAAAAGGCTTCTTTCTCAGAGTCGTGAAAACCAGGGATTGTTAAAGGGACAAAGTCATCACATAATTACAGATACATAAAATCCATTCTGTCTAACGACAACTAAATCACGAGGCAGAATGTAACAATATGCAGTTGTACAGTCAGTCCAAGTGTTAGACTATGGAGGAAAAAAGAATTTTCAAAACAAAGTCTTAAGTTGCCACTTCACTCCAATCTTTTGTTTACTTTTTACCTGGTCTCAAAATTCACTTTTCAACACTTGGCCCAACCCAGATTGTCATCTTCACAACAACTTCCATACATTTACTTTTAAATGGTATGATTTAAATCTAAATGCATTTTAACACCCACTTTGTTTACTTATGACTGATACTGGGCCTTTAAAACAGCAAAGGATTTTGTTTTTCCTTTTTCAAATGCTAACATTTCATAAAAGGAAGTTTTTTCTTAACAAGATTTACCATAAAGATTCTATAATTGTGCCACTGAAAAATATTTTCCTTTGGCATGTACCTATAAGTTTTAAAAAATTGCACCGACACAAATATTGTTTTCGATGCACCGACACAAATATTGTTTTCGATTAAATCAAACAAAAATGAGTATCTTTCAAGATTAAAAAGTGAATAATGCAGATTTAAAGAATCAATTTAATCTACCTAACAAAACTTGCATCCATGCAACACTAAATTTGTTAGTGTAAAGTATTTAAAAAGAAGGGACATAAATAGTTACAAATAGCTTCATCAAATTGAATTATCTCCCTTTGCATATGAAAGCAATTACCAGTTTGACATTCTAGACTCTTCATATACAAATATTTGATATGCTATTAACAATATCACTGTTTAAGTATAGTGAATACCTTACGTAATGATAGAAATATGAGAAGTTGCTCACAGCTTTTGCATGTCAACACAGACTATGTTGGGGCTATGGCGACAATACTCAACAGTTTTCTTTTAAACTGTCAGCCTAGCTGAAATGTTTCCTGTGAGCTCTTTAAACATTCTTACCTATACGGATATGGACTCTTAGACATATTATTTTCAGATCGCATAGTGTTTATGAAAGTCTCGATACTCTCGCAATTTGATCTTGACCTTTCACTGTTTGACCTCTGCATATCTTCATAACTTGTACTGCGGCTCCCTCTCAATCGTTGATCTATTCCCAAGGGACTGTTTGCATCATTCTGTAAAAACAATACTGATTATAACTATCATTAGATTCACCTTTTACCCAGTGTTTCAATAATTATGCAGAAAAAAAGGCATTTGAAAACATTGTGGGAAAAGGAGAAAATGCTGATAATCAGCATTTTCTCTTTTTCCCACAATGTTTTCTATCCTTTAACCCTTTACCACACAATCCCAATTTTTAAAGGCCATGAAAGAGATGAGTTTTGAAAACATTTTCAGAAAAAGAGAATATGCTGATTACCAGCATTTTCTCCTTTTCCCACAATGTAATTTCCTGTTTCAAAGTGCAATCATCATTAATTTTGAGTTACGTGTAATTTGTTGTCTTTATATGTATTCATTTTGGACAAACCTGATTTTGTTGTGAGATGGGTTTTGAAAACATTTTCAGAAAAAGAGAAAATGCTGGTTACCAGCATTTTCTTCTTTTCCCACAAGTAACCAGCATTTTCTTCTTTTCCCACAATGTAATTTCCTGTTTCTAAGAGCATTCATCATCAATTTTAAGCTACACATAATTCGTTGTCTTCTAATTTGTTCATTTTGGACAAACCTGATTTTGTTGTGTGGTAAAAGGATAAGCAACAAATCCCATCAAAAAAGCTGCATTTATTTTTCAGCTGCAAATGCTATAGACAGGTCATTTTGGGTACAGTGAACTCTTATCTGAGGATAAATATTAAGAGTCTATATTATATTTCATGTGCCTATTTTTAGAAATGTTATGGGTAATAGAAATGTCGTAATTTAAGCTGTGGGGAATTATTTCCCCGTCACAGTGAATATTTTCCTCTTGCCGAAAATCTGGAACTACTTTTTTTAGTTTTTAAGTTTTAAAAGTGGCATTCGTTGACAAAATAATCAGAGGAAATATATAATTTATTTCATCAGCTTGTGGTTAATATGGGGAAATATTTGCCTCAAAAGGGAAAGGTCCGCGAAAATAACTTGTGCCTTACCTTTCCCTTTTTCGGCAAATATTTCCCCATATTAACCACAAGCTGATGAAATAAACTCTATTTATCATATCAGTTGAAAGCATTAATTTTGCAGACAAAACACAGAATATGGCTATAATGATCATGGTACTTTCTTTAAGACTTAGACATTGTGGGAAAATGCTGTTAACGGGAAAATGCTGGTTACCAGCATTTTCTCCTTTTACCACACTGTTTTTAAAACTCTTCTTCAATAGGTTCCTAAAAATCTGAGACATTTTGGCATTCAGACTCTTTAGGGCTTTACCAGTGAACGGAATTTTAGACCTGTTTTATTGACAGCATTCAGAAATAACAATATAAATGTAGCCAGTACAATTGGATTTATCTTTCAAAGGTGAGAATACATTGTGGGAAAAGAAGAAATGCTTTGGTGGTCTAACAACATCTACATGGAGAGTAAAAGCCCATGTCTAAATTTTTCACTGGATAACCATTTACCAGGCAACAAAATTTAGATTCATCAATCTTGGAAGGACAGGGGTAGTGGGTGAGACCTTTTCCCACAGTGTTTTCAAAAAGTCTACTTCTAAGGATCGTTAAAGCTCGGGATTGTGTGGAAAAGGCTTAAGAAATGTTCCAAAACTGAGCAGTTTAAAAGTTGGCAAGACAATTGAAGGCGTATGTTGTTTAACCCTTTCCCACACAACAACTAGAGGCGCTTGAGCGCCTGTATCGCTCCACAGGCCTGATATTTCTATAATGGCGAAAGGAAGTTTTTAACAATTATCATTCAATCCTGCATTTTAGCTCACTGAAGAAACAATTTGGTAGACAACCGCCATAGGAACTTACCTGCAAAACAACAATGAAATCCAATGAATAGTTTTAGAGAAGAAATTTTTCAAAGATTTTACTTTATACCATAAAAGGAAAATGAGTCTCCCATAAAAGCCATGTTTTTTGACAGATCAAGGAATTCTGTAAACCTGTATCTAAGGAACATTCCTGCAAAATAATAATGCTATCCAAATAGCGGTTTGGGAGGAGAAGACTTTTAAAGGTTTTTTACTTTGGTTGCCATGGCAACCAGAATTCTTCATGGAACACAATTATTTGAAGGAATTTGAAAGAGGACTACCAAAGGAACATTCCTGTGAAATTTGGTAAAAATCCAGTCAATAGTTTCTGAGGAGAAGTTTTTTAAAGAAAAAGTTTACGGACGCACGCACAGACGAACGGACGGACGACGGACACAACGCCATGACAATAGCTCGCTGGCCTTCGGCCAGTGGAGCTAAAAAAGCAGACTTGCTCAACTTGAAGGCATTAAATTTTGCGGATGACAATTGAAATGTGGCTCAAACGATGGAATTTGTCTTTGGTATGGTAGGAAACATTGGTCAAAAGCATTTTCTCCTTTTCCCCCAATGTTTTCAAAAGCCTTCTTCTCCAGGGTCGTTTAAAGTCAGGATTGTGTGGTAAACAATTAGCTTTATCCATTCACTACAATCAAAACTCTTGCAATAGGTACTATAATAGGCATCTCTTATCTAACATTAAAAATACACATTACACGTATAATTAGCTTTATTACACTAAATTGACCAATCACCAATTCATTTGAAATAAAACCATTATCAAGTGCAACGGAACACCAATCTTGCATCAATTTTCCCTCAACACTTTGACATTTCTATTTCAGACAAACCTGGGCCAGCCATGGTAAACTAAAATAGTTGGAAGAAGTATTGAAAAAAATATTTTCTAATTTCAGACAAACCTGGGCCAGGCAGCCATGCTAGATCAAAATAGTTGGAAAAAGTTGTGAAAAGATTATTTTCCAATATGATTTCAAGAGAGATTGGAATAGAAAATTAAAGACTAAAACTTTCATGCATGTACATGTACTACATCTTTCAATATGCAACAAGGACTTTATCAAAAGATTATAAACAGTTTGATCAAAACAGTTTGAAATTCTATGAACTTGTTGATGGTTCATTATATTTTCCTACACTTCTTTATCCATGCTTTATTCATTATGACTTGGGACAAGAAGCTTGTGATGACAACTTTTAAGCCTAGGACAGTTAAAACTTGCGATTTGGTGGTACAGTCCAGTGTTCCAGCTAGCGGGGAATAGAAGGGCGCGGCGCCCTGCCCCTTCTTCTAGATGCCCTGCCCTTTTTCTTGACGCCCTGCCCTTTTTCGGGAAACTCTGCCGTATAATAGCGCCCTGGATTGCCTTATGTTCAGTATTGTAACCTCTAATCTAAACTTTGCCACGAGTCTGTTGAAGACATCATGAATATCCGCCTTCGATTATACAATCCAAATTAACAGCGTGTCACTAATCCCCTCCAGGCAGCTAAGTGTGAAAAGATCGACCCCGACTGTATATTACAAGTCCGTCAGAGTACACAAGTGCTGAGAACAATAGAGACAATTATCCATCATTGTCTTCTGTGTTCTATTTAAACGGTTTATCGTATCTTTACGATAGGTGTTTTCATTCAACTATATTGGAGGCTGTCTCCGAGGACTCGTTTTTCTTTTAAAGTTTGCTATCAATCGCGATTTATTCGAAAATCTTACTTAATTTCCCGTATCAAGTTACATGTTCAGAGTTTAATCTAAGGTGCATGATTAGTAAAATTACCCTTTATGTGGTGTTTTCTGTTCATAAACAAATTATTTTTTTCTTAGATTTACTCTTGGTTTTAATATCAATGATAAATTTATGTTAACACTCGGGTAGGATCGATGAGTCAGCAAATTAATCTATCGTAAGTCGGAAAGTGGCGCATTCCTAAAGTGGACCCAGAATAACATCACAGCATGTTGTTGACTTACAATTTGTAGAATATATGTCAAAATGTCTGTAAATACCTTCCAAATATTAAAATACATGGAAAATGGACTGATGCAAAAACACGGAAACCCATGACAGAACAAATGTCAACTTCACATCAACCGGATCACAGACTTTTCAAACTGTCTTTCCAGCTTGAATGATGAATTTCAAAAAGAGATTTGCTTATTCACTGCATTAAACATAGAGAAGAAGCTAAAATCTCCTCTTTATTATTTATGAAAATGAAAAAAAAATCGGGCGCGCGGGGGGGGGAAGGGTTGTCTTCCCTTACCACACGGGCATGTAGAATCAATTGCAATGATAGGAGGAATGCAACATTTATGTAACATTTAACATTTATCTACGATGTTGAATGGTATGTAATGTGAGGATTTACTCTTCGAAGACCTGTTTTTCCCCATTTCACCAACCTGTACAGATTTGAAACCCTTTAAATTGAATAAATAAGTATCAGAAAAATTAAAGACACTGTTACATTGCAGTAAAAGAAAGAATGAAAGGGTTGAGAGTTTGTATTTGTTAGTATTTTGTGGCTTGCTTGTCTGGCAAAGCACTGTTAAAAATAAAGATATGAATTGTATTGGTATCAAGTCTGTAGTTGAATGGCATGAGGCTTTAGAAAACATAGTGTGCAAAGGAGAAGATGCTGATAACTCCTTCTGTTCAGCAATGGCTTTTTAATTTGCCAAGTCTATTATCTGGTAAAGAGTTAATGAGGATTATTTTATGAACTACATGTACTTGTATTGCTCCTGGACTTGGCTAAACTACTTGTACTGAAAAAAAATAGTTTTCTTGCTAAGATGAAGCTGGAAGATCCATATAAGCCAATATAATAGATTTATTTCTGTTGTGAAAATCCTTAATTTTACATAAGAAATTGCAGAAGAAACTGTCAAAAGGGTTATAAAAAAATTCTTAGTCCCCTTCCCCTGTGAGAGAGAGACAACAACTCCCACTCTTATGCCCCCCCCACCGGCACTTTACGACTCAAAGTGCCCTTCTCAGCCACAGCACCCTGCCCTTTTTTTACCCTGGCTGGAGCACTGCAGTCGTAAGCCTTTCTCACACATTCCATAGTTTAAATGACCCTAAGGAAGTAGCGTTTCACAAACATTGCTGGTAACCTGCATTTTTTTTACTTTCCCATGATGTTTTCTATCCTTTCAAAGGCGAATTTCTATTTTTGAGCCACTATTATTTTATTTTCAGCAAAAGCTTTCAATTTGCCTAAATCTACAATTTTTGTCATTTGATAATGGGTTTAATATTAAAATAAAAAAATAAATTAAAATAGAAAAAAACAAACAACAGAGAACCACTGTGTAAACTTAACCCGTAGGCTGCTCACTGACCGAGTGCGAACAGTGTAGATCAAGATCAGACTGCACATTCTGTGCAGTCTGATCTTTGTTCTACACTAGTCGATATGGACACATTTTTTCCAGAAAAAAAAAAAACCTTTCAAATGGCAAAGTTTGGCTTCTTACTAACTATCTGCTCTACAGTTTTATTTCACTTATACAGCAGGAAAAGGATTAATATGTATGAGCCATGCTCTGTGAAAAGGGGGCTTATTGCATCTGCGAAAAGTATCAACCCAGGTCAGCCTGCGCAGTCCACGCAGGCTGATCTGGGTTGAAACTTTTTGCTTTTGGTCAATTTTCTGATTGTCCAAGGACCAGTCTACCTTATGATTAAGTCGGTTGTTAAAGTAAGTGGCTATTATGGATCAATAACTCTGTGACAGCTTGCTCGGTATGATGCATCACAGAGATGCATTAAGCCCCCTTTTGCCAGAGCGTGGATCATATACATGTATAACCATACCTGACTCAGCTTCCTTGCCAGTTCCTCATCTTGTCTGGCTATTTGATCAAGTTCTTCCCTCTTTTTCCTCTCTTCTTCTTGAAGTTGACTGATCAGTCTTTCACTCGCTTCCAGTTCTTTCTTTCTTTCTTCAAGTCTCTGTTCTTGAAGCTGTTTAGGAGGAAAGAATGCCATACAAAAGAAATAATGATCCAGCTTTTTTTTAAAGAAAAAAAAAAAACAACATGTGAATTTTCGTGTACATGAATATATGCATACTACATATACTACATATATACACATGTATATATACACAATTATCCATTGCAATAGCATCATGTCAAATTTCATAACTTTAATCCTTAAAGTGCTTTTCATCACATCTGTTGCCTTTGTTGCCAGCACAAATCAAGATCAGATTAGAATGCTTTTGGAAACATTGTCGGAAAAGGAAACAATGCTAGTTACCAACATTTCCTTTTTTTCTGATTAACTCTTTACCAAACGACAAAATTTTAGGCTTGTCCAAATTGAAAGCATTTGCAGACGACAAAGTAAATGTGACTTGAAAATTGAAATTTGTATTGGGAAGGGTAGAAAACATTGTGGGAAAAGGAGAAAATGCTGGTTACCAGCATTTTCTCCTTTTCCAACAATGTTTTCAAAAGGCCGCTTTCTCAGGGTTGTTAAAAGTCGGGATTATGTGGTAAAGAGTTATTACCCTTCTACGGCAGCATTTGACCAACGTCTTATTTTTTGTCTACAAATATCTTTAGTTTGAACAAGACTGATATGCAATCGTCTGGTTTATGAAGAGTTCAACCCTTTACCACACAATCTTGACTTTTGAACGACCCTGAGAAAGAAAGCGTTAGTAAAAAGTTGTTGGAAAAGGAGGAAATAATGGTCACCAGCATTTTCTCCTTTTCCCAATATGTTTTCCACCCCTCCCAACACAAATTTCAATTTTTGAGTCTCAATTATTTTGTTGTCTGAAAGTGCTTTCAATTTGGCCAAGTCTAAAGGCTTGGTCAGACTGGCAAACGGATATGTAACAGAGGGAAAACGGAGAAAAACATGCAGAATTTGGTTATCCGTTGACAAAATTCATCTCCTCTGCCGCTCGAGGCTCACACGATTGGTGTGTGGAGCGAGGAAGCCACACAATGACCGCACGAGTACTGCATATGTAACGGAAAAAACGCACGTTTACCGGATATGTAACAGAAAATAAACGGTCTATTAACAGATATCACCGTACGAGTAACGGACTTGTACCGGATAAAACGGAAGTGCAACGCACGAGAACCGTACAAAACATTCTTCCAATGTACGATGAACGGAAATGTACCGAATACCAACGTACGAGGAACGTACTGGTCACATGACATGCCGAGGGTATAAATAGTCAGATGCATCCAAAGTCTTTATTTGCACATCTCTGTCCGTTTTGTCCGGTGGAAATTTTTGAACATGCTCAAAACTTCCCACCGGACGGAACGGACATCACCAGACGTCGCCTGACAAGTAGCTGATTCACCGGATAAGAAATGGACATTAAATGGATACGAACGGACACGAACCGATAAAACGATTTTTTATCCGTTACTTGTCCGTTAGCTCTGTGTCACCAAACTGTAACTCATTACCAAAAGACAAAATTTTAGGTTTCTCCAATTCAAAAGCATTTGCAGAAGACAAAATAAAAGTGACTGAAAATTTGAAATTTGTTTAGTGAAGGGTAGAAAACATTGTGGGAAAAGGAGAAAATGTTGGTTACCAGCATTTCTCCTTTTCCCACAATGTTTTCCAAAGGCTTCTTTCTCGGGGTTGTCAAAAGTAGGGATTGTGTGGTAATGGGTTAAATTTTGTTGTCTGGTAAGTAAAGAGTTTCACTGTATGTTCATACCTGCTTTAACTGCTGTTCATACTCTGTTCTTATCTCTCCAGGCTCAGCTAGTCTAATAGATACATTCAGAGCTGAAAAGTAGAAAACATTATAGGAAAATGAGAAAATGCTGGAGTGAATTAAACATTTTTTTAACCCCACAATGTTTCTCTAAAGGCTCATTTAACAGGATCATAAAATCTATACGATGGCAGGACAGGACATGCCCAATTGTAACTGGAAGAGTAAAAGGCTAAAATTCTTGTCAGTCTGGCTGTTGATAACAAATGTTGAAATGCAGGGGAGAATGTAGTGGGGTCATCTATACCACAAACAGATATAATAAATCAATAGTTCGGGCAGACATGGCCTGATACCTCAATTCACGACAATAGGTAGTGCACTCATGCCACAAGTGAGGGGTCCAAAAGTGTATATTCTGGGATGCTGGGTTGCGGGATTCCCACCAATAGTTTTCAGAACCCGCATATATTCAGACCCAATGCATGACAGCCCATCATAAATAATAAATGATGAAACAGTGTTCCCACTAGCTTATTATAATATTTCAAGGGAACACTTACCCCCTGAGCTGTAAATCTGGGGGTAAGATTTCATATTTGAGGGTATGACAATAATGGTTCTCAACTTAAGGTAAAGCAATCCATATGATATTGATGATTTGCAGCAAAAGAGTCTGTTATATCAAGATATTTGTGGAAATTTACAGCTTAAAGTCATTAAAAAGCTGAAAAGACAGTCTGAAGTGACTCTGATTGGACAATGTCAAAAGGAACTTTTTGCTGTGTCATGGGTTTCCATGTTTTTGGACCAATCAATTTTTCGTGTCCGTTAATTTATGGATAAATATTTCTGCATGATTTGACTAAAAGTTGTCAATATGGGTAACAAGTAACAAAACCTGTCATTTTACACAATGTAAGCCGACAATGGTTTTTTTTTTTTATATTTTTTCTTACGTGAGGCCTTGCGTGTAACCAAACTTTGTTACGTGAATTTCAATTCTGTAACGTGATTTACGCAGTAATTTGCGTGAGTGGGAACACTGTGAAAAGTACCAAAACGAAGAAATTACTCTTGCCTTGCAGAAAATACTGCTCTTTTCAAATATAACAGCATCATTGCAGATGCTGTTTGGAACAATTTGACTGAACATATCCATTTAAGTAACCTCCCTTCTTGGGGTCTAACAGTCAACCTCAAACATGATCTGGTCCAAAACAACTGACTTTCCCAAAGGACCACTTATAATGAGGTACTGTTGGAAAATTGCCTGCCCCCTATTTTTTGTAGTAGACAGTGGTCTGGCAGAGAATATCAGCAAATGCAGAAAGTTAGAGATGGATGATATTCCCCCTTGTAATGGGGGATTTTGGAGGGCCTCCTTGAGAATTTTTTATTTATTTATCGATGTCTCTATGACTAGTCTATGTATGTTTTTATTGCATTTTTGCATTCTAATGGGTGTAGATTTCAGTTATTTTGGTCACTAAGTTTTGCCGCCACTTCAATACCAACAAGAATAAAAACAAAAAGCTCAAGAAGATTTTTCACAAATATTCTCATCTGATATCTCTGTGAGTCTCATCAGGCAATGGTATCAAGGTTTGTGTCTGTGTTGAGGTAAAATCTACTACAGATACAATCCTTGCCAAAGAAGAATAGAAAAAAAAAGTGGAACGATCAAAAACATACTCGGCCAAAAAAAGAGGTCTGGCACTCACCAGACCTACCAGACTAGTGACAATGGCCTTGGAATAGACACTAGTCCTGGATTCAAGTCCCAGTCAAGCCATAGTAAAGATCACTGTCCCCAAAGGCGAGGTTACTTTTTGACTGGTCGCCTCTGGGTACAGAGACGATCAAGACAAAAACAGTTGAAATCTCCGCACAGATTTTGTGGGCAAGTTTAAACTCTCATAATTTCAAAAATAGAGCACAAAAATAGGATATAAATATACCTGTTGCTTGCGTATTCAATAATCCTTCATTTGAAATACAAATATTTTCTATTTAAATGCCAAACATAAGAAAAAACAGTTCATTTCATCCGTTACTTGAAAAATTTACGTTCCAAAAACACACAAAATGGCTGCCACACACGATAGATTTTGTCAGTTTTTTTCCCAAGATTTACATGTCATGAACAACTTCTACAAGCTCTTAAGGTAATGAAAGGTTTAATAATTTGTCTTTGGTCATGTTTCTTACACAGGCTCTTTTCAATAAACAAGAATAAAACTAGAGGACATCAATACAAAATCTTCAAAAAGCAATGTAGAACTAACTTAAGAATGAAATCATTCTCACAGAGAGTTGTGGAAACATGGAACAGTTTGCCAGTTGAAATTGTCTCAGCCAGAAATGTAAATAGTTTTAAGTCACCAGTGTTCAATCTAGAGCGCGCCATTGCGCCATGGGCCCCCTAAAATCCCAGATGGCGCAATTCTAAACCAACCTCGGGCCCGTCATGCGCACCCGATCATCAAAGTGCTATTCCACGTTCTTTCGTCTGTTTCTATTTTTTTTTTCCGCTCAATAAACATAATGCTGAGCTTTCTAGTGAGAACTTATCGATAACCCGACCGATAGACTGTTACCAATCTTCGTGTCGGTCGCTGTCGGCAGAATAATGGGTACCAGAGGTTACGATTCTGAGCATCTGATCATTCAATATAGCAATGAAGCAATTTTCTGAGTATTTTGGAAACCTTAATGGGGCGAAAAAAGGCAAAAACTGTTTAAGATATTACTTCAGAAAGCACATTCGGGCCAGTACCCAGTTTTCCACTTGCACAAAATTTTGCGTAAATCACGGTATAGAATTGAAATTCATGTAACAAATATTGGTTACACGCGAGACCTCACATAAGAAAATACATGGACAAAAAAGCAATTATCCGCTTATCTTGTGTAAAATGATAGGTTTTGAAGTTACTTGTTATCCTTATTGACAAAATTATGTCAAATCATGCGGAAATACCTATCCAGAAATTAACAGACATGAAAAATCAATCGGCGCAAAAAACACAGAAACCTATGACACAACAAAATGTCTTTTATACATTGTCCGATCAGAGTCACTTCAGACTGCTTTTTTGGCTTTTTAATGACTTTGAGCAGCAAATTTACAAAGATATCTTAATATAACAGACTTTTGCTTTTCCTCTGGTTGCGGGCCATCACTGTCACACCCTCTAATATGAATTCTTACCCCCAGATTTTCAGGAAAGTTTAGTCCCCTGTTTCTTTTCTTTAGGATTAAATTAATGGTAGAGATAGGGTTGCGTCAGTACCAATGACAATTTCTGCATAGTTGCAGTTTTATTAGCTTATTAGCATGGCATTCATAGATAAATGAATGAGAGTATACTTGTTAAATAAAAAGGCAACACTTGTTAAATAAAAACGTTAACATTATGGTAACAAAGTATGATTTTTTATGTGCGGCCCCCAGTTTTCCAAAATGGCCCCCTGTTTCAAAGTATGTGGGACCGATTGGCCCCCTTACAAGCAAAGCTAGATTGAACACTGAGTCACTTTTAAATAAATACTGGAAGAATGCGCCTTTTAAATTTTCACCGTTGTATTTTGCACCGGAAGAGGAATCATTTTCTACATGTACAGATGGCTCAGAGAGGCTTACATCTAATTGAAGATCCCTCAACAAGGTAAACAAGGTAAACTTACTAGAAGTTAATTGCATTTCGCTGCAATACAGATTAATACAGACAAAACATAAAGTCAGTATTGGACTCTATCTTTGTTACAGGAAAATTTACGACTTGAGATGGTATGGTGCACAATAAATGTCGAAATGTGAAAAGAAAAAAAAAATTATTGAGACCAAGTCAAGCAATTACATTTATTTTCCTCAAGTTAAACATGGAGCTCCACCTTATGTATCAAAATTACTTTGTTAGTCAAAAAAGAACATCCTTTTTTCATTTTTACTGCTGTTCTTTTTCACTTTTATAATGTCTCAAAAACGTGAACTTTTATATTTGAGCCACGGGTCGAACTGGTTAAGGGGCGGAAACATCAAAATCTTACCCCGCATCTCTTCGTCCTCCTCCTCCTTCCCATCCAACCTATTCTTAACTTGTTCAGGAAATTTTTCTTGAATATATTTCCATCTTCTTTCGTTCACAAGCGTTTTGTTACGAGCAGCACGTCTGGCCCATGTTGATATTCTGGTCCTACACATCGGACAACAGAAATTCGCTTCTTCAACATTTTGTTTAAAACATGCTAAACAGAGCTCATGTTCGCACGGCATCGTCACCGGCTGTATAAATATGTACAGACATATTGGACAGATGTTGTCCTCTATCCTAGAATCTTCACTGGTCATTTTAGCTACATCTTCCAGACGAAGCCAAGAATGTAAACATTGTCATCCATTTTGTAAGCGGAGGGAAGCCACCGGAAGTTGATATGCAGCGCCACAGGCGGAAGAATATTTTAATGAAATACTTCAATGAGGGCGTATCTTGTCCTTAAGTACTATCAAATATGCTCGAACAAGCCAAAGTATATGTCATAAAAGTTCTAAAAAAGTTATTGCACAGGTTTAAGATTATTTGGGGGATAATTTAAAGATGGGCCTAACCATATGATTATCCGCAAATAATCGCTGGGCGGAAAATTAGGGGAGATAACTCATGACTGGTATCTTCACAACGATTTATGGATATTTCGGTAACAGACGAGTTCGGTAACATAGACTTATAGAGTAAATCGATTGGATGTTTCGGTAGCAAAGCAATTATATAGTGTTTATGTACCGTGACCTTTTTCACACCCAATGCATGGCTTTGTTTTGTACAAACCTTCGTTATTTAAAACCTTAATTTGTAATTCCCACTATGTTTCATAAATAATATTTTTGTTATGTACCTCATTCCATGCTGCATGTATAAACCATGTGGATAGCCTATCTATCAAGGGGGAAAAGGGTGGAAAAGGGAATGGAAAATGCAAAAATAAAGGTTTGAACCTATCGATCAAGGGACAAAAGGGTGGAAAGTGCAAAAATAAAAGGTTTGAACAAAACAAAGCTATGTACTGGGTGTAAAGAACGTCACGATACATAAAACACTATATAATTGCTTTGTTACCGAAACATCCAATCGATTTACCCTATAAGTCTATGTTACCGAACTCGTCTGTTACCGAAACATCTGTCACCCTTCACAACATCCCAGAATAGCTGCTAAATTTGGTTGCTGCTGATAAGGATTTATTAATGTTCTATTACCTAGAATATATTTCGATGGAAAAGAAAAAAAAAACAGATGATTGTAATGTTCGCAAATAGACATAGGCATTGTATTGATATGTTAAACAGACACTTTGTAAAAAAAAAATATGGACTGAGGGGTGATGCTGAAAGTCCTTGGGAGGGAGACATTGCATTTACTCGTAAATAAAAGTATGTTAACCCATTACCACACAATCCCTACTTTTGACGCCCCTGAGAAAGAAGCCGTTTGAAAACACTGTGGGAAAAAGAGAAAATGCTGGTAACCAGCATTTTCTCCTTTTCCCACAGTGTTTTCTACCCTTACCAGAACAAATTTCTATTTTTGAGTCACCTTTCTTTTGTCGTCTGCAGATGCTTTCAATTTGGACCAGTCTAAAATTTAGTTGTGTGGTAATGAGTTAAAGTGCTTCACTCAATATAAAATCAGCAGGCATAATGGAATCTGTATACTTCCTCATAATTTTAATGTGGAAAATGTTTAAAGGGCAAATCCTACAATATTTTGACCAGACTGTTTTTTCCCTTTAATCAGCTGCAAATGATGTCAGTTAAACATGTGTCCGTCATTTTTCATAAATACCACCCTGTAACATGCCATAAACCACGGCCGAATTGTCACGCTGATATACGGCCCTAAAAATGGTACATGGCTTACTTCCCCTGATTCGCTTATCTCCCGTGCATGTGTGACGTCATTGTCGAGTCACTCTGTGTATACCGTCAGTAGACATTAAGTAGGAATGCGGATGATTGTATGCAGATATCTGAGTATTAACTGAGAATTGAGCCGAAAAAATGGTAAATTGTGCAGCCTATGGCTGCAACGTTGATTCGGGAACTCATAGAAGTAGTATTTTCAAATTTCCGAAGGAATTAAAAAGGAGGAAACTATGGATTCAACGTTTAAACCGCGGCCGGACAGTAGCGACGGATTTTTTGCCATCGGTTCATTTGAAATTGTGTCTGAAATACTTTGATGACAGTCAGTTCTTAATAAGTCCAAAACTCGCAAAAGAAGTTGGTTATAGGAATTTTAGCCTGCGCTGAAAACCTGACGCTGTGCCGACATTATTCGAAACTCCGAGTCGAAAGGAGATAGACCTTAAACCGAAACTCCGAAAAACAGACATTCCGCAACGGCAATTTCCAAAAAGAAAATCCAACATGAAGTAGGTAATTTCTTTTTTCTTGAAATTGGAATACATGAATTGTTATTCGTACTAATTTACCCTTTTCTACATTACCGCTTCATTCTGAACAAAGAGAAAATGCTGCCGTTTTCTCCCTTTTCCAAATGATTTCAACATTTAACAAAATTATAGATTCATCCAAACTCATAACATAAATTTTGCAAATAACATAGTTGACATTGTTCAAATGATGTAAACTTTCAAGGGATAATAATCATTCTTTGAACAGCAAACATCATTTTCTTCCCACACTGTTTTTCAAACACTCTTTGTTTGGGTATTGGAAACTAGATCTAGGGTTTGTATGGTAAAGGGTGAAATCAGTATCTGGCTACCCCTAATCATGGTCATAAATGTAAATCCATCACCGACCAGTTGAAACAATACAGGAAATGGTTACATAACATTAGCATATCTCACCCCTTTACACTGTAATATTTGTTGGTGACAGTAAACCAATGTTACAGCTTTTATCCCATGCACTACTTCTCTTTGACATTTCACTCTTAAAAATGATTTGACAACTTACATGCATTTTGAACAAATTTTGAATTATATCTATACAATTTTGATTTGTGGATATATTTCCTTTTCCTATCCATATCATGTCTTCTAGACAGGCTACTGAGAAAAATGTTTTGAACATGTCAGTATGAAAACTTTGAAAATGCATATAGTTTGACACAAGTCATTTTCTCTGATAATCAGACAAAAGTGAGAAAATTAAAATAACACATTTTTTTTTTAAATTAAGAAACAGAATGTTTTTGACCAGGCTCACACACCAATTCTTTTACCTTTTACCTCAAAATTCTGGTCTTCAACCACCCTAATGGAGAAGGCTTTTGAGGACAGGGTGAAAAAAGGAATAAGTCCTGATTCCCAGAGTTATCTTCTTTTCCTACAATATTTTCTACCCTCAAACCGATTGTCAAGGCCACATTTGATCTGTGATCTGCAAATACTTTCGGTGTGGAGTGGACAAGTCTAAAGTTTTGCCATCTGTGTAAGGGTTTAGCCTAACCCTAACCCAAATGATAAAAAAGTAGAATATTTCAAATCCACAGCATTTAAATGTGACCGATAAAATGTGATTGTTTATTGGAATTTAGTTTAACTTAGTTTAACCCTTTACCAAACAATACTTTGTTTTAACGACCCTTGTGAAGAAACAAAAACCTTTTGAAAACATTGTAGGTAAAGGAGAAAATGATGGTAACCAGTATTTTCTCCTTTTTCTACAATGTTTTCTACCCCATCAAAGACAAGTCCAAACATGTGAGTAAAATTTAATTTATTGACTCCAAATGCTTTCAATTCGGTTTGTCAATAAATTTGACCGGAATGTCAGTATTAACCGCTCAGTCCCTAGCAGACGGTAGACCAATTTGAGACTTACCCAAACTGAAACAATTTGCATAAGACAAACAACAACTGAACAAATTACAATTCAGAGTTTAAGACTTTCACAGAGAAGCTCTATATGGAAGATACAATAGCTATACATGTATAATAAATTTTTGCATTGAATGGATCATGTGGACAAGGTAAACAGCAAAAAAGTATTTCACACAGGTAGATCCCCTCTCCCCTCTCTGATGTTCATGTATTTCTGTATGGTAAGAAAAACAACTAAAATAATTTTCAAAATAATTTTGAGAATTAAGTCTTAATAATCTCGGAACATATTCTTTTATCAAATTTCAAGCTGGTCGTGATTTATTGTGTAACCCTTCACCCACGAGAGAATAAACTTGTACCCGTCAATGTTTACAGAATTCTTTACAAGGTACAAATATCAACAAGGACCCATCAACAAATAGTTAGAACTAACATCTCACGATTATCAATCGTAAAAGTCAAGAAAAGGGTTATTTGACATGAAACTAAAGTGTCGGGGAAATGTCTTCAAAAGTGTCGGGGAACTGTCTTGTCATGGAACTGTCTTGAAACCGTTTTTTTTTTTTTTATTGTTGTTGTTTAATTCCGCCCGTTAATCTACTGAAAATGCTTCACGTGAAACAAAGTTTATGCCGTACACTTAATTTTATCATGTATAAAATAATATTTCTGTAAGCGATGTTCGCCCCGTAATAGACGTATTTCAATAGCGCGCAATACTCAACACGTTGGAAAGTCCGGCACAACATCGTCATTTTCGTTATCAGTGGGCGAAAAGTTACTTTTATCCTGATCATCAGAAACTTAATAAGTTTCTTTAAAAATTGGCTCGTACATGTACGGCCTTACCGGCCCAGAATCGTCTATTTCTTCGTCTTCAATATCGCTCAGTTCACTATCATAAACAACGTCCATGTTGAAACAAGCTCTCCTATGACGTCACAAATCAAGGGACGCAACAATAAGTAAGGGAGATAAGCGATGCAATAAAATTTAATAAGCAGAAATATGAATTGAAAAAAAGTACTTTTACTAATTTTTTTTTCTAATTACAACATTACCAGGTTACCATTTGATAAGTGTAGATTTGAAAATTAACCATATCTGAAACTTGTTGATTTGCCCTTTAAAGTAATAATAATAAGAAGAAGAAGAAGAAGGGAAGAAGAAGAAGAAGAGAAAGAAGAAAAACAAAAGATGCATAGTTCCTGAACAATTTTATTTTCGGAAAATATGTTTTAAAAGGAAAAATGCATGCATACCATTTAAGGTTTTACCAAACAAGCTACAGGAAAAAATACTTGGTATGAGTAATTTCCCTTTTCCTACATTTTTTTTTCTTAGTAAATGATAGAGCTTCATCTGATTTGGTGCTGATTTGAAAGGATATAAGGATGACAATAAATAAATTAATCATTAATTTATTTATTGTCATCCTTGTATGCTTTCAAGTTCAAAGAGCCTGTCGCCCCACACTGTTTTTTGAATCATTTAGATTGAATACAATGTATTTTCGAAACTTGGAATTATTGAAAAATGTTAAAATCAAAGTTTTCATCACTCTTTACCAGACAACAAAATCTTAGACCCGGCCAAATTGAAAACATTTGCTGACGGCTGTTTGAACATAGCTCAAATGATGGAATTCGTCACCTAAACAGGATAGAAAACATTGTGGAAAAGGGATAAAATGCTGGTTACCAGCCTTTTCTCCCTTTTCCATAATGTTTTCTAAAAGCCTCTTTTTCAGGGTTGTTAAAAGTCGTCATTGTGTGGTAATGGGTAAAGGACCTATTTAGTTTTTATGTCGTAAAACTTATTATTATTATTTATTTATTTATTTTTGTAAAACACCAATAAATACAACTAGATATATTTTTCTTTCCAATTGGGTAAACTGTAGAGCTAAATTGAAAATATGTATAGAAAATAAAAAAAATTCAAATTGGCGTTTAAATAACGGGATGGTCGGTTAAATAGCAGTATGTTACTCCATCTATTAATTTTTTTTTAATCACACCAGATATAAAAAAAAACACCCTGATTTGAATACGAACCCTCACCGGTGACGAAGATTTTCGATCAAGACATTCCTTCAAGTCTAAAAGCGAAGCTCTGATGCGAAATGTAAAATACCTGAAGAAGCTACGTAGCCTCTGAGGAAATAACATAGAAAACATTTTTCCTTACAAGTTTCCATTCTTTAGGTAAAGATTTGCCTGCCATCACCTTTTTTTAACCCTCAGTCTGCTGAGCCTGAATGAAGGGTCTTTTGCGGAGAATGTAGATGACGATCAGATTGCACAGAACGTGCAATCTGATCATGGATCTACACTGTCGGAAAAGGAGATATCTGTCCCCCAGAAAGTACCTTTTAAATAAAAAAAAAAAAAATCTTGTTGTTGCAATCGGCTTGAAAGTTCAATTTCACTTTCATAGCAGGATAAGGGTTAGATAGGTGATAAATCATTTTCTATTGGCCCACGAGACCAATAGAAATTATGATTAGATTTAAAACCTCCCATTAGGTGATATAAAAATTCTAAGTAGGCCTAATGGAAATGTAAACTGAACGACAGGTTATATACACTGTATGATCATTTTTTCCCCCTTTTTCTTAACTGTTAGATTCAATTACATTTTTGATTAATCAGATAAGATAATTAAGTCTTGATGTTTATTACATATATTTGGTGTAAGTCAGCTGTTTTTGTAATTATTACCCCAAGAAATAACCTATATAGGTATGCTTAAAAAATAGTTTTCAGATAACAACGTGTTGAAAATGTTTTTTATAGGGCTAACATAAATCTTCCTTTGCCTAGATCCTAAGGTATATCTTGATGTTAGGGATACACTCTTGTTTGAACTTTTATGACGAAGTCTATCCAATTTTCATACTACTTCCAGAGATTGCCCGACAACAGAATGATAGTTTTAGATTATTTTAGCCAAATTTGTCAGAAGAATTTTTTTTTCTCGAATCTTTATGGACAGAAAGGGGAATATAGGTGGGTGCTTATAATATCATATGCAAAAATCACAATAAAAAACCTCTGAACTGTATGAATATTTGGACTGAAACAACTTGGTAACCATTATTAATTCTTAATATGGTTCAAGTAAGTTTCTGTCATCATATTTTTAAAACATACTACCCGAGGCATGTGCTAACAGCAAAATACTAGGTATCACAAATTTGCTTCGAGATCTGTAGTTGTCGATGGATGGGTACTAGTCTTTCAACAAGCGAGAATATGAAAATATTAAAAAATTCGACTCGGAACGCGATAACGTCTTTCTAAATATGTTGTAAACATTCTTTCATCAATACATATGTACACGTTTCACGTTTTCCTGATTCCTCAGTTCATAAATTCTTGCATTTATTTAACTCCTTTTTTATTTTCGCATTTTTTTCTTCCAATTTTCATTTTTTGTATACACGTGTGTGTGGCAGCATTAAAGGACCAGTTTCCATAAGGGGGTTTGGTGGTAGTTGAATATTTGAATAATATTTTGGGCACATATAGCCACATAAAGGGGACTTGCATTGATGATCGATTTGAATCGAACAGCACTTTGGTTTGGTGTAAATTGTGTTTTGAAAATGGGAGGGGTAATTCTACCTCTGTCCTACCTGATGCAATAATTATCGATTTTCAATCTTCCTATAAAAGACTGGCTAAAAGTTTTAACATATTATGCAAGGCCTGTTGTCACATATTAAAGTGATATGAGGTTTATATATATGCTCTTGAAAAGTACGAAAAAATATTAATTTGATTCCAGCTTTTGGATTTTGATATATTTTTTTATTATATTCCTATCAGTGAATTACTGGGATTTCTCAGTGTATTATTTTTTCAGTTTTTCACAGTGAATAACATCACTAGTGACGATATGGTATCATTACTAGTGATGATATAGTTTTAGAATGTTTGCCGGAACTACTTTTTTTTCCTATATCTCTAACACTCTATTGTTTCTGTCTCTGCTTCAAACATCTTTAGTAAACAATAGTACAGTGAAAAGATTTCTGGTACAGGCTTTCCAAACAACCCTGAGTTAACGACTTTGTGGGAGAAATCTTTTGAAAACATTTCGAGAAAAGAAGATAGCTTTTTTGGGAGAGAGCTCTTGGAAAATATTGTGGAAAAACGAGAAAGTACTACCAACAAGCATTTTTCTCCCTTTTCCATAATGTTTTCTATCCTATCAGAAAACCTAAGATCTTTTGTACCAATTCAGTATTTATCATCTCGAGATGTTTTTTCAATTTGGGAAAGTCTTAAACTTGTCATGTGGGAAAGGGTTAAATGGTTCTTCTAATTTCATATGGTTGGTTTTAAATTGTAAGGGTGCAAAACATTGCATGCCTTCAAATGGAGAGATAGATGACGTAACATACCCTCGTGCGTTACGTCATCTGTTGCATCAGCTGCTTCTGCCAAAAATATTCATGTGTTTGTAAAGAAAAGTACTAGTCTATACATGTATACCTGCCGTTCTAATTATAATTATAAGCTAACAAAGGGAGAATTAAGAATATAATAAATAGAATAATAAACTGGTGGTGTGTGATATTAAAAATCTGTCACTCAAATGGGGTGTGATATGGTTAAAAAACTCGTCCTTCGGACTCGTTTTTCAACCGCATCACACCCCATTCTAGTGACAGATTTTTAATATAACACTCCACCAGTTGATTATCCTCTATATCAACCATCTTTGCCGAAAACATGAACGTTTCTCTACAAAGCAACAGAATCTTACCATATTTTGGAGAAATACTTGTGAATGGTTTGTAATTGCAGAATAATGGGCATTCATTTGTAGATGGTTTATGAAAAGAGTTATGTGCCCTTGAATGCAGAAAAAGCACGCAAAATATGAAAAAATATCAAAATTATATTTTGTCGTTATTCATCAATCAAGATGGGAAAAAACCCTTATTTAACTTAAATTTATGTGTATTGTAGTGTAAACCGTTTGTTTTGTTTCAACAGCAGGGATAGAGTAAGTGCTATTTATGGCCAAACGGATCATGATAGTGCTAAAAATTTGTCCTAAATATCTGTTATTCTGTATCACTTTCATCAGATGAATAATTAATGGAATCCCACACTTCAGCTGCAGCATCTTTAAGAGAATCTATATATTTGTCATGTGCCTTAGATGATTTTGTTGCTGGTTATACCCCCCCCCCCATAACCTTTGTTTTGGGGGATAGGAGTCAATGTGTCAGTCGGTTGGTCAGTCAGTCAGTCTGTCCGTCGGTCTGTAGCTTTTTTGTCCGCTCCATTTCTCAATAACTACTTGATGGATTTCAATCAAACCCCATGGGATGTTTCAATACAAAGCCAAGATGTGCATATCATAATTTGATTAAGGTTGAATGGATTTTAAATGAGTTATGGCCCTTTCATGATTTTTTGTCTGTGCTCTTTCTACAATATCTACTTTACAGATTTCAATCAAACTTCATAGTAAGTTTCATTACAAAGCAAAGATGTGCATGTTTCATTCACTAATGGTTGAGTGATTTTACAATGAGTCATGGCTCATTGATAATTTTTTTTTTTTTTTGTCCGACCTATTTCTCAATAACTACAGGACAGATGTCAATCAAATTTCAAAGGAAGTTTCAATATGAAGCAAAGATGTGCATATTATAGTTTGTTTATTGTTGAATGAGTTTCAAATGAGTTATGGCCCTTGATGATTTTCTTTGTCCGCTCAGTTATAATTAGACAGATTTCAATCAATTTTCATAGGAAATTTCAATACAAAGTAAAGATGTTATAGTTTGGTTATGGTTGAATGATTTTCCAGTGAGTTAAGGCTCTATGATGTTTTTTTCCCCGAGCTTTTCCTCAATAACTACCAAATGGATTTATATCAAACTTCATAGTTTCAATAGGAAGCAAAGATCTGCATTTGTAAATTGTTCATGGTTGAATGATTTTTCAAGGAGTTATGGACCTTTGATTAATATTTTTATCCCAGCTATTTCTCAATAACTACTGAATGGATTTCAGTCAAATGTCATAGGAAGTTTCAATACAAATCAAAGGTGTGCATATTAAGAATAGTTCATGTTTGAATGATTTTCTGATGTCTGATGAGTTATGGCCCTTTGATATATTTTCAGAGCATTCTTTGTCTGAGCCATTTCTCCAGTACTGTATGACAGATCTCAATCAAACTTCATAAGAAATTTCAATACCTAGTATTACTTTTATATATTATACGTTTTTGGTGTTTGAATGACTTTCCACCGAGTTATGACCCTTTGATAGTTTTTTTTTTTATGTCCATTGTATTTCTCAATTATTACTGGGTTCAATCAAACTTCAGAGGAAGCTTCAACAGCACATGTGCTCATTATATTATCATTATGGTTGATTGATTTTCTACTGAGTTTTGGTCCATTTGTGTTTTTTACTGATTAGTCTTTCTCGATGGTATTTCTCAAGTTTTACTGGAATGACTTTGTTCAAATTTTAAACAGTGAACACAGATTTGCTCACTGTACTGTTATACTGGTAGAGTGAGTAAATCTTTAAAAGAGTTATGCACTTATCCATACAATTCATCAAAGGATATAATGGCGAGCAGAGTGCACTGCGCCATGAGGAAAAGGAGGAGGAGCCCATTTCAGGCTGTTTTTCGAAGTTTCTGTATTTCTTTTTTCAGTATTTATTAGCTGTGCAAAACTCTTACATTTTGGATTAAGGCATTGTGCATTTGTGTGACAAAGAGTTATTTCTTGACATGGAGCTGATTGGGGGGTGGTATTCATCACCTTTCGTGATAGCTCTAGTTGATACCATTCAAAGCCCAAATACCACAATACCACAAGACAGATGCGATATGAGCACAACAACTAACCACTCTAGCGTCTGATTTGCCTGTGCCTGGTCAAACTACATTCAAGACATGGGGTCCTGTGTGGCTCAGTGGTTAAGTGTGGAACTCGTGACCTGGAGGCCCCAGGTTCGAGCCTCACTGGCTCCACTGGGTTTTTGCACAGGAGTGTCCTTGGGCAAGACACTTCAGAGCCCCAGCCTAGTACTGTTGAAACCCAGAAAAATATGAATATGTGAGCTGTCGCGGTGATATGACTGAAATAATGTTGAATAATGTTGAAAGTGGCGTAAAACACCATTCAAACAAACAAACAAACGTTCAAGACATACCAGCAGCAGGACATACAATTCATAGATAGAGCACAACACAGGTTTAAATCCGATCACTGGCTGGTTTTGCACATGCAAAACAGGCACTAGAGTGGTTGGTTGTTGTGCTCATATTGTATCTGTCTTGTGGTATCTGGGCTTTGAACGGCATCAGCCAGCAACAAAATCATCTAATGCACATGACAAATATATGGATTCTCTTACAGATGCTGCAGCTGAAGTGTGGGATTCCATCAACAATTCATTTACTCGTATGAAAGTGATACGGAATAACAGATATTTAGAACAAATTTTAGGCATTATCATGATCCATTTGGCCAACAATAGCACTTACTCTATCACTGCTGTTGGAACAACATTTTACACTACAATACACATAAATTTAAGTTAAATAAGGTTTTTTTTCCCATCTAGACTGATGACAAACAATAAAATAAAATTTTGATATTTTTTTCATATTTTGTATGTTTTTTTCCTTCATTCAAGGGTACATAACTCTAAATCCCCATAATTCTGCAATTACAAACCATTCACAAATATTTCCCCAAAATATGGTAAGATTCTGTTGCTTTGTAGAGAAGCGTTCATGTTTTCTGCAAAGATGGTAGATAAAGATATATCAAAATTCAAAAGCTGGAATCAAAGTTATTTCTTTTTGTACTTTTCAGGAACATATATAAAAACCTCATATCACTTTAATATGTGACAACAGCCTTTGCATAATTTGTTAAAACTTTTAGCTAGTCTTTTATAGGAAGATTGAAAATCGAAAGGGCAGAGGTATAATTACCCCACCCACTTTATAAACACAATTAACACCAAACCAAAGGTCCGTTCGATTCAAATTGATCATCAATGCATTTCCCCCCTTTACGTGGCTATATGTGCCCAAAATATTATTCAAATATTCAACTACTACCAAAACCCCGTTATGGAAACTGGTCCTTTTACAATATAGTAGTCATGTCACGGCGGCCAATGAACCTATCCATGCGTTTTTGTCTTTCCTACTGCAAGTATTTTGCAAAATGTTTTTTTCTTTACAGTAAGTAATTTCACAACCCTAAATGCACTAATTAATTCATGCATCACCGTAAATTATTTTACAATATCTTTGCGCAAACAATATGCCTTCCGAGCTGATGGCTAATTTTCCACAGAACCATCGTCAAATATGTAAATCTAGTAGAAGTTGGGGATCAATACTGTCTCAATGGTTGCAGGCTGTTTTTACTCATAACCATTGTCGAAACAATTTGTATTTTATTTTATTTTATTTTTATTTATCACTAAATGTACATAATATGGTTTTAACAGACACAACATATTCAAATAAACAGTCAAATGTGGTGGAAATGCATAGAACCATATCAGGCACATCAGCACCAAGGATATCACAAAAAAGGGAAAGGATCCCCTTTTTCCATTGTGGTCCTTAAGTGTTGACGGTCCGACATGGAGAGACATGGGAATGAAATATTTCAATAGACAAACATTTTGGTACATGCTTAACGCATAAAGTAAATCACAGAAGGGCTGAACACTATTTTAGGAAAATGACAAATCACAGAGATACTTGTACATATCACAGTTAAGACTTGAGTGTCACATTCTATGACATAAAAAACCACAAAAATATTCATGTTTGAAATAAAGCAGACAGTTTAGATTCAAAAACAAGTTGCACATACTGTGCATACTGATCTTGAGTTTCACTGCCTGACATAATATCTACATTTATTACGACAAAAAATGTTCTTTTACTGCTCTCTTGAATGCGTAAAGATCAGGGATAGCTCTAATTTCAGGAGATAATTTGTTCCAGTTGCTGGAGCCTGCAAATGAAAAGGACTTTATGCCAAAGCTCTTCACCTTTGGTAGTACAAAAGCACTGGTCTCACTAGATCGTGTTTTATACCCGTGTAAATTGACTGACATAGTAAAATTTTGAGACATGTACTCTGGGGCTAATCCATTTTTTATTTTAAAAACATGGCGTAGTACAATCTTCTCAACCCTTCTATTTACTGGTAACCAGTTGACTGACTTAAAATGTTGATTATCAATATGTGTTCTAAAATCTAAATTTAGTACAAATCTTATTAATTTTAATTTATTTTGGGTGACTTGAAGTCTGTCTTTCCATAATTTACTAAGACCAATATACCAAAACGAACAAGCATAATCAAAGTGACATTGAATAAGACCTGAAACCAACAGTCTCTTTGTTTTCTCCGTAAGATAGTCTTAATTTCTGTACAGTAGTGTAACGTGTACCGAGCGGGTTTTAAACAGTTGCGCTTGGTCAGTGTGAAACACTGACCAGTTTGCACAAACAGAATACGTCTGAGCAGGTACTAAGGTAATATCAACCAGCTTATACGGGCCGGGATACCTTCTCTTATGTGAGTCGAAAAAGCCAGCAACTCTGAGCTCGAAGCTGCAACTCTGTGGCAATTTCAACTGCTTACAAGAGCTGTCAAATTTTTCCCAATAATTAACCGTATTAAATTGCTGTTGGTTATTTGATGACTTGCGTCGTCAGTGACCATCGCATTTCTGACTGAATGCGAGAGAAACACCTGCTTTTATACCCAGTCAAACCCACGTGACCAACCAGCCGGCTTACTCGGACACTTTCCCTTGCAAAAATATTAGCATCGGCTTTTCAACTACTTTTATTGAGCGTCTAGTGACATGATCAATTAACGCTATTTTCAACGCTTCGAAATGCACACTTTGGGAAGAATGTATGTCTAAAAATGGTCCAAACAGAAATAACATTTGACTCTAAAGCCTTTCTGCATACGCGTATGGTGATATTGTTTCCATGGAGCCTGTAACTGTAAGTATTACCCTGCCGGTATCGATCGTCATCCTTAAACGCTTGGAGGACCATGGAATTACTGAAAAGAATGAAAATTAGCGAAACGAACTGAAAATTATAACAAATAGACACAACAGAACTAATCAATCACATCACAGTAGCTTTAACCTACTGTTTGCTTTTTTTTATAACAGACTGAGCCATGGGTTCACCTATAACGTTTTGACCTAACGTTGCCACTAGGTATTTAACTGATGACTTGATTTTGAGTCCATTACATTTTATGTTCAAATCAGAGCTAGATTTTATTTTTTGCTTAGATCCAAAGATTATAGATTCTGTTTTGCCTAAGTGTAAAGATAACTCATAGTCTATGAGCCAATGACTAACAGTTTCGAGGTCTTTTTTTAAAATTATTTTCAAATAAACTCTGTCTCGACCGGACACAATATTAGCTGAGTCATCTGCATAAAATAGTAACTTATTTTTTACGACGTGACACATGTCGTTAACGTAAATTAAGAATAGTAATGGGCCTAGGATTGATCCTTGGGGGACACCGCATGTAATTTTACGAGGCTCTGACCTGATACCCGAGATGTCAACTAATTGCTGCCTATATTTTAAGTAAGACCTAAACCATTTACCTATATCTTGACTAAATCCAAGAGCCTCTGATTTCATTGGAAGAATTGAATGACCAACAGTATCAAAGGCCTTTTGAAGATCTAGCAGGATGATACCAACTAGACAGCCTTTATCCATTTCGAATTATATGTAATCTGAAATATAGAGTAGACAGGAGTCAGTTGAAAAACCTTTCCTGAAACCAGATTGAAATTTATATAATAATTTTCCTCTTGCCAAATATTCTTCTTCTTGATGATAAACTACACGCTAAAAATTTTTAGAAATGATACTGAGTATCGAAATGTGGGCGGGGGGGGGGTTAATTGCCAACTTCTGTTTCGTCATTTTTCTTGTAAATAGGGACTACCCTGGTGATTTTAAGGTCTTCTGGGACTACATCTTGTATAAGAGATAAGTACATGAGTAAGAGGGAATGTTGTAACGGCAGCACCATCTCTGACTAGCCTCGCTGGAATCCCATCAAGCCCTGTAGATTTATTGGTACTTACTTTTTTCAAGTAACATAAAATTTTCTCTTCAGACATAATGTTGAATAATAACTATTGGGTGTTACACCCTTCTTGGAGTAGAAATCGAAAACAAAGTTTTTCCCATATTTGTGAAATGCTTTCGGTAATTTGTCCACAAGTTTTGATGCCACCATTGTATAAAAGGGATTAAAATTTTCAGCTATCTTAGATTGATCAAAGCGAACATCATCATTAGCATCAAGCCTAAAACGAATATTGCAGCCAGCAGACGACTTTGATTTTTTAGAAGTAGACCAAGATTCTTTAATGCATTCCAGAGAGACTTTGAGTTGGATTTATTTTCTTCTAGCTGCTTACTAAAATAATTTTGTTTGGCTTTTTATATATTCTGCTGAACCGTATTTCTTAACATTTTAAAATTCTAATAATTCTGTTCTGATCTATCTCTCTTGTACATGCAGAATGACATATTGCGCTCCTTTATCAAGTGTAAAATTTCAGATGTTATCCAAGGTTCAGTTCGTTGTTTGATGCGAACTTCTTTCATTGGTGCAATGTCATTGACTGCAGATAAGAATAATGCTGTAAAAGAACCCCAAGCAAAGTTTATATCGACACTCGTAATCACAAGGCTCCAATCTATACTTGTAGCGGTGGGAACTAAATGATACCTGTCGCAGTCACCATCAACAATCCTTTAACTGAAATTGGTTACAATTATCTTTCGTCATACATGCCAACCAGATACATGTAGCTCCAAACATTGCTTTAACTACGTTTATTACAAATGTTCGTGCGCATCCTACTGCGCATGTGTTTTCGTCATGGATAGTGAATCAAAAGTGCACCTATGTAATTTTTGCACATATAGTAATACTATTGATGCACTGAAATAATTAGCACTTTCTTCTGGTAGTATTAGTAAAGAGAAATAGAAGGATCTGTGAACTGTCATCGTGAAACAAGTGATTAAAATACTGTTGACACGGCGTTACACAACAAACAAGCAAACAAAAGCAGGAAAATTAAAGCTGTGGACGTATAGTTGTTTTCACCTTGACAATTGTAGTGGAAACAAGAGAAATTGCTCCTAATAAGCAATTTCTCCTTTTCCATTTATGTCTGCTAAGCTTTTATCCTATTTTTTTTCTTGAAAAAAATAACTTCAACAGTGACCTTCAACCCTGTTTTCTGACGAAATAAGCACGGATAGGTGCCATTTTTATTTATTTATTTATTTATTTATTTTTTTTTTTTTTTTGTTGTTGTTGTTTAGAATCATGAATACTATAAGTGTGGAAATTTTAAGAAAAATCTGTCCGTTAGAAAGTATGTATTTATTAAAGCTTAACCTTGAATTCGGTCAAATTATCTCCCTTTTTAACTCAATGGTCCATGTATAACATGCAATTTTGTACATTTACCATGCTCAAAACCAGGCTTTAATTTATTTTTTGTGTGTTGATCCCATGAATTTTGGAGCTGCATATATCCTTTTCAAAGGTACATTTCCAAGAAACGAGCACGGTGACCCATAACTTTTTTTACTGTAATCTTCTAGAGACATGATGAGCTTTGTAAGTGCAAAGCTTTAAAAAAATCTGTCCGTTAAAAAAAATTGTGATATACGTTGTTAAATGTTAGTATTGTGATTTATATCCTTCGCTCATCCAAAATTTCCTCAAAAATAAACCTAATGAGCAACACTTCAACTTACAACGGTGGCGAATAAATGGCACGGTATATGACAAAACTGAGTCAGACATTGTCGAAGATGAACATTGGGGCACGCTGCCTTTATTTAATATTTCATTAGCGAGAACGGAACACTGAAAAACAATAACAGCAACAGTAACATAACCAACAGCAACAAGGTATATCTTAATGTTAGAGATACACCCTTTTTTGAACCGTTACGACGAAGTCTATCCAATTTTCCCACCACTTGCAGCGATTGCACAACATAGAATGATGATTTTAGATTATGTAAGCCAAATTTATTGGATGAATAATTTTTCTCGAATTTTTATGAACAGAAAGGGAAATATAGTGGGTGCTTACAATATGCCAACATCACAGTAAAAAACGTCCAAACTATATGAATATTTGAAGTGAAAGAACTGAGTAAGCAATAATAATTCTTAATATAATTCAAACAAAATTCTGTCATCATAAAACATACTGCCTAAGGCATGTGTTAACAGAAAAAGACTAGGTATGTAAAATTTGCTTCGAGATCTGTAGTTGTCGATGGATGGGTATTACACTTTCAACACACGAGAATATGAAAAAATAGAAAAAAATCTTCGACTCGAAACGCGATAACGTTTTCTTTTTTTAAATATATATGTAAACGTTCTTTCATCAATACATATGTACAAGTTTCACGTTTTCCTGATTCTCTGGTCCATACAGTCTTTCACTTATTTATTTACTCTTTTTCTTTCATAGTATTTCTTCCATTTTGTGTGTAAACATGTGTGTGTGGAATTATTAAATATTACATTTTTGTATTCATGTCACGGCGGCCAATGAGCCCATCCATGTGTTTTTGTCTTTCCTATTGCAAAATTGCAAGAATTTTGAGAAAAATGTTTTTTCTTTATTGTCAGGAATTTCACAACCCTCAATGCACTAATACATGCGCTTCCCTAGATTATTTCACATTTTTTTCCGTAAACAATATACTTTCCGAGCTGATGGCTACTTTTCAACATAACCATCGTCAAATATGTTAATCTAGTAGTATATAGGGATTTATACTGTCTCATTGATCTTCGTTGATCTCCGGAAAGAATATTATAGTTTGGTTCGTTTAACGAATTCTCTAGTTCAAAGATAGGTGGGATAAATTTGGTAAGCGCTCATCACAAGACGGACATGAAAATGGAATAACAATTTTCTGAAATAACAAAATTTGGATCAAAACAATTCATCAAACAATAGTTTCACTCTGTCAAGTTTCAGTCCACCAAAAAAGATATAACGCTTAAAGCCCATGTAATCAGCAACAAAGTAGGTATTTCGAATTTGCTTCGACATCTGTGGCTGTCGATGGATTGGCGGTGGAATTTCAACATGTGAGCATGTGAGCATATTACTTACTTTGCAGTTAGTTACGATCGTCTCTACCCGATTGCTTTGTATCTAGTAGCCTTCCATACACTTGTATATAGCCTTCCCACTTGTTTGTCTCGTTTCGTATGTACTTTTAAAGCCACCTTTAATATCATTCAATAATTTAGCAGCACCAAGTGCAAACTTCCATACTTTCCAGTAGATTATTTTACAATTTGTTTGGAAGAACACTATTCGGTTTACACATTTGGTACTTTTACACATTTACATCGTCAAAACTTATTAACTTAGTGCTAAGATAAGCAATACTACCGTCTCAATGATCTTCATGGGTCACCCTCCCCCCCCCCCCCCCAAAAAAAAAAAAAAAAAAAAAAAAGACTGGTTTGGTCGAGCGGTAATCTGGTTCAAAGAGTTGATGTAAAAGAAAACTATTTAAGCGAATGAGCAACTGGGTTTGGCATTTTTTTTCCAGATTTTGGCATCGTTTGGTATTTTTTGTATCACACAGTCCTTAAAGTATCCTCACTGTAAAATTGGATAGAAAACGAGATACAATAATGATGATGCAAAAAGAAGGAGTTGAAATTGATAAAAGTTTTGAGTTGAAATGGTTAGTTTTCTTAAGTAGTAGCAAGTATTTTAACTTTTTATTTTGTATTCTATCCAGTATTACTGCCACCTGCTCAGATAACAGCGCATAGAGATAATATTTTCAGAAAGATTTTGCCTGATTTGTTTGATGAAGTTTGTTCAAAGATAGGTAGTGTAAAACAGGTACATGCTTATGACAAGACGGACAAGAAATGATGGATAGAGGTTTCCGAAATTACTGAATATTTGGACTGAAACAATTTACAAAGCAATACTTTTATTCCGTAGAATCTAAATCCTTTACAAATTATAATGCTTTAAGTCTGAATTAAAAGTAACAAACATATTATTCCAAATCTGCCTCGAGATCTGTAGCTGTCGATGGTTTGGTAGTGCTGCTTCAACACGTGTGTATGAGAGGATTTGGATTTCTCTGTATCGAATCACTATCATTTTTACCAAAATATTTTTCATAGAGTTGCCATTTGTTTTACTTTTTGTTTATTTGTTTGGTTTTTATGCTTGAGTTAGCACAAGTTTCAAAACGATTCAGTCATTAAATGCTCGCAGTGCACTCATCATATGTTCTTGTAGATCAGTTACATCCTTTGTGCTTAAAAGATTTGATTTCCGAGCTGCGGGCTACAAATACACCTACAAAAGATGTTAACCTAGTCGTAAAAAGGCATTGGTACAATTTCAATGATCTTCATCGAAACCCGAAAAAAATGTTTTAGCCTGATTTGTTTGACATATTATTTTGCTCTAGGATAGTTGAGATGAAACCTGTATGTGCTAGAAGAGCAAGTATTTGTTATGTTAAATTTACTAAATTGCCGCATACTTGGATAAAAATAATTCATTCAGGAATAGTTTTATCCTGCTACGCTTTAATCCACCTCAAAATATAATACCCTACTCCTGTACAAATAGAAGCAAATTTGGTGTCTCCAATTCGCTTCGAGATCTGTAGCTGTCAATGGATTGGTGGTGGGAATATGAGCATATTTGTTATTTTGTAGCGAAACACGGTCTTGTTTACGCATCTTTGTTTCACCTATTAACCTTCCATTCACTTGTGTCTAGTTTTCTTATTTTTCTCTTTATTTCCTATTGTTTTTTGTTGTTGTTTAACACCACATTTATTATTATTCAGCAATATCGTGGAACCCAGTACATCAATCCATGTGATTCTTTATATTATTTTACTTTTTGGCGGGAATACAATATCGCTGGTTTAACGCAGAACGTGTGTAACGCCTTCACTTATCGAAAACGACTTTTTACAGCTTTGTAATCTACAGCCGTTAGTAGATAGTCCCTCAAAATATTTCTTAAAAATACATAGTCCCTCAAAATATTTCTCAATAATTCCTTACTACAACCAGAGAAAATGTACAAGTTGTATCCAAACTACCCGGTACCTTTCAATAATAATAAAAAACGTAAAAAAAAAAAAAAAAAAAAATCTGGGTTTTCTTCTTTTCTGTACAATATTGAAAAAGTGAATTACATCCGTTTAGGGTTCAACCCGCGATATGCTTCCCGAGCTACTAACACCTTCCAACTTTAAAATCGTCACAACATGTAAACTTAGTGGTAATATGGTCATTAATACCATCCTAATTTTTTTATCGATCCTCTGAAAGAGTTTGGTCGAGCTGTGATCTGTTCTATGGGGCTTGACGTTTTAGTTAGCCCTTTTCTGTGCCATTTTTAAAAGCAGCCGGGTTCGGCAATTTTCTTTCCTCAATCGATCACACGTTATAATAACTAAAGCCTGTACAAACGGTAACAAAATTGTTATTTCAATTTTGTTCGGAGATCTGTAGCTTGTGATGGATTGGTGGTTCAGTTGCATAAAGTGAGAATGTGAGCATATTGATATCTTTCTTTTGAACCACGGTGTTTACCCCATTAGTTATACTTGTACGAGGGCCATTCAAAAATACCTAGACACTACTGATATTTACACTAAGTCTCCATGGAAATTCATAAAAATTGGTGTAGATAAGGTGCAACTTAACTCCAGTTCATTAATTAACATGGTTATGATATCCTTACATTTTACTCAAAACTATGGCTGTTATAGCAACAGAAATTTAAACACACGGCAACCCGCAGAATTTCGACATCCGATATTTTACGTCGCACGACTGAGCTCATATTTACTAATATAGAGTTATCGAACTACTAATCAAGACAACGCCCAACTGTATAGAACAATATAGAAATGATAGCACCGCGACTCAGTAATTGTTCAAGATATTTCCAAGAGTCTAATCAAATTGTGTTGTAGACGCTTAATTTCTTCACATAATTTTTCTTAAGTTCTTCAAATATCTTTTATCCTGTCTAATTAATCATCCACTACAGTCAAGGGATAATTTTTCCAGAATACTGTAGCTCGATTTGTTTGATAATTATTTTCTTCAAAGATTAGGGAGATAAAATGCCAGATTATGACAAGACGGACAAGAAATTGTAAATACGAGTGCAAAAATGACTGCAAATTTGGAATGTGACAAATCATCCAGCCTTAGTTTTATTACTCAACATTGCATTTCATCACAATACACAATGTCTGAGGCCTGTCTAAAGAGTAACAAACTTGATTGTTTAGAGTTGCTTCGAGATCTGTAGTTCTCGATGGATAGGTGGTGCAGTTCCAACACGTGAGACTTTTAACATATTGAATTCTTTGTATTGCGAAAATATCATGTTGACCTAAACATGTTTTAACATATTCATTCCCATACTTTTGTGTGTAGTCTTCCCATTTCTTTTAATGTTTGTTTATTTGAATGGATTTTATTAATGTGTTTCACTCCACTTTCGTGTATCATTCGAGAAATTTTGCAGTACCAAGTGTACCAACCAAAGGATTTCATTACACTATTTAACAATTTCTTTGCACAAATAATGTTATCTTCCAAACTGCTGGCTGATTCACCATACAAACATTTTCAAAACATGTAAATGTACTCGTTAAATAGGCATTTATGCAGTTTCAATGAAGCACAACGGTCTCTGGAAGGAATATGATCGAGCTGTGATTTACTCCATGGGACCTAGCGAAGAAGCCCGTAGAAGATGTTTCCAAGAGGCTGTTTTCTTTAAACAAAGGAAAAAGAAGACGGATAAGAAATTGTACAAACAGGTTCCAAAATTTTGGATTGTAACAAATTAGTTTTGTTACGTTACATTGCATTCAATCAATAAAAAATAATGCATGAGGTCGAGATGTGTTCTGATCCTTTGAGCCTGTTGTAGAAGCCAGTAGGAGATATAAGTTTTATTACGATACATTGCATTTCCATCACAAAATATAATGCCTGAGGCCAGTATAAACTGCAACAAACTTGAGTTTTTAGAGTTGCTTCGAGATCTGTAGTTAACGATGGACAGGTAGTGCACTTTTAAAACGTGAGAATTTGAGCATATTGAATTCCTTGCATTGCGAAAAGATCATGTTGAACTTAATAAGAGTTTACATATTCTTCCCCATACTATTGTGTCTAGTCTTCCCATTTCGTTCAATACTTGCTTAATTGTTAATTTGTGTTAAGGTGTTTGACTCCGTGTATCATTCGAGAAATGTTGCACTACCAAGTGTACCAACCGATGGATTCCAGTAAACTATTTTACAAGTTCTTTGCACAAATAATGTTATCTCACAAGTTGCTGGCTTATATATTGTCACAAAATATAAATTCAGTGGTAATATAGGCATGTGTGCATTTTCAGTGATGTAAAACGGTCCCTGGGAAGAATTTGTCGAGCTGTGATCCACCCCTTAGAGTCAGGCGTAGAAGCCCGTAGAAAATATTTCCAAGAGGATAATCATTTTAGACCAAAGGAAAAAGGACAGAAAAACTAAACATATTCAATATTTTTTGTTCAAAGCTAGGTGTGATAAAAATGATAAGTTATGATAAGACGGAGAAGAAATTGTACCAACAAGGTCCAAAATAGCTTGAATGTAACAAATTAGTCAGCATTAGTTTTATTACATTACGTTTCATTCCATTACAATACACAATGCCTGAGGCTTGTATAGACAGTAACAAACTTGAGTTATAAGATTTGCTTCGAGATCTGTAATTGTCGATGGATAGGTAGTGCAGTTTTAACACGCAAGAATGAGATATAGATTACTTTGTATCAAAGGATGACCACGTTTACCTTAATTTGTTATTTCTTAGGTTTCCAATTTCTTTGTTTGGCTTTCATATTAGTGTTTTACGCCATTTTTGAGTATTATGTTAGTCATTTACTGGCTCTCATTCCACCCATACTGTTGTACATAGACAACATCAAAACATGTAAACCGTTTTGTAGATAAGCAATAGTACAATTTTAATGATCTTCATGGATATCTGGTTAAAGAATTACAACCTGATTCTTTTGATGATTTAATTATTCAAAGATTGGAATAAGTAAGTGCTTAAGAGAAGACGGATAGTAAATTTTTACTAAAAGATTTCAAATTTCTTGAATATTTTCATTGAAACAAATCATCCAGCAATAGTTTTATTCTGTTGGTTTTTATTTTACCAGAGAGTATAGGGTCTAACGCCTCTACAAAGAGCAATACTTTTGGTATTTCAAATTTGCTTCGAGATCTGTAACTGTCGATGGACTGGTGGTGCTGTTTAATGACATGAGAATGAGAGGATTTTGATCACTTGGTATCGAAACACGATCACGTTTAACCATGTTTGTTTTTAATGTCGTTTAAAGCTCGATACAATATTTTTCACTTATCTCGCTAAACCTAGTGCACCTGTTTATTTCCTGTAGATGGTAAAATGCTTTTCCAGCTTGTGGGTACTTTCCCACACTAACAGCGTCAAAACATGTAAACTTTGTGGTAAGATAGGTATAAATACCATCTCAAATCTTCATTGATCTCCGAAAGACTTCGGTCAGGCAGTGGTCTTTTCCTGATAGCTCGATATGCTAACCCCCTTCTTTAGCGATTGAGTAACGGGATGGACATTTTCTTTCCCTGTTATTATTTCTTTTTATATTTTCAGCTATTGCAGAATTTTCTTTATTGTCAGGATAAAAGAAATGCCCGCATTTTTTAGGGTAATTAAAAGAAAAGTATAATATTTCGGTCAAAATTATGTTCTTAATTTCCATGATTTTCTCTTTTTTGTTCATCATTAGATTTTAAACTAAGAGTGACAGAATTTTGTCAAAAACATGTGGAATTTGTTTTAATCCGACAGGTCCAAACATTACTTCGTCAGTAATGAGTTTGAACCAGTCTTCAGTTATCGGTCATGATGCCTTCCAAAGTATAACTTATGTGTCCTGTCCCTCAGAATTATCCGACTACTACTGACGACGATACCAATTTGAGTAGCAACTCATAGAGATGACAGAAGCACAGGTGAATAACTGTTGCAGATATTTCCTATAAGGCTATTTATTTTTAAAAAGAACAAAAAACTAACAAAACAGAGATAGAAAGTAGACAAGAATACCCCTCCCACCAAAGAGCACTATGCTAATTGCATTTAAAAGAAGTATTTTCGTCTCATTATTTGTATTATTAGTATCTTATTTTGTTTAATTTGACAGCTACCTGCTGAGATAACACAATCTGGGGATAATATTTTCCGAGTATTTTTGTCTTGTTCGTTTGATGTATTATTTTGTCACAAAAATATGTTTTTTGTTTTAATCTGACATGTCCAAGTACTTTTTTTTTGTTTGGTAAGAGTAAGAAGCTTATCTCAGTCACAATTCCTTACCAACTACTAGTGAATACGGTACCGAAATAAATATTACTTCATAGAGGTGACAGAAGCGCGATAGAGTGATTTTTCGTTCAAAAAAAGTAGAAAAACTATAGCAATTGTGTTGAAAAGAGATAATCTAATCATTTTAGTTGTTCAACTCATATCTCTTATTCTGTCTAATTCTACATCAACCTGCTGAGAAACCATTGTTTAGGGATATTTTTAAAACTGTGCTCGTTTGATGAACTAATTTGTTTAAAGATCGGTGGAATAATACTGAAAAGTTTCGGCAAGACGGTTAAGAAATTGTACATACAAGTTCCGAAATGACTGAATATTTGCTGTGTTACAAATCATCCAACAACAGTTTCATTCTATCACAAAATATATTACTCCCTACAGCCCGTATAAACAGCATCAAACTTGGTATTCTAAATTTGCTTCGAGATCTGTAGCTGTCGATGGGTTGGTTGATTGACTGTATTGGAGTTTAACGCCGTTTTAACAGCTTAGGTCATATCACAGCGGTCAGTGCACCTACGCATGTGTTTCCAGGCTTTCTATCACCAGTACTGACACAGATTTCTTTCCAAGTCACTGACTAATTTTCTTACATACATTAGAGGTGAGAGGTAAACAATCGACGGAAAAAAGTCTGCCTCAACCGGGTATTGAACTCACAACCACCAGGTCACGAGTCCGATACGCTAACCATTGAGCTACCCGGGCGGACTCAGTGGATCGATGGTACAGTTTCAATACATGATAATCGGAGCATATTTCATTATGGATATCGCAAACAACCATGTTTGCCTAAACGTTTTTTTTTTAACTTATTCTCTTCCCCGCTCTTGTGACTTGTTTGCCAATTTCTATCAATGTTTGCTAATTTGTTTGATTTTGGTTAGATGCTTTATGCAACTTTGATATTCAGAAATGATGCAGCACCAAGTTTACTGGTAATCGATGTGTTTCAATTAATTATTTTACAACTTCTTTGCACACACAATGCAACACTCAAGCTGCTTACTGATGTACTTCACAAACATCGTCAAAACAGTAAACTTAGTGTTAAGATAGGCATAAATGAATGAATGTATGATGAATGATGTAGAAAGAATTTTGTGGTGCCATTCTCAGGTCTTTTGACTATGGCTTTGAAGGCATTACTTTAGCCACTTACCAATCGGGTTTAAGAAAAGTTTTACGCATAATTTTATTAATTTTTGGTGTATTTTGTTAAATACTTTCATTGAAGTATTCTCCCTAATTAGATGATAAATGGAACGACCAAAGTTTAAAGGTATGTGAATGAAAGTATTATGTTTCAAGCAAAATATATACTTAATTCTTCTTACTTCCTTCTTTTTTTCAGTATGCATTGAACTAAGTGTGCTTTAAGTTATCTTTTGTCAAAAAATATACAAAGTGTTGTAATCTGACAGTTCGAAAGAATACTCTGTCAGTGATGAAAGTTAGGACTTTGTTCCAGTTACGATGTCTTCCAAAATAAAACTTAGGAGGCCTGTCCCTGATAGTTATCAAACTACTACTGACAACACCGAACTGAGGAGGAGAACCTTATAGAGATGATACACCATGATGTGTAGCACCACTAAGTAATTGTTCAAGATATTGCCAAGAGAGTATCCATTTTAGATCAAAGGTAAGAAAAGAAGTGTTTGAAATGGTTAATCTTTTCAATTATAAGTATATCAAATTCAAATTCTACAGCTACATGTACCTACTGAGATAACTCAACCAAAGGATAATATTTCATGAATTTTTCAGCCTGGATTGTTTGATGAATTATTGCTTTCAAAGTTAGGTGAAATAAAACTGATATTGCAAATGACAAGACGGACAAGACATTGTACACACAACTTCAATAATTACTGAATACTTGGAATGTAACAAATTATCAAGCAATACTTTCATTACGTTACATTACATTCCATAACTAGTATAACACATGAAGCCTATATGGATACTAACAAACTTGTTATTTCAGATTTGCTTCGAGATCTGTAGCTATTGATGGATTGGTGTAATATTTAAACATGCCTATATATTTGATGTATTTTGTTTCATATTTTCATTGAAGTTTTCCCCCGTTACAAAAAAATGGTGTGACCAAAATGAACCCCCATCTTACGAACAAAGTCTGTAACAAAGAAACAAATGAACAAATGCATGGCAGAAATACAGGGACAGGGCAGGATAAGAACATAGAACGCCCGGACGAAAGGCCAACACCATAAACACTGAGCTAAAGAGAATTTCTACCTAACGCAGTTGTTAGGAATTGTATTTAAACCGAGATGAAGCCATGCATGAATGAGTGGTCTCCTGTAACAACAAAAATACTTCTCAGTATTGAGAGTAAGGACCTTGCCTCAATCATGATGCCTTCCAAAAATAGAAATGAGATGTCCTATCTTCAGAGATATCGAACTACTACTCAAGACGACACCAAACTTTGGAGAACAATATAGAAATGATAGCAGCGCAACTGAGTAATTGTTCAAGACATTTCCAAGAGTCTAATCAAATTGTGTTGTGGACGCTTAATTTCTTCACATAAACTTTCTTAAGTTCTTCAAATATCTTTTATCCTGTTTAATTAATCATCTTCTACTGTCAAGGGATAATATTTCCAGAATATTGTAGTTCCGTTTGTTTGATAATTATTTTCTTCAAAGATTGGGGAGATAAAATGCCAGATTATGACAAGACGGACAAGGAATTGTAAATACGAGTTCAAAAATGACTGCAAATTTGGAATAAAACAAATCATCCAGGATTAGTTTTATTACTTTACACTGCATTCCATCACAGTACAAAATGCATGAGGCTTGTCTAAACAGCAACATGCTTAAGTGTTTAGAGTTTCTTCGAGATCTGTAGTTCTCGATAGATAGGTGGTGCTGTTCTAACACGTGAGAATTTAAATATATATTGAATTCTTTATATTGCGAAAAGATCATGTTGACCTAAATATGTTTTAACTTATTCATCCCCATAATTTTGTGTCTAATCTTCCCATTTCTTTTAATGCTTGCTTATTTGTTTGGTTTCAGGCCGGAACAATACTACGCCAGTGATGAAAGTTAGGACTTTGTTTCAGTCACGATGCCTTCCAAAATAAAACTAAGAAGGCCTGTCCCTAACAGTTATCAAACTTCTACTGACAACACCGAACTGAGGAGGAGAACCTTATAGAGATGGTACACCATGACGTGTAGCACCACTAAGTAATTGTTCAAGAAATAGCCAAGAGAGTATCCATTTTAGATCAAAGGTAAGAAAAGAAGTGTTTGAAACGGTTAATCTTTTCAATTATAAGTATATTAAATTCAAATTCTACAGCTACATGTACCTACTGAGATAACTCAACCAAGGGATAATATTTCATGAATTTTTCAGCCTGGATTGTTTGATGAATTATTGAAGCATTAGTTTTATTACTTTACACTGCATTCCATCACAGTACAAAATGCATGAGGCCTGTGTAAACAGCAACAAACTTGATTGTTTAGAGTTGCTTCGAGATCTGTAGTTCTCGATGGATAGGTGGTGCAGTTCTAACACGTGAAAATTTAAATATATATTGAATTCTTTATATTGCGAAAAGATCATGTTGACCTAATTATGTTTTAACTTAATCATCCCCATAATTTTGTGTCTAATCTTCCCATTTCTTTTAATGCTTGCTTATTTGTTTGGTTTCAGGTCGAAACAATACTACGCCAGTGATAAAAGTTAGGACTTTGTTTCAGTCACGATGCCTTCCAAAATAAAACTAAGAAGGCCTGTCCCTAACAGTTATCAAACTACTACTGACAACACCGAACTGAGGAGAAGAACCTTATAGAAATGATACACCATGATTTGTAGCACCAATTAGTAATTGTTCAAGAAACAGCCAAGAGAGTATCCATTTTAGATCAAAGGTAAGAAAAAAGGTGTTTGAAATGGTTAATCTTTTCAATTATAAGAATATCAAATTCAAATTCTACAGCTACATGTACCTACTGAGATAACTCAACCAAAGGATAATATTTCATGAATTTTTCAGCCTGGATTGTTTGATAAATTATTTCGTTCAAAGTTAGGTGAAATAAAACTGATATTGCCAATGGACAAGACGGACAAGACATTGTACACACAACTTCAATAATTACTGAATACTTGGAATGTAACAAATTATCAAGCAGTACTTTCATTACGTTACATTACATTTCGCCAAAGAGTATAATACCTGAGGCCGGGATGAACACCAACAAACTTGGTGTTTCAGATTTGCTTCGAGATCTGTGGCTGTCGATGGATTGGTGGTGCAGTTGTTATACTTAAGAATCTGAGCATATTGAATTCTATGCAATGCAAAAAGGTCAGAGTACCTAGATGTGTATATAGCTATTCTTCTGCACACTTAGACATGTCTAGCCGTCATTTTTTATGCTTGCTTATTTCTTTCTTTTTTTTTTTTTTATTTTTTGTAAAGGTGTTGGACGCCACTTTCATATATCATTCGAGAAATGTTGTGGTACCAAGCGTACCCATCGATGTGTTTCAGTGCATTTTATCTCATGTTTTGCACAAATAATGTAATTTCCCAATTTACTGGCAGATTTACCACACAAACATTGTCAAAAATGTAAACTTAGTGGTAAGATAGGCATAAATACCATTTCAGTAATGTACAACGATCACTGTAAAGAATTTGGTTGAGCTGTGATTTGATCCTTGGAGCCTGGTGTAGAAGCTTAACTTAAGTGATTGGCAATTTTCTTTCCTTGCTGTTTATTTGATGTGTTTTGTTTCATACTTTTATTGAAGCTTTTTGCCTGTTGCAAACAAATGGTATGACCAAAAGGTTCAAAGGTAAGTAAATGAAAAAAAAACATTATCTTTCAAGAAAAAATATGAACTTAATCCTCTAACGTTTTATTTTACTTAAGTTCGCTTTGATCATTAACCCCAAAAATATGTACATTTTATTAAATCTGACAGGTTCGCCAGTACCGAGAGTTAGGACCTTGTCTCAGTCACGATGCCTTCCCAAATAACCTGAGATGTCCTGACATTCAGAGTTATCTAACTATTACTGACGAAGACAACAAATAAATGACAGTGGCGCAACTGAGTAATTGTTTAAGATATTTCCAGAGTCTATACAAATTGTGTTGTAGACACTTAACTACTTCATAAGTTGTATTTAGTTCTTGTCATATCTTTAATCCTGTTTACCTCCTAATCTACTGCCTGAGATAATACTGTCAATGATAATACTCCGAGAATATTGTAGCTCGGTTTGTTTGATATTTATTCTCATCAAAGATAAGGGAGAAAACTTGTTAAATTATGAAATGATTGACAAGAAATTGTAAGTACAAGGTCAAAAATGACTGCAAACTTGGAATGAAACAGATCATCCAGCATTAGTTGAATTACGTTACATTGCATTCCATCACAAAACACAATGACTGAGGCCTGTATAAATAGCAATAAATTCGACTTTTTCAGAGTTGCTTCGAGATCTGTAATTGTCGATGGATAGGTAGTGCATTTGTAACATGCGAGAATTTGAACAAATTGAATTCTTCGCATTACGAAAAGATCATGTTGACTTACATGTGCTTTTACTTATTCTTCCCTATTCTTTTGTGTCTAGTCAACCCGTTTCGCTTATTACTTGCTTATTTGTTTGGTTTCTGTTAAGGTGTTTGTCTCCACTTTCGTGTATCATTTGAGAAATGTTGCAGTACCAATTGAACCAATTTATGGATTTCAGCACACTATTTTACAAGTTCATTGCACAAATAATGTAATCTCCAAAGTTGCCGGCTGATTCACCACACAAACATTGTCAAAAAATGTAAATTCAGTGATGATATAGGCATGCATGCAATTTCAATAATGAAAAGCGATCTCTGGAAAGCATTGGTAGAGGTGTTAACTACTCCTCAGAGCTAGGCATAGAAGCCCGTGGAAGATATTTCCAAGAGGCTAATACATTTAGACCAGTTAGACCAAAGGAAAACGGATTTTTATCTATTTATTTATTTATTTATTTTTATTTATTTATTTATTTATTTTCTTATTTTTTTTTTTTTTTTTGTTCAAAGATAGGAATGATAAAAATGATAAAGTACGACAAAACGGGTAAGAAATTATACAAAAAATTCCAAAATGACTAAATAATATCAATGTAGCAAATTAATCAACGTTAGTTTTGTTACGTTATACTTCATTCCACCACAAAACACGATGCCTGAGTCCTGTATAAATAGGAACAAACTCGAGTTTTTGGGGTTGTTTCAAAATCTGTAGTTATCGATGGATAGGTAGTGCACTTTAAACACGCGAGAATTTCAAATAGTTGAATTCTTTGCAATACGAAAAGATCATGTTGACTTAAATATGTTTTTACGTATTCTTTTCCATACTTTTGTGTCTAGTCTTCCCATTTCGCTCAATATTTGGTTGCTTCGAGATCTGTAGTTGTCGATGGATAGGTAGTGCACTTTAAACACGCGAGGATTTCAAATAATTGAATTCTTTGCATTGCGAAAAGATCATGTTGACTTAAATATGTTTTTATTTATTCTTCCCCATACTTTTGTGTCTAGCCTTCACATCTCGTTTAATACTTGCTTGTTTGTTTGGTTAGTGCTAAGGTGTTTGACTCCATTTTCGTATATCATTCGAGAAATTTTGCTTAACCAAGTGAACCAATCTCTGGATTTCAGCATACTTTTTTACAAGTTCTTTGCACAAATAATGTAATCTCCCAAGTTGCTGGCTGATCTACCACAGAAACATGTCAAAAAGGGAAAATCAAATATGTATTTATGCCATTTAATTTATACGAGGGTTGTTCAGAAAGTTCGTAGAATTTTGTTATACAGTACAGTTCGCGCGTTTTTTGCTATTTTCGCTCTCCGCGCAGGACCTAGCGCGGACCCAACGCGGCGATTTTAAAACACAGGTGAACGCGGACCGATCTTAAACGCGACGATCCCTGGCGGACCACGGCGGTCTGGTTACGCAATAAAAACGACGCGATGACTCCGCCGCGATCAGACAGGTAAATTTCTTTTCAGTGTAGCAAATGATTCAAGAATGGACCGAAATTACGCGCGATTTTACTCTTTTACAAAGTCGTATTACACATTTGTATCTACATGAGAATTTTTTTTTTTTTATCAGAAAGAAAAAAGATGAAAAGTAGTCATTATTGCCAAGAGAATTATTCAACGGACATTGATTTAAATGGTTATAAAAATCAAAACACTTAAACCTTTAACCACACATCCCGAGTTTTAAGTGCCGTGAAGATCAAGGGTTTCGAAAACATTGTAGGAAAAAAAAGAACAGGCCGGCAACCTGCATTTTCTCCTCTTATGCAATGTTTATCTACCCTGTCACACACTCTTCGACAATTACGAGTGATGTTCATATTTCCTTAACTCTTTACCAAACGACAAAACGACTTGTCCAAATTGAAAAAAAAAAAAAACATTTGCAAACGAAATTTTGAATCTAACTCAAAATGTAAAACTTGTTTTTATTAGGTGGGAACATTGTGGGAAAAAGAAGAAAATGCTGGTTTGAGACATAATGACAGCGCCGACATGTATCGTCACGGAGAAATATTTCTTGAGCTGCTCTTAGGCCTATTAGGTCTTGACTCTTGAGCTTATTTTTTTCCTGCTAATGATAACGATCACTAGCATACAAAATGTTTATTTTTACACATTGATATAATTATCTGCACATGTTCATTACAAAATAAATTAATGAATCTCGCAGGACCGAATGGATAAAATCAAATACCCTGGTTCTTCCGTGAGGGTTTTCGGTTAAAAATTAACTCTTTACAAAGGCACAAAAATGTATTCTTTTCCAAATTGAAAGCATATGCAGACGACAACTAAATGTAGTAAACGTGACATTTGTCTTTAATATGATAGAAAGCATTCTGGGCCAAGGAGGAAATGCTGGCTACTATCATTTTCTCCTTTCCTCACAATGAAGACTTCTTCCCATTTGGTAGATAAAAATCAGGATTGTGTGGTTAGGACTTAAATCAAGGCTGAAAATCACAATATGCTAGGAAATCGAGGAAGAAAGGGTATTAAGTTTACACGACTTGCCAGCATGAATTTCACAGTACGTCACACAGACGTTGTGTGCACAATGTTTCTAAGACGTTGACATCAAAGAAATGCAAGTCAAACTTTACCCTTCCATTAAACCTGACCATCCTAGATGCTTGTATTTTTACTGTTATTATGGCAATGTTTTTGTCGATGTTCAGAGCAATTTGAAATTCGATTTGGTTTTATTTCCCGGAGGTTTATAAGTAATCAGTGTCGCTATCTAGAACGTCCGCATCACTCCAAGTTGAACAAACTTTTATCATTTTTAGGATCGTAATAACTCAGCTGTACATAAGTGTAGGCAAATCTCTGTAAGTCGACCGTAACTCTTGCGGACGCTTTACATTAATAAAAAAGTTTTTTGCAGGCAATACAAAAACGACAAAATATTGCACAGTAAGGCCTGATATTGGTCAGAACATTTCACACACTGTCAGCGTGTTCCTATATCCAATATCATTTACATGTATAGTGTTGAGCACTATTCTCAACATGATTCCAGTCATCTCAAGGCTGCCAGCTAGTGCATCTGCATCTCTTTTCCAGTACTTTGTAAAATTATTTTTCAAGACAATGAAGACACTGATTGCTGTCCTATACCCAAATCGTAGAAACAATGCTCAGTTGTCAGAGAAGAATGAATGTTGTCGTAATGACCAATATCAATCCTCGAAACGAGTTTTTCTGAGTTGGGATTCCGTGTCACAAGCCTGCATTACTAGCCAGCTAACGTGCTCGGCAGATTCAAGATCGGATATCACGTTCTGAAATATCATGGGAGGATTTGAAGATCAGTGGAGAAAGGGTTCGGTTTGTAAACTAAATCTTACCGTGTTAAACTTTCCAAAGTGTTAAGGGATATAAGGGTTTGATTAACAAAAGACGCGTGCAATTTGCAAAATAAAGATTATCAACCTCCAGACTTGGCTGATCTTGTTCTAAAGTTGGAAGATAGGTAAACTTGACCTTTAACCGTTCAACAGACGACAAAATTTTAAACTCACCCATATTGAAAGCATCTTGGCTCAAATGAGAAAAGTCGTCTTAAAAAGGTTGGGATACGTTGTGGGAAAATGTTAGCAAAAATTTTTCCCTAAGCCACAATGTTTTCCAAAGCTTTCTGTCTTGGGATCGTTTAGACTCGTGCTTGTGTTGTAATGTGTTAACCAGTTGGGAAAAATGATATCTGTGCAATGTAACTGGTTGTGTTTGTCTCCATGTACATGTGATAAAATGAAGAAGAGCATGTGGTGATTGTTATCGTTCCTAAAGACTGGTATATCTATGATTACGACCTATTATCTTTTTTTTTTGTCTACGAGACAACATTCCGTCATTTTCTAAAAGATTAAGGGTTAGGGTTTCATACACAAATGACAGTGTTAACTCTTTACCAGACCTCCAAATCTTAGCCATGTCCAATTTTATAACATTTGCAGATGACTAAATGTAATTCAAACAATGAAATTTGTCTTCGAGTGGTTGACACCGTTGTCGGATGAGAAGCAACTGCTGATAATCGGCACGTTTTCTTCTCCTACACTGGTTTCCTGAGGCTCTTAAAACTTGAGATTATTTGGTAAAGGGTTAACAATATACGGACAACCCCGCCTGTTTTTATTGCCAAATTTGGTTGTCGGGGTGTAGATAAGCTTTAACCCTTAATCCGTACAGCATTAAATAAATGGAGCTGAAACGTCTGTGAAGAAGACGAAGATTATGAACTTTTCACAATTGTTTTGAGTTAGAACATGTCTTAGAATATCAGAGTAAAAAGATAAATTGCTTGTTACCTGCATTCTCCTTTTTCCTCAATGTTTTCAAATGCCGAATAGTATTATTTGGTAAACGCTTAACAAACCGAGTACAGCTTAACTTCCTTTCAGTCTTGTTTACAGACGATGTAGATCAAGATCATGCTGCATGTTAAACGCAATCTCTTACAACTATATGTACTGTGAGATATTCTAGCCGAGCCAAGATTGAGATCTTTAAATTCTTGGTTCTTTGTATGGAGGAGTTATTTTTGTAGTGTCAGCGATCTAGGGTTGAAAAGAGCGTTAAAAAGAGCCCGAGTAAAAAGGTTTTTAAAACACCGTTAGGAAAGGAGAAAATGCTCTTAAGCAATATACCATCCTAGTTCCACGATATTGTCTACTTTTCAAAGAGAAACCCGATCATTTGAGACACACTAAATTTGTTCTCTGCAAATGCATACAAATTGAACAAGTCTAGAAATTTGTCGCCTTATTCAGATGTAGGATGCGGATAGCATAGGCTCCGCGGCAAGATTTGTTTGTAGGATGTATAATGCCGTCTCAACATATTTCAGTTACATGGCAGCGGCCAGTGAACCTATTCAAATTTTCCAGGAATTTCTTTTAACAATAACGTTACTCCACACTATTCTTCCAAGTTACTTGTGGCATAGATAGTACCAATGCCGAGAGAGAGAGAGAGAGAGAGAGAGAGAGAGAGAAAGAGAGAGAGAGAGAGTGGGGGACTGGGGATAATGAGATTTTCCAATGCTATTTTTTATATGAAGAAATACATGTCATCAGACGGCTGTTGCATGACCTTATGCTGTCTTTTACAAAGTCGGTATTAAATGCCCAACAGAAAAAAAAAAAAAAAAAAAAAAAAAAAAATAGCATTGCAGGTGTTAACATTCATTTAAATTTAAACCATTCCACTTAAAAGTATGGAAAATATTCCGAGGATGACAATCTGTGTATTCTGTCCAAATGTAAGTTGCAGGCAGAAAAAATCATGTCAAAATCAGGCAAAAAGTAAACTTAAGATACAGTGACTTGCCAACTTTTAACCTAATTTTTGTATTAATTTCTCTGCCAGCGACAAACAGTTGGCCCAACCATGCGGTAACAGATTGTCATCTTCACAATACTTTCCACTCTTTTAAATGCATTTCAACACCCGCTTTGTTTACTTCGGCAACCATTATTACTTACGGCACTTATCTGACCCCATTGCTTTTTGTACTCCTGATAGGCTAATCCAGAAAGAGCACCAACACCTAAAGCTGGTAAAACAGTTTTTGCTAGCATCGGTAAAGCACTAGCAGCCAACCCAGCCAACATTCCAAGAAAACCTCCTTCTATTTTCATATTATGTTTTAGTTGTTTTGCAGTCATTTTGATCGTGATGCCTTACCATTCTCATAGGCTTTAGCTATTTTTTTGCTTGTGAATTGGTAATTGCTAAAACATCATTACCTTGTAAATCTTCATGTCTAAAACGAATACTTACTGGGCAACCAGCTTTAACAGCATATTGAAGCTTTTGCTTTTGTCCTTCCGATATATTTACTTTAACAGTAGTGTAACTCGTCATTTTATATATATAATTCTTTTTTTATTTATCTCGCTTCTCTAATATGAAACCTAATTGTTAAATTTTCGCCTCTAAGATTTAGTAATGTTCCATTTTGATCTGTAATATTTACCTCTAGGTTATGTATTTCATCTAATGTTATTGGTAAGTATACTAAATTAAGTGGCGACTCAATTATCTTATATCCAGGTGCAACACCTGGGAAAAAAGAGTAAATAGTGTTTTTTGTTGAACCATTAACATAACTTCCTGAAATAATATCTATGTTAACAAGCAAACTGTTTATACTAAGAATGTTCACTACATTCTCTGACTCGTAAAATCCTTGCGTATATTTAGCGTGAGTAAATCCTAATACTTTAGCAATGGAGTTTGGTTGATTAAAATCTACTTGATAACCATCTCCTAGAGTAAGAACAGACTTTAGGGTATTGGTGTTTGCAGAAATGTTAATATAATACTCTTCATTAACTTCATCGTAATGACTCTTTTTTCTCATTTCCTGGTGAATGGTATCATTAATGTCAACAAGGTCATAACTTCCTTCAGGTATTCTTATTTTAATCTATGAATTACCATTGTCTGGAGAATAAACAAATATGTTGTTTGTTGCATCTATGTTTGGAAAAGAGTAGTAAGTTTCAAGGTTTACTAAAGCTATTTCATATTTTTTTATCTTTTTCAAGCTGAATTGGGGGATTAAACCTTGTTCTAAAACGTGTTTTGTTGTCACTTACTATAATTTGAAATGATGTTTTCTGAGTTGTATTTTTTACAATTTGTTCTAAAGGATCTTCCATTTTTATAAAAAGTAAAAATATTATTTAGGTGTGTACCAAATAATATTTTTGTCATGTTTGAAATATTTAAAGGTAAAAAATATGTATGATTTTGTTTAACATACATTTACTTTGTCTGATTTTGTGCAAATTGTTGCTATCCTATTAAATAGTTCTTTAAATTTTTTCATATCCCTATCATCATCCTCATCACTTCTACGTTTATCATTCCTACCAATTCCAAAACTACACACTAAATCAGATAATTGTTGTCTGAGGTTTAATAGCAAGTAAAAAGGAAATTCCTCAAAATTTTCCCTTGCGTAACTTTCCTTAATTATTTCATCAACTATGCGCATAGCATTAATTTGATTTTCTAGTAAATACAACATTTTTTATAAGCAATATTTTTTTTATTTAAGTTATTTCAATTTTTTTTATACTGACTTAGGTATGTAAAAGTTGTCAAAACCATTTCTATACTTCCCATCATGTTTTTTACTGGTTAGATCAATGATAGCAAAACCGTGCGGTCTTTCCCATGACTTTTGACAAAATTTTCTAAACTCATCCTTAGGCATATCTTCACCTACATGATCGTTATAAATATGATTAATGTTTTTTAGGTCTTGTGGAAAAAGACAAATAAAATTCGCGTTTTCTCTAATAGTTTGCCTAGGCAACCTAAAATAATTTTGTGAGAGGTAAAAGCAGTCAACATTACTATGCCTTCCACGAATGTAGTAACACTCACATTTGTTTTGCTTTTCTAAAAGTAAATCATCAAAAATCATTAAATTTTTATTTTCTGAGTTTAACTCTCTCGGATCAGGTACATCACTCGCATTTTCAAAAAAAGTTACAATTTATATCTGATTTGTTTTTAAACGACTTAACCCATTCCTGAACTAAAGCTGTAGGGGAAACATTTAGTTCTTGTATTTCATCACGCATGTTAAACAACCTTAAGATACATTCTTTTGGTAGTTTTTCTTCAAAAGCCTTTTTTAGTATTCGGTATTCCGGTTGAAAAAGGCTTTTTCCAAAAACACTCAAATTGTTATAGTCAAGCCAACCTGGTCTAAGTAAAAGGTTTAGCAATAAAGTAGTTTTACCACATCCTGATTTACCTACGATTATCCCTCTAATACTTTTTGGTAAAAGAGAGTGATTAAATCTCTTTGATACTACTTCATTCCATGATAAATTTACAATATCCATTTTATATAAGATTTTTTAATTTTTATATATAAAAAATGTATTGCGTTAAATGCAAAAAACATACTGATACAAGCAACATAGAATATGCTGTTGCTAAGAATGGAAGAAATATAAAACGAGGAAAATGCATGGCTTGTGGAATAACTAAAACTCAGTTTGTTAAGGCGCAGGGAATAACAGAGGGAGGATCATTGCTAAATAAAGCTATAAATAATTTACCTTTTGAAATGCATCTTCACGGTCACAATTTCACAGGCCCCGTCACTAAATTAAAGAAAAGACTCAATCCAGATTTAACACCAAAGAAATGGAGCAAACCAATAAATCGTGTTGATAAAGCTGTTTACCATCATGATGTTTGCTATCTTCATCACAATGACACTGCTACAAGAAACGCAGTGTGTGATAAAAATATGTTAACGGAGTTAAAAGATATTTACAATCCTACTATTAGAGAAAAAATGGATAAGTCCATCGTTAGTAAACTCATTGGAACGAAGATGAAATTTGGAATGGGAGTTAAAAAAAAAATTTCGACATGATAAATTTAGCGGAAGAATAAACCTGTAAAAAGAAAATTTAAGAAAAGGAGAGTTAGAGTAAATGGTATAGATAGGATATGGGTTGCGGATTTAGTAGACATGCAAGCATTTTCTAAGTTTAATCGTGGTATTAAATACCTTCTCGCTGTCATTGACATCTTTTCTAAATACGGATGGTTGATACCATTAAAAGATAAAACGGAAAAATCTGCTGCCATAGCATTAAAAAGTATTTTTAAGGAGATAAAACCTGAAAAAATGTGGGTGGATGAGGGTAAAGAGTTTTATAACAAAGATGTTAAAGACTTGGTTGAATTGTATTCCACTGAAAATGAGGAAAAGTCTAGTGTGGTTGAAAGATGGATTAGAACAATGAAAGAAAAAATGTGGGAGTATTTTTCTGCTAACTCTACAAACGTTTACATTGACATGTTACCGATCTCGTTAAAGAATATAATAACACGAGACATTCTTCCATTAAGATGACTCCAGTAAATGCGAGTAAAAAGGAAAATGAAACCAAAGTTTGGAGAAATCTTTACCCTGATCATCTTGAAATAAAAGATATAAAACCTAAGTTTTCTGTTGGAGACAAAGTAAGGATAACTAAAAAGAAAAAGACTTTTGAGAAAGGTTATGCCACTAGATGGACTGAAGAGGTTTTTACAGTCTCTGAAGTAAAACATACATCACCTGTAACATATAAAATTAAGGATCTTAATGGAGAAGAAATACAAGGTACCTTTTATGAACCTGAACTGCAGAAAACCAGTCAAGAGCTGTATAGGATAGAAAAGGTTATTAAAAAAAGAAAAAAAGAAATCTCTTGTAAAGTGGAAAGGTTATTCTGATGAATTTAATTCATGGATTGATAATAAAGACATTAAAAATATTTCGTCATAAAAAAAAAATGTTAGATATTTCAATTGAAAACGTAATTTTACCAAATAAACCGTTGAACAATTTCGAATTGGAAGATGCGGCAAAAAGATTAGAGATTCCTTCTTTTAGGGGAGTATTTTTACTAGATACATTACCGAGAAAACCAAATAAAAAAGAATGTGGTATAGTAAACTTTGATAAAAGTGGTGGTCCTGGTACACATTGGGTTGCTTGGTATAAAAACGGTAAAACTAAAATTCATTTTGACAGTTATGGTATACAACCACCTATTGAAATTCATGAGTATCTAGAAAGCCCTATACACTATAATACTGATCAAATACAACAAGCTGGGCAAGTATTTTGTGGCCATTTATGTTTGTACATTCTTAAAGAGTTAGGTTCGGGTAAAAAGTTTCAGAAAGTTTTTTAGCAATATAAAACATGCCTGTTGATAAATTCGGACGAATGAAAGATGATAAAACAAGCGGTGATGGTGTGTCACTCGCTTACATAAATAATAATTTTTTTACGTAAAGATGGAACAACCGTTGTTACAGGTTCTATAGATATGGCTGGTAATACATTAACGAGGGTTAGTAATCCAGTAAATTCTCAAGACGTTGCTACAAAACATTACTTTGATGAGAATGCAGGATTGTTTCTCGAAAATGGAGGATATCAAGTTAATGGTTATTTAAATATGGGTTTTCATAAAATAAGAAATGTTAAAGATCCTACAGAACCGAGCGAAGATGCTACTAAAAACTACGTGGATAGGAGTGGTAAAGCAATAGTAGAGCAACAAGACGGCACTTTTTCCGCTGTTGCAGATATAGATATGCGAGAGTATTCATTAACAAATCTTTTGGATCCCGCAGATGCGCAAGATGCTGCGACTAAAAAATACGTAGATAGTGCAAATAGAGCCTTCGTTTATGGAGCTGGTAAGTATATAGCAGTTTCTGACGTTTCTATGGGAGGACGAAGAATTAACAATGTTGGAAGCCCTTTAGAACATGATCAAGCTGTAAATAAGTTTTACGTAGATACCATTGTTGAGACGGCTACCGCGGGTGAAAAAGCTTTAACAAAAAAAAACAAGATGGATCTTTTTCAGTGTCTGGTGGAATAGACATGAATGAAAACCCGATTACCGGATTACCAAATCCTACATCCCGTGATGCCGCTGCCAATAAAAATTACGTTGATAACGGTGGAGCTATCGTAAAAAATACGAATGGAAGTTTCACAGCGGTGGCTGACATAGATCTCAAAGGTCTTTCTGTAAAAAACGCTGCAACCCCGGTAGAAGAGAGAGATTTAGCAACAAAATCCTACGTGGATAAAAAAGTATCCCTTCCTTCTCTCATAGGCCCTAAACCCATTATAACCGTGTGGGCTGAAGAACAAGGACCAACTGGAGATGGTAATTATGAGTTCTCATTCGGTAATGGTAATTCGGGTCGCAAACATGGTTTAGGGGTAAAATTATAAGAGGAAGTTTAACGATTATTAAAAATAAACCTAACGTACTAGAAGAGGTAAAAGTTAATATTGTGGTAAACGGAATAGAACAGGTTGATTACTCTATTATTAAAAAAGCGGACGAAGTTTGTAGCTGTACAGTTTTTCCAAGGGCGTTGGAGGTAAAGCAATGCGACATCATAAACTTTATTTCAAGATCAACCAACCGTGATGTAACACACGCTTACATATCTATTTTGATAGAGTTAGACTTGTAAAAAATATAACTTTATGTAAAAAAGTTATATTTTACGTTTGATTGTGCTTTCTGTTTTACAAATTGGACAACTGGTAAAGTTATCGTTTGTGTCGCAGCCATCACAGACACATATATGACCACAATTACAAAATAATATATTAGGATTTTTTTCTAAGCATATGATGCATGTTTCTGATGTAAATGTTTGGTTTCCGTTAGTGATAACTGGAAGTTCTCTTTCAATAACTGGTATTAATCTAGTAACCTCGAAATCAGAAAAAGTAGTTCTATTTCTGATTTCGTTTTGAATACCTTCCAAACACTCAAAATTCTCTGAATCCATTCTGTGTGTATGGATCCCATCATCATAAACATCATCATAATCAGAAGGAATATGTGGATTACCAATTATAAGATCTGTTGAGAAAGTAAAATCATAATCATATGCGTTGTTTATAGCATCGTCTCTGTCAATCTTTGCTATAGTTTCTAGCATGAGATATTCATTAAATTTATTTAAAATGGAATTAATGTCTCCTGTTCTTGTGTCATAAAAATAAACATCCTGTAATTGTTCCTCTATAGGATTATTTAGTAATTCTACCACATTAATAGTAATAATAAAAGAAACAGTCTTTTGTTCTAGTAATACTTTACTACATTCGTAATATAGAGCAGGCTTAAAGTTTTGGAGTAACTCAATATGATTTTTGTTTTGTGCTTTAGGGAAATCTATCCTTTTTCTACAACCATAAAAAGGTGAACGGTATCGTTTGGAGATATGGTTAAGTTTATACTCCAATAGGCTATTTATCACCAAAAATATCTATTTTTGATTTTACACTCATGTTTGTACTGTGTGATGATTTCCCATGGGAAATTTTGGATACTTTTCAAATTTTTAAAACATCAATATTCATTAAAAATTAACTTCTCATAGGAAGTTATATTTTTTGTGGTTCAATAAACTATGATATTATAGTAAAGTCCATATTTCGTTTGATTGATATTTTTGTTTTACAAACTGGGCATAGAACTAATGTTTTCATGTCATCACAAACATCGCAGAGACAACAATGACCACAATCACAATACAATATGTTTGGTTCATTTTCAAGACAAATTATACATTTTTCATATTTGAAAGTTTTCATATCATTGATAGTTTTTTGGTTTTGTTCTATCAGTTTAGTGAGTGTTTCATTTTCTTCAATTAGTTCTACTAGTTTATTTTTGCTTGATCAATTACAGTTAAAAGATCTTCACATTTGTTGAATAGATTACTAATTGTTTGACAACTTTTTTCTATATCATTTCTTAAACTGTTTATCATTCCTCGTTGATTGTTTATTCTTCTTCGAAAGTCTCTTTTCTCCACTAAAAGGGTTTGGTTTTCAGTGTTTGCAGTTCCTAAACTAGACCTAAGAGCTAATATTTCAGCTTTGTTATTAAAGTTTTTTTTATATAGTATAGACTCAAGGTTCATCCATGTTGTAGTTTCCATCTTTTAATTCTGGCTATAGATTCTTCTTTCTACAACCAACGATAATTTTTTGCGATTTTTTTAGAAGAATTGAATTTTTTTAAAATTCACAAAATCAAAAAAATTTTCCGTCTGACGCATCAATTGATCAAACGAGCCCGAGGTATTGGTAAGCCTATGACCTGGCACATTAAGTCCCTGTGTAAGCCAGACGCGCGGCCCTTGATTTTGGGTGTGTCAAGACATTGAGGGACAGATGTATTGATGGATTGTTTCTTGAACTTTTTTAAAAATTCAATTTTTTAAAAAATTTTCGAAATCAAAAAAAATTTTTTAGTCGGACGCATTGAGGGAATGGGGGAGTGGGACGGACGGCCCCTAATTTGAGAGAGCTGACGCATCGATTAGATGAATTAGCGCGGATGAGAGGGGAGTGCGACTGGTTTTGAGCTAGATAGGGTAAATAACTATCTACTAATATAACAAAAAAGTCTTTCATAATTTCGGACAGTTTAGATCCAAGATGTGAAAGCATGACGTTTTCTGATCTTGGTCTGCTCTGCAAAAGCAACTTTATGCTCTGAGGTTTGAGATGCTGAAGACAACTCCAGTCACGCTTTCAAAAACTATGAAGATCAAGATTCTGCCGAAAGTTAAATCCATTCCGGTATGGTACGATACACCCTGATATTTGGTGAGATATTCTAGCCGAGATAACCTTCAAGTCCAAAAGATTACGTTCAGCAATGTTGATGGGATAGGATCCGCCAATATCTAGGTGTAACTAGATGGTTTTGGGGTTTTAGTCCGCACCAGTCTATTTTTAGGAAGCCGAACCGATCACGTGACCAGGAGAGAAATTAGCTGTCTTTTTGTCTCTTTGTCTGTTGAAATGGAAGTTTTCCATTGATGTTGAAAATAAATATTTGTTGATATCACTACAATAAAGAGTCGGTATGTAATGAGATTCAATCATTATCATCTTCATGTATCTTCCGATTGTTTCGATTGTGTTTTCGGTTGTGATCTTGTTGGTTTTACTTTATTTTCCTTCTGTCACATTTTCCCGCGAACCCGCCAAATTTCAAAGACCCTTTAAATCCATCTTCTTTAACTAACTCCTTACCGTTCGTTATCATTTGTCTTGCAGGAACGTTTGATTGGTAGATGTAGATTGTAGAGAGAGAGAGAACAATAACTTAGTTGAACAGAAATACATCTATTCACATTGTTTAGTAAGTATTAGAAATGTATTCCTTTGTATTGTTGTTTGATCCGGATCTGCGTAGTTGATATTGATATTGTATTTTACGGTTTTTTTAATAATCAAATTGAACATGTATTTACAAGTATGATGTATCTGTAGTAAGAGCAGTTTATTATATCATTATAATTTGTTATTGTCAAAGAACAACTGCCACATTGTTTTCTTAATTGTGTATTTTCAGGATGTAACAAAAAGAACTATTGGATGAACTGTTGAAAAATATTTAAAGATACATACAACAGAATATAGAATACTACTACTGTCTTCCCGTTTTATTTTACGGCCCAAAATGACATTAAGTGTAACATTGACCTAGACGAACCCACGCACCCCCATTTGAAAACATAAACATTATCATCAAGAAGAAAGGGGGGGTTACAAATGGCGCCCACCGTGTTTTACACAGTCATCTTGGACCAGTGATACTCCACGTTTTACAGTTGAACCTCACAACCTGTGACCCGGGATTACCCACAACATTTACAGATTTGTTTTTCCTTCAAAGGCCTTTACCAAAGTGTGCACAAACAGTTACTTTCATCGTTGGATCTCGTCGTGTCTGTGCTCTTCTTAGTAAACAGTGTTAAGTGTTAGTTTTTATAGTGATAAGTATTAATTAGGATTTACTATGGATTATTTGTAAGTACATATTTTATCATTCATTTTTTCAGCAACCCTCACTTTTTTTCAGGACCTCATACTTTGATTTGTGTTATTTCTGAGAGAGAAAGGACATTATTTTTGAGAGAAAGTGATATTTTTGTTCGAAAGCTGATTACGCTGTTCGTCTGCTATCTTTCTACTTTACTAACCAGTAACTTTCTTCTCTCAGAGTTATCCTTCTTTACATACAAAACCCTTTTAGTCCCTTTACCTAGAAAGAGTACATAAATCAAAAGTCGCAGAAGTCATTGCATTTGCCAGTTTTGCTTATATATCTGGGCCTATTTATACAGTTTAAATTTACTTTTGCCACGTTATCAGTTGTCCGTTCCGTAATTGCAAAGAAAGGACTGTCCTGTACTTTGTTTACGCTTGCAGAAAAATTTGACCTTTGAACCCTGAATATTTAACAGCCATCTTGTGACATCACACTGTTCGATTCTCAATTTTCATTGGTCAATTTTGTTTGTTGATTTTTTTCATTGGTCATTTGGTCAGTTGTTTATATCATACCCGTATATTCGTTCTTTGGTGTCTTCTGATTGGTTTATTCAATTTTCCCCCTGTTTTGAAAGCAGGGTATCCCCAGTTCATACTTTAGTTACTTTGATTTTTTTCGGGATTCCCTCGAGTGACCAGCTCAGCGCTCATTGGACAACAGATTTCCCTCCATATTACATCAGAGACAACAAGCCAGACGACTGGATAAAACATGAAGTAATTTACATACTGCGTACCTAGAAACATTGTAACAAAGTGACAAATTATCTACTGTAATACATATTGTGTATTTTGTTTTCATGTTTTAATTTTCAAATAGATTTAGTTAAACGTTGATTGATTATCATAGAGTATATTTTGCTTATATTGTGTTTAATCATTCTATATGCTGTGTTGACTCATTTACTATACTATCCCCCCCGCCCGTGTTTGTCATTAACCCGTAACCCTACATTCCCATGCCCTTATTTATGAATATGCAATCAATTAATTGATTTCATATTTGAATTTTTGCTTTTGAATCTGAAATTTGAAAGTCCAAATAGCAGATTTTTTCCTTTTTCCTAAAAAAAAAAAAAAAAAAAAAAAAAAAAAAATCCCAAATTGTGTAAATCAGTACCAGAGATTAATATCTATTACTTGTTTATACGAAAGTAGCTACTTCCGATCTTAGCCCCTATAAATCAAAGTTAAACTTACCTGACTACGTGTGCTGCTGTTGTCAAATAGTGATTGAAAAACAGCTTGGATTTTGTTCTTGAAGGATTTCTGGAATTCTAGAAACATACTTACGGTTAGTGACTAGAACGCAAGGAGCAGATTTTGTGAAAAAGCATCGACTGCTTATAAGTGGAAATAGTGAAGCTCTGCTAGACCGAAACATTGCGATTGGTGCTTAAAACTGCAGGAGGAGGATGTTAATTTAAGAGCGGAATACTAGTTAGCATCATCGCTGCTGAAACAAGTGATCTAAGTGCAAAAAGCAGTCATTGCCTATTCTTGAACAGCAGAATACAGAACACAAATTCTCTTCGTCGTTCAAACACTGTGAAAGAAGGAGAATAATATTATGAGTAAATAGAATAACACTTCTCGACAATAAAGGATTAACAGTGTTAACAAATACAACGGCTGTAATTATTCATCGAGAAGGATTGGTACCAACAACACCTAACAGTTTTGAATATACAGGGTGTTTTCAAAAGACTTGTGTCGTGCAACTTATAAAGTTGAAATTTACAGCCTGTGTTTAGCAGAATTTCTAACTTATGCAACACTATATTAAAGTATAAAACAGTATGAAGAACTGACTACAGTGTGTGTTTAAAAGTATTGCACAATTACCTAAGGATAGAAGACGCCTATCAAGTTTGAGGATTTGTGTACAGTACGTATACAAAAGTGTTGTGACAGATACTTACCTATAATACACAGCGTTTGATTTCTAATACAGGCAGTGCTCAAAAGTTTTGCACCGTACTGATTATTGATAAAAAGACACTAATTAAAGAGTGAGATCAAACTACAAGGACATAATTGATAAACAGTGATACATTACAACAGCCATTTACTTACAAACGACACGAGCGAAGTGTGAGAAATAGAACAAAACTACAACAGAATAGAATAAGACAATGGATAGAAAGGAGGAAGAAAAATTAGAGATGGCTACGGGAGGAATATCGGAGGAGGAAGAAAAATTATTACAAGCTCTTCATCTATTAGGCATCAAGCCAAGATTAGGATCAGTTGAGGACATCACAAAGCTTTTACACGCTTTCAGTGAAAAACATGAAGAGCATGAAGAACATATTGATCCCTCTACAAAGTATGGAGCTTATAATTATCCCAAATTATCAGTATTTTATGGAGAAGAAGGGAAAGGAGAGATCACTTGGGAAACATTTAGATACGAAATAGAAGCTCTACTTTGTGACAAAGTATTTAAGGAGGAACAAATACTATTGGGAATTCGGAGGGCTTGCAAGGGCAAGGCTAGTGACAAGATCAGACATCTTGGACCACACATTAGCGTCAGAGATATCATAGAAAAGTTTGACAGTGACTATGGATCGGTTGAATCCAGAAAAAGCATCATGAGGAAATTTTATGGCTGTCAACAAAATCCTAAGGAGAGTGTTGCTTCATATGCATCTAGACTGGAGGAGTTATTTGACCAGGCAGTAGTGTTAAAAGCCATTCGGAGATCAGATACTGTCATTCTGAAAGAGGTGTTACATGCTGGCCTGAATAGAGACCTAAAACATCTGTCTATTTATCACTGTGAAAAAATAAAAGACTATGATGAGTTTAAGAAAGAACTCAGGAAATTGGAGTCGAGTTTGAAGGATTCAGATCACAGTGAAGCTAGTGTTTGCAAAGCAGCAACTCCTTCATCTGAGATGACTGAAATAAAACAGTTGTTGACAAAATTAAACGAAAGGATTGAAAAGCTGGAGAATACTCAAAAAGAAAAGGAACAAACCCAGCAAAACTTTTATAGAGGAAGAAGTAGAGGATATAGAGGATACAGAGGCAGAGGTCAAGGATATAGAGGAAGAGGAAATTATAGTCAACAACAACGACCTCTTGCCAACCAAACATTCCAGCCAACATGCTATTTATGCAACAATAAAGGACATATACAAAGGAATTGCCCCTCACTGAACAGACAAAACAACATTACTTGCTACAAATGCAATAAACAGGGACATAAACAAGCAAACTGCCCAAACTAATAAATGCTTATGCTGCGGGATCGAACATAAGCATGGATTCCAGAGATCCCAAATTAGTTGGAGAACCAAATGAGGCAGAATTAGACATAAATGGCATAAAAACAAAGGCATTGTTGGACACTGGAAGCTGCGTCAGCGTTATCTCAGAATCTTTTGTAAAAGAAAACCTTCCTCAAGCGACTCTTCAAAAGATAGAGAGAATTTTAAACATTGAATGCGCTGATGGAAGTCAACTACCATACCTAGGATATATTGAAGCTGACATAAAGATACCATATGGAGTCCCTGGATCGCACGAAAAGAGATGTTTGCTACTTGTTGTTCCAGAAACAGTTTACTCAAAGCGAATACCAATTATACTTGGAACCAACATTTTACAAGAATATATGAGTGACTGTAAACAAGAATTTGGACAACAATTTCTACAGAAAGCCAAACTTTACACGCCATGGTATCTGAGCTTCAGAGCTATCACAGTTAGAGAAAAAGAGATGAAGAAGATGAACAATAGAATAGCGGTAGTAAGAAGTGCAGAAAAGGAAAAGATTATACTGAGGCCAAATGAAAGCAAAGAGATCAAGGGTTACACGGACAAAGAACTTAACCATCCCAGCACACTGGCAATAACACACGAGACTGAGGATAGTGGCATTCCTTCATATGTAGATGTAACACCTGCTCTAGTGCAATTCGAGAAAGGAAAAAGAAAGGAACTGGTAGTAACTTTGTCAAACCTTACAACAATGACAGTGACAATTTCATCAAAGGCTTGTTTATGCGAACTGCAGCCGGTCACAATTGCCGAGGAAATAGATGACGATATCACAAATGTTACTGAACCAGACATCATGAAATTTCTCACAATAGATGAAAATAATCTACTTTCTAAAGAAGAGAAAGAGTTATTGAAAGATCTTCTTACGAAACATAGTGACATATTCTCAACAAGTGACGACGATATAGGCCATTGTGACATGATTAAACATCGAATAGATCTCATGGAAGGAAAAGAAACGCCATTCAAGAAGAAGCATCGCAGAATACCACCGATGATGATCGATGAAGTCAGAAACCATCTGGAACAATTATTATCTGCTGGAATAATAAAAAAGTCAAAGTCTCCTTGGGCGAGCAATGTTGTATTAGTGCGGAAAAAGAATGGATCTCTTAGGATGTGTGTAGACTACAGGAATTTAAACTCCAGAACAGTGAAAGATTCCTATGCTCTTCCGAGAATCGAAGAAATATTCGACGTGTTAAAAGGAAGCAAGTACTTCAGCACGATCGATATGAAATCTGGATATCACCAGGTAGAAATAGAAGAGTCACACAAGGAGAGAACTGCGTTTACCGTAGGTCCACTTGGATTCTATGAGTATAACCGGATGCCTTTTGGTCTGTCAAATTCGCCAGCGACGTACCAACGACTTATGGAAGAATGCCTCGGTGATTATAACATGACAATTTGCGTCATCTACCTTGACGACTTAATTGTTTTTGCTGACACCTTTGAAGAGCATCTCCATCGTTTGGATCTTGTCTTAACACGACTTAAACAGTGCAATTTAAAATTGTCGCCGGAAAAATGTACCTTTATTCAAGAAAAGGTTGGCTTCTTGGGACATGTCGTAAGCGCAGATGGAATAGAGACAGACCCCGAAAAAATCGACAAAATAGAGAAATGGCCAACTCCGTCAAATGCCGATGAACTGCGATCCTTCCTAGCATTTGCTGGATATTATAGAAGATTTATAAAGGACTTCAGTAAGATCACTCGACCTTTAGCAGATCTTTTACCACCGACTATGACAAAGAAAAACAACAAGAAGACACATCAGTGGACATGGTCAGACAGAGAACAAGAAACATTTGAAAAACTGAAAGTGATACTGTCATCTCCACCGATTCTGGCATATCCTGATTTCAGTCTGCCATTCGAGCTTCATACAGACGCATCAAGAAAAGATCTTGGAGCAGTACTGTATCAGACACAGGAAAATCAGAAGAAAGTGATAGCTTATGCCAGCCGATCTTTGACAAAGACAGAAAAGAATTATAGCGCATTTAAGCTGGAGTTCCTTGCGCTAAAGTGGGCAGTCACAGAGAAGTTTGCAGACTACCTCACTCTGAATCATTTTATAGTCTTAACAGACAACAACCCGTTAACCTACATTCTTACATCAGCGAAACTAGATGCAACGGGACATCGATGGGCCTCAGCTCTGGGAGAATTCACTTTCGACATCTACTACAGACCAGGTTTGAGAAATGTAGATGCAGATTCCATGAGCAGGTATCCATCAGAAAAGAGTGAGACAAATAACGACAAAGAATGCGTCAAAATAGATGACAAAACAGTAAAGACGATATGTTCCTCCATTACTCCTCCGCCACTTATAGAGACCCTCCCGGCTTTTAACATAAACATCGTAGACGCGACAGAAACACCAGGACAATCACTTGCTCAAAGAGAAGTTAGAGAAGTAAGACGAGCACAGAGAGAAGATGCACTCATCGATAGATGGAGAATAGCAGTGATTGACAAAAGAGTACCAACGAATGTATATGGAAAGGAAGATTTGACAATGAAGAAGCAATACAAGAACTTCAAGATGAAAAGAGGAATACTTTTTAGAACGGTCAAAGATGAAGACAGAGAAATAGATCAACTTGTCCTTCCATCAAAGTACCGAAAAGAGACATTGCAAGGTTTACACAACGATGTCGGCCATCCTGGAAAAGATCGTACACTCAAGCTACTTCGTGAAAGATTTTACTGGCCTGGAATGTCAGCTGATGTAGACAAATGGGTGAATAAATGTGATCGTTGTCTCAGAAGAAAGTCTTCGACAAACGAGAGAGCGCCGCTCGTCAACGTACACACCACCTATCCGCTAGAACTAGTCTGTTTTGATTACCTCACGCTGGAACCATCCAAAGGAGGAGTAACGAACATTTTAGTAATCACAGACCATTTCACGAAGTACGCTCTAGCCATACCAACCAGGAACCAAACGGCAAAAACAACAGCAGAGGCATTTTTCAACAATTTCATAGTTCATTATGGGATTCCAGCCACACTACATTCCGATCAAGGAGCAAATTTCGAAAGTGAAATTATAAAAAAACTCTGTAAAATAACAAACATCAAAAAGTCTCATACAACACCATACCATCCTCAGGGAAACGCTGGACCTGAAAGATTTAATAGGACGCTCCTAGATATGTTGGGAACACTCGAAAACGAACAAAAGGAAGACTGGAAAAAGTACATCAGTTCATTGGTTTTCTATTACAACAGCACGCCTCATGAAACAACAAAAATATCACCGTACGAATTAATGTTTGGCAGAAGACCAAAACTACCAATAGATGTACAGTACGAACCAGTGATAGAGCCGTCAAATCCAGCCACAAAAAATTATCTCAACGAATTGAAAGACAGAATGAACAAGACGAAAGAAATAGTTGAGAAATATACAGGAAGGGCCAAAGACAAAAATAAGAAGTTCTATGATAGGAAAGCTAAAGCAGTGCAGATAACTGTAGGAGATACAGTGTTAGTGAAAAGAGTTGCTTTTGATGGAAAGCACAAAATAGCGGACAAGTTTGAAGAAGAAACATATAAGGTGATAGAACAACCTAGACCAGAGATTCCTGTGTTTAAAGTGAAGTCAGAAAGCGGAAAAGAGAAGACCCTACACAGAAACCTTCTTTTCAAAGTTGAAGAAGAAGAAAATGATGAAGAATTAGATGAGGACAGAGATGATCAAAACATCGATGCATCGAAAGTAAGAGACCATGACGTCATGGAGAAAGATGTTGGAATGAGTGAAGGAACTGGATTTGTAAGAAATACAGACAGAGATGGGGACGCCTATCTTCCTTCAGCTTATCCAAGCACAGATGGAGAAGAAACAAAAAGAGAAAAAGGAGTAGAAGTTCAGGTAGAGGAAGAAGAAGATGATTCAGAGGAAGAATCTGACATCGTGTTGATAGAACAACGCAGACACAAAACTCCAAGAAGCAATACAGTTTCTAGTGGAAGAGAAATTGAAGAGCAGAGAAGTGGGGAGATAAGGACCGCTGAAGCAGAGTCAGAGCTCGACCAGGGGAAAGAAGAAGCAACAGACCGAAACATTACAGTGCAAGAAACTCAGGAATCGAGAAGTTCAGAGGAAAGACAGTTTGAAACGAGAGTAAAAGATAGTCAAGATGAAAGATATGATAGTGAAGAACAGAAGAGACAAACTAGAACAACGAGAGATACTTCCAACATAAATACAAGGAAAGACGACAACGACAAAGACAGAGAGAATGTTGATAATCCTCCGGTACCAGTGCCAAGACGATCGACAAGACAAAAAAGACCTCCAGACAGATACGGAGACGTCGTTACTTACCAGATGGTTCGACCTGTAGATAGCAGAGTCACAAAACTAGATACTTTGATCAAATCCGGAGTGTTCTGTGATTTAGACCAGGAGGCAATGAATATCGTCTTGAGTGCTGTTATAAAGTGATTTTTTATGTAGGCCTACACGTTTTTTTTTTATATTTTTCACTGTTTAATGTTACTATGCAGATCTGTTTTATTAATACAAAGATTTTCTTTTCAGACAGTACAAGGATTTGACGTAATTAAATCCATGTCTAAAATGCGTAATCGCATTTCGGAAAGAGGAGGAGAGAATTGTACAGATGAAGATTGTGAAGTTATTTGTGTTTAGTTTTATCATTTGTATTTGCACGAGACCGTTTCATTGGATAATTTTGTATTGCTTTCACGCAAAGTTTGTTGTGATTTTTTTTCCTTTTGCTGCGTTGTAAATGACGGGTCGTCATTTCGGAAGGAGGGGGAGTATGTAACTAGATGGTTTTGGGGTTTTAGTCCGCACCAGTCTATTTTTAGGAAGCCGAACCGATCACGTGACCAGGAGAGAAATTAGCTGTCTTTTTGTCTCTTTGTCTGTTGAAATGGAAGTTTTCCATTGATGTTGAAAATAAATATTTGTTGATATCACTACAATAAAGAGTCGGTATGTAATGAGATTCAATCATTATCATCTTCATGTATCTTCCGATTGTTTCGATTGTGTTTTCGGTTGTGATCTTGTTGGTTTTACTTTATTTTCCTTCTGTCACATTTTCCCGCGAACCCGCCAAATTTCAAAGACCCTTTAAATCCATCTTCTTTAACTAACTCCTTACCGTTCGTTATCATTTGTCTTGCAGGAACGTTTGATTGGTAGATGTAGATTGTAGAGAGAGAGAGAACAATAACTTAGTTGAACAGAAATACATCTATTCACATTGTTTAGTAAGTATTAGAAATGTATTCCTTTGTATTGTTGTTTGATCCGGATCTGCGTAGTTGATATTGATATTGTATTTTACGGTTTTTTTAATAATCAAATTGAACATGTATTTACAAGTATGATGTATCTGTAGTAAGAGCAGTTTATTATATCATTATAATTTGTTATTGTCAAAGAACAACTGCCACATTGTTTTCTTAATTGTGTATTTTCAGGATGTAACAAAAAGAACTATTGGATGAACTGTTGAAAAATATTTAAAGATACATACAACAGAATATAGAATACTACTACTGTCTTCCCGTTTTATTTTACGGCCCAAAATGACATTAAGTGTAACATTGACCTAGACGAACCCACGCACCCCCATTTGAAAACATAAACATTATCATCAAGAAGAAAGGGGGGGTTACATAGGCCTAATGGCAGCAAGATGACGAGAGAGAGACAGAGGGGGAGATGTAACCATATTTCCGGTTTAAAAATAACTTTGGTGAAAATAGGAGAAAATATTCTAAACATTTTAAGCGACATATTTCTAGACATTAGCTGCTATTCGAATGTTTTATTTTATTACAGAAAATAAACAGATCTATAGTTATTTTGACTTACCAAAATGAACGGATAATCCATCATCGGAGTCTAAGTCGTAAATATTCAAGAAGGGTTAGATAAGGTCGTATAAAAAAAGTGTCAGTCAGTTTAGTATGACACGTGCGTATGGAACCAACAACTGGGACAGTACTTCACACTGCCGGAGTGCTATACCAACATCAAAGAATACCGAGTTAACCCTTTCCTCTCCTTGTGTTAAGTTTGGATATATGTTATCTAACCCTTTACCTAACGACAAAATTTTAGACTGATTGAAAGGACTTGCAGACGACAAAATAAATGTAACTCAAAAATTGAAATTTGTTTCCAGCAGGGTAGAAAACATTGTGGGAAAAGGAGAAAATGCTGGTTACCAGCATATTCTCCTTTCCCCACAATGTTTTCAAAAGGCTTTTATCTCAGCGTCGTAAAAAACCAGGGATTGTTTGGTAAACGGTTAAAAAGAAATGAAAAGAACGGATTTTTGTTGAAGAGAAAAAGAGGAACATTTTAGTTTAGAATGTGGACCGATCTTTTGTTTTTCTGACGATCCGACCTGTATTTTGAAAAGGCTAAATATATATAAAAGTTTTATTCGTTACCCTTTGATTTCCTTACATCAAGAGACTAAGAAAATGAGGATAAAGAGTGTGATAATATACAGGGTAGTAAATATTTTTCAAATTGTCTTTAACTTTTTATTTATCAACAGAATAAAAAAACAAATGGCTAATAACTGCTGTATCTGTTTCATCTAATGAAGGATTAGAAAGAATGTTTGATGAAAAAATACCTGAAGCCTGTTGTACATGGACTTTTAAATTTTTCCATTGTGCAGTTTCAGACCGCGGGTGTAGTGGTAAATTTTCGATAATGCTACATTATACGTTTTTGCACTTTAACCCATTAAACGGCATTCACAACAATAATTGCCTTTGCGACTTATATAAATCAAGTTCAGGCTGCACGAAATGTGCAGTTTGATTTTGGATTTACACTTTGCGCTCTTGTAGGACATTGACGAAAACAACATTGAACAAATGCTGGTTTTTGGGTCTTTTTTTTTAAATTAAATTGTAGCGTATGTTAGGAGTTTTCGGCGCTCTATGGGTTAAGTTATTAATTGGGATTCCAGAGTTTTTCCTCTTCTCAAGTACACGGTGCTGAGTCACAAATAGGAAGTAGTAACTTTGGTTTTCGGTTTTTGGAATCAAGCATGAAATTGTTTTTTTTAATCCGAAATTTCATATCTCTAAAACTAAATGTGCGATAGGCCTACAAGTTTGTAACTTAGCGAATGGCTGAATCAAATGATATATATACCGTTTTGTGGCATCATAACTAAAGTAATCCCTGTAGGCAATGCTTATATCAGCATTTAAAGGTACGAAAATGTTGCGGTCGTAATGGAAGAATTAATTCTTGGTTCCCGAAAACAGTGGTTCTCTAAAACAGTGGGGAAAATTACAGATATTTATGTATAAAAAATTTCCCTTCATCCGCGATATATTAACCCGCGATCTCTCGCAAGTCGCCGCGATCCACCGTGATTACCTCCTGCTGTGAAGCTGCCCAATATTTTTTCAGGCCGCGGTGAGAAGTCCGCCGCGTTTCCCCTACTTTTACCTTTTCAGCAGATTTGCCGCAGACAAACTGGTCCGCCGCGTCTCGCGGACTTGAGCAAAAAACGCGCGAACTGTACAGTATCTCTAGAATTGTTCATCAAATATACATGAAATCTGATATGCATGAACCTTGACTTATCCCTAAGCAATTTTTAAAAAAATGATAGAAAATCGAATACAGAAACCAGATATATGGGTTGTCGTAGCAACGTCATCATGGGTACCCGGAGCAGTCCGTAAAATACCTATTTTTGGAATATGTCGTTGATGAAATAAGCTTCATTTCCGTATGTTTGCTCAACGTCAAAAAAGCACGGAAACGTCAAGCGATAATTCGACAACGTTACGTCATTTCCTGAAAATTTCAAAACAATTCGTTGTTCCGAAACAAAATTATTGTGTTTTCGTAATCTATCTGCGGAAGTTGTTACGGAAAAATCATGACGTCGAACTGTGGCGTTGAGTTGCGGAGAGTGGTGAAATTCTGTGTTGCACTTAATAAATCGCCAACAGAAACACTGCGAATGATAAAATCAACAGGAGCATATGATAAATGCAGTCCAGCTTTTGTCTACAAATGGCATTCGCGTTTTAGGAGCGGAAGAGAATCTATTAATGACGATTCCAGGAGCGGTCGACTGGCAGTCGTAACTTGTTCGATTAAGAAGTCGGTAAAGGGTATGGTTCAGACCGACAGAAGAATCACCGTCAGAACCATTGCTAATGAACTCGGTGTTTCGTGCTCAACAGTACATGGTATACTAACTGAGGAACTTGGCATGTCGAAAGTGAGTGCTCGGTGGGTACCACGATTACTCAAGGAAAATGAAAAGGAGCGCCGCATACACTGTTCACAGAAGTTTCTTCACTGCTACGAATCTGAAGGCGTGGATTTTCTTGATCGGATCATTACGACGGATGAGACCTAGTTACACCACTTTGATCCAGAGACCAAAGCTATGTCTTCCGTTTGGAAAACCCCCAATTCACCTCCCCCGAAGAAGGCACGTGTACAGAAAAGTGCGGGCAAACACATGTTCATCTTCTTCATGGATAGGCACGGGATGACCTTACAGCACAGGTACCAGATGGTCATACTGTCACTGCCGCATACTATTCTAAGGTAGGGGTTTTATTTTTGCGTGTTTTGGTTTAAAAATTGTATGCCTACATTTTTTGTAATTAGTAGGAAGCTAATGTTGCCTTGTTTAAACATGCATGGTGAGGTTGTGCTTCGGTTGTTTTTCAGGTGCTTAGGCGAGATCTCGTTAATGCAGTTCGAAAGAAGTGCCCACACATGTCTCTGGACAGAATAATTCTACATCAGGATAATGCCCCGGGCACAGAGCAGAATCTACACAGCTTGAGATTAGTTTACTTGGTTTTGAAGTATTGGATCATCCGCCATACAGTCCAGATTTGGCTCCTATGGATTTCCGGGTTTTTCCCGAGTTGAAGGCAAGTTTGCGTGGAAAGCGATTCGATTCAGCAGAGGAACTTACAAAACAGACTCAAATTGTTGTATCGTCACTAACTGAAGACTAGTACATTGAAACTTACAACAAATGGATGACCAGACATAAGAAATGCATAGATATTGCAGGTGACTCTGTTGAGAAAGTCCGACGATCGCTTGATGTAAATGACGCTTGATGATTACGCGACGTCATATTGACTTCGGCGTGCTCCGGGTACCTATAACATACTCATTTTAAATAGACATAATTTTCGTGTGATGTAGAGCATCGTTTTGGTTTTCATAGAATTTATAGAAGAGATGTTGAAGTTTAAGTAGGTATAAAATTCTTTGTAATACTAAGAATGTTGTGTGATTTATAACAAAATTCTACGAACTTTCCAAACAACCTTCGTATATAACGATCTCTGGAAAGAATTTGTTCGAGCTGTTATCCACTCCTTGAAGACAGTCATAGAAGCCGATAGAAGATATTTCGAAGAGGCTAATACTTGGACCAAAGAAAACGGACGGAAGAAAACTAAACATATTTAACAAATTTATTATGTTAAAAAATAAGCATGCTAAAAATGATAAGGTATGACAAAATGGATAAGAAATTTTACCAAAAGTTCCAAAATAACTGAATATTTTGAATGTAGCAAATAAAACAGCATTAGTTTTATTACGTTACATTTCATTCCATCACAAAACAAAATGCCTAAAGCCTGTAAAAACAGCGACAAACTTGAGTTGATAGGGTTGCTTCGAGATCTGTAGTTGTCGGTGGATAGGTAGTAGAGATTAAACACGCGAGAAATTGAACTAATTGAATTCTTTGCATTGCGAAAAGATCATGTTGACTTGATTTTTTTTTTAACTTATTCTTCCCCATACTTTTGTGCCTTGTCTTCCCCTTTCGTTAAATACTTACTTATTTGTTTTGTTTGTGTTTAGGTGTTAGACTCTATTTTCGTGTATCACTCGAGAAATGTTGCAGTACCAAGTGAACCAATTTACGGATTTCAGCACACTATTGGACAAGTTGTTTGCACAAATAATGAAATCTCCCAAGTTGCTGGCTGATTCTCCATACAAACATTATCAAAATATGTAAATCCAGTGGTAATGTAGGCATGTATGCAATTTCAGTGATGTAAAGCGATCTCTGAAAAGGATTTGTGGAGGTGTTATCTACTCCTTGGAGCCAGGCGTAGAAGCAAGAATGAAGATTTTTCCAGGAGGCTAATACTTTTAGACCAAAGGAAAACGGACGAAAAAACTAAACATATTTAACATTTTCTATTCTTTTATTTTTTTTCATTTTTTATTTTTTTATTTTATTTACTTAGTTATTTTTTTTTTTTTTTTTTTTTTTTTCTCTCTCTCTTTTTTGGCTCAGAAGGAATGATAAAAATGAAAAGTTACGACAAAACGGACAATAAATTATACCAAAACGTTCCAAAATGACTAAATGTTTTAAATGTATCAAATCAGTCAGCATTGGTTTTATTACGTTACACTTCATTCCATCACAAAATACAATGCCTGAAGCCTGTATAAAATGCCACAAACTCGAGTTTTGGGGGTTGCTTCGAGATCTGTAGTTGTCGATGGATAGGAAGTGCAGTTTTTACACGTGAGAATTTGAACAAATAGAATTCTTTGAATTGCTAAAAGATCATGTTGACTTGAATATGTTTATTCTTCCCCATACTTTTGTGTATAGTCTTCCCATTTCGTTTTATACTTGCTGAATTGTTTGGTTTGTGTTAAGGTGTTTGACTCCACTTTAGTGTATCATTCGATAAATATTGCATTACTAAGTGTACCAACCGATGGATTTCAGTACACTATTTTACAAGATCTTTGCACAATTAATGCAATCTCCCAGGTTGCTGGCTAATTTACAATACAAACATTGTCCAAAAATGAAAATTTTGTGGTAATATAGGCATGTATGCAATTTCAATGATGTAAAACGGTCTACGGAAAGAATTTCTCGAGATCTTATTTACTCCTTGGAGCCGGGCAAAGATGCCCGTAGAAGATATGTCTAAGGGACTAATACTTTCAGACCAAAGGAAAAGGATGGTAAAAAAGAAAGATATTTAACACTTTTTTATTTTTTTATTTTATTTTTTTTTTTTTTGTTCAAAGACAGGTATGTAGGTATGATAAAAATGATTAATTTTTACAAGATGGATAAAAAACTATACCAAAAAGTTCCAAAATGACTAAATGTTTTAAATGTAACAAATTATCCAGCATTAATTTTATTACGTTACATTTTATTCCATCACAAAACACAATGCCTGAGGTCAGTATAAATGGCAACAAACTCGAGTTTTTAGAGTTGCTTCGAGATCTGTAGTTGTCGATGGATAGGTAGTGCACTTTAAACACGCGAGAATTTGAGCAAATTAAATTCTTTGCATTGCGAAAAGATCGTGTTGACTTAAATATGTTTTTACTTATTCTTCCCCATACTTTTGTGTCTAGTCTTCCTATTTCGTTTAAAATTTGCTTATTTGTTTTGTTTGTGTTTAGGTGTTTGACTCTACTTTCGTTTATCATTCGAGAAATAATGCATTACCAAGTGTACCAACCAGTGGATTTCAGTAGACTATTTTTACAAGGTCTTTGCACAAATAATGTAATCTCCCAAGCTGCCGACAGATCTACCACACGAACATTTTCAAAAAGGGAAAATTTACAGGTAAGATAGGCAATAATTCCATTTCATAGATATATAACGGTTTCTGGAAAGAATTTGGTCGAGCTGTAATCTGTTCCTTGGAGCCTAGCGTAGAAGCTCGTGGAAGATATTTTCTAAGATGCTACTTATTTTAGAACAAAGAAAAATAGAAGAACAAACTGAACATATTTGAACATTTTTGTTCAAAAATGGGTATGATAAAAATGACAAGATGAGACGAGACGAAAATAAATTGTACAAACAAGTTCTAAAAAGACTAATATTTCGAATGTAACAAAAAAGCAAACAGTAGTTTCATTTCGTTACATTGCATTCAATCATAAAACAAAATGCTGTGATCTGATCATTTGAGCCTTGTATAGGAGCCAGTTGGAGATAATATCAAGAAGCTATTTATTATAGAACAAAGGAAAAAGAAGAAAAAACTAAACATATTCATTTTTTCCCCAAAAGATAAGTATGATAAAAATGATAAGTTACGACAAGAAAGATAGCATATTGTACAAACGAGTTCCATTACGATTAAATGTTTGGAAAGGTAACAAATTAGTCAGCATCAGTTTTATTACGTTACATTGTATTCCATCACGAAACACAATGCCTGACGCCTGATTAAACAGCAACAAACTCGAGTTTCAGAGTTGCTTCAAGATCTGTATTTGTCGATGGATAGGTAGTGCAGTTTTAAGACGCGGGAATTTGAACAAATTGAGTTTTTTGCATTGCGAAAAGATCATGTTGACTGAAATACTTTTTACTTGTTATCTCCCATACTTTTTTGTCTAGTCTTCGAATTTCGTTTAATACCTGCTTATTTGCTTGGTTTGTGTTAAGGTGTTTGACTCCATTTTCGTATATCATTCGAGAAATGTTGCAAAACCAAGTGTACCAACCTCTGGATTTCAGCACAGTTTTTTACAAGTTCTTTGCACAAATGATGTCGTCTCCCAAGTTGCTGGCTGATCTACCACAGAAACATGTCAAACAGTGAAAATTAAATATGTATTTATGCCATTTAATTTATATATAACGATCTCTGGAAAGAATCTGTTCGAACTGTTATCCACTCATTGGAAACAGTCATAGAAGCCCATAGAAGATATTCCCAAGAGGCTAATACATGGACCAAAGAAAACGGACGGAAAAAACTAAACATATCTAACAAATTTATTATGTTCAAAAATAGGTATGATAAAAATGATAAGGTATAACAAAATGGATAAGAAATTTTACCAAAAGTTCCAAAATAACTGAATATTTTGAATGTAGCAAATTAGTCAGCATTAGTTTTATTACGTTACATTTCATTCCATCACAAAAGAAAATGCCTAAGGCCTGTAAAAACAGGGACAAACTTGAGTTGATAGGGTTCCTTCGAGATCTGTAGTTGTCGATGGATAGGTAGTAGAGATTAAACGAGAATTTGAACTAATTGAATTCTTTGCATTGCGAAAAGATCATGTTGACTTGAATTTTTTTGTTAACTTCCCCATACTTTTGTGCCTTGTCTTCCCCTTTCGTTTAATACTTGCTTATTTGTTTGATTTGTGTTTAGGTCTTAGACTCTATTTTCGTGTATCACTCGAGAAATGTTGCAGTACCAAGTGAACCAATTTATGGATTTCAGCACAATATTTGACAAGTTGTTTGCACAAACAATGAAATCTCCCAACTTGCTGGCTGATTCTCCATACAAACATTGTCAAAAAATGTAAATTCAGTGGTAATGTAGGCATGTATGCAATTTCAATGATGTAAAGCGATCCTATGAAAAGGATTTGTGGAGGTGTTATCTTCTCCTTGGAGCCAGGCGTAGAAGCAAGAATGAAGATTTTTCCAGGAGGCTAATACTTTTAGACCAAAGGAAAACGGACAAAAAAACTAAACATATTTAACATTTTTTATTCTTTCATTTTTTTTTTTTTTTTTTCATTTTTTATTTTTTTTATTTTATTTACTTAGTTATTTATTATTATTATTATTTTTTTTTTTTTTTTTTTTTCTCTCTCTTTTTTGGCTCAGAAGGAATGATAAAAATGAAAAGTTACGACAAAACGGACAATAAATTATATCAAAAATTTCCAAAATGACTAAATGTTTTAAATGTATCAAATCAGTCAGCATTGGTTTTATTACGTTACACTTCATTCCATCACAAAATACAATGCCTGAAGCCTGTATAAAATGCCACAAACTCGAGTTTTGGGGGTTGCTTCGAGATCTGTAGTTGTCGATGGATAAGAAGTGCAGTTTTTACACGTGAGAATTTGAACAAATAGAATTCTTTGCATTGCGAAATGATCATGTTGACTTGAATATGTTTTTCCTTATTCTTCCCCATACTTTTGTGTATAGTCTTCCCATTTCGTTTTATACTTGCTTATTTGTTTGGTTTGTGTTAAGGTGTTTGACTCCATTTTCGTATATCATTCGAGAAATGTTGCAAAACCAAGTGTACTAATCTCTGGATTTCAGCACAGCTTTTTACAAGTTGTTTGCACAAATAATGTCATCTCCGAAGCTGCTGGCTGATCTACCACAGAAACATGTCAAACAGGAAAAATTAAATATGTATCTATGCCATTTAATTTATATATAACGATCTCTGGAAAGAATCTGTTCGAGCTTTTATCCACTCATTGGAAACAGTCATAGAAGCCCATATAAGATATTTTCAAGAGGCTAATACTTAGACCAAAGAAAACGGACAAAAAAAACTAAACATATTTAACAAATTTATTATGTTCAAAAATAGGTATAATAAAAATGATAAGGTATGACTAAATGGATAAGAAATTTTACCAAAAGTTCCAAAATAACTGAATATTTTGAATGTACAAATTAGTCAGCATTAGTTTTATTACGTTACATTTCATTCCATCACAAAACAAAATGCCTAAGGCCTGTAAAAACAGCGACAAACGTGAGTTGATAGGGTTGCTTCGAGATCTGTAGTTGTCAATGGATAGGTAGTAGAGATTAAACACGCGAGAATTTGAACTAATTGAATTCTTTGCATTGCGAAAAGATTATGTTGACTTGAATTTTTTTGATAACTTATTCTTCCCCATACTTTTGTGCCCTGTCTTCCCCTTTCGTTTAATACTTGCTTATTTGTTTGGTTAGTGTGTAGGTGTTAGACTCTATTTTCGTGTATCACTCGAGAAATGTTGCAGTACCAAGTGAACCAATTTACGGATTTCAGCAGACTATTTGACAAGTTGTTTGCACAAATAATGAAATCTCCCAAGTTGCTGGCTGATTCTCTATACAAACATTGTCAAAAAATGTAAATTCAGTGGTAATGTAGGCATGTATGCAATTTCAATGATGTAAAGCGATCCTATGAAAAGGATTTGTGCAGGTGTTATCTATTCCTTGGAGCCAGGCGTAGAAGCAAGAATGAAGATTTTTCGAAAAAGCTAATGCTTTAAGACCAAAGGAAAACGGACGAAAAAACTAAACATATTTAACATTTTTTATTCTTTCATTTTTTTCATTTTTTATTTTTTTATTTTATTTACTTATTTATTTATTTATTTATTTATTTAATTTTTTTTCTCTTTTTTGGCTCAGAAGGAATGATAAAAATGAAAAATTAGGACAAAACGGACAATAAATTATACCAAAAATTTCCAAAATGACTAAATGTTTTAAATGTATCAAATCAGTCAGCATTGGTTTTATTACGTTACACTTCATTCCATCACAAAATACAATGCCTGAAGCCTGTATAAAATGCCACAAACTCGAGTTTTGGGGGTTGCTTCGAGATCTGTAGTTGTCGATGGATAGAAAGTGCAGTTTTTACACGTGAGAATTTGAACAAATAGAATTCTTTGCATTGCGAAATGATCATGTTGACTTGAATATGTTTTTTCGTATTCTTCCCCATACTTTTGTGTATAGTCTTCCCATTTCGTTTTATACTTGCTGATTTGTTTGGTTTGTGTTAAGGTGTTTGACTCCATTTTCGTATATCATTCGAGAAATGTTGCAAAACCAAGTGTACTAATCTCTGGATTTCAGCACAGTTTTTTACAAGTTGTTTGCACGAATAATGTCATCTCCGAAGCTGCTGGCTGATCTACCACAGAAACATGTCAAACAGGGAAAATTGAATATGTATTTATGACATTTAATTTATATATAACGATCTGTGGAAAGAATCTGTTCGAGCTTTTATCCACTCATTGGAGACAGTCATAGAAGCCCATATAAGATATTTTCAAGAGGCTAATACTTGACCAAAGAAAACGGACGGAAAAAACTAAACATATTTAACAAATTTATTATATGTTCAAAAATAGGTATAATAAAAATGATAAGGTATGACAAAATGGATAAGAAATTTTACCAAAAGTTCCAAAATAACTGAATATTTTGAATGTAGCAAATTAGTCAGCATTAGTTTTATTACGTTACATTTCATTCCATCACAAAACAAAATGCCTAAGGCCTGTAAAAACAGCGACAAACGTGAGTTGATAGGGTTGCTTCGAGATCTGTAGTTGTCGATGGATAGGTAGTAGAGATTAAACGAGAATTTGAACTAATTGAATTCTTTGCATTGCGAAAAGATCATGTTGACTTGATTTTTTTTTTTTAACTTATTCTTCCCCATACTTTTGTGCCTTCTCTTCCCCTTTCGTTAAATACTTACTTATTTGTTTTGTTTGTTTTTAGGTGTTAGACTCTATTTTCGTGTATCACTCGAGAAATGTTGCAGTACCAAGTGAACCAATTTACGGATTTCAGCAGACTATTTGACAAGTTGTTTGCACAAATAATGAAATCTCCCAAGTTGCTGGCTGATTCTCCATACAAACATTATCAAAAAATGTAAATCCAGTGGTAATGTAGGCATGTATGCAATTTCAGTGATGTAAAGCGATCTCTGAAAAGGATTTGTGGAGGTGTTATCTATTCCTTGGAGCCAGGCGTAGAAGCAAGAATGAAGATTTTTCGAAAAGGCTAATACTTTTAGACCAAAGGAAAACGGACGAAAAAACAAAACATATTAAACATTTTCTATTCTTTTATTCTTTTCTTTTTTTTTTCATTTTTTATTTTTTTATGTTATTTACTTAGTTATTTTTTTTTTTTTTTTTTTTTTTTGGCTCAGAAGGAACGATAAAAATGAAAAGTTACGACAAAACGGACAATAAATTATACCAAAAAGTTCCAAAATGACTAAATGTTTTAAATGTATCAAATCAGTCAGCATTGGTTTTATTACGTTACACTTCATTCCATCACAAAATACAATGCCTGAAGCCTGTATAAAATGCCACAAACTCGAGTTTTGGGGGTTGCTTCGAGATCTGTAGTCGTCGATGGATAAGAAGTGCAGTTTTAACACGTGAGAATTTGAACAAATAGAATTCTTTGCATTGCGAAATGATCATGTTGACTTGAATATGTTTTTTCGTATTCTTCCCCATACTTTTGTGTATAGTCTTCCCATTTCGTTTTATACTTGCTGATTTGTTTGGTTTGTGTTTAGGTGTTTGACTCCATTTTCGTATATCATTCGAGAAATGTTGCAAAACCAAGTGTACTAATCTCTGGATTTCAGCACAGTTTTTTACAAGTTGTTTGCACAAATAATGTCATCTCCGAAGCTGTTGGCTGATCTACCACAGAAACATGTGGAACAGTGAAAATTAAATATGTATCTATGCCATTTAATCTATATATAACGATCTCTGGAAAGAATCTGTTCGAGCTTTTATCCACTCATTGGAGACAGTCATAGAAGCCCATATAAGATATTTTCAAGAGGCTAATACTTAGACCAAAGAAAACGGACGGAAAAAACTAAACATATTTAACAAATTTATTATATGTTCAAAAATAGATATAATAAAAATGATAAGGTATGACAAAATGGATAAGAAATTTTACCAAAAGTTCCAAAATGACTGAATATTTTGAATGTAGCAAATTAGTCAGCATTAGTTTTATTACGTTACATTTCATTCCATCACAAAACAAAATGCCTAAGGCCTGTAAAAACAGCGACAAACGTGGGTTGATAGGGTTGCTTCGAGATCTGTAGTTGTCGATGGATAGGTAGTAGAGATTAAACGAGAATTTGAACTAATTGAATTCTTTGCATTGCGAAAAGATCATGTTGACTTGATTTTTTTTAACTTATTCTTCCCCATACTTTTGTGCCTTGTCTTCCCCTTTCGTTAAATACTTACTTATTTGTTTTGTTTGTGTTTAGGTGTTAGACTCTATTTTCGTGTATCACTCGAGAAATGTTGCAGTACCAAGTGAACCAATTTACGGATTTCAGCACACTATTTGACAAGTTGTTTGCACAAATAATGAAATCTCCCAAGTTGCTGGCTGATTCTCCATACAAACATTATCAAAAAATGTAAATCCAGTGGTAATGTAGGCATGTATGCAATTTCAGTGATGTAAAGCGATCTCTGAAAAGGATTTGTGGAGGTGTTATCTACTCCTTGGAGCCAGGCGTAGAAGCAAGAATGAAGATTTTTCGAAAAGGCTAATACTTTTAGACCAAAGGAAAACGGACGAAAAAACAAAACATATTTAACATTTTCTATTCTTTTATTTTTCCTTTTTTTTTTTTTCATTTTTTATTTTTTTATGTTATTTACTTAGTTATTTTTTTTTTTTTTTTTTTTTTTTTCTCTCTTTTTTGGCTCAGAAGGAATGATAAAAATGAAAAGTTACGACAAAATGGACAATAAATTATACCAAAAAGTTCCAAAATGACTAAATGTTTTAAATGTATCAAATCAGTCAGCATGGTTTTATTACGTTGCACTTCATTCCATCACAAAACACAATGCCTGAAGCCTGTATAAAATGCCACAAACTCGAGTTTTGGGGGTTGCTTCGAGATCTGTAGTTGTCGATGGATAGGAAGTGCAGTTTTTACACGTGAGAATTTGAACAAATATAATTCTTTGCATTGCTAAAAGATCATGTTGACTTGAATATGTTTTTTCTTATTCTTCCCCATACTTTTGTGTATAGTCTTCCCATTTCGTTTTATACTTGCTGAATTGTTTGGTTTGTGTTAAGGTGTTTGACTCCACTTTAGTGTATCATTCGATAAATATTGCATTACTAAGTGTACCAACCGATGGATTTCAGTACACTATTTTACAAGATCTTTGCACAATTAATGCAATCTCCCAGGTTGCTGGCTAATTTACAATACAAACATTGTCCAAAAATGAAAATTTTGTGGTAATATAGGCATGTATGCAATTTCAATGATGTAAAACGGTCTACGGAAAGAATTTCTCGAGATCTTATTTACTCCTTGGAGCCGGGCAAAGATGCCCGTAGAAGATATGTCTAAGGGACTAATACTTTCAGACCAAAGGAAAAGGATGGTAAAAAAGAAAGATATTTAACACTTTTTTATTTTTATTTATTTTTTTTTTTTTTTGTTCAAAGACAGGTATGTAGGTATGATAAAAATGATTAATTTTTACAAGATGGATAAAAAACTATACCAAAAAGTTCCAAAATGACTAAATGTTTTAAATGTAACAAATTATCCAGCATTAATTTTATTACGTTACATTTTATTCCATCACAAAACACAATTCCTGAGGTCAGTATAAATGGCAACAAACTCGAGTTTTTAGAGTTGCTTCGAGATCTGTAGTTGTCGATGGATAGGTAGTGCACTTTAAACACGCGAGAATTTGAGCAAATTAAATTCTTTGCATTGCGAAAAGATCATGTTGACTTAAATATGTTTTTACTTATTCTTCCCCATACTTTTGTGTCTAGTCTTCCTATTTCGTTGAAAACTTGCTTATTTGTTTTGTTTGTGTTTAGGTGTTTGACTCTACTTTCGTTTATCATTCGAGAAATAATGCATTACCAAGTGTACCAACCAATGGATTTCAGTAGACTATTTTTACAAGGTCTTTGCACAAATAATGTAATCTCCCAAGCTGCCGACAGATCTACCACACGAACATTTTCGAAAAGGGAAAATTTACAGGTAAGATAGGCAATAATTCCATTTCATAGATATATAACGGTTTCTGGAAAGAATTTGGTCGAGCTGTAATCTGCTCCTTGGAGCCTAGCGTAGAAGCTCGTGGAAGATATTTTCTAAGATGCTACTTATTTTAGAACAAAGAAAAATAGAAGAACAAACTGAACATATTTGAACATTTTTGTTCAAAAATGGGTATGATAAAAATGACAAGATCAGACGAGACGGAAATAAATTGTACAAACAAGTTCCAAAAAGACTAATATTTCGAATGTAACAAAAAAGCAAACAGTAGTTTCATTACGTTACATTGCATTCAATCATAAAACAAAATGCTGTGATCTGATCATTTGAGCCTTGTATAGGAGCCAGTTGGAGATAATATCAAGAAGCTATTTATTATAGAACAAAAGAAAAAGAAGAAAAAACTAAATATATTCATTTTTTCCCCAAAAGATAAGTATGATAAAAATGATAAGTTACGACAAGAAAGATAGCATATTTTACAAACGAGTTCCATTACGATTAAATGTTTGGAAAGGTAACAAATTAGTCAGCATCAGTTTTATTACGTTACATTGTATTCCATCACGAAACACAATGCCTGACGCCTGATTAAACAGCAACAAACTCGAGTTTCAGAGTTGCTTCAAGATCTGTATTTGTCGATGGATAGGTAGTGCAGTTTTAAGACGCGGGAATTTGAACAAATTGAGTTTTTTGCATTGCGAAAAGATCATGTTGACTGAAATAGTTTTTACTTGTTATCTCCCATACTTTTGTGTCTAGTCTTCGAATTTCGTTTAATACCTGATTATTTGCTTGGTTTGTGTTAAGGTGTTTGACTCCATTTTCGTATATCATTCGAGAAATGTTGCATAACCAAGTGTACCAACCTCTGGATTTCAGCACAGTTTTTTACAAGTTCTTTGCACAAATGATGTCGTCTCCCAAGTTGCTGGCTGATCTACCACAGAAACATGTCAAACAGGGAAAATTAAATATGTATTTATGCCATTTAATTTATATATAACGATCTCTGGAAAGAATCTGATCGAGCTTTTATCCCCTCATTGGAAACAGTCATAGAAGCCCATAGAAGATATTTTCAAGAGGCTAATACTTAGACCAAAGAAAACGGACGAAAAAAACTAAACATATTTAACAAATTTATTATGTTCAAAAATAGGTATAATAAAAATGATAAGGTATGACTAAATGGATAAGAAATTTTACCAAAAGTTCCAAAATAACTGAATATTTTGAATGTAGCAAATTAGTCAGCATTAGTTTTATTACGTTACATTTCATTCCATCACAAAACAAAATGCCTAAGGCCTGTAAAAACAGCGACAAACGTGAGTTGATAGGGTTGCTTCGAGATCTGTAGTTGTCGATGGATAGGTAGTAGAGAGTAAACACGCGAGAATTTGAACTAATTGCATTCTTTGCATTGCGAAAAGATTATGTTGACTTGAATTTTTTTGATAACTTATTCTTCCCCATACTTTTGTGCCTTGACTTCCCCTTTCGTTTAATACTTGCTTATTTGTTTGGTTAGTGTGTAGGTGTTAGACTCTATTTTCGTGTATCACTCGAGAAATGTTGCAGTACCAAGTGAACCAATTTACGGATTTCAGCAGACTATTTGACAAGTTGTTTGCACAAATAATGAAATCTCCCAAGTTGCTGGCTGATTCTCTATACAAACATTGTCAAAAAATGTAAATTCAGTGGTAATGTAGGCATGTATGCAATTTCAATGATGTTAAGCGATCCTATGAAAAGGATTTGTGGAGGTGTTATCTATTCCTTGGAGCCAGGCGTAGAAGCAAGAATGAAGATTTTTCAAAAAGGTTAATGCTTTTAGACCAAAGGAAAACGGACGAAAAAATTAAACATATTTAACATCTTTTATTCTTTTATTTTTTTATTTTATTTACTTATTTACTTATTTATTTATTCATTTACTTTTTTTTTTTCTCTTTTTTGGCTCAGAAGGAATGATAAAAATGAAAAATTAGGACAAAACGGACAATAAATTATACCAAAAATTTCCAAAATGACTAAATGTTTTAAATGTATCAAATCAGTCAGCATTGGTTTTATTACGTTACACTTCATTCCATCACAAAATACAATGCCTGAAGCCTGTATAAAATGCCACAAACTCGAGTTTTGGGGGTTGCTTCGAGATCTGTAGTTGTCGATGGATAGAAAGTGCAGTTTTTACACGTGAGAATTTGAACAAATAGAATTCTTTGCATTGCGAAATGATCATGTTGACTTGAATATGTTTTTTCTTATTCTTCCCCATACTTTTGTGTATAGTCTTCCCATTTCGTTTTATACTTGCTGATTTGTTTGGTTTGTGTTAAGGTGTTTGACTCCATTTTCGTATATCATTCGAGAAATGTTGCAAAACCAAGTGTACTAATCTCTGGATTTCAGCACAGTTTTTTACAAGTTGTTTGCACGAATAATGACATCTCCGAAGCTGCTGGCTGATCTACCACAGAAACATGTCAAACAGGGAAAATTAAATATGTATTTATGACATTTAATCTATATATAACGATCTCTGGAAAGAATCTGTTCGAGCTTTTATCCACTCATTGGAGACAGTCATAGAAGCCCATATAAAATATTTTCAAGAGGCTAATACTTAGACCAAAGAAAACGGACGGAAAAAACTAAACATATTTAACAAATTTATTATATGTTCAAAAATAGGTATAATAAAAATGATAAGGTATGACAAAATGGATAAGAAATTTTACCAAAAGTTCCAAAATAACTGAATAATTTGAATGTAGCAAATTAGTCAGCATTAGTTTTATTACGTTACATTTCATTCCATCACAAAACAAAATGCCTAAGGCCTGTAAAAACAGGGACAAACGTGATTTGATAGGGTTGCTTCGAGATCTGTAGTTGTCGATGGATAGGTAGTAGAGATTAAACGAGAATTTGAACTAATTGAATTCTTTGCATTGCGAAAAGATCATGTTGACTTGATTTTTTTTTTTTACTTATTCTTCCCCATACTTTTGTGCCTTCTCTTCCCCTTTCGTTAAATACTTACTTATTTTTGTTTGTGTTTAGGTGTTAGACTCTATTTTCGTGTATCACCCGAGAAATGTTGCAGTACCAAGTGAACCAATTTACGGATTTCAGCAGACTATTTGACAAGTTGTTTGCACAAATAATGAAATCTCCCAAGTTGCTGGCTGATTCTCCATACAAACATTATCAAAAAATGTAAATCCAGTGGTAATGTAGGCATGTATGCAATTTCAGTGATGTAAAGCGATCTCTGAAAAGGATTTGTGGAGGTGTTATCTACTCCTTGGAGCCAGGCGTAGAAGCAAGAATGAAGATTTTTCGAAAAGGCTAATACTTTTAGACCAAAGGAAAACGGACGAAAAAACAAAACATATTAAACATTTTCTATTCTTTTATTTTTTTCTTTTTTTTTTTCATTTTTTATTTTTTTATGTTATTTACTTAGTTATTTTTTTTATTTTTTTTTTTTTTTCTCTCTTTTTTGGCTCAGAAGGAACGATAAAAATGAAAAGTTACGACAAAACGGACAATAAATTATACCAAAAAGTTCCAAAATGACTAAATGTTTTAAATGTATCAAATCAGTCAGCATTGGTTTTATTACGTTACACTTCATTCCATCACAAAATACAATGCCTGAAGCCTGTATAAAATGCCACAAACTCGAGTTTTGGGGGTTGCTTCGAGATCTGTAGTTGTCGATGGATAAGAAGTGCAGTTTTAACACGTGAGAATTTGAACAAATAGAATTCTTTGCATTGCGAAATGATCATGTTGACTTGAATATGTTTTTTCTTATTCTTCCCCATACTTTTGTGTATAGTCTTCCCATTTCGTTTTATACTTGCTGATTTGTTTGGTTTGTGTTAAGGTGTTTGACTCCATTTTCGTATATCATTCGAGAAATGTTGCAAAACCAAGTGTACTAATCTCTGGATTTCAGCACAGTTTTTTACAAGTTGTTTGCACGAATAATGTCATCTCCGAAGCTGCTGGCTGATCTACCACAGAAACATGTGGAACAGTGAAAATTAAATATGTATTTATGCCATTTAATCTATATATAACGATCTGTGGAAAGAATCTGTTCGAGCTTTTATCCACTCATTGGAGACAGTCATAGAAGCCTATATAAGATATTTTCAAGAGGCTAATACTTAGACCAAAGAAAACGGACGGAAAAAACTAAACATATTTAACAAATTTATTATATGTTCAAAAATAGGTATAATAAAAATGATAAGGTATGACAAAATGGATAAGAAATTTTACCAAAAGTTCCAAAATAACTGAATATTTTGAATGTAGCAAATTAGTCAGCATTAGTTTTATTACGTTACATTTCATTCCATCACAAAACAAAATGCCTAAGGCCTGTAAAAACAGCGACAAACGTGAGTTGATAGGGTTGCTTCGAGATCTGTAGTTGTCGATGGATAGGTAGTAGAGATTAAACGAGAATTTGAACTGATTGAATTCTTTGCATTGCGAAAAGATCATGTTGACTTGATTTTTTTTTTTTTTTTTTAACTTATTCTTCCCCATACTTTTGTGCCTTGTCTTCCCCTTTCGTTAAATACTTACTTATTTGTTTTGTTTGTGTTTAGGTGTTAGACTCTATTTTCGTGTATCACTCGAGAAATGTTGCAGTACCAAGTGAACCAATTTACGGATTTCAGCAGACTATTTGACAAGTTGTTTGCACAAATAATGAAATCTCCCAAGTTGCTGGCTGATTCTCCATACAAACATTATCAAAAAATGTAAATCCAGTGGTAATGTAGGCATGTATGCAATTTCAATGATGTAAAGCGATCCTATGAAAAGGATTTGTGGAGGTGTTATCTATTCCTCGGAGCCAGGCGTAGAAGCAAGAATGAAGATTTTTCCAGGAGGCTAATACTTTTAGACCAAAGGAAAACGGACGAAAAAACTAAACATATTTAACATTTTTTATTCTTTCATTTTTTTTTTTTTCATCTTTTATTTTTTTATTTTATTTACTTGGTTATTTATTATTATTATTATTATTATTATTTTTCTCTCTCTTTTTTGGCTCAGAAGGAATGATAAAAATGGAAAGTTACGACAAAACGGACAATAAATTATACCAAAAATTTCCAAAATGACTAAATGTTTTAAATGTATCAAATCAGTCAGCATTGGTTTTATTACGTTACACTTCATTCCATCACAAAATACAATGCCTGAAGCCTGTATAAAATGTCACAAACTCGAGTTTTGGGGGTTGCTTCGAGATCTGTAGTTGTCGATGGATAAGAAGTGCAGTTTTTACACGTGAGAATTTGAACAAATCGAATTTTTTACATTGCGAAATGATCATGTTGACTTGAATATGTTTTTTCTTATTCTTCCCCATACTTTTGTGTATAGTCTTCCCATTTCGTTTTATACTTGCTTATTTGCTTGGTTTGTGTTAAGGTGTTTGACTCCATTTTCGTATATCATTCGAGAAATGTTGCAAAACCAAGTGTACTAATCTCTGGATTTCAGCACAGCTTTTTACAAGTTGTTTGCACAAATAATGTCATCTCCGAAGCTGCTGGCTGATCTACCACAGAAACATGTGGAACAGTGAAAATTAAATATGTATCTATGTCATTTAATCTATATATAACGATCTGTGGAAAGAATCTGTTCGAGCTTTTATCCCCTCATTGGAGACAGTCATAGAAGCCCATATAAGATATTTTCAAGAGGCTAATACTTAGACCAAAGAAAACGGACGAAAAAAACTAAACATATTTAACAAATTTATTATGTTCAAAAATAGGTATAATAAAAATGATAAGGTATGACAAAATGGATAAGAAATTTTACCAAAAGTTCCAAAATAACTGAATATTTTGAATGTAGCAAATTAGTCAGCATTAGTTTTATTACGTTACATTTCATTCCATCACAAAACAAAACGCCTAAGGCCTGTAAAAACAGCGACAAACGTGAGTTGATAGGGTTACTTCGAGATCTGTAGTTGTCGATGGGTAGGTAGTAGAGATTAAACACGCGAGAATTTGAACTAATTGAATTCTTTGCATTGCGAAAAGATTATGTTGACTTGAATTTTTTTTGATAACTTATTCTTCCCCATACTTTTGTGCCTTGTCTTCCCCTTTCGTTTAATACTTGCTTATTTGTTTGGTTAGTGTGTAGGTGTTAGACTCTATTTTCGTGTATAACTCGAGAAATGTTGCAGTACCAAGTGAACCAATTTATGGATTTCAGCAGACTATTTGACAAGTTGTTTGCACAAATAATGAAATCTCCCAAGTTGCTGGCTGATTCTCTATACAAACATTGTCAAAAAATGTAAATTCAGTGGTAATGTAGGCATGTATGCAATTTCAATGATGTAAAGCGATCTCTGAAAAGGATTTGGGGAGGTGTTATCTTCTCCTTGGAGCCAGGCGTAGAAGCAAGAATAAAGATTTTTCGAAGAGGCTAATACTTTTAAACCAAAGGAAAACGGACGAAAAAACTAAACATATTTATCATTTTTTTTTCTTTTATTTTTTTTCAATTTTTATTTTCTTATTTTTTTTACTTAGTAATTTTTTTTTATTCTCTTTTTTGTTTCAGAAGGAATGATAAAAATGAAAAGTTACGACAAAACGGACAATAAATTATACCAAAAAGTTCCAAAATGACTACATGTTTTAAATCTCTCAAATCAGTCAGCATTGGTTTTATTACGTTACACTTCATTCCATCACAAAATACAATGCCTGAAGCCTGTATAAAATGCCACAAACTCGAGTTTTGGGGCTTGCTTCAAGATCTGTACTTGTCGATGAATAGGAAGTGCAGTTTTTACACGCGAGAATTTAAACAAATAGAATTCTTTGCATTGCAAAAAGATCGTGTTGACTCTAAATATGTTTTTTCTTATTCTTCCCCATACTTTTGTGTCTAGTCTTCCGATTTTGTTTCATACTTGCTTATTTGCTTGGTTTGTGTTAAGGTGTTTGACTCCACTTTTGTGTGTCATTCGAGAAATGTTGCATTACTGAGTGTACCAACCGATGGATTTCAGTACACTACTTTACAAGATCTTTGCACAATTAATGCAATCTCCCAAGTTGCTAGCTAATTCACAATGCAAACATTTTCCAAAAATGAAAATTTCGTGGTAATATAGGCATGTCTCCGGAAAGAATTTCTCGAGATCTTATCTACTCCTTGGAGCCGGGCATAGATGCCAGTAGACACATGTCTAATGGGCTAATACTTTTAGACCAAAGGAAAAGGATGGTAAAAAAGAAAGATATTTAACATTTTTTTTTTTTTTTTTTTTTTTTTTTTGTTCAAAGATAGGTATGATAAAAATGATTAATATTTACAAGATGGATAAAAAACTATACCAAAAAGTTCCAAAATGACTAAATGTTTTAAATGTAACAAATTATCCAGCATTAATTTTATTACGTTACATTTTATTCCATCACAAAACACAATGCCTGAGGTCAGTATAAATGGTAACAAACTCGAGTTTTTAGAGTTGCTTCGAGATCTGTAGTTGTCGATGGATAGGTAGTGCACTTTAAACACGCGAGAATTTGAGCACATTAAATTGTTTGCATTGCGAAAAGATCATGTTGACTTAAATATGTTTTTACTTATTCTTCCCCATACTTTTGTGTCTAGTCTTCCTATTTCGTTTAAAACTTGCTTATTTGTTTTGTTTGTGTTTAGGTGTTTGACTCTACTTTCGTTTATCATTCGAGAAATAATGCATTACTAAGTGTACCAACCAATGGATTTCAGTAGACTATTTTTAAAAGATCTTTGCACAAATGATGTAATCTCCCAAGCTGCCGACAGATCTACCACACGAACATTTTCAAAAAGGGAAAATTTACAGGTAAGATAGGAATCATTCCAATTTATTGATAAATAACGGTTTCTGGAAAGAATTTGGTTGAGCTGTGATCTTCTCTTTGGAGCTTAGCGTAGAAGCTCGTAGAAGATATTTTGTAAGATGCTACATATTTTAGAAAAAAGAAAAATAGAAGAACAAACTGAACATATTTGAACATTTTTGTTAAAAAATGGGTATGATAAAAATGACAAGATGAGTTCCATTATGACTGAATGTTTGGAAAGGTAACAAACTAGTCAGCATTAGTTTTACTACGTTACATTGTATTCCATCACGAAACACAATGCCTGACGCCTGATTAAACAGCAACAAACTTGAGATTTAGATTTGCTTCAAGATCTGTAGTTGTCGATGGATAGGAAGTATAGTTTTAAGACGCGGGAATTTGAACAAATTGAATTCTTTGCATTGCGAAAAGATCATGTTGACTGAAATACTTTTTACTTGTTATCTCCCATACTTTTTTGTCTAGTCTTCGAATTTCGTTTAATACTTGTTTATTTGTTTGGTTTGTGTTAAGGTGTTTGACTCCATTTTCGAATAACATTCAAGAAATGTTGCATAACCAAGTGTACCAATCTCTGGATTTCAGCACAGTTTTTTACAAGTTCTTTGCACAAATGATGTCGTCTCCCAAGTTGCTGGCTGATCTACCATACAATCATGTAAGAAAGGGAAAATTAAATATGTATATATGCTATTTAATTTATATATAACAATCTCTGGAAAAAATTTGTTCGAGCTGTTATACACTCCTTGAAGACAGTCATAGAAGCCCATATAAGATATTTTCAAGAGGCTAATACTTAGACCAAAGAAAACGGTAGAAAGCTAAAAATATTTAACAAATTCTATTATATTCAAAAGATAGGTATGATAAAAATGATAAGGTATGACAAAATGGATAAGAAATTTTACCAAAAGTTCCAAAATAACTGAATATTTTGAATGTAGCAAATTAGTCAGCATTAGTTTTATTACGTTACATTTCATTCCATCACAAAACAAAATGCTTAAGGCCTGTAAAAGCAGCGACCAACGTGAGTTGATAGGGTTGCTTCGAGATCTGTAGTTGTCGATGGATAGGTAGTAGAGATTAAACACCCGAGAATTTGAACTAATTGAATTCTTTGCATTGCGAAAAGATCATGTTGACTTGATTTTTTTTTAACTTATTCTTCCCCATACTTTTGTGCCTTCACTTCCCCTTTCGTTTAATACTTGCTTATTTGTTTGGTTTGTATTTAGGTGTCTGATTCTATTTTCGTGTATCACTCGAGAAATGTTGCAGTACCAAGTGAACCAATTTATGGATTTCAGCACACTATTTGACAAGTTGTTTGCACAAATAATGAAATCTCCCAAGTTGCTGGCTGATTCTCCATACAAACATTGTCAAACAATGTAAATTCAGTGGTAATGTAGGCATGTATGCAATTTCAGTGATGTAAAGCGATCTCTGAAAAGGAATTGGGGAGGTGTTATCTTCTCCTTGGAGCCAGGCGTAGAAGCAAGAATAAAGATTTTTCGAAGAGGCTAATACTTTTAGACCAAAGGAAAACGGACGAAAAAACTAAACATATTTAACATTTTATTTTATTTTGTTCAGAAGGAATGATAAAAATGAAAAGTTACGCTAAAGCGGATAATAAATTATACCAAAAAGTTCCAAAATGATTAAATGTTTTAAATGTATCAAATCAGTCAGCATTGGTTTTATTACGTTACACTTCATCCCGTCACAAAATAGAATGCCTGACGGCTGATAAAAAGGCAACAAACTCTAGTTTTTAGGGTTGCTTCGAGATCTGTAGTTGTCGATGGATAGGAAGTGCAGTTTTAAAACGCGAGAATGAGAACAAATTGAATTCTTTGCATTGCGAAAAGATCATGTTGACTTAAATATCTTATAGGTTATTATTCCCCATACTTTTGTGTATAGTTTTCCGATTTCGTTTTATACTTGCTTATTTGTTTGGTTTTGAATTTTGGAAATTGAACAAATTGAATTTTTTGCATTGCGAAAAGATCATGTTGACTGAAATATTTCTTACTTGTTCTCTCCCATACGTTTGTGTCTAGTCTTCGAATTTCGTTTAATCTTTGCTTATTTGTTTGGTTTGTGTTTTTGACTCCACTTGAGTGTATCATTCGAGCAATGGTGCGAACCAAGTGCACAAACCAATGGATGTCTGTACACTATTTCACAAGTGTCTTGCACAAGTAATGTAATCTCTCAAGTTGCTGGCTGATGTACCATACAAATATTGTCAAAAACTTAAATTTAGTACTTATAAAGGCATGTGTGCAATTTCAATGATGTAAAACGATCTCTGGAAAGAATTCGTCGAGCTGTTAACCACTCCATGGATCCAGTCGTAGAAGCCCATAGAATGTATTTCCAAGAGGCTTATTATTGTAGATCAAAAGTAAAAAAATGGAAAAAATACTACACAAATTAAATTTTTTATGTTTAAAGATGGGTACGATAACAATGATAAATTATGACAAGACGGATAAGAAATTGTACTAACAAGTTCAATAATGACTGAATGTTTTGAATGTAACAAATTAGGTAGCATTAAACTATGTTACATTGAATTCCATTACGAAACACAATGCCTGAGGCCTGTATAAACAGCAACAAACTCGAGTTTTTAGAGTTGCTTCGAGATCTGTAGTTGTCGATGTGACAGGTGTTGCAGTTTTAACACGTGAGAATTGGAGCATATTCATTCTTTGCATTGCGGAAAGACCTCTTTGACTTTTTTTAACTTATTCTTCCTCATGCTTTTGTGTCAAGTCTTGCCATTTGTTTAATACTTGCTTATTTGTTTGGTTTCTGTTAAGGTGTTTGACTCTACTTTCGTGTATCATTTGAGAAATGTTTCAGAACCAGGTGTACCAGCCAATGGATTTCAGTACACTCATTTACAAGTTCTTCCTAGAAATAATGTAATCTTCTAAGTTGCTGGCTGATTCATCATACAGGCATTGTCAAAATCTGTAAAATTCAGTAGTAATATAGGCATGTATGCAATTTCAATAATGTAAAACGATCTCTGAAAAGAATTTGTCGAGCTGTTATCTGCTCCTTGGAGCCAGGCGTAGAAGCCCGTAGACGATATTTCCAATTGAAGACAAAAGGAAAAAGGACAGAAAAACTAAACTGTTTTTAACATTTTTTTGTTCAAAAATAGGTATGATAAGAATGATATGTTGTTAGAAGACGGATAAGAAATTGTACCAAAAAGCTCCATAATGATGGATGTTTTGAATGTAACAAATTAGTCAGCATTAGTCTTATTATAATACATTTCATTCCATCGCAAAACACAGTGCCTGGGGTCTGTATAAACAGCAACAAACTTGAGTTTTTAGAGTTGCTTCGAGATCTGTAGTTGTTGATGGATAGGTGGTGCAGTTTTAACCCTTAAGAATTTGAGCATATTGAATTTTTTGTATTGCGAAAGGATCATGCTCCCCTAAATATGTTTTTACCCTGTCTTCCCGGTACTTTTGTGTCTAGTCTTCCCATATCTTTTAACACTTGTGTATTCGTTTGGTCTTTGTTAAGGTGTTTGACTCCTATCATTGAAGAAATGTTACAGTACCAAGTGTACCAATTGGTGTACTGCAGTAGATAATTATACAATTCCTATTCACAAATAATGCAATCACCAGGCTCCTGGCTTATTTACCACACAAACATCGTCAAAACGTGTAAACTTAGTCGTTAGATTGGCATTAGCATCATCGCAATGACGTAAAAGGTCCCTAAAAAGAATTTTTTGTCGCTGTGATCTGATCCTTTAGTAGTTCAGGGCGTAGAAGCCCCTAGTTTAGTGATTTAGTATTTTATGTTTGATTTTTCTATCTTTAAAGATACTCTGGCGCATTTTGTTTCATACTATCATTCAAGTATTCCCCATTTGTAAAGATAATAGAAATTACACAAAATTTAAGGTTAAGTAATGAAAATTATAACTTTTCATGCAAAAGGACATATTTAATTCCTCTCTAACTATCTCTTTTTTCAGCATATATTGAACAATGAGCGACGGAAGTTTTCGTATGCAATTTTTCTTCCTTGGTTTTGTATATTTAAGAACATAGAGAGTAGATTGTATTGTTCAGTCACTGGAATATTACCCCATTAAGGGGATAAAAGGAATGACCACAATTTTTGGAAACTAGGACGAAAAGATGCTTTTAGATAAACCTTGCGCCAGCCACAACTCTTTTCACAACTAAACAGATCTGTCTTGTCTCGCAAAGAGTAATTGTTGAATATGTTTCCTATTTGGACATTTTTCACAGATAAAAACAATCAACAGTAACAACAACGATTGTGAAAAAAAAAAAAAAAAAAAAATCCTGCGTGGCATTGTGATTAAAGTTTAGGATTTGTAACCTAGCGACCCCGGGTTCGAGCCTCAAAGGAAACACTGGCCTTTTCGCGGGAATATCCCTGACAAGACACTTGGGCGCCTTAGCCCAGTACTGGAAAATCCCAGGACATCATGAATATGTAGACTGTTATGCCACGGTAGCGCAGTCAACAGTGCACAGGACTTGAGATCAGGGATCGCTTGTCCGAATCCCATGCTCGGCCAATTTCTTTCCGAGGATGATAAAAGTTATTGCGACAGGATTCATTCCTCTTTCACCGCTGATCTTTTTTTCTACGTTGGTTATGTGGGAAAGCAGTTAGTAGCTTGGTAAGAATAATATGCGAACTTCTTGTAAAAAAATATCCAGAAGATCATGGATAGGTGCACTGGCCGACGCAGACATGACTGAAACGTTGTTGAAAAATTGCGTCAAACACCATACAATCGACCAATCCAATCAATTCATGTCATTATCAATTACCAACTGTCGTTCCATAAACTTAGTGGGGAGAATTTTTAGTTAAATGCAGAAATTGAATTTTTCTACTTCGCTTGGTTTGCCTTTCATGGAAAATTTAGACTATTTCCGATAAATATTTTGGTGTGAAACATTCGGAGTAAAAACTGACATTTTTACACAGACAATGAACATCATATACTTCGCTTAAATACATAAGAAAAAAAAAAAAAAAAAAATGAGATAAGGCTGTCTAAAGTCAGTGCTCATGCATTCCCTAAAACGATCAAGTATCAAAGTTTGTGAGTGAATTATTTCCCTTTATCTATAATTTGACGAAGTACTCTATATTGAATTTGATAACAATCAGAAGTTGTCGAAATACTGCGATTATTTTGCCACAGATCTACAATATGAAAAACATAATAGCCATGCTCTGTAAAAAGGGGGCTTAATGCATTTGCAAAAAGTATCGATGCAGGTCAGCCTGCGCAGTCCGCAAATGTATGAGCATGGCACAAAAACGCGACGAAAGATGTAGAAACATAATTTATTTTCACCTTTCTATTCCATAAGATTAATTTTTGTCTTTACATACGAGTCCTACGTGGCTCAGTGATTCAAGTTTAGGATTTGTAACCTAGAGGCCCCGGGTTCTAGCTTCAAAGGAAGCAATGGCTTTTTCGTGGGAGTATCCCTTGACAAGACACTTCGGCGCCTTAGCATAGTACTGGAAAAATCCAAGACATCATGAAAAATATTATGTGGGCTTTTGAGCCACGGTAAGCGCAGTCGACAGTGCACAGGACTTGAGATCAGGGATCGCTGGTCTGAATCCTCTGCTCGGCCAATTTCTTTCCGAGGATGATAAAAGTTATTGCGACAGGATTTTATTCCTCTTTCGCCGCTGATCATTGTTTCTACGTTGGTTATGTGAAAAAAACAGTTTGTAGCATGGTAAGAATAATATGCGAACTACTGGTAAAGAAAAATCCAGAAGATCATGGATAGGTGCACTGGCCGACGCAGATATGACTAAAATTATGCTGAAAATATTGCGTCAAACACTATACAATTGATCAATCAATCAATTAATGTCACTATCAATTAGCAACTGTAGTTTCATAAACCAAGTGGAGAGAATTTTTAGGTAACAGCAGAGATTGAAATTTTCTACTTTGCTTGGTTTGACTTTTATGGGAAATTTAGTCTGTTTCCGATAAAGATTTTGATGTGAAACATTCGGAGTAAAAACTGACATTTTTACACAGACAATAAACATCATGTACTTCGCTTCAATAGATAAAAATCCATGACCTATGGCTGTCTAAAGTCAATGCTCATACATTCCTTAAAACGATCAAGTATCAAAGTTTGTGAGTGAATTGTCTCCCTTTAACTATGATGTGACGAAGTTCTGTATTGATAACAATCAGAAGTTGTCCAAATACTGTGATTATTTAGCCACAGATCTACAATATGAAAACGATATAGGGCATGGTCTGTGAAAAGGGGCTTAATGCATTTGCAAAATGTATTGACCCAGGTCAGCCTGCGCAGTCTGAAAATGTATGAGCATGGCACAAAAAGGCCACGAAAGATGTAGGAACATATTTTCACCTTTCTATTTCATAAGTTTTATTAATATATTTTACATACGAGTCCAGCGTGGATCAGTGATTAATGTTTAGGATTTATAACCTAGAGGCCCAGGGTTCGAGTCTCAAAGGAAGCAATGGCTCTTTAGTCAGAATATCCCTTGACAAGACACTTCGGCGCTTTAGCCCAGTACTAGAAATACCCAGGACATCATGAATATGTGGGCTGTTGAGCCAAGGTACCGCAGTCGACAGTGCACAGGACTTGAGTTCAGGGAACGCTGGTCCGAATCCCCTGCTCGGCTAATTTCTTTCCAAGGATGATTAAAGTTATTGCGACAGAATTCATTCCTCTTTCACCGCTGTTCATTGTTTCTTCGTTGGTCATGTAGGAAAACAGTTAGTAGCTTGGTAAGAATATTATTCGAACTACTGGTAAAAAAAAAGTCCAGAAGATCATGGATAGGTGCACTGGCCGACGCAGACATGACTGAAATTATGTTGAAAAAATTGCGTCAAACACCATACAATCGACCAATCAAATAATGTCACCATCAATTACCAACTAGAGTTTCATAAACGAAGTGGGGAGAATTTTTAGTCAACTGCAGAAATTGAATTTTTTTACTTTGCTTGGTTTGCTTTTCATGGAATATTTAGACCATTTCCCATAAATATTTTGGTGTGTAACCTTTGAAATAAAACCTGAAATTTTTACACAGACAAGGAAAATCATGTACTTCGTTTAAGTAGATAAAAGAAAAAGCCATTAGCTATGATGTCTTAAGTAAATGCTCACACATTCCCTAAAATGATCAAGTATCAAAGTTTGTAAGTGTATTGTCTCCCTTTAGCTAAGATTTGACGAAGTACTCTATTGAATTTGATAACAATCAGAAGTTGTCCAAAAACTGCGATATTTTGCCACAGATGTACAACATAAAAACAATATAAGCCATGCTCTGTGAAAAGAGGGCTTAATGAATTTGCAAAAAGTATCGATGCAGGTAAGCCTGTGCAGTCCGCAAATGTATGAGCATTGCACAAAAAGGCGACTAAAAATGTAGCAACATATTTTAACCTTTCTATTTCATTAGACTAATTAATATCTTCATATATGAGCCCTGCGTGGTTCAGTGATTAAAGTTTAGGATTTGTAACCTAGAGGCCCCGGGTTCGAGCCTCAAAGGAAGCACTGGCTTTTTCGTGGGAGTATCTCTTAACAAGACATTTCGGCGCCTTATTCCAGTTCTGGAAAATCCAAGGACATCATGAATATGTGGACTGTTGTGCTTCGGTAGTGCAGTCGACAGTGCACAGAACTTGAGATCAGGGATCGCTGGTCTGAATCCCCTGCTCGGCGAATTTCTTTCTGAGGATGATAAAAGTTATTGCGACAGGATTCATTCCTCTCTCACCGCTGATCATTGTTTCTACGTTGGTTATGTGGGAAAACAGTAGCTTAGTAAGAATATTATGCGAATTGCTGGTAAAAAAAATCCAGAGGATCATGGATAGGTGCACTGGCCGACTCAGACATGACTGAAATTATGTTGAAAAAATTGCGTATAACACCATACAATCGATCAATCATTTAATATCACTATCAATTACCAACTGTAGTTTCATAAACCAAGTGGGGAGAATTTTTAGTTAAATGCAGAAATTTAATTTTCCTCTTTGCTTGGTTTGCCTTTCATGGAAAAGTTACACTATTTCCGATAAATATGTTGGTGTGAAACATTTGGAGTAAAAAATGAAATTTTTACACAGACAATGAACATCATGTACTACGTTTAAATAGATAAAAGAAAAAAAGCCATTAGATATGGTTGTCTTAAGTAAATGCTCACACATTCCCTAAAATGATCAAGTATCAAAGTTTGTAAGTGAATTGTCTCCCTTTAGCTATGATTTGACGAAGTACTCTATTGAATTTGATAATAATCAGAAGTTGTCCAAAAACTGCGATATTTTGCCTCAGATCTAGAATATAAAAACAATATAAGCCATGCTCTCCGAAAAGAGGACTTGACCAATTTGCAAAAAGTATCGACCAAGGTCAGTCTGCGCAATACGCAAATGTATGAGCATTGCACAAAAACGCGACGAAAGACGTAGGAACATTATTTATTATCACCTTTTTATTCTATAAGATTAACTGATGTCTTTACATACAAGTCCTGCATGGCTCGGTGATTAAAGTTTAGGATTTGTAACCTAGAGGCCTCCGGTTCGAGCCTCAAAGCACTGGCTGTTTAGTCGGAATATCCCTTGACAAGACACTTCGGAGCCTTAGCCCAGTACTTGAAAAACCCAGGACATCATGAATATGTGGACTGTTGAGCCGTGGTAGCGCAGTCGACAGTGCACAGGACTTGAGATCAGGGATCGCTGGTCTGAATTCCCTGCTTTGCGAATTTGTTTCTGAGGATGATAAAAGTTATTGCGACAGGATTCATTTCTCTCTGACCGTTGATCATTGTTTCTAGGTTGGTTATGTGGGAAAACAGTCAGTAGCTTGGTAAGAATATTATGCGAAGTAGTGGTAAAAAAAATCCAGAAGATCATGGATAGGTGCACTGGCCGACTCAGACATGACTGAAATAATGTTGCAAAATTGCGTCAAACACCATACAATCGACCAATCAATTAGTGTCACCATCAATTACCAACAAGAGTTTCATAAACGTAGTGGGAAGAATTTTTAGTTAACTGCATAAGTTGAATTTTTCTACTTTGCTTGGTTCGCTTTTCATGGAATATTTAGACTATTTCCGATAAATATTTTGGTGTGTAACCTTTGGAATAAAAACTGAAATTTTTACAGACAATGAACATCATGTACTTCGTTTAAACAGATAAAAAGAAGAAAAAAAAAAAAACATTAGATATGGTTGTCTTAAGTAAATGCTCACACATTCCCTAAAACGATCAAGTATCAAAGTTTGTAAGTGAATTGTCTCCCTTTAGCTATGATTTGACGAAGTACTATATTGAATTTGATATCAATCAGAAGTTGTCCAAAAACTGCGATATCTTACCTCAGATCTACAATATGAAAACAATTTAAGCCATGCTCTGTAAAAAGAAGGCTTGATGAATTTGCAAAAAGTATCGACCAAGATCAGCCTGTGCAGTCCGCAAATGTATGAGCATTGCACAAAAAGGCGACAAAAAATGTAGGAACGTATTTTTGCCTTTCTATTTCATAAGACTAATTAATATTTTTATATACGAGCCCTGCGTTGTTCAGGGATTAAAGTTTAGGATTTGTAACCTAGAGGCCCCGGGTTCGAGCCTCGACGGAAGCACTGGTTTTTCCGTGGGAGTATCTCTATACAAGACACTTCGGCGCCTTAGCCCAGTACTGGAAAATCCGAGGACATCATGAATACGTAGGCAGCTGAGCCACGGTAGCGCAGTCGACAGTGCACAGGACTTGAGTGCAGGGCTCGCTGGTCTGAATCCCCTGCTTGGCGAATTTCTTTCTGAGGGTGATAAAAGTTATTGCGACAGGATTCATTCCTCTCTGACCGTTGATCATTGTTTCTACGTTGGTTATGTGGGAAAACAGTAGCTTAGTAAGAATATTATGAGAACTACTGGTAAAAAAATCCAGAAGATCATGGATAGGTGCACTGGCCGACGCAGACATGACTGAAATAATGTTGCAAATTTGCGTCAAACACCATACAATCGACCAATCCAATCAATTCATGTGACTATCAATTACCAATTGTAGTTTCATAAACCTGGTCCGGAGAATTTTTAGTTAACTGCATAAGTTGAATTTTTCTTCTTTGCTTGTTCTGCCTTTCATGGAAAATTTAGACCATTTCCGATAAATATTTTGGTGTGAAACATTCGGAGTACAAAATGAAATTTTTAAACTGACAATAAACATCATTTACTTAGCTTAAATACATAAAAAAAACCATGAGCTATGACTGTCTAAAGTAAATGCTCACACATACCCTGAAACGATCAAGTATCAAAGTTTGTGAGTGAATTATCTCCCTTTATCTATGATTTGACGAAGTACTCTACTGAATTTGGTAACAATCAGAAGTTGTCGAAATACTGCGATTATTTTGCCGCAGACCTACAATATGCTCTGTAAAAAGGGGGCTTAATGCATTTGCAGGCTTACATTGTTCGAATTATTTGCTACCGTTGTACCTCATTGATTCTGTCAGTTGTAAGAAAAAATGGAATTCATAGATCCATAATTATGTTTTGACTTGCTTGGTATCATGCACCACAGAGGTGCATTAAACCCCCTTTTGTCAAAGCACGACTCATGTAAAATGAATAATGTAAATGCGTTTTCTGCAAATTACCTTCACTGAAATTATCGAATTTGGTTGAGCAAGTGGTATGGGAAAAGGGAGATAATAATTTAGACACCAGGCGATGTCTTTTTCTTACCGTATTTCTGAGTCGGTGTTATTTCCTATTCAAAATATCACATTATCATTCTGCTTCATAAGTTAAAGGAAAATGCAACAAGTGTTTGTTGCTACAGTCCAATAATTAAGGGAAAACTTATAGGAAAAAGTAACAGTAGGTATCTATTTATCGTCCTGTATACATGTACCGCCTACCGGTGTAAGGCAAATTTGGAAACGGATCGCCTCCCTTTGCCTGTCAAAGAATAGATAATCTTTGAGTAAAGTATGAGCAACCTAATTTTCTTTGAATTGAAATGTTCAGTAAATATTGGAAGAACATAGCTATGAGAGAGAGATAGAGAGAGAGAGAGAGAGAGAGAGAGGAAGTAATCGTATTCATTTTAAGCACGCAGTACAGAGCTTCATTAAAATCAAATCTCAGCAATGCTGTTGACCACAACTTATCGTATTTTTGCAAGTTTAGTATGTTGTCGTCACAAAGAAATAGTGTATAATACAAAATGTTAAGCACACCAAGAACTGTAGGGCTCGCTGGCAGACTACACATGTATAGTGTGATCTGAAATTAATTTCTTAATTGTTCCTTCAACATTCGCCCTTTTAACGCATACATGCGTATCATTAACTTTGATGTTGTGTGTTCATTTTGCATTAAAGCATATATATCTATGGTCGCAGTTGCAAGCAACGTGCGGCTTATGTTGTTGGACAAGGATAGAAAACAAAGAAAAAGAAATGGCACTTATCTAAAGATATTTCAATTTAATTGTTTTGAATATCATTCGCAATGATCAAGTTCAGTTATATTGTAATCTATACTACAGGGGCTGCCATAAATTAAGTATTAAATATAACAGTACATGGCATATCTAAGAAAGCAGCTATTTACAAAAAAAAAAAAAAAAAAAAAAAAAAAAAACACACACACACACACACACACATACACACACAAAAAGTCAATTGGTGAAGGAAGTTCAAATGTATCACAGACACATGGAAGTCAATGCTTTAAATATAAGCTGTTATTCTTTCTTGTTTTCCCTTCTGTCTTGTTTCTGGTCCGCTGATTTTGTCTTCTTTTTCTTCTTTTCCTTTTTTCTGTCTACTGTCGGCGGTCGCATGTCATCCGTAATCTCTGAATCTGACAGCTTCCTCGCCATTGGTACAATTGGTTCGTCATCTAATGAGAAATACAAAAGAACACACCTAATTAACCTAAACGTATTGAAAAAGATCATGGGATATATTTTTATCCATAATGTCTTCAGTGCATATTGTTTACTAGTAAATACATGTACATGTAGATACTAGTTTAACAACAACAACATCGACAACATGTCAATGTCAGTTCAAATAGTTTCGTTCACTAAATTCCGTATTTGTACATCATGCATCGCTTGCCGGCTAGGTTCCTTTTTAAAACTCAAATAGCATTGAATAATAATAAAATTAATAATACTTATCATTAATAATAATAATATCATTATATTATAATTTTACTTTATTATAATTAGAAGTATCAGAAGCCCCGTCGGGTAGATTAGTGGTTAGCGTATCTGACTCGTGACCTCGATACCCGGTTGCGGCGAACTTTCTTTCGGGCGATTTTTCGCCTCTTGCATATAATGCATGTGAGAAAAGTAGTCAGTAGCTTTTGAAAGAAAGTTGTGTCAGTACTGGTGTGAGAAAGCCAGGAAACACATAGGTGCGTCTCTGACCGCCATAATATAACCTAAGCTGTTAAAATGGCCTTTAAACTCGAATACAAACAAACAAGCAAAAGAAGTATCAGACTGTGACAAAGAACATGTTTTTCACCTGAATCACTCCTGTGATGTTTTGGAACGTTGATATCGCCCGTTGATACCAGTTTACATATCACAGCCTGTATGAGCTCAGATGGTCCTTGTAAATCATCTCTGTCTTTGTCTTGATGTGACTCGCCAGCCTTCTGATGTTTAGTTGGTCGTGATCCTTCCGCCATACGTTGTGTGACAGTCATCTGAAAAATACAAGATAAATTATATTTATATAAACAAGTGTATCGAATGTTGCTTCATCGTTATTTCTTCTTAATAAAAAACATGGTACCTATTGCTGATATCTGAGCATCAAGCAAAGACTCGTTTGATCTTTGTTTTCAGAAAACCACACGAGGAAGTTAAATAGATCTGTAGTTAGCCCTATTCGTTCTTGTCATGTCTAAACATGGCTGTAACCTGCTGTGAACCGAACTATTTCCGAAAATTGACTTTCGAATTTACTCGGGGACAATGTACTGAAAACGAATTTGCGGTTCAGGTGGTGTTTATTGAGAGAGAGAGAGAGAGAGAGAGAGAGAGAGAGAGAGAGAGAGAGAGAGAGAGAGAGAGAGAGAGAGAGGGCATTGCGTGCTCATTACATAATTCGCATTTTTCTTTGTAATTACATAATAACGTAGAAATTCCACGGTTTCCCCAAATGAAGGGAAATCCTAGAAAAAAAAGCAAGGGGAAAAAAACTGGGAAACCAACAAGCCCTTTTCAGTGGAATCAAAACGAAAACTATAAGTGTACTAGGCAACCTTAGCTATCGATTTACATACAATAATATTACGAGTACCATGTGATATGCAAGTCACGTGTGCCCACTATCGTCAACTACCAGTAGCACCCTTTCCAATATTTCTCGATAAACATCCCTTCACCATTTTCTTGTTTTTAAGCGTTTGTTGCATGTTCTTTTCAAGCTCTATTTAGTTAATTAGCTAGGAGACGCCTGTATATTTACAAGATGATCCAAAATTCCAGTCTGGGATTTTAAAGCAAGAATAAAATGTTTATGGTCAACTTTTGAAAGTTATTTTGATCGTTTTAATTCGTTCGAAGTCTATAAATGCGTCATGCAAATTTCATGGAAAACCCCGTTTTTTTTACCGAAACAAGGATAGTTGGGAAGCCAAGGGGATTTTTTCAGAATTTACGAATCCACAAATCTCAATGAGTCATTGATAGTTAGGTCTGGTTGCGCAATCATGCCATGATAATTCCAGCATGATGTAATTATCAAGTAATCTTTCCCAACTATTTATCTGTTCGATCATTTAGGTATCTTGGAAATCCTGTTGAGTCCTGCTAGTCTAAGCTTGAGTCCCATTTCAGTCAGAGAGATAGAGAGTGAGAAAGAGAGAGAGAAAGAGAGAGAGAGAGAGAGAGAGAGAGAGAGAGAGAGAGAGAGAAGGAGAGAGATATAACATGGTATAAAAAATATGTCCATATAACATGGTATAAAAAATATGTCCAAGATTTTCCGGAAAAAGAGTATTACATGTATATGTGTTTTTTTTTTTTACAAAAGCCGGGATGGACTTGAAGACTTGAAACACGACATCATCCCACGAAATGTCATACTCACATCCACAGCTCTTGTCATCTGATACAAACAATAAATGTAATTTATGGCGACTTGGTTACATGTATGTGCCTTATAAGATTAGCCAGTGCCATGATAGGGGCATATTTAAGGCGGTCTATAAATTTAAATAGTTTTCAAAGTACCGGTCCGTATTCACCTACCATTCTTAAGAAATTCTTGGTCTTATTCTGAAGAATATCTAAATCTTAAAGTAACACAATTTTTAATATGCTGAACTACATGGTTTAGCCAATTAGAATTTGCTTTATTTTCTGAATCTAGAATAAGACAAAGAATAAAACTACGACGGGTTGGTCAATAAAGGCCAGACATGATTATTTCAGCTTTCATCACGGTAAGCAACATAATGCCAAAGAAGATCTTTTGTCCCCTTGCGAGCAAAATAGGTTACTTTACTAGCTGATGCTTACAAAACTCGATGTCCCATTCGTCAGTGACGTAGGAAATGCGTCATAAGCATTTAGGATATATTATTATGAATGCAAGTATTTGTATTTCATAGTTTCTTTAACATGTCTGTTTCTAGAGTGCAAGGAGAAAGAAGCCTAACGCCCCCGGAGCCATTGAGTGTCCACAAGGAAGAAGTTCACAAGAAATCTATTTGTAAATATGTAAGACTTGATGTTGAGGCTGAAAGCGAAATGTGCTATGTTTGGGTACGGCATTGCTGTTGCGGACAGTATCCGGATAAATCTAACATTTGCTTGGAGAGACAAGTGTCACTAAACAGAGAGGACGGAGTAGACATTCACTTCTTGGAAGCATGTGAATGGACACAGTTGGCTTTTAGTGACATGGACAATTTTGTTTTAAAAAGGATTTGTCACGAGAATGAATCTATGACCCCACCAGCATCTGCCTCCGTAAATTGTAAGGTTTCTTAGTGTTGTATTCAATAATTAAAAAAATCTTGAATGGGATAAAAAAGGTAGATCTAGCGAGATGTTCGGTTAGATAAACTAGTCGACAGATAGAAAGAAATAAAAGGTGATAGCCAGATAAGATTACAGAAGGATGTAACGAAGGACGTACAGATCGAGAGACTACTGCAAGACAGACAATCAGACAGACAGACAGCACTAGTGATATCTGTTGAACACTACAATTATAGGCCAGTCCTAGAACCCTTGTATTTTTTCATACCCTTCAATCCTTCAGTGCCAAATACATAGATCAATCTCTTTAGACGGCTGTAAATGCAATCCACTGAAACTCATAAAAAAGGCTTGACTTAGCCAGTGGAGGGTGTAGACCCAAGATGAGATCGCATGCTCTGTTCTCTGCAGTCTGATCTTATCTAGGACGTCCGCAAATCCCTATTTTCGACTATAGCATGGTTTTAATGATGAATCAGGGTTCGTATCCACCAACCATTCCTAAGCACATTCTTTGTCTTGTTCTCCAAGATTTTCAACATTTGAAAGTAACACAACTTCTGATTGGCTAAACCATCTGGTTTAGCCAATCAGAAGTTGCGTTACTTTCAAATTCAGAAAATTCTGGAGAATAAGAATGATTACGGTCTTAAGAATAGTTGAAGAATACGAACTCAGGTTCACGGAGCTCTTTGTTATCGTTACGAAAAGCATCTCACTAGTCTACCGAAACAATTTTTTCGTCCTCTGTATGCTATTCTTAAATGTCTTGTTCACGTTTAAATCACATAGAACAATGCGTTTTACATATTGTGTGAACAAACACATTTTAAAGGTTTTCATACATACTTATAGAAAAAAAAAATTAATTAGATGTGCAGACAAATTTATGTGACCTTACTTACAGTTAACGTATGGATTAGGTATTCCTAGAAGTGTGCACAATATTGCAATATCCGTATTGATTTCCTAGTCTTATAAAGCAAGCTCCCTGGAAATTTACCATGTGTCTAATGGTAGATCAATATTCTCGTACAAACTGACAGAGACTTCTACTGCTGCCACAAGACATTTGAACCTGAAAGCGTGAGGTGAAACGCTTATCATTATGATGTTTATAACATGAATTCGGCCATGTTAGGCAGCAGTGTCTAACTAGAAAGATTATGACTATTTTGAGGTATTAAAAACGAATGGAAATATTAAGCTTTTTGAAATAAATAAATAAATAAATAAATAAATAAATAAATAAAAAGATAGGTTGCCATTCGTTGAGAGAGATGGAGAGGCAGAGACGTAAAGACAAGCAGGTAGATAGAGAAAAAAGACCTTTAGCTTGCGATACGCGCAATGAGTGCGATTTGCAAGGACAGCTCAAGGGAAACGCATGTCTAAATAGGTGCTGTATCATCGATAAGAAGCAGCGTTATTTTTCCTGTTGTTACATTTGCTTTTCAAGGTAAAACATAAACATAGTGTAGATAGTTCTGCCATAAGGGCTTACTAGAAACTCAGAGCTAAAACTTGATAAAAAGGAAATAATAAAATTATGTCGTAAAGTATGACCAGACAAGAGCATGGAATAAATACGAACAGATTGTATACTTGTTACGTTAAGCTAATTCAGAAGCAAAAAAAGTATACCGACTGTCGCAGTCATATGAGTACATTTTGGTTATGGAGGCTAATATATTTATCTTATCAAACAACCAATTCACGAGCGTATTTTGAAACTCCAGGTGCAACTATGACCCTGACAGACCCTTAGGCGGTTTAAACCAGATCATTTAACTTGTTGTCAAAGAAAAAACTCGAGGTAAGTATACTTATATAAAAGAACATAAGAGTTTATTTTTTGCTACAAATACATCGCTTATTGATTCATTAATGGCAAAGTCGTTAAACCTTTTCCACAAAACCTCTAATTTTAACTTCAAGGGAGTAGGCGTCTGAAAACGTTGTGGGAAAAGGAGAAAACGCTGGTAACCAGCCATTTATCCATTTCCCACAATGTTTTCTACCATACCAAAGAGAAAAATCATCATCTGAGCTTAATTAATTTTGTCGTCTGCAAGTGCTTGCAATTTAGTCTTATCCCAAATTTTGTCGTTAGGTATAGAGTTAAGGCATTAGGTGAGAAAACAAGGGGTTTTAGGTTCGACCCCCACACAAGGCAGCACTGGTGAAATGTAGGAAACCCACAATAGTGTCAACTGTTTCCGAATTACGAGGGAAAAAAATGTAAAATGGCCTACAGACTGGATCGAGGGTACTAACTTTAGATTAAGGTATGTTAAATTTACAATGCAGCTTATTTCAATATTGTCTATATCTATATCAGCCATAGGCTGACGGTCTATATAAACACGCGTTTGATGGTTCAAAAGCGGTGCGTATTTTCAAAACTTAGAAAGAAGACGGGTCTAAATTAGTCTATTTGTAACAGCGTTGTATTTATTTTCATGCTGGCCTTACGTAAGGCACCATATCTTTTACCTTGAACTTTGTCATTTGTGAGTTTTGGTTGTCACGTGACTTGCAGTTTGAAACTGAGGCAAGCTTTATGCGCATGCGCTGATACATAATCAGGTACATTGCCAATTGTCATATAAGCTAAAGCAGGAAGATTTTCTTGTTCAGAATCAAGTACTAGCTCTACTTAAAAATGGAGTTGAACGAGTATGTCAATTGTGACTTGTCTACTGCATGGGGATGGATCAAATTCTACTTATTATTTTTTTGGCTTGGTGCATTGATTAAAAGAGCAGTAGGTTATGAACCCAGGAATCCCCCATCAGACAGGCGATATATATAGAGGTACACTATGTTATTTTCAACGCGTGCGCAAAAAAAAAAATCGTCATATTTTTAATCTTTCAATTGGAACGCGTTCAGGGTAAATTTTGCGTTAAATTTGATTCACAACATTTCTGCATACCTTCTCTATTCTAAGCGATTTATCAACAGAGCATGGGGGTAGAATTGCTACAATTCTTTGTTGTAGTCACGTAGTATGGTTAGGTCAATAGAAGGAAAAACCCTGACGTAATTATTTCTTTCGAAATTCCAGCAGTATCTTTCTAAATATAAACTTGCCGATAAAGTTTTCAGACATTTTATATAAATTAAAGGGTTCATCTACAGCTGCACTAAACGTGTTTGAAAAACTTTAGTGTAAGGATGGCAGATTTAAATGATTATGTTGATGGTCTGTGGCAATCAGTATTTTTAAACTCTGTCGGACCAAACCAAGAAATTCATTACGATGAGAAATGCTGTTACAAAAAGCTTCCGAACGCCGTAATTATCAACGGTACCAAAGTCTACGTAATTGTGCGAATTTGCTATTGTGGACAAGGAGACCGAAGCCATTATTTACATAAGAAAGTAATAAATATTTCTGAGTTTCAAGATGGTGTTGAAATTCATTTGAATCCAAACTGTGGCTACAGTCAAATCCACATATATGGCCAGATCATCCTGAAAAGAGTGGATTATTGTCCTCGTTAGGTAAGCGATAGAACAAAAAAGGTTTTCAAGAGATAATTACCTTTGACAGATAAATATTTTATTGATTAAACTCTTTTAGACATACTTGCATAATATTTCCACATGCTGAAATTTGCTTGCTTGTAACTTATTCAGTAGGACAAGAATATCTTTATATATGTAGCATGTTCAATTATGAAAAAAATCCAATTCCTACTACGCTTTTTGTTTGAAATTTTATATTCTACAATGAATTTCAACCTTACTTTCCAGGTTTTTATCTGTTTATTTATTTATTATTATTATTTTTTTTACTTAAAAATAAATCAGGATTTTTTGACGTGGAGAACAAAATGTTGACGGCATTACACGCTTGAAGCCATCACAAGATTCCTTGGATATACAGTAAATAGGAATATGTTTTTTTTTTTTTTTTTTTTTTCTTTGTTTTTTTTTTTTTTTTTTTAAGCATTTTAGAAAAAATCGCTTTGATGTGAGATTTAAATATAGACATTGCAAGATGACTGACGTTGAATATTTTCTTCCACAACTGAGCCTGTCGTATAAAATAGAAATCTGTGTATTCACATATTACATCTCGTTTTAACCTCAACAAATAATTGTCTTTCTTCTGTTTGCCATTCAGTTAAAGCTGTGATGTAAATAGGAAATGAGTCATGCTTTGTGAAAAGTCGGCTGAATGCTTTTGCGAAAATTATCTACCCAGGTGAGCCCGCGCAGTCCGAATTTTATTTATTTTTTTTTTGCTATTTCTAGATTTCCTGTATGTCAAAGGACCAGTCTTCCTCATGATTCAGTTGATTGTGAAAGAAAATGAATTTTTTATGGATCGATGATCATGTGATGACTTAATTGGTATAATTCATCACGGCCATGCATTAAGTCCCCTTTTCATAGAGCACACCTCAAATGTTTTTTATTATATATTTTCAGAAAAACATTTACTCGGATTTTCCTTAATGATTCGACATCACAGACTGTCCTGGATATATGACTGCTTGGAAACCATGCTGTGACATGAAAGAACTTTATCGAGTTGTTTTCTGAAGTGACCATAGAAATTCGGTGATATTTAAAAAAAAAAAAGACAGTGTTGTTTTTACCTTTTTGTATTTCAATAATGTTAGCTAGTCTTTTCTACAAGGACGTTCAAGTGAAATTAAAATGTTGTTAGTATTAACTTAATATTCTGTTTCTTTTACTTGTGTTTATCGTTTACTTCCTCTTTATACTTTAACCCTTTACCACACAATCCCGAGTTTAACCCATATCTTGCTAAATAAGTGAAATGAAATTTTCAAGCTGATTGTAAATACCCAAATGTTGCTATGTAAAAAGGTATTTTTCGGGGAAAAATATCTCCTGATCGGACAGTGTATATCCAAGATCAGACTGCACTTTTTGTGCAGTCTGATCTTGATCTACACTGTCTGCAAAAAGTCCTTGAGTCGCGCTTAGCAGCCTAAGGGTTAAATGACCCTGGGGAAGAGGCCTTTTGAAAATACTGTGGGAAAAGGAGAAAATACTGGTAACCAGCATTTTCTCTTTTCCCCACAATGTTTTCTATCCTCAAATTCCATCAATGAAACAATATTTAAATTGTCGTCTGCAAATGCTTCGAGTTTGGACAAGTCTCAGATTTTGTCGTGTGGTAAAGAGTTAAAACATGAATTAGAATGATAAAATAACTTCGAGTTTAGATTAAGCTGACAATAAAAAACAGACATATAACGCCATGGCCTTTAGTACAACCTGCTTTGACCCTTGTCGGTTGGTTGGAAACCAGAAACATAAGTTACTATATATATCTACCGCTTTTTTTGTCTTTTAATTTGTTTCATACAATTAATATCCACATTGTAGATACTTTGATCAATTTCTTGAATAAAAGATAATTTATCACAAAGTGTATAACTCCCAACCAAAGGACAAACATTTAGACATGTCCAAACTGTAAGCATTTAGAGACAATTTATCAGATGTGACTCGAATGATGGTATTTGTATCTGAATATGTAAAAATATTTCTAGGGATCACTTTGTTTAAGGAGTTTAATGAAACATTTTACTTAACTTCTTTCTAAATCTAGACTCCGTATTCACCAATTATTTTTAATTTTGTTCTATGTCTAATTCTAGATTGAGAAAGTAAAACAATTTCTGATTGGCTAAACCAAATGGTTTAGCCAATCAGAAGTTGTTTTACTTTCTAATTTAGAAAATTCTTCGGAATAAAACTGGGCTTGTTGGTGAATACATACTCATTGCTTTACTGGCTAAATATAGAACTACTCAGAGAAAGTAAAAGTAGCAAAAAGTGTATATAGTCTCAGAAAAAATAACGTGGATGTGCTTTTGCTTATCGTATAAAAATGGTGTTTAATTCTTAACCAAAAAATCCATAGTTTTAATGATCCCAAACAAAAAAGGTCTTAAAACACATTGTGCGAAAAGGAGAAAACACTGATAACCAGCATCTTCTACTTATCACATAATGTTTTTTTGTCTGGCCTTTCCAGGACAAACCTCACCGTTTCATCAACATTTACTTTGTCGTCTATACAGGTTTCAGGTTTAGACAAGTCCAAAATTTTGTTTAAATGGTAAAGAGTTTAAACGGAGCAGTTCCTTTCAAAAGTAATAGCATCATTTTTCCAAATATTTTTTAATTTGTCACTTGAACAGACGTGCTATGTCGTGATCGTGTGGTATTTTGTTGAAACGTATAAAATTAAACGGTTTGATATTGGAGTCTACAGTGCCAATAATACGGCCTACATATTTCGTTCTTGCATTCCTTATAAGACATTCCTTTGTCAATCTTCATAAAACCCAAAAATGATTTATAAACATAATAGCTCAATTAAGTATCATTATCAGAAATCGATTGTACTTCTGGGAAAAAGTTAAAAACAAAATAAAAAAAAAAGGGGGGGGAAGGAGGAAAGAAAACAACAAAAACACGTTTGTTTATTTGTTTTCCTTGAAGTTTTTTTTATCAGTTTTTGAACCTCAATTAAACGAAAATGTCGTATTCTTAAAAGTTCCAGCACAAAGTCGTGTTTAACCCAAATATCACCCGCAAAAATAAACCATTGATGTTTTCGTAATTTAGAGCAAATCTTAGAAGAGTACAAGATGTAGATAGTACCTGTTCTTTAAGACATTTAGAAGAAAAATACTTCTCGGATGTTTTATATTTGTTATTATTAGTATCATTATCATCATAATTGTTATCATTATTATCATCCATAAATGTTATCATCAACTTAATAATAGTAATAATAATAATAATAACAATAATAGTAATAATTATTATTATAGTTATTATTGTTGTTGTTGTTGTAATTATCATTACCATCATCATTATAATTATTAATATTGTTATTCTTTACTTCTATTACCATTATATCATTTTTATCATTATATAATCATTATCATTATCGTTGTATATTTAGTTTTAAAGTTGTTCAGTGTATCATGGACAATGACCTTTAATTATCTTGAATTACATTTCTCAGTTTTAAAGGTTTGAAACTGGTATATTGTTTTAAAAAAAGAAGGAAAAAGAACAATATGATCATGCTTTCAATTAAGTCGTTTTTTTCTACCATCGACAAAAATAAGCTCATGCCTTAAATTCAGCCGTTTCATTTTACCATCTAAATTCCATAGTCAGATAATTCTATACCTCAAGGAAAGTATATTTAGAGAAATTGGACAAACATTTGGTTTTTTCACTTTACCAATTCATTTTCTTTGAAAAATGTTGAAAGTTAAAACCAATATACTGATAAAATTGCTTTGATCTTTAACCTGTTTTGTCTTGTAAATAAAAGCATTGAAGTCATTTCAGCTTTTGTCTTTTTACCTCCATTCTACTCCTAGACGGTTCCTTTATTCTTTTATGTTTAAATAATACTCTAATTTCTTAAAATTCATTCTCGACTTATAACGACCCTGACTAAGATATTTTGTTTATGAAAACATTGTGTTTTCTATCCTTTGGCAGACAAGTGCTACTCTGTCGCCTAGAAATGCTTTCAATTTGGACAAGTCGAAAATTTTTTCGGAAATTCGTATTTACAGCTTCTTATATACATGTATAGGATCTTGAAAGGGCGCAGATATCACATGGTTCTACATGCATGGACCTTGATGAAATAAGATGGTGTTTGTCGCATCCAGTATGCCCAAAGACCCAAAAACGGTCTTTAGCTGAAATTCCTTGATAAAGAGGGATAGACTGTCACATTGAATGAAGTTTTACGCCGCTTTCAACATTATTTCAGTCAAATTACGCCGATAGCTCGCTTATTCATGAATGTCCTAGGTTTCATCAGTACTAGGCTATTGCTCTGAAGTGTCTTGCCCAAGGTAACACCCACGAAAAGCCCAATGCTTACAGTAACGCTCGAACCAGGGGCCTCCGGGCTAGGAGTCAGACACTTTACAACTGAACCACGCTTGAACACTTAAGATTTCAAGAAGAAAGAACGAAGGATAAATATATCTGAGTCATTCACTGGTATGCACCGTGATGCATTATACCAAGTAACCCATCACAATTTATGGATCCATGAAAATGAAATTTGTCTAGAGCAGCTAAATCCTGAGACAGAATGGTCCAAGGACAAGCAGTTAAAAAAGTCAGAATCAAAAAGATATTGACCCAGGTCGGTCTGCGCGGACTGCGCAGGCCGACCTGAGTCAATACTTTTTGCAAATTCATCAAAACCCATTTTCACAGAGCATGGTCCACTTTTTTCAGTCAACAGGGGAGTTTTTTTTTCTACAAACACATCGCTTCAAAGTTGGATTGTTCAATAGCAAAGCCGATAAGGCATTATATCAGAAATCCTGAAGTTTTGGGTTCAACCCCCAGAGCTCGCTGATCGCGTTTGAGTATCCTTCGACAAACCTTTTCTGAGTCACAGTTTAGCACTGGTGAGCTACTATTGAACCATGCCTGGTGATTAGGGGTTAAATGTATCTTTGTAATACAGTATACCAACCAAGTTGTTGCATCACATAGATCCATTTTATGTTAAAATTTGCTGAACCACAAAGTAGAATGAGGTAGGATGGCCCTTAAACATGCAGAAAGTTAACGAATAGCGCAAAGTTTAGACCATGGAAAGCCTTCGCGGACTGCACAGGCTGAGATTGGTCGACACTTTTCTACAAATGGGCTATGAACCCTTTTCACAGAGCAAAGCTAAATTAATTCATCTTATAATAAACCCACAACATGGGCAACTTTTTTTAGAATTACAGATAAAGGCTCTATATATTTAAAAAAAAAAAAACGTTTAGACTTGATCAATAAATCGGTTTCCCAAGATCATTGCATAAATCAAATAGGCGATATTAGGTCTAAATTAAGCGCCGTATGAAAAGGGCACTAGTTTTAATGTTAAAGTCATAAAACAGTTTGTTTGAGTATTTTTGCCATTTCTGTATCGATCTATATCGATTGTTAATGAAAAGGCATTCGGTAGTTCAGATATGGTATATATTTCCCAAGCCTTGAAAAAAGCACAAATAAGTATAGGCCTAAATATATGTGCTCTGTGTTTATTTTCAGGTACCTCATATACCCGGTCATCTATATCAAGCTATATCATTTGTAAGGCTGGGTTGTCAAGTGACTTACTACGTCTTGAAATCGAGGCAAGAATTGCGCGCATGCGCTTCTACTTGGCATGGTAAATTACCATTTCTCGTAAGCCATAGGGTTAGAGGGAGTTGAGACAAACATTAATACCATACAAAATGGATTGTAACGAATATGCTAAATTCGAACTAACAGTGTGGGGGGTTATCAGATTTTTCTTATTATTTGGATGGCTTGCTGCTGTTGTTCTTAAAGTAGTAGACTATGCACCGAGGGCTTTTGCGTCATGCAGGCGATAAGCGTAAAGATAAAATGGTTTTGTACTTCTTTTTCGCAAAATAAAATTTTAACTAAATGTTATTTTAGTCTTTCGATCGTTACAATTTTTGGGTGACGTACAAGTTAGATTTGTTTCTTTCATTTCTGATTACCTCTCTATCTAAATCGATAACAAGCAGATCATAGAGGTTGAAATGTCACAACTGTCTGTTGTTGTCACATGATATAGTTAGGTTAATAGGGGGGAAACCCCTGACGTAATCATTTGTTTTCCAAATACTAGGTGTAATTGTTTTACTATACCCTTGCAAATGGAGTTCCGAAAGTTCTGCGTAAATTGCAGATTTAATCAACGGCTGCACAAAAAGTATTTGAAAGGTATGAAAGTAAGCATGACAGATTGAAATGGTTATGTTAATGGCAAATAGCAACCGGTATTTCTGCCGGATCAAACGATGAAATTCATTACGATAAGAAATACTGTTACAATAAGCTTTCGAAAGCATAATTATCTACGGTACCAAAGTCTACGTATTTGCTTTTATCTACATATTGCTTGATGACCAACATTCAATATTTTCTCATATCTGCGCTCCTCATGAAAATACGAATATTGCCGTTATCACGATCTTACACTACAATAAATGTGTTTAACGAGTGAAATCACAGGATTTTTGTTTTGTTAAACTGCACGAAAAAATAATGGAATTCGGGCGAAATGCTACGATAAATTATTTTTTTTTGTGATACTTTTTATCGATCGATTAATCCGTGCATGTTACGTAATGTCAAGAAATTGGCTTTTTGTAAATTATAATTTCATAAATTTTGAAGCTATGAGTATAAGAAATCCTAGCTTTGATACTCATCGTTTTTTGGAATCATTTTTGTATCATTAAATCAGAACGTAAGTTTTCCGGAATTCTATCCACAGATCAATGAATAACAATAAGTAAAAAGGACAGGAAAACCATTTACAATGTATCTAGTATTTCGTCACAATCCCTGTTTTATCAAAACAAAAACCATGTGCATCTCCTCTGTGTAGCATCTCCCATCTGTTTGGCAGACAGTTAAAGACTTTTTATAGTAAATTTTCAATATATATTTTCAGACAGAATTACACTGGTTCCCCTGAATTAGCTGACTGTACCAATGGCGAACGACCCCAGACATCATAGAAATGATTGCTTAGAGACCTTTGCGTGAACATGAAGACTTTCACCGTGTTGTTAGGAACCTTTGCGTGAACATGAAGACTTTTACTGTGTTGTTTGTGTAAAGTGATCACTTTATCTCTGCTATTTGAGAAAATGATTTTCATATGGTGTTCTACTTGTCCAACTCATAATTATATTTTGTGTTTTCTTAGCTTCAAAAATGTTCTACAAACATTTACATGGATTAAAGCATATCTGTCTATACTATCTACTTCAGATTATTGCTTACCAATCTTTTTTACTCTGTGAACATACTTATTGAGTGATCAAGTTAACATCGATTGGAAAATTTGACAAGAGTTGACAATATGACACAACAAACTCAGAAAGCCACGAATTTTGACAAAACCTGCCTTTGTCCCTGGTCGGTCAATTGAAAATTACAATGCTAGTCTATTATCTACTGTTTTTTTAATGTCCTAAAACTGCTTTTCAGAATAAATAGCAATACATTTCATTACAATACCATATATAAGAAAATAATGTCTCATAATTTCCCATGCATGGCCTGAAAAATGTATAATAATCTGATATATAATGAATAGACCATCGCGGACTGCCCCGGTTGACCTCTGTCGATACCTTTTGCAGATGCATTTATTCCACCTGACCTTGGACCTACCTGGACAAATGATTCAAATGACATTTCTACTAGTTAACAAGAGCATTTGTGTAAAATTATTTGTAAATCCATTGACGAATGTAGAAGTTGTAGGTCGGACAAGCTCTATTTATGACAATTTCAGAATTTGACGTTAAGTGTGACCTTGACCTTGGACTAACCTAAACAAATGATTCAAATGACTCTTCTACTGGTACAGGAGGACACTTGTACAGAATTATTTTGAAATCCATCTAGCAATGGTAAACGTTGGACGGACGCATGGACGGATGCACACATGCAGGCACGCATATGCACCGAAGCGACATTTCATAACTATGCCTGGCTCACCTCAAGCGGGCTTGACAGAGACGCTTTATTGCTTTGGTTTTTAATATTTGTCTTACATGTATGTGTGCCTGGTTTATAAGCTATTTAAATTTTGTAATAGCATAAGTTCTGAATAATTATATATCATTCAATCTAAATATTTTGGGAGTCCACAGTTAGTTACTTTCTATACAAAAATACCTTCACCCTCTAAATCTGTCCATGAACAGAGGAATTCAAAGTTGATTGGAATATGACATTGAGAGCATATTGGAGACGTAAGCTTCGTATCTGGCGAAATATATTCATAAATTATGAAAAAGAAGTCGGGGAAAAATATTCGGTTTGATTATTGTTTGTATTTTTACCATTAACATTTTTAAAGATTATTATTATTGTTTTTTATCAGCAACATTTTCCAATTTAATAATAATAATATTATTATTATTACTATTATTATTGTTATTATCTTGTCATGTATCCTACGCCCTAACAATTCCGTTAACTATTCAAGGTATGATCGCCATAATAAAATTTGACACTCAAGACACATCACTGTCTGTCTGTCTGTCTTTCTACCTGCCTGCCTCTCTCTCTCTCTCTGAGTATTTAACAATATGAACCGACGGACCATCCTGAGCAAGCAGGTGGTAGCAGTGTTGCCAGCAACTCTTTATCTCATAATGATTTGGTTTTCTCCTTGTCAGGCTCCCTTCTAACGACCCTCGGCCACAGGAAAATCCAAACAACAACAAAAAAAAACTTTTTCAAAAGAAGCTTGGAACTAAAGCACAGAAAACGGACAACAAACCTAGTTGCGCATATCTAATGATTGATTAAACTGTGTTTTACGCCGCTTTCATCATTATTTCGGTTATGACGCCCATATTTAGGATATGCAAATATTCCAAACTTACAACCAGTCGACGGAAAGGAGGTTGGTGTATTGCTCGTAGCTTACAGTGACATTCACTTACATGCCCACTTACGATCCCTCTCACTCCTCTCCTTCTCTTTCTATTTTTTATCTCTCTTCACCTGTAATGACACCAAGAAAGCTTTGAGGTAAGACAAAATCATATTTACACAGTAGCTCGGAGTTGTAAAGTACCGATCTGTTGATGTCGAAGTCGAACCCTTTTTTACCGCCAATGGACAACAGCGGCAATCAATTATAAATGAGTCATGCTCTGGCAAAAGGGGACTTAATGCATCTCCGTGATCCTTGATACTAAGCAAGTCATCATATTATCATGGATCCATAAAATCCTTTCTTTCTTACAACCGACTGAGTCCCGACTTACACTGGTCCTTAGACATGCAGAAAATTGACCAAGAGCAAAAAGTTTCGGCCCAGGTCAGCCTGCGCGGTTTGCGCAGGCTGACCGGGTCGGTAGTTTTTGCAGATGCATTAAACCCCTTTTCACAGAGCATGGCTTATGAATTTTAGAGGACCAACCAACAAAATCGATTTTCTAGAACTTCGACTGCATTTGACAGACTGGGGTTTCCGACATTCTGAACAAAATGCCTATCGAACAGTATGTAAACAAATATCTAATCACTTTAACCCTTTGTAATGGTCTATCACAACTGACGCGATAGGAGAAAGGAGTTTGACTACTAAAAGTTCTTATTTTAAAAAGTTTGAGTGATTGTATCCTCTATTCGTAACAAATGTTATATACGTTTTGTCCGAGAGATACATGCTTTACCTTGAAGTCTTGGTTCATACTGTATCAATCACATCAAATGTGGTATGCGCAGACGAGACACATTAACATAAATGTCATATCTCGAGAGGGTCATGATACCTGTCTGCTATATTATTGACAATTATCAGCGCGGATACTCAAAACCGCTCGCAACAGCCTTCAAAGAGAGCTAGATCTTGCAACTTCTACTATCTCATATATCAATTGATATCAACTGGGACATCATTTACGGTTTACGAATGACGTAGATAATTTTCGAAATGAGTGCGCTCTGGCAAAAAGGGGTTAGATGCGTGTCCGTGATTCATTATACCAGGGAAGTCATCATGTAGTTATGATATAAAAAATAAAAAACTATTTTGTCAAACAGCAGTCTGTATCTTGAGATATTCTGGTATTTTGCAGAAAATTGGCCAATTGCAAACGGTTTCGACCAAGTTCGGCCTGCGCGGACTGTGCAGACTGAACTGTGGCGATGCTTTTAGCACATGCATTAAAATGATCTTTTCACAGCGCATGGCTAAAATATTTTCGAATGATCTTAATCCCGACCCCATTTTTTCTGAACTTTAAATCTTAAAAAGAAAAAATGGTGCGAATTTCGAAGTCAATGCCAACTACTTCTTTCGTTACTTCATTACTATTGATAAGGTCTGAAAATAGGTACAAGTGACACTCCTTACTAGGCTTTTTTTTTTTTGGAAAATTCGGATTGGAAAAAAAAAAATATATATATATATATATCGTCAGGTCATTGTGTCCCTCCCCAGTGTGATAAATATAAATGTATTACATTTACTTTCCTAAAATAGAACAGGTTTTACCTGATTAAAAACTTGAAGAGTATAAAACCACATTGCTTCTTCTTGTATTGTTAGAACTTCGGTTAGGCCTTCTCTGTTGATTAAACGAAAACTTTGTATAGACAATAGATTCATTCCAACAAAATGTCCAAAGACGCAGACCTTAACAATGTCCCAGATGTTTTTAGGAGAGAAATGCCTAGAATGCGAGAAAATTTTTCAGAATAACATCGAAACTCAAAATGTTGTTACAAGATATTGAAAAACTGGATAATAATTAGCACAGGGAAGCCAGAAATTGTGTTGATACACACTAGCGTAATAAAAAGATCGTTTATACGAATGTCATAAACTTGAAGATAAAAATATGTCTTCTGTTTTAATTCCACAGATCCCTATCCATCGAGTCGACGGTAAGAAGACTTACAAAGCAGATAACAGAAGGAAGATTCGTTTCAAAGTATGTTGCAGCTTTTTGAAGTAAGGATCATGTGTACTCGAGAGGCAGCTCGTCTTGAAAAGGACTTAAAAGAACATTTAAACATTGAATGTAAATAATACAATGATTTGTAACTTGTATTTTTAAATAGAATTGAAACTACGATGGTTCTCCGTTTTGTTTTTCTTTATCTTGCTTCTCTAATTGCCGATACAAGCGTATGCTTTAATTCAAGTGCTAATCAGAGAGAGAGAGAGAGAGAGAGAGAGAGAGCACAGTTATGTAGTGATGCCACTTTCCAACTCGGGATGTTTTTAAGTAAGATCTTTTTTTTTTTAAAGATAAAAAACACAACGAAATAAGATAATGATGATATAAATTACATAACAACAACAACAACAAGGATAATAACCCTCCCATCCAGAACGAATTCTGTCCCATCGGAAAAAAGACGACCAAAAAATTCATTTTTTACATGTGCGGAAATATTAGCTCTGTATACCAGACGGTAAAACCCACCTATATCAAATTAACGTTTGTTTCAAATAATGGAGTTTATCTTTCAAAAGGTAGAAAACATTGTTGCAGAAAAGGAGAAAGGCCGTTTACACGAATTTTCTTCTTCTCCTACTCTGTTTTCCAAGGAAACACAATGGCAGGTAGTCACCGAGATTACATTGACTTTTCATGCTATGACATGAGAGACGTTTTTTTTAAAGTGAAAAACCCTTACTAGTCACTTCGAATTCAAATCATATCCAAGACATGTTTGCGGTCTTTATCAATAACTATTTGATACCAAGGTTATATATTCTCGGTTTCATATTTCGTGCCTAAGTCTAATGGATAAAAAGTGACCGGTCGGTTTGCCGTTTCTTTCTCTTGTGACCGATGCCAGGTTCAAGGAGATGCATGTATAGATGTGATGCAACACATAGAAAGGTCCAAGGTTGCATGTGTGAGAAATGACATATAAAAGAGATTGAAACACTAGTTTTCATTGTAAGTCAGAATATGAATAGTTTCATCAATATTATACAAACTGCCGTCATCAACAACGGTGTCTCTATGAAATATTACGAAAAACGGTTACAACAGAAATCTATTGCCCTACTTCAATCTCATCGTCTGGCTGGAGCCAAGATTGCAGACATTACAACCAAAATATGATTTATGCGTTGAAAAAACGCCATAATACCTCTTTGACGTGAGGAATGTCATATTTAAAGTATGTAGGCTAATTTAACCCTTAACATATTAAGCAAGTTATACGAAACTTTCAAGCTGATAGCAAAAACCCACAGGTTGCTACTTCAACGTTATTTTTTGGGGAAAATATCTCCTTTTCGGACAGTGTGTATCCAAGTTAAGACTGCAAGTTCTGTGCTGTCTGATCTTGATCTACACCTTCCACAAAAGGTCATTGAGTTGCGTTTAGCAGCCTAAGGGTTAAACTTGTTCTAATGAAAACTAACCTTACAATACTACTAAATCTATTCCTTATAGAAAACGACACTCACTTCTACAAGTATCTTTTTTTTTCACTGGTGCAGGATTACAAAAGATATAATTTCATGTCCATATTTATACTTCGTCAAAAATAATCAAAAACTCAAACCGCATATATATGTGTAAAGCACATATGCATAAATCGTTTTTGTTTAGACCAAGCTTTAATCTGTACTTGATTAAACAGTTCCGATACGGGAGAACATGAAATTATACCAAAATTTCCTATGATTATTTAATACTTTAGATATATCATGAGGATACCAGAAACTGATCAAAGGAAAAGTAATTTGAACACTTCTTTTCAAAATAAAATTTATGTAAATGGCTGCTCTGTTTGGCATGTCTTACATACAATTATACATTTTTTTGTTAAATCTATTTTTTTTTCTATTTCACAGCCTATGGAACATTGATCGTGCAATATCTTTGGTCTAAAAGTTTCCCCGGCAGTTCAACAACAACAACAACAAAATAGTAATAATAATACTAATAATAATAACACTGAGTTATGAAAAATTTTAAGAAAAATAATGTTGCTATTTTACATAATTTGCTTTTACATTAGACTATAGCAGGCAACAGTATCAACCATTCTACAGACGATTTCTACACCGAATTTATCAACTATTATTGTTATGTTGTTGTTGTTTATGATTTTGTTGTTGTTGCTTCTGCTGTTGTTGTTGTTCTCACTATTTTGTTGAAGAAGAAAGCCAGCTACAAATAATGCTTCTTAACGTATCGAATGCACTGCAAACAACCTAGATACTGATTTGTCCAACCGAATGAGTACAGACGCAAATCTTAGATTTTTTATCCTCACTATATTATCAAAGAGGAACCTTGAATAGAAACTCTTATCTAGAACTTTACCCTCTACTAGACGACAAACTTTAAGACATTCATTTGAAAAAGCATTTGCAGATGAAAAACTAAATAAGAATCAAATGATACATTTAGTATTTGATGGTGTAAAATTCATTATAAGGAACGACGAAAATGCTGCTACATACGTAGAAAGTGTTTTACCTCAATCTTACGTCAACTACATTCTCGTTGTGAGACAAAGTTTATAGGTGAATTTTCTGAATGGTGTTTTACGCCGCTTTCAACATTATATCAGTCATATCATTCATGTTTCCTGGAGCTTTGAAGTGTCATGCCCAAGGACACTCCCACGAAAAGCACAGTGGATCCAGTGCGGCTCGAAGCCGGGGCCTCCAGGTTACGAGTCCCACAGTTTACCACTGAGCCACGCAGGACCCCTCATTTTATATTTTATAGGTAAATGGCTTCAACAAATGAAGACGAACTTTATTACACATGCATGTTTATTCATAGAATTTTGACAATTAGATACATGTAAATATCATTTACTCTCTTAACACAGAAATGGGTAGACTAGCATAATAAGATCAGTCGAGGTCAGACTTTATTTTTTATAAAACCCGGTTTGATATGTAGTTACACTACCGTACATATAAGTAAATAAGTTAGCATGTATATATTTCTTCTTTGGCCCTTGCCACACAAGATCGACTTTTAACGACTCTGAACAGGAAGACCTGTGAAAAATTTCTTTAAAAAAAAAAAAAATGTCTATCCTTCCAAAGATAAATTCTAACTTTTGGGTATTATTGGTTTTGTCGTCTGCAAATGCTTCCGATTTGGACTAGTCCACAATTTTGTCGTTTGTTAAAGGGTTAAGTAAAAATCATTGAAATTGAAAACTACAAATAAATGTTTTTTAGTTTTTATTATGCCTGCTTTACGCTAATATTAAGTAGAGGTAAATCTTTTTTAATGACAGATGAAGCTACTCAGTGCTTAATCAACGTGGTTTAAACCTCGTGTAGTCGTTTACGGCGGCTTGCACCCCGTCATGCTTCTGAAGATTTTGCTCACTTAGGAAAGCAATGCCTTAATAAGATAATAAACATACTAAGGTTTTCATCTGTTCTAAGCAAGGGCTTTTCATGATTTTTGGGTACCTATCACCACTTTTCTCTCGTAAAAGGGGCAACAGAAAGCGGTAAAAAATCTTTACGGTAATGCCATTCATGAAAGTCATTTAGCGTTATCGCTATTAATAATTCAATCAATGCCTCTGGTCATTATTATTATTATTTTATGTATTATTATTATTATTATTATTATTGTTATTATAAATCAGGAATGTGGATTACATAGCTAAAGATAAACTACCTGGCCCTAAGGATAACTAGGTGTCGTTTTACTGGACAAAGCATAAAGCTGTATGAATCAAATCGAAAACTATTATTTTGATTATAGTTCAAAAGAATAACTCGATATTATTGTGCGTGTGTGTGTAAGAACAATGACGACAAAAAAGACCGATCAGTAAATGAACAATTCGCAGTTTAATAGAACAAAAGAAGGGGGTACAGTCTACCAATAAGAAATCTTCATTGGTGAGCACTAAGGCGAGAGCACCAAAAGGAAAAGATTCCTCCATCTCTATAATAAGTCAGAGCCACACTGCTTTAGATTATCGTTCAATAATTAGCAACCAGTGAATTATAAACTGCGTCAAATAGACAACAGACAAAAGCTTACAATAGCCAAAGGGGTAAAACATAAAGTTGAATAGGTTGATGGAAAATGAGGAGGAGCAATTCAATTTGTTCTTAGTCATTCCCAAGATAACAACAACAAAAGAAGCTATTTCTATGCGTGTATATTTCAACTAACCCTTTCCCACACAACCCCTCGTTGTAACAGCCCTTAGGAAGAAAGGTCTTTTATTATTGTGGGAAAAGAACATCCTGGTAATCAGCTTTTTCTCTCCCTCTGCCTCGATGTTCCCTACCCATTCGAACACAGATCTTATCATTCAAGTCAAATTTAATCTGTCGCCTGCAAATGCTCTCAATAAGAAGGTGTCTAATTATTATGTTGATAAGAAGAAGATTCAAAAACGGAATGGTTTGATTCATTTAGTTCAACTAAATTTTGACATGCCGAAACTTATGTCTATTTGGTTATAATCACAAGGTCTCGAAAAGCCATGATCCATACCTTTGTCTGCTACATTTACTGGTCAAATGTCAATGCATATCAGTGCTGTTAGGTATTGTATAGAATATAACATTGTTACTAACAAGAATAAAAACAAATTATCCTTTTATCAAGTCATATCAAGTGGGGACACTGCTTAGGGTATTGAACGGCGCATTTTATTTTCGAAATGGTTTTTGATATTATTGCGACGCCAGGCTTAGGCTTTACAAAGAATCATTTCGACGATGTTTAAATTCGGTGCCTTACATACCTACTACTTTTGATTATCACTTTAATTCTATCAATATGAAATTAAATTTTCATAGTAAAGAAAAGATACACCCCCTCTCTCTCTCTCTCTCTCCTCATAATTGACATTTAGGCGTTACCGATCTTTCTGTGGGAGGAAGAAACCTAATAGTATGTCCCTCCCCAACCTGATAATTATAAATAAATGCATTACATATTCTTTCCTTAAATAGAACTGAAATGATCTCATTATACTCTTGAAGTGTATAAAACCATACTGCTTTTCGTTGTCTTGCTAAAACTTCGGCAATTGCACGAAGGCTGGGTAATTCCACCAGAAAATGTCGGAAAACGCAGACCTGAACAATGTTCCACTTGCTTTCAGAAAGGAATTGCCTAGGATGCGAAAAAAAAGTCCTGAAATTCATCTGAAATCAGTATGTTGTTACGAAAAATTGGAAAATTGGGAAATAAGTAGCACTGGAAAGGAAGTTATCATATTGATTCGTCACTGCGAATGCAGAAAGATGAGAGACCGAAGAGAAATGTTAAAACGTACAATAATTAGCCTGGATGAATGTATAGATGGAGTGGAATTTCACCTGAACTCAGAATGTAGCTATAGTGGGGAGAAGACTCTTACAAAGTCATGTGATTGTCCAAGTAAATATACTTTTTAAGTGCTTTTCCTTACACGTTACTCGCTTTTTAGAATGCACAAACATGGTTAACTATCCAGTATTTACTATCGCTTACGGGGTAAGAAATTTGTATATTAATAAATTCAATAATTGTTTCCTTCAGATCTTCATTCCTTTAATTGATGGTTCAAATATTGTTGTTTCTAAAACTTCTTTTGAACCACCTTATTACAGGTCGAAGTTCGACATGCACTGTAGTCTATATAGGTGTAGTCTATGAAGTGAAATTATAATTAATTTGATAACGAAAAAAACGAGTTATGTTTATTCAACTGTTTAGAATTCTATATTTCTATTTTGCAGCTCCAGAACCTTCGTATCGACGGTAAAACAATCTACAAAGGAGACAGTAGGCGATAAAGCGTTTCTAGGTGTTTCGTATACAGTGAAGGGTGGGGGGGGGGGAGTGTTTTTGACAAAAAGTCTGAAAGGACCTACATAACACGTTTTATCACGCAAATGACACAATGATAAAAAAAAACATGTATTTGAATATACATAAAGGAAAGCATAAACTAAATGAAAAAAAATCTTTATTTCAATTAAGTCTTCGCTATCTTATTGGCAGTCACCGCGTGCAAATGCTTTTTAGTGCTCATATGAGAGAGAGAGAGAGAGAGAGAGAGAGAGCGCTCTGTAGTTGCCGCTTTGCTACATTCATTTTATACTGCAAGAGAATTTTTCCCTGCTGAATATAACAACACCAAGAATATCAACGCAAAAAATACCTGAATGGAACTCTCTAATCCTCTAACCCGTCAACACCTAATTAACAATTATAAACATATTGATTCTGTACACTCTTAGTATTATGAATGATAATAAACAATGACAAGCCTTAAGGTAGTAGACCCCAAACGCTTCTAGTGCAACATAGAATAAAATTTCTTGATAGTTGATAAATAAGGATTTATACTGATATAATACTTTTGCACATTTTAACCGACCAGAAATTCCTTTGATGTCTATCTTGAAATTATTTGTCGATACTTTTGTTGGTTTCCAGAAAAGGGAGGTAATTATTATCTCCCTTTATAATAAGAATATAGTGGTTTTAGATTTATAAATGATAATCTTAAGAAGGAAAAAAAAGGAAAAAAGCAGCTCGGTTAAAGTAGTACAATAATACTCATTTTTAATCATAGCAAATTTTGTAGGATTATATTATAGTGGAAATAGCTGTTTTCCATTACGGGTCCATTACCTTAACCTTGCCATAAACCCTCTTTGTGACAAGGCTGAGTATCCTAAGACACCTCGTAACGTGCTTTGGTTGCATTCTCCAATCTCAGGCCTTTGAAGCTCTATTGGTCTATCACGAAACGCTAAAATTTCATTCGGTCGATCATCGAACACTTATAGCACATTGGTGCATTGCCTGTATATCACGGAATATACTCAATTTTTTATTAACACCGTTTCTATAAATAGCACATTGGCGACCTCCCTCTATACCGTATATAGTAAGAGAAGGTGTGGGAAGAAATCGAAAAAAAAATCCGTCCACTTTCAGAGCTCCTATTTATTAGACAATGGAAAAAATAAACCAAGTTACCGATGCAGATGGGTTCACAAATGATTTTTCTTCTGTACCCTGACCCTCGAAAGTTCCAAACCGCTCTTGCTATCAAGCAATAAGTCTTATCTCTAAAGATTTGAAAAGCTTCCACATTTTACGGATCGCAATGCGCTGACGTCACACAATTCATTATGAAGTAGCGAATTATAACTCACGTGAATTTGCTATCAAAAGACGCACCAAAGGTTTTGACCAATGAACGGTAAAAATGCATTTGAAAATATGCAAAATGGAAGATGAAAATTATGATGCTGGATTAGATGAAAAGATAAATCATATCAGACGAAACTCAATAATTTCACCAATACACCAACGAAAAAAAAATTCGATCTATGTTTGAAAAAAAAAAAATATTCGCTGCAGAATGATAAATCGTGTGACGTCAGCGCATGGCGATCCGGAAAATGTGGAAGCTTTCGAATTCTTTTAGATGAGAGCTATTGCTTGATGGCAAGAGCTGTTTTAAACTTTCGAAGGTCAGGGTACAGAAGAAAAATCATTTATGAACCCATCTGCACAGGTAAATAGGTTCGTTTATTTGGTTTCGTTTAAATATCATCTCTGAAAGCGGACGGGGGTCAAAATTTCTTCGATTTCGTTGTACACATTGTCTTACTATATACGATAGAGAGGGAATCGCCAATGTGCTATTTAAAGCAGCGGTGTCCGATAATGAAAATTTCGTTATCCCTTGATAGATCAATGGAGGTTCAGAGGCCTATGCTCAAATTGAACCCTCTAATACATATAAGGGAATTATAGAATATTCAACCATCACACGATCATCAAATATACCCGATTCATTAGATATTAAAGTTTTTATAACATCTAAGGGCTTGAGAAAGCACCAAGCAGACACCTTGTATTGAGATCGGGAAACAGATCACCGCTGACAAATCCACACTATTTTTCCAGTGCAGAAATCGGAGTTCGTTTAATTCTGGACAAGACTACAAAACGTTATATTCTTCTCAGGTAAAAACGTAAATAGTGATGAAAACATCCTCGAAAATGGGAAATTCCTGATAACCAACATTTTCTCTTTTCGACCAAGTTTTCTATGACAAAGTGGTGATGGACAACAGACAAAATGAGGTCCCCTTAATTCCCCTTTTTTGACACTGACTTCCATTTAATATCATCATATAAACTACTTACATGGATGTACGGCACAATAATTTGAGCCAAGCTCTGTGAATGGGGGAGGGGGGGCTAAATGCATCTGCAAAAAGTATCGACCAATGTCAGCCTGCGCAGTCCGCGCAGACTGACATGGGCCGAAACATTTTGCCAATTTCAACTCTTTTTAAGTGTTATTTTACCTCATGATTCAGTCAGTTGTTAAATGGATTTTATGGATCTATAAGTATGTAATGACTTGCTTGGTGTGGCGCATCACGGACATACAATACGCCCCACTTTCACAAGGATTACTCATTTCAGCTTACGCCGCAGGTAGGGGCGTAAATCCCATCGGTCCCTATTTCTACCCTTTACCAAGCAATCCCATACGCGTGTTTTGACGCCCGGACACGAATGCTCCTGAACACTTGTAGAAGAAGGAGGAAATGACGTATACGAGCATTTTCTCTGTCCCCAGCGTTTTCATTTTTTCATTTCACTCGTTCTGATACAAAATAATATACAAATGCATCGCCTGAGTAAGGTACCCTCGTCCAACTGTACCACTAAATGCACCCAAGAAAAAACTAAAATCAATCAAAACACGTTTACTGTACATTGGTTGAGAAACAGGTTCTTGCGACTTGTAGTAATTTCTCTCGATTCCGCTTCCTGAAAACCATACTAGTACTCGCGCCGAATGTTTGGACAAAACTTGACACTCGTTCCTGCGAATCGAACACGAGCCCTAACGGTTGCGAAGTCAACGATCTACCTCACGACCACCGACACGACCCTTTCTGATATGAATCCCGTGGTTTTATGCTTTGGCGGCATTGTTTTTTTTTTTTTTAGGTGTCGAATTGGCATGCATCTGTTTTCTTTGATACATGCATGAAGGAGATGCATGCAACACCTCAAGAATAAAAATGTTTCGACCAAAGTATACAGTCACATCAAAATTGAAACCGTTCGTTTATATCAGTTAATATTACCTGTATATTTCAACAGTACGCGTGTATAGAGCGTAGGTAATAACCACATACAGAGTGGTAAAATGACATTTGCAGACAATTCAAAGGTAGCAAGTTATCCAAAACATCGTGCTTTTCTAGAATTCAAACAATTTAATGTTATAGAGGTTGATAAACAGGACGATAAGCACCCAAAGATATTGGAAAGATATACGTGAATTTCAGTTTTTTTTTTTTTCTTCCTTGTCTCTACAATGTAGGTTATCATCCACAGAATAAGGCACGTGACCCCTTTATGCTCTGATGATTTCTTTCAAAAAGAGTGAACTTAACAAAATGAATCAAGATCGAATTATTAGAATTCCTTTGAGACGAAAAGCATAAAAGCCCGATTATCAATTGGATTTAATTCAACTAAATGACTAGATTAAACAAGGCACGGAATGACCATGGATGGCCACGATATGAACTTCGCAACAAAACAATCAGTGATTAAATCAGTTATGTAACCATCAAAAAGGTACTAATAACCAAGACAAGTACGAAATAAACTTAATAAAAGGCTAAATTTACCTCGAAGTGATCAAATATGGTAACAAATAAGGAAATGAACAAATAAGAAACTGACTGGAAACGCTAGTTACAGGGGTTCAAAGCGATGTTTTTAATGGTTCAACAACCTTTTCGTGTAAATACCTAGATGGAAATCATATTTAACTTTTCTTACGGATCTTTGCATTCATATATTTATGTAACAGAGAACAAATTCTTATTCTGTGGCATGCAAAGTATCTAAAAGGACTTAATGAGACATTTTGATAATTCATGCAAATATGCTATGATTTGAACATTTTATTTTTCAACGAAAATTGAAACAAGATTTCACTTCGATTTACTTTTCTCTGTCTTTCTGTCTTTATTACTGAAACATCGATAGTTGCGTATGCGGTTTTAATGCTCATGAGAGAGAGAGAGAGAGAGAGAGAGAGAGAGCAGTTATGTAGTGCTGCGCTATAGCCTTAAACGTTGAATTCTACATAGCATTTTTGTCTGTTTAAATATAAAAACAACAACGGCAACAAAATAAGATGATTCATGATGCTGATTAAAAATAAATAATAAATAAATAATGTGAAGAGCTGAATGAAAAGCATGTCATCCAGAACGAATTCTGTCTCACCGGGAAAGAGGCGACAAACAAACTCACTTACTTTTCACAAGTGAAGAAATCGTTAACTGAGGGCTAAAACCGTAGAAAACGTTTGCAGAGCACACATTACACTTGGATCAAATAAAGGCGTTTATTTTTGAAAAGGTAGAAAACATCATTGAAAAAATGAAATAGGCCTGGTTACATGCATTTTCTTCTTTTCTTACTTTGTTTTCGAAAGTAAACGTTGGCATGTTGTTTAAGGAATTACATTGACTTTGTGTGCCAGTGATATTTCTCCCTACAGTAAAACACCCTTACTCGTCACTGCGATTTTAGTTTAAATCGGATCTAAGACATTTTTGTGGTCTTTATCCACAGCCGTTTGATACCAAGGTGATTCTTTTCCAGCTTAGTAACTCCTACTTAACTCTAATGAATACACATTGACCGGCTAGCAGTCTTACGAAGTTCGGTTTGCCATTTCATTTTTTGTGACCGGTACCTGGTTTAAACAGCTTGGGCACAGCACAAAGAAGGTCCAAGGACCCATGAGTAAGAGGAAAAAGATAAATGAGATTGAAAAACTGTTTTTCTTTGTATGTCAGAATTTGAAATAGTTTCATAATTGTGAGGTATACTCTGGCAAATGTGGTCTAAATGCATCTCCGTGATGCATTATACCAAGCAAGTTATCACATAATTATGGATTCATAAAATCCATTTTGTCAAACAACCGGCTGAATCACGAGGTTCAGTGGTCCTTTGATATGCACAAAATCTATAAATAGCAAAAGGATTCGACCTGCGTCAGCTTGCATAGACTGCGCAGGCTGACACGATACTTTTTGCCCTTTTTACCGAGCATGACATACAAACTGCCGTCATCAACAACAGAATCTATATCACATATAACGATAATTGATTACAACAGAAACGAAGTGCCATATTACGGCCTCATCGTCTAGTTGTAACAAAGAATACAGACAAAGTTGTGGTTCTTCAAGCATTGGAGTTACCGTGACCACCATATTATCTATTCACCCAAATACTACAACACTTTGAAACGGTTCATTCCATTTGCATACGTCTTACAACGTAGTCTACCTCACACTGTAGCTAGAAGCGTGGTTGCCATCATTCCCCATTATTACCCTCACAACGAGGGCATTACTATTTAGTATAAAAAGATATATGCAATTGATCCAATGGTAGCAAGTTATCAAAAACACTGGTCTTTTCTAGAAGTTAAGCAATGAAATGTGATAGAGACGGATGAACAGAGAGATAATCATTCAAGACCGGTGAAAGTAAAACAGGAATTTCAGTTATTTTCCTTGTCTCTACAATCTATCTTATCATCCATAGGATCCGCCATATCATTTCGTTATGCCGTCATGCTCTGATAACTTCTTTGGTAGAGCCATTAAATGAATCAAGATCGAACTATTGAAACTTCTGTGAGAAGAAAGTCATTAAAGTCCAAAATATCATGTGAATTTAATTCAACTAAATTGCCAAGATATACAAGGTAAATGACCAGAAGGAGCACGATATAAACACCATCAACAGCCAGTAAATGTGTTTAGTAGGTATGTGATCACCAAAATACACAAGGTACTAATGACCATGACTAGTATGAAATAAATTTAACGAAAGGTCAGATATGGTACGAAGTGACCAAATGTAGTAACAAATAACAAAAATGAACTTAGAAATTGACCAGAAACAGTAGTTACAGGTGTTCAAAACGTTTCTTTTAATACTTCAACAAACTGTTCATATGATTGCCTAGAGGTAAATCATAAGTCTACAAAGCTTTGCATTCATATATTATATTTACAGACAAAAATGTTTGTTCAATTCAATTGATAATATCCATTCTAGAACTCGGTATTTGTGTTATGTTACATTCTGTTAAGGAAAAATGAAATAGTAAAATAAAACACAGTAAAAGAATAAACTTTTACATTTGATAAAACTGTGTCAAGCGTTTCAATAAACTATTGAACAGAACGAAAAAAATTAATAAGTAGTTAAGGACTAACTCATTGCAAGTGATCTTTTTCACAGACGAATAGTCAGTTCTAACAACCAATTGCTCTTATTCTTTTTTAGGTGTAATGTATACTGTCCCGCCTATTTGGGGGTTCATACTACCATTCATTTTGTTAAAAACTGTTAAAAGTACCAATTTCTCAACTATTTCTTAATTTCTTTTAAAAGAACTGATCGGAAATGGCAGATAAAGATTTAAATGAGAAAAAGGAACAATCTAGTAGTCAAGCAAATAATGAATCAGGTGGTTTATTTATGAGGATAATTTGTTTTTTTCGAAGAAAGAAAAGGTATTGTAAAATTAAAATCATTCTGAATCAAAATCTGCCTTACAAAACAAATGCATACATTTACACGAAAGATTTAGGGTACTAATGGTTTGCCCTATGTACATAGATAGTACTTTTTGAACATATCTACAAAAGGCTTAAAATATTTTTGAAGAGTTTTTTCCAGCTTCGGTGATGAATTCTCTATTTATGCTGAAAAATTAAGATATTTTCACTTTCCATTTATGTTGGTCTTCAGCCACTTTCAAGACGAGTTCGACTTATTTAACGGCGGACTGTGCTCTCCGTTGCGTTACTGGCGTTTTTAAACCCTGAGTCTCTCATGGAGGCTTGAATGCGCTACTAACTGAGTCTCTTGAGCTTGCGGAAGCAAAGCTGTTAACTATCGCAAACACGTTGCATTTGTTTAACCTGTTCCAAACCAGGGCTTTGAATATACTTTTCACTTTTCTCTCTTTTAGAAAAGCAACTAAAAGCGCTAAAAATCTTTACGACAATGACATTCTTTGAATTAGTTAAGCATCAACATCTTTTTTTTTTTTTTCTTTTGCTTTTTAGATAATTCAATTAATGATTATCATCAGTATTTTGTCTTTTTTTTTCAAATCAGCAATGTAGATTACAGTTCCAAAGAAGACTCAATTGGCCCAAAGGAATAGAAATTTACTGAGCAAAGCGAAGAGCTGTATTGATAGACCTCACGAGTTTAACATAGTTTTGTAAAATGAGTTTTCAAGAGCAATGGGTTTTGGTGTCCTGTATTTTGGTGGTTTGGTGTGGTATTCAAGATGTAATCAACATAAAATTCATAACACCAACAATTAAAGACTGATCAGCAAATGAACCATTTCTTATACAGTAGAACAAAAGAGGGAGATGGAGTTTATAAATCTCGAACAAACATACAAGTAAGTATTTATCTTTGAATCACGATTAGCTTCTTGAACATTGTCTTATTTCAAACTCGGTATATTAATTTAACTACGTTTCGTCGGGTTGTCAGTGCAACATTTTTGCGCATGTCTCTTCGCTTCTCTGTTTTCTATCGCGTAAATTTGTCTGATTGTAGTACTATTATTGGACTACTGATTTTTGCTGCAAGACGTAGAGAAAGTAGTGGTAGATACATTTTTTTTTAAAGATCAGTTTATGAAGTTGTAAATCATTCCTTAACAGCGAAAACGGAACATGTACATTTGTCGGACATTACTTATCCGGACAGTAAGTTTAGTATGGTAAAAAGAGAAAATTAAAAGTATTTTCTCCTTTTCAACGTTTTCTAACCCTCTTTCCTGGGTATTGATAGAAATCAGGATCGTTTGATTCATTTTGCTATAAGGTTCGTAAGTAATCTATGCCTTTGGGTAATTCTGGACAGTTCTACTTGTATTGTTCTTCCATTCTCCCATCTATTAAAATATACCACATTAGTTGTATTGGTTGTATTGGGGTTTAACGCCACTTTAACAGCTAAGGTCATATCATGGCGGTCGGTGACGCACATGTGTTTCCTGGCTTTCTCATACCAGTACTAACACAACTTTCTTTCCAAAGCCACCGACTACTTTTCTCACATGCTTCAGCAGAGGTGAGAGGCTAAAATACGTCGGAAAGAAAGTTCGCCTCAGTATTTGGTATTAACCCTTTCCTAAATGAATTAAATTGAAACATCAAAATTGAAAGAAGCTGCACACGACAAATTAAACAAGGTTTAAATGAGATTAAAAGAACCGTTTGTGCAGAAAAGGTTGTGGGGGAAGGAACAATTGCTTGTAATGAACAATTACCTCTTGTACCAAAATGTTTTCCAAAGCCGTCCCATGCCAATGTTTAATCGAGACTATATCAAGGAAAGGGTTGACAGAGTACAATCTTTATTGTGAAAAAAACATGATTTAGTGCTAGAAATATAAGTAGATTTGAAATCTTTGGTGTTTTGTGTCACTTTCTTTGTTCCAAGGGAGGTAAATGAGTTCGAATGTTGGGAAAAGTAGCCTGGCAACCTATCAATTTTTTTTGCATTTTTTGATAAAGGATATAATAATGTATATTTCTGAGAAAATTGAGAAAAATCTTTGCTCTAGATTTTTTTGAGGGTCAAATAATGTTCTATTTTCTGTGATAAAATAAGCAATTTTGTGGGCTAAGGGTTTTATTGAAACATAGATAGCGTATCATTAATTTGAAAAATCTGTTAATTTCTCATCAAAGTCAGAGGATCCATTGTTTCACTATGAATTTAAAACACAGAGAACATGATTTGACTGAAATTATAGATTTTAACCACAAAATTCTGACGTATGCTGCAATAATTAGGTTTTTGTGTAATCTGAAAAAAGGGTTTGTTCTTCGTGGGCTCAGAACTTTTTGGTTCATCAGGCAACGTCTGATTATCTCTTCGCATATTGAAAGAACATACTTTGAAGTGTTTCTGCGTCAAATTTCACGAAATTCTCTGCGCTAGAAATAACTCGCTGAAACGCCTTTAAATGTTGTAAAAGAGGCAGGCGTCTTTTAAATGGTAAGCCACAATCTTGATAATAGAAAAATGACAAACAGAATGTCTTTGCAATGTACAAACAGCAGCCTAGTAAAACACTTACTGGTGTTTGTCGAATAAGATATTTTGTCATTGCTATATCAATTTGAATGAATTATGTATGTTTTGAAGGTCTGATGTGTTCTATTTGCAGATTTCCGAAAACGTTCACCAAAAGGTTCCATTCCTTCAACCACTCAACGCCATTTCCGGAAGATTGGGATATAAATTCAGTAGATTTTTACAAACCACTCGCTGCCACTGATGGAACTTTTTTCCAACTCTGTGTGTTGTGAATTTCTAAGTTTCTAAAACGATTTCATAAATTTTACGTTTAATGTTCTTAATCTAATTCAAAAGAGACACATTTTATCATGGAAAGAGACCCGTTTTACTAAAACCTTTTTCCGAAAACGTGTTTGTCAATTTGTACAAAAGTTTCGTTCCGTTGTCAAGACGGTTGAGAGAGAGAGAGAGAGAGAGAGAGAGAGAGAGAGAGAGAGAGAGAGTGAGTGAGTGAGTGAGTGAGTTACGACAAAGAAATACTAATTCGTTTTTTTTGAAAGCAAAAAAATGTTGGTCTACTCAATTTCTGTTTCGAGGAAATCCATGAGTAGCCTACCTGTAAGGATCAGGGAATGCATTATTTAAATTCTTAACATACACTCTAAGACGAGCAAAATGTGTTCGCTTTACACAGAACCCTCGTACATTTCTCTTCTTTTGCTGCAACCTGGCCATTCGAACGTAAATGTTTAGAACTAGTAACTTTGAAATACGGCACATAACCCGTATAAAGTAAGGTTAGTTTATCCCTCTTATGATTTTTTTTAAACAACTGACCTTTTTTTCCCGCAGATTTGAGAACAAGGGTTCCAGGAAAACTATGCCTTGGAAAACTGTCCCCAGAAAAGTGCCCCCCTGGAAATCTCTCTCAGTAGGAAAATTGCCCCCCCCCCCCCCAGGAAAACTGCCCTGCCCACACTTTTAAGTGTATTTCATGTTTAACAAGAAAAAAACTATTTTGGCTCATCTACAAGTCTCATAAGGCGGTGATGGGAAGTCCTATCAAACGGACAGAAATTGCCATAGATATCCCTGCTATATATTTTTTTAAATCTTATTTCAGTGTTTTAGCTCTAATACTGGCCGATTTCATAATAATAGGGGAAACAGGTATTCTATTCTTCTAAAATGCCCGTTGTACTTTTATGTAATAAAGCACTGCGTTAAAGCTGTCTTACCTGTTTTGTGTTTGTTTTGCAATATTGTGTATGTCAACAAAGGCTAAGATTATCATCTGAGAGTAACTTTTTTTTTTCTTTTTAATTCAGCGCATCTTATATCATTGAGCAATATAAACATCGTGTATTAGTACTGTTATCTTTATCAAATGTTATATTTACACTGTTTTTTTTTTTTTTATTCTAAGGTTCATAGTAAAGTTCAAAGTGCAACATTCTTTACACTTAATATTTAAAAGCAATTAATTAACTTTAAAGTGGTTATTCTTTCAAAGGAAATATTTCTTCTTAATAGGGTTAAACCTTTCAAGGGAATCTTAATGTCTTCAGAATGTGTTATTAACAAAGCATTCAAGTGGAATAAATTCAATCAATGAAAATTAAATACATTGAAATAGTATTCAACAACATCAGCATCAGTATCGCATTATTAAAAATTTCCCGAGTGGCTATTTTCTTAGGGGCAGTTTTCCTACGGGGGCAGATTTCCAGGGGGAAGTTTTCGGGGGAAGAACATATAAAAAATCCACCCATTCACCCACCCATCCATGCAAGCATCCATCCATTCATCCACCATGCAACCGTTCTTATCGAGACAATTAAACTAATAATAAAATTATGCAGTAAGGAAGGATATGTTGATCAATACTTTAAATCCATGGGGCGAAAGGTTTTCGAAATCATTAGGATACATACTCTATGACTATATTTATTTGCATGACTAGCTAAATACAAAACAAAATCAAGTAGCCAAAACTTGCAAGGAGAACAGTTGAAGGGCGTTAATAATATTAATCTTAATTATTCGAAAAACTCTATCGTACAAATGACTAACCATGTGTCTACCACTAATTTTGAATTTAAAAGCAACTTTGGCTGTCATTGCAAATTAAGTCCTAAACTAGCAGTATGTAATACATTTTAGTATTAAGAGCAGTCACAGTTCCAGTCATGGACGAAGTGGGGAGAATTTGAAGTAGAAACTTCAAAGGCAACATTTGTCCTTATGTATATTAAAGAAGTAAAAAAAAAAAAAAAAAAAATTGATCTAAAATACGCAAATGATTTTAACTACTCTAATTGCCCAAATGTTTATAATGATTATTTGGCTTAGTTTAACGACACGAATACAATCTTATGCAAAACATAATTATATATGTACATACGGTGACATTTACTTCTTTGAGGAGGGGAAATATGAGATTTTAACTATGCTGGCTGGTTAAAACATATTTAAATGAAAACAAACCTGTTGATATTGCTAAAGGAAATTCTACTCCTTGTTAACACTACAAGGAAAAAAAATACCTTAAGGCCTTATATGTATTAACGGATTTTACTGGCTAGGCATTACAAACAATTATATCATAACCATACATATATTGCGCTATAAATGATTTGCATTATACATGCAATTATTTGGGTAGTTTAAAGATATCTTACTTATAAAATACATACAACGTTTTAGACACAATCACTTAGTCAATAACAAAGAATAACAAAAAATGCTAATGAAATGGCCCAGAACGAAAGAACAAGCCTATATGGTTCTTCTCTAAATTCACAGTAAACATAGTTAATGGTAATGATGATTACAATGACATGGTTAGAGTAAGAACAGAAAAAGGTAATTTGAAAAGGAAAAGCAATAACAAGAAATCGGCTAATAAAAAATACTTGGATAAATTCACATATTCAAGATTTTATTCTTTTTTTTTTTTCTTCTGCTACTATTTTCCAATCTTTTACATGTATATCATTGAACACTTTGGACTGGACAACATCAGATCATTTAAAAAACTATTATCATTATAAATATAGAAAAACAATTTGGTTAATCATAATACTACCACATACTGATCGAGGCGTAATTGTTTAAACATTGTCTTTCAAAGCGTATTTTCTCATACAACAGCAGGTCTTGAATGCAGCAGCAATGATATTGTTACGGAAGGCCACTCTTTGATGCATGGCTTCGTCCCGATTTAAATACAATACCTAACAATTGCGTTAGGGAGATATCTCTTTCGCTCAGTGGTTATGGTGTTGGTCTTTTAAACCTCGAAAAAAACCGAGGATCTTGTCCGCATGGATTCGAATTCCGCCAGATGCGGTTTGTATTTCAGCTATGCATTTGTTGCGAACTTTCATGTTCGTAAGAATATTTTATTTTTATTCGCTTGGAAAGTATACGTAAAGATATCTTTCTGCTTTGCAATTGTTCATCGTTTTTGTCTTAGAGTCAAGATATTTAATCAAAAGAAAACACAAGTTCAGGAAAAACTTGCTTATGCCTTGTCGAGGTATGTAGTATTCCTGAACTTAGTGCAGGAAATCAAATGATCACATGTCTAAATTCATCAATGAAAACAAAGCAATGTTGGATAGCAAGTAATCACATGATTTAATTAGTTAATGAAAAAGAAGGAAGTCGTAAATATCTTTACAAGACATATTTCACCATCTTCACCGATACCTTTTAAGGGAAGTTGAATGCAGTTTTCATCATGGCTGTGAACTTTTTTCGGTCTGACGATTCGCGGCAACCTTGATGCTATGCCCAAAATTTGTTTTTGTTATCTCTTTAACAGCCGATGTATACTGGTAGTGCGACATTTTTATAATGAATGTCTTTGGAAATTCAACAAGAATTAAATATGAATACATATGAAACAAATAGTTTTCCACTTTTTGATATAATTCGCATGTAGATAAAAATGTGGTCGGCAACTGTATTTACTGTTCTATAATAATATTACCATTATTTTTGTTGTTGTTGGTTTTGCTATGATAAAAGTGTGGTACTTCTCGCAATCCGGGGACTAATTTATCCCTCTAAAGGAAAAAGAGGATTTGAAATTGAACTATTGTTTAGAACTTTTTCCTTTACCAGACAACAAAAAATGACTTATCTTTATTGATAACATTGTTGAAAAAAGTGTGAAACAATCTTCAAGAGAGCCTGGTGCTGTGACATTGCTAAAAATATAAAAAGTGGCACTACATATACTCAGAAACCAAACAAGCAAGCAAACAAACAAAGAAATTGGAAGACTGGGTGCAAGTGTATCGAAAGATGTTCGTGTTTTAGTACATAACAATCAATATGCTTATATTTTCATGAGATGAAACTGACCCACCAATGAATTGACAGTTACAAATCTCGAAGCAAATGTGTTCCTGTCTTTACATATTCTAGCCATTATATGTTGTTGTGGGTTATAACTCAACAGAATGAAATAAGTGTCGGATAAATTGTTTTAATCCAAATATTCAGTGATTTCAGAAACTTGTCAGTATTTTCTAGCTCGTCTTGTCATCGGTCCTTTATCCCACTTAAAAATAATTCATCAGACCAACTAGGCTTAAATATTTTTTCAGGAACAATGAAGATCATTGAGAATACATTGATGCGTATTTAACAGACGATGTTTATGTAGAAAAGTAGCCAGAACCTTGAAAAAGATATAATTTATGCAATAAAAAAAAAAAAAGCAAAACACTCTACGGAAACGGTTGCATTGAGTGCCGGTGAATGACTGACTTTTGATTGAAAATAGTGTTAAGCACCAAAAGAGAAACAAAAAATATCAACAAAGAAATGGAAAACGAGGTCTTGGTTCAATGCAAAATAATCATTGTGGTCTCATTCTCATACATTAAAATTGCACAACCGATCCATCGACTGCTACAGATCTCGAAGTAAACTTGAAATACCATCTATGTTACCTTTAATATCAGCTTTAAGCATTATATTTCGTAATAAGTTGAAACTTAACGAAATAAAATCACTGTCTGGTACATTGTTTTAATTCAAATATTCAGTAATTTCGGAAACTTGTTATTAGAATTTCTTGCTCATCATGTCATAAGAATTTACGGGCTATAAATCACCTACCTTTGAACAAACTTCATGAAACGAAAATAGGCTTATTTTTCTTTTTTTTTTTTTTTTTTTTTTTAATTTGAACATTGTGGACAAGCGTAGCTCTTACTTTCTACTATGGTTATAGGTAGTATTCTATACATGTAACACACATGTAATTCTATTTTCTTTACTGATACGAATCTTATATCGATTTTCTTTAATTGGTTGATCCAGCTATTGTAAACTCGGATGTCCGCACGAAACAAGCTTATGGCCTGTACACTTATCCGTGTGGTCTGTCTTGGCATGAATTTACAAATGTCATTTTAACGAAAAGAATAGTTTAAATTATTCTCTGGATGAATTGTTGTGTATGGTAGAGAAAAATAGAAAAATGTACCCCGAATTCATTCAAGGCATTTACACATATGGGAGTCATACTCGTATTTAACCAAAGGAAAACTTAATTTGTAAAATACACATTTTCTTCCGTTCTTTTCTGACAAAAGAAAGAACGAATAGTGTATATCTGAAATGTGCAATCTGATCGTGATCGTTTTTATCCTCAAAAGCAACAGATGTTTCCCTCATTTTATCCTTAACTTGAGAGGAAATTTTCAGTCAAATGTGTAATGAATGAGGAGTATGGCCTTTGCAGCGACTAATTTCAAAACTCAAACCGTCGCCTTGATAGTCCCCACCAGTGGTATCGTCTGGACGAAAAGCTTACAATTGGCTTTCATGTTTGTGGAATCAATTAAATTGTTTGCCACTTTACCAAGTGATCCCCTGTTTTACAAGCTTTTTGCATAATATTTTGTGGTTGTTTGGAAATTAAGACCTAACTCTCATATTAAAAAAGAGAAGCTGCCGAGATTGGCCGAATAGCCCTTACGAAAACGTCGATGCTACACGATATTGACCGATGAGTTAGTGAGTCTACGGCTCCTTACTCTGATATAAAAGACGGAAGCTGCCGAGAGTGGCCGAATAGCCTTTACAAAAAACTGTCGATGTTACGCGATATTTACAGATGAATTAGGGGCCGTAGACCTTAACAGAATGAAACTATTTCTGGATGAATTGTTTTTTTAATACCAATATTCAATAAATTTCTGAAAATTGTATTTGAAGTTACATGCTCGTCTGTCATATGCACATACCGGTTTTATCCCTCTTATTACTTATCTTCGAACGAAATAATTAATCAAACGGACCAGGCTTAATTTTTTTCCGATATCGATACAAAGCATTGATATCATTTTGATGCTTTTCTTACGGTGGCACAAAAGTGACATGGAAGATATATTTTATACTACGTGCCCACGCAGTAGCTAATACGTGCGCACGTAATAAGTAATACGTGCGCACGCAGTAGCTAATACGTGCGCACGTAATAACTAATACGTGCGCACGTAATACTATTGCGTGCGCACGTATTAGCTAATACGTGCGCACGTAATAGTTATTACGTGCGCACGCAGTAGCTAGTACGTGCGCACGCAGTAGCTAATACGTGCGCACATATTAACTAATACGTGCGCACGTAATAACTATTACGTGTGCACGTAATAATCGACCAATCAGTTGATAAGGATCAATAAATGTCTATCTTCCACTTCCATCTTGAAACAATGGCTTCCGTTCATGATTCTGATTGGTGGATTATTACTACTACGTGCGCACGTAATACTACTGCGTGCGCACGTATTACTTATTACGTGTGCACGTATTAGCTACTGCGTGCGCACGTAATAACTAATACGTGCGCACGTATTAGCTACTGCGTGCGCACGTAGTATAAAATATATCTTCCATGTCACTTTTGTGCCACCGTATTTTCTACTACTAGTTGTACATTTTATGACGATGTTTATTTGGAAAGTTACTATCACCTTGAAAAAAAAAAATAGTTTATGCAATAAATAAACAGATAGATAACTAACTTGAGCATCAATTCAAACCAAGGTAATGGGTGAAGAATGAGGAGAAAGGCTTTGCGGGGCGCTTATTTTAGCTCTAAGCCGTGGCCTTGATTATTCCCACTAGTGGTATTGTCTGGGCGAAGAGAAGACAACGATTTGCCTCCATGATTTTGAATCAGACTTATCGTTTAATCCTTCACCAAACTACCCATTGTTTGCCAAGAGAAGTATTTCTTTGACAAATATTGTGGACAAAAGAGAAAGTGCCGGTTACAAGCATTTCTTCTTTTCCTACAAGTTTTCTACCATTTCAAAGACAAGTTCTATCATTTGAGGCACATTTAATTTGTTGTCTATGAATTCTCCCGAATATTTTCATCTAGTAATGGGTTAAACTTTGTCTGTCCATTCAATGTGGATTTTGAAATTGGTTTGTTGATTTGGTTATTTGTAATAAGCCGGATAGATAAAGGTGCCTTTTCATTAGGAAATTACATCTCATCAAACTACAAAGCTAATGTGTATAACCCACAAAATGAAATTGTTACTGTAACTTTTCAGATATGTTTCGAAATGTAACGTTTATGATAGAACCAGAAAATGGTTAATTTCACATATTTTTGCCAGCTCCTTTATAACCGGCTTCACAATGTCACCATTAAGCTGCATGACCATTTTTTTTATCTACATTTTTTTTGTACCTACAGTTCAGAATATATAGATGTGGAAATGGATTTTTTTTTTATTTCAAGGAGTGATTTTATTTGACATTTCTGTGGCAGCTCTTTGACACTAGCCATTGCCACAAGAGGTCAGGCCAAAGTACCCTAATGCAGACAGGTGAAACCTTAGATGAAACTAAACCTTTGTAGTGTTGGGTCGGAGAGATGGCCTGATTTGTCCTCTTGCTGCTTTAGTAGGCACGAATTAAGTTTATATTGTACCCTTCAATACTTTCTTTAAATAAAGTATGTACGAAACTTCTTTACTTACTATTATTTCAGTTAAATGTATGTCAAAGAATAAGCGGCAAATTCAACATAAATAAAATATTAGTTCAAGTGGCTATCACCTTAAAAGTACTTAAAGTTTCTATAGTTTTAAAGAATGCTAAGTTTGTAGAGGGAAAAAAGGAGCGCCATTTTGTACTTGCTGCAGATCTGTTTTCTCAGGCTTGGAGATGACTTTTCTTTTTCACAGCATTTTTCAGCCTTTTCGATGTTGACTTCATAAAACTTGTCGAAAAACATAGCTTTCAACAAAGTCAAATAAAGTACTATTGTTCACAGTATTTATTTATCTGTTTATCTTATTACTATCATTTTTACCTCTTTATCTACATGTAGTTTTTTACTTTAAGAAGAACTGAATCCTGTCGCAACGACTATCATCAATGCTCGGAAAGAAGTCAGCTGAACTAGGGATTCGAACCTGCAACGCATGGTTTTAAGCTATCTACGTAACCACTTGAGACCCAGCGACAGCTTTTCGGCACCCTTAACCCTGTATAATGTTATATACAATACATAGTGCCCAGCTATATCAACTGCCAAACAGCACCTACAGCCAATTTTCAGTATTTTTCACATATTTCAAGCTTTAAGTGGAAAAACCATTACTTTATCGCGTTCCGCGATAATATATCTTAAATACTCGGTACACAGCATACAACAAAAAGATTATATGGCCTGCAACACGCGAAAAGGGACATTCGGACATTTGCGTAAAGTGTCGTTTCGGATCAGCCTGCACAATTCGCGCAAGCTGATCCGAGACGACACTTTACGCAAATGTCCGAATGCCCCTTATCGCCTGTTGCAAGCCATATTAAAGGAGTATTATTGGCCAAAAGTCTGGAAGCGGACAAATTTTTTCCTTCCTACACCGAAATGGAAATTTTAATACCGCTGTGAATATATTGAACTAATCTAATTGGTCAATAACATTATCAAAGTTCATAGACCTATCAGATCGTTCAACTTATTTCACGTTTTTCGGTAGTTTATAGGAAAATAATGGTGAAATACGGTTTGTTATTTCATGGTTATGATTAGTGAAAAATGCCGATTTTATTTTTCCCTTAAATAGAAGTCGGAAACAGTAGTTCCCGCACACTAGTTACCTAGCTCAACAGCGCATGCGTCAACCTCAGGGAAATATGAAATTTCTTGGGTTTTACGTAATATTGTAATGCGTTGCTATGTGGAGGGGTTACTCCACGGGGAATTACTGGAACCAACTGGGCTGGATTTTGATGAAATTCCCAATAAAAAACGGGGTTAGAGGCATGAAATAAATAGAAGAGTTTTTTTTTCTTTTGTTGAAAGATAGAAATTTATTTCATCGAGTGAACACCATGAAAAATATTACCCATGATGCTCACCCGATGGAATAAATTTCGATCTTTCTCCGAAATAAACCAATATTCTCTATATTTCATCTACAGTATTAAAATTTTCATGTCAAGTTAAGAAAGGAAAAAAATGTCCACCTCCAGATATTGGATCTTAATAACTCGCTCCATATTAATCCATTTATTTCGTTCTGCGTACCAGACTGCAGATCAACTATCTTTCAACGCGGTAAAGGTAAGGACCTCTTCCATACACGTTTAAAACATGTGAAAAAAGTAGTGTAAAATGACAAGGGGGCCTATGTACGGCAGGTAATACAGTTGGATACCTTGTCTTAGATATAAAATTACAGAAGGCCAAGTTTGTCAAAATCAAAGGCAGAGCTTCTGGGCCGGGCTGAGAGACAGACGGAGGCAGACGCCATTCTAAAGAGCGACATTTAGTATTAACACGTACTTTTTCGTGTACTATAGCAAACACAGTGCGAATGAAAAACTTGCCTCATGCCACAGTTTTAGACAGCACGACTATGGCTTGCAAACTAATGACATTTTAGCGCTTGACCTTTCTCTCGCTAGATCTGGTACCATCAGCTATGTGATAAGTTGTTGGGTGGTTTGCCTACGAGCATGCGTAAAGCACCATCTTGTTTATATAGCACAAGTAGATGCATGTAGTGTCTCATTAAATAAGATAGTTCTATCGCCAAACAGATTAGACTCCCGTAACAATTATGTTTGACCGTTGATAGCAATTATCTGTAGCCCAAAACTCCCAGTTATTGCTCATTAGTTTTATGCTCTCACAAAAGGTATGGCTAGGAGTTTGTGACATGAACCAGTGCACAAGTATTTAGTTGCAAAATGCATCTTCAAGTACCAAGAGACCCATCATTGAGCCTCCGACTCGTATGGTCATTGGTCAACTTGACTGGTTTAACAATGGGATCTCACCAAAGAAAAAAAACAAGGTAAGAGTTATCTAGCACTGTTATCTTCGATCTATTCAACATTCACAAAATCTTGTTCACGACTTTTTATCTTTGAAAGTATAGATATCCACTATCCACTAAAGTATAGTGGAAAGGAAGAAAATCGTGACTACAAGCATTTTGTCCTTTTCCTACTTTGTTTTCACGTGCCTTCTCTTCGATGGCCATTAAACTGTGTGTGTATGTTTTATATAAATAACTAGGTGAAATAACTGTATAACATATTCTTACGAACAAAGTCCGCAACAAAGAAACAAATCAATAAATGCATAGCAGAAATACAGGAACCTACAACGCCCGGACGAAAGGCAATCACCACAACCACTGAGCTAAAGAGAATTCTCCCTAACATAGTTGTTAGGTATTGTATTTAAACCGGGATGAAGCCATGCATTAAGGAGTGGTCTCCCGTAACAATATTGACGTTATGTGAAGGGACGTATTACATGATATATGCATTTCTTTCTATAATGCTGTATTTTGGGTTGGTGGCCTACATTTACAATAAAAAGATTGTACTATATTGCATTGTATCATATTCATAACTGATTGTTACATTATAAAGCTTCAAATATTATTTTCCCCTTCTTTTTTTCATTATTGAAGGAAAAATTTAGCGGTGTATGTGTTTGTATGGTTAGTTAGGAGTCTTCAATAAAAAATAACTTTTTTATCAGCTTACTCATTTTGGTATTGGTATATAAGGTGGTGTTCCCGGTGCAAAAAACGTGACTCTGTCACGGTTTTGATGTTAATAATGTGAATTCATCACCATGAAGAAGCCAATAATAAATTAAAACAGATATGATATCGCACGAGCGGTCAATTCAGTACCTTGTACTATCATTAATAACTTATATTTTTTGCTATTTAATTATTGGACAAAATCTTAAAGGTTTGTTTGTTGTTAGCGCCTTACCATTGGGTTTCAAGAGTTCATTACCAGTATTTCGCACATCTCGCTTTCAAAGGGAATGACTGCCTTCCGACAGACATTTTCGAAATATTTTATAGCGGTAAAAGAGGAACTGATCCTGTTATAATGACTTTAATCACTCTTTGAAGAGACTTTTAGCGAGCTCGAATTTGATCTCACGGCCTCCGGGTTACCAGCCATGTAAGTCTCGGTGAACTCTCTACCAAACAATCACGTGTTTTCACGACTATGAAGAATGGTTTTGAAAACACTGAGGATAAAGAAGAAAATGCTGCTGACCAGCATTTTTTCTTATGCCAACAATGCCTTCAACAGTTTCAAAGCCATATATCATGGTTTGGATCATTTCTAATTGGTCATTTACAAATGCCATCAATATGAACGAACCTAACGTTAGGTCGTTTGTTCAAGCGTAAAGCTATGAATCATTTCGAAATCATTATAGCTATCCACCGAAGAGCTTGTGAATGGGAAATCCACCAGTTGTTTGCCGTTTGATTATTAACTGAATCATTGTTATATCTTTTTCAGGAAAAGAGATTCACACATTCAAATCTGATGAATGAGGTAGACACAGATAACATGCCAATCTTCCCAATCTAAAGGAAGATTCAGATTGATGAATAACCTTGTGCCACACAATCCCAAGTTTTAATGATCCTAAAGAAGGGGGGTTTTTGAAAACAATGTGAGAAAACGCGAAAATTCTAGCGACCAGCATTTTCTTCTTTATCCATAATCCTTTCAATCATTTAAAAGATAAATTCTCCAAGTGGAGCGAGATTTGAATTACTCTAGTTGTTTACTAGTCTAAAATAGTGTCGTTTGGAAAGAATTTTAATCCGTCCTACCTAATAATTTATTTGTTTGGCGTTCGTTACAACAAGTCAAACAACGTAACTACTTATACACTTGAAAGGAAAAAAGAAATACGATATGGATACAACGTTACCACAGTGATAAGAATGCATTTTTTTAAAACTTATTCAACTGGAAATTTCATTTGGCCGATATCTGTGTTTCATGCCTTCATTGAAATAAATGGTTCTGTATCAAGATCTTTACATGTATGGTATGTTGACCAATTGCCCTGTACATGATACTAACTCTTTATATTTCTATAAGTATTTCAAGAATGAAACCGATGAAAACTTCTATACCACAGTATACAATACAATAATTGTTTTCTGTGATTGCCTTCTGTTCGAATATCCAACCAGATATGGGAAACAAATAAATAAGAAATTCAAAATGAGTTAACTTGATCAATGTAAAGGTGTTTGTTAGAGCATTAGTCTTACTAAATGCAACACAAAAATTATTAAGTCGACGGAGTGTGCATACCAAATGCACTTGAGTATGCGGATGTACTAAATATTTTGAAATTCAGAGTTTGACATTGAATTTGGTATGACGACCGATGATGTATTAATTTATTGAAAAAGAACATATTGCATTCATTATTCTATCAATTTATCAAAGGAGAACTCAGAAAATATCCTCGGAATGAAAGGCCCATCAAGCATATTCCATTGTTTGTATTTAAGCTTTAGCTAATAAGTGAAAAACACGTATCATGAAATCTTGAGTCGTGAAAATCCGAAGTGAAATGAGAAAAACAATTACAGAAAATGTTGAAAGCACGGGTTTTCCGATAGCAAAATGGACATCCACAAACCTACCTGCTCTTTCAGAAAAATTCATTGTTGTCGTACTGTTAAGTTAAGGGAATCTTTTAATCCATAAATGCTTTGATCAAGAAAGGCTTGTTTAAGGCATGAACCGATTTTTTTTTTTTTTTTTTTTTTTTTTTTTTCTTTTGTTTTCATGGAGATATGAAAACAAAAAACAAAAAAAAAAAAAAAAAAAAATCACACTTTTATATGAAAATGCCAAGCGGTTTCATACATTGTGATTAAGTTTTTTGTGTGTGTGATAAGGTTTTTCGTTTTTATACCTCCATAAAAAAACAAGATTCTCTTCATTCCTTATAATTCAATATCACATACAACAAATACGCATATGAATAATACTGACTACATCTTTTTTTTAAAACTGTTTTTGCAGTTTCTAATGCCCATTTCATTGGTATTTCATAGCACAACAAAACTGCTCGTTCTTGACGAAAAAAATGTATAATGTATGTCGTCATCATAGTATTGGACATTGCAGATTCAGTAGATCTTTTATCAGAATTTGATACGCTGGCAGCTAGTCGAAAATTAGACAATCCGTTCCCAGTAAAGTTACAACAAGTTTTAAGTTTTATCTTACAATTCAAAGTTGGATATTTTTTCAATGATTTGTATTTACAGAAAATAAACTTAGCTAGCATTTGAACTTCAAACTCGATATGAAATTAGAAAGAAAACTTTATGAAATCTCGTATACATGTTTGTTTACATTAGTTTCACAGCAAAAGTAGTTCCGGCACTGCAGTAATTTTCTCTCTATCTATTGTTTTTTTCTTTTTTCCTTTCTTTCGTGGGGCTATTGGAGCTATGAAAAAAAGCAGCCAATCAAAACTGGAAATATTGATGAAAACATCTAATATTAAATCATAAACAAATATAAGACTCTGTGCGTCAATCTGTTTAATTTCATGTACTTGAATGAAACAGCTTTAGTTGATTCGGAGTCCTTTCACAATTATCTGTTTTACCTTACATTAAGATGTTGCAGAATGTAACATTTATTTATCTATTTATCTATCTAAATTGTCTTATCTAGAATTTCTAGTTTCATCTTTATGATTGAAGACTTATTGCCCCGTGACACATAATTCCTCTTCTTCTGTTCATTACTGCAATGAATCTGCTTGTAATTTCCTTTTACCCTCAATTCTTCTATAAAATGATTTTCCTTATAACATTACAAATATCCATTTTCACCATAAAATGGGTTACTTTGAAACTTTGTGTTGTGGACAAAATATTTCTCTTTGGATCTGTCAACTGTGAAAACACACCAAAAGCAAGTTATCCTCCATTGGAGCTTCACCTTGGGTTGGCAATATTTTTTACCACCATGAACTATGCAGTGTATTTTCTCTAGGCAAAAATTATTCCATCAGATAAGACAGGTATTTTGGGTAAGTGCGTATACAGAAAAAAAATATTTTGAAACTTCAAAGGAAAATACATTGAAGCAGAGGAAACCTTTCTGCCAAGGTACCGAAAAAAAATTAACAAGGCGTGTCACTCAGAGATGACTAATACCCCCAAAAATGGTACCATTTTCCTGTGAGCTGTTCACATGTGCACTGCCTATGAACACAACATTCACAAACACTTCTGACCTTGCCTCGATCTTGATTTTTGACCTACAGACAGCTTGCGGGTGACATACTACTTACATGGTTGACAATTCTGCAAAATTATAATAAAACTCATTCATAATTATAAAGATTACAGGCCGGACACAAACATGAAATGAAAAATTGACCTTTGACCTATGGAGGTTCTTCCGCGGAACACATCGTCTTCATGATGTTGACATTCTACATATTTATAATAAAAGTCATTCATAATTGAAATAGGGCCAGACCGGACGTGAACATAACCCCCAAATTTTATAACCTTAATCATATTTGACCTTGCTGTGACCTTGACCTTCGACCTACTGATTCGGTTCTTTGGCTCGACACATCGTTTATATTTGGTTGACAATTGTATCAGGTTACATTCATAATTTCAAAAGTCACTTGGGGGACACAAACACTAACACCCCCCCAAAAAATACAATTGAATTGCTGTGACCTTAACTTTCAATGTACAGACATGATTTCTGTGCATTACATATGTGCAAAGCCATTTTCTAAAACTAAGCAACAGGGAAAAAGTTTTGGCTCGGACTCAGAATTGACGTTTGACCATGCCTTGACCTCGACCTTGAATCCTTGGACATGGTTCTTGAGCATAAAACAATGTCTTCATGTGATTGACAAATTTAACATTATTCTATTGAAATTCAATTATGATTCAAAACAGTTACAGACCGGATACGAAGATAACCGTCTAAAATTTTCCTGTGTATTCTTTTTAAGTTTTGATCTTGCTGTGACTTTGACCTGTAACCTACTGAGATGGTTGATTTGTGCGAGACATTATCTTTATGTGGTTAACAATTCTGAAAATTTATACTGAAGTTCATTTCTAATTAAAAAGGTTACAGGCTGGCACGAATACCCTAGATCTTTAAGCTAATGACATAACACTTGCGTATGACACAATGTCACGATGTGGGTAATACTTGTGCAGTTATTTCAAAATTGAGAAATAAGGTAAAAAGTTCTGGCCCAGACACGAAAACGGAAAGACTGACGGACGGACAGACTAAACAAGAACTATATGCCTTCGAAAAAAAAGTCGGAGGCATAAAATTTAATTGAGTTTCGAGGTGAATGAAAACGTTTTCTGAACAATATGGAATGACATGTAATGAATTATTAAAACTACACCATTGAAGGAAAAATATATAATTTTCGGACAAATAATGTCACGCTCTCTCTCTCTCTCTCTCTCTCTCTCGTTGGAGGAACTATGGCTTGTTCTTTTCCGAAACAAACTATATACATTCTTCAAACAGTTACATATACAGAGAAGTCTCGACACCCTGCTCCATGTCAATTATCGACAGGTTGTAAAGGACTAATTGCGTCAAAGACAAGTGCCTTCGATTAGTCAAAAATGGTATGTCTAAAATTTGATTGGATCGGTGTAAAACGGGGGAGGTGCATTTGTGTCTTCTAATTTTATTCCTTGAGTTACAACAAATAAAGGTAGTTTTTTTCTACTCTTCCAAGAGGCAAGTATTAATTGTGGCAATTCAACATAACTTTGATATGGCCGACATTAACGATTGTAAACGAGGCCTTTACTGCAAGGATGGTCATAAGGAAGGCTGGGATGGCATATGGTGCTACTGCGGGTGGTTTGCATGGATGTTGGGACCAACATTTATAAGAGTAAGGTAAAGTCAGCAGTATCTACAGGAAATTAGGTATTCTAAGCCATTCAGATTTTTTCTAACTTTCTTGGAAATTCAAAACAAAGACATCAATCTGTTGTTTAACCTTTTCAGTGCCATAGTCGAAAAATAGGCGTTTATAAACGTCTCAGAACAAGATTAGAATGTGCAAAACGTGTAATCTGATCCTAGATTTACATGTATACCGCCCGTTGACAGCTTACTTTGTCAAGAGATAAGAAATCATGTTCAGATTCAGTGGATTGGATTTTCAGAGTTAAAAGCCCTGAAGCTGTAAAAAGTAAATAATTGAGGTGTTATAGTACACTTACATATAAATAATATTATTCCAAAGTATAAAAAATTATTGATAAGATGACAATTTCTGAATGTACAGTCACCCCAAGTGTAAGTCGTTTGCAGAAAAAAAAAAAGTGAATTTCAAAACCAGCTAAAAATTAAACGAACGATACAGCGACATGGATATTTTTTGTGAGTGTGTGTGTTTGTGTGTAGTGCCTAAACACAAATGTTTTTGGACTTTTAATGATTGGATTAATTTTTCCTTTACCAAAAATCAAATTGTATAATATTTCGAGAAACATACATGTATGTGACTACCTTCAATAACCAGGCACACTTTTCAGAACTTGACATACAGTTCATGTGTTCAGAATGCGATAGAATAAATTTTAGCCACGCTCTGTGAAAAGGGGGCTTAATGCATCTGCGAAAAGTATCGACCCAGGTCAGTCCTGGGCCGAAACTTTTCGCAATGGGTCAATTTTCTGTATGTTTAAGGACCAGTCTTACTCTATTCGTAACAAATGTTATATATGTTTTGTCCGAGAGATACATGCTTTACCTTGAAGTCTTGGTTCATACTGTATCAATCACATCAAATGTGGTATGCGCAGACGAGACACATTAACATAAATATCATATCTCGAGAGGGTCATGATACCTGTCTGCTATGTTATTGACTATTATCAGCGCGGATCCTTTTGTAACATATACTCAAAACCGCTCGCAACAGCCTTCAAAGAGAGCTAGATCTTGCAACTTCTACTATCTCATATATCAGTTGATATCAACTAGGACATCATTTACGGTTTACGAATGACGTAGATAATTTTCGAAATGAGTGCGCTCTGGCAAAAAGGGGGTAAATGCGTGTCCGTCATTCATTATTTCAGGCCAGTCACCATGTAGTTATGGATCAATAAAAACTATTTTGTCAAACAGCTGTCTGTATCATGAGATATTCTGAAAATTTGACTTGCAGAAAATAGGCCAATAGCAAAAGGTTTCGACTAAGTTCTGCCTGCCCGTACTCGGCAGACTGACCTATGGCGTTGCTTTTAGCGCATGCATAAAAACGATCTTTTCACAGCGCATGGCTAAGATATTTTCGAATGATATTAATACCGATGCTGTTTTTCCTTAGCTTTAACTCTTACAAAGAAAAAAATGGTGTGAATTTCGAAATCAATGCCAACCATTTCTTCCGTAACTTTATTACTACTGATAAGGTCTGAAAATACGTTTAAGTGACACCCCTTACAAAGCTTAAAAAATCGTCAGGTCATTGTGTCCCTCCCCACTGTGATAAATATAAATGTATTACATTAACTTTCCTAAAATAGAACAGGTTTTACCTGACTAGAAACAGGAACAGTATAAAACCCCATTGCTTCTTCTTGTATTGCTAAAACTTCTGTAAAGCCTTCTCTGTTGATTAAACGAAAACTTTGCATAGACAATAGGTTTATCCCAACAAAATGTCCAAAGACGCAGACCTTAACGATGTCCCAGATGATTTTAGAAGAGAAATGCCTAGAATGCGGAAAAACATTTCCGAAAAACATCTAAATTCAGAATGTTGTTACAAAATATTGCGTAATTGGAGAATAAGTAGCACAGGAAAGTCAGTTATCATGTTGATTCGTTACTGCAAATGTGGCGAGTATAATGACCGCAGCCAAATGTTACAGCGCAGAAGCATTAACCTAGAGGAATGCATAGATGGAGTTGAATTTCACCTTCACAGAGAGTGTAGTTTTAGTGGCGGGACGACTCTTACCAAGACATGTTATTGTCCAAGTAAGTATCTCTCTCGTGTAATTTGTCAAATGTTTGTCATTTCTTTCTATGCACAAGACGGTTTGAACCTGAATACTTCCTACCATTCGGACAAGAATAATAGATCTAGAACATGCTTCATTTATTTGGTATTTGATTTCTTGATACCTTATTTTTTGTGTTTATTTTCTGTATATGTTAAAAGATTGTTTTAGTCTGTTTAAGCCATTTCGTTAAATCGAGAATGATTCAGGCGTGGTCTATATAAATGAAATCTATGAGGTACATTACGTCTACACCCACACACTCCTTACACAGAGCTAAGTTCATTTATACGACTCCCACTAAAATTTAGCTCAGAATAAAATTCTCTTATTTAATTCTACAGATCCCTATTCTTCGAATCGACGGTAAGACGAAGCAGATAATGGAAAGAAAACCGTTTCAAAGTGTATTGCAGCCTGTAAAGCAAAGACAACGCGTAGTCGAGGAACAGTTTGTCTTCAAAGGGACCAAAATCAGACATTTTAACAATACATGGAAATAATACAATGAATCGAAAATTGTACTTTTAAATAAAACCTGAAAATAAGATCTGAATCCTATTACTTGTCTTTATCTTTATCTTCTGTTGTAACTACTGATAGATGTGTATGCTTTAGTTTTAGTGCTCATGAGAGAGAGAGAGAGAGAGAGAGAGAGAGAGAGAGAGCACAGCTATGCAGTGATGCCACTTTACAACGTAGAATTTATATATATCATATTTGTTTGTTTAGTTTTCTTTGAAGATTAATACAACAATAGCAACAATAGAAACTCTAAATAAATGTATAAAACCATCCTGTCCAAAGTAAGTTTTCAAGGACCATAGACTAATAACCTTAATTTTGATAGACTGTGGACTTATAAATCAATATCATTATAATAATAATTCAATATATTATATTAAATTGAATTCAAAAGGAATTACACGTACTATGAAACTTAAGACCTTCCGAGAGCTTTCAACCTAGCCTGTATCATCGGGAAAAAAGACGACCAACAAACTGACGTTTTTCACATGTGCGGAAAGCTTAAAGTCACAGTAAAGTCCAAATGAATAAAAAACCTATTTATAAAATAAAAGTAAATTTCATTTTTACCATGTACAAATATGTCGATTATTATGACTTTCACGATATGTAAAGGTGCAGTTCGTTAAAGTTCCAGTCAATGGCAGAAAAAAGAATTTTGAAACTAGAACAAATCCTGCCATATCGCCTTATCTGTTTGTTTACATCGATGATCGCTGACGATTAGCCGACTTTTCGTCGTAAATGTCCGCAGTGACGTTATAGTGATCTTACGAACAAAGTCCGTAACAACGAAAAAAATGAACAAATGCATGGCAGAAATAAAGGGACCGGATAGGATTCGAACCTAGAACTCCCGGACGAAAGGCCAATACCATAACCACTGAGCTAAAGAGATATCTCCCTTACGCTGTTGTTAGGTATTGTATTTAAATCGGGACGAAGCCATACATGAAGGAGTGGTCTCCCGTAACAGTGACGTAAACACCACGTGATCATTCAAGGCGTCGAAACAAACCCTTCATTCACATGATCGTTTTGTCCCCATTCTAGGCTTGAAAAACGTAAGTTTATCGACATCGTAAACAGAAACGACAACACAGGCTGATCATCGCTTATTCATTTATCATCAATACAGGAAGAGTTTACTACATCTAAATAAGAAAACAGGTTCAAAATGAGCAATCTTACTCTCCGATGACATATTATTGGAATTGTAAACAATAGTCCTCTGTACTACGTCATAGCACTAATGAGATGCAATGTTATCACGTGACATTCTCGAAGACCGAGTTCGAATATACACGAACGATAACGAAGGTTGTCTCGATCAATGGCGTCCCCGAAATCGACGGGCTTCTCCATGCATTTTCGCACACCTATATCATGGCAACCAATGCAGTAACTGACACGTTCGAGTTTTCTCCGATCTTATATGTGTGTTGTGATGGGTTATCCGATATATTTTCGAGTTATAAACGGTGAAAATTACCTATTTTTGGACTTTTCCGGGGCTTTAACTGGTTTGTTTCTGCACGAAAGGGAAAACTCTTGAATCACTATATTGAAAGCGTTTATAGACGATTAGTAGTACTTGATCCAAATAATTGAATTCGTCTTTGAAAGGGAAGAAAACATTGTATGAAAATGAGACAGGCTTTCTCCTTTTCCCGCTTTCGTTCTCTCAAGAAAACGCGATACTGTTGGTTACAGGGATTATACTGGTTTTGCATGCTATACTGAACGGACGGAATAAGTGAATGTTGAAATTAAAAAAAAAGTCATAAAACCCAAGTACAGCGATATCGCCTGGTGTGACATCTTAAAATGAATATTTCATCCGAAGCATACAGCCACATAGAAACAGATATGCGCAACGACAGCAGGAGCGGACAGTGTACATACAACTGAAAGCGGAAAAATGTGAAGGTTTTATCAACAAATGATAATAACCTAACCCTTGAGTAGTTCTTAAGGTTTGCTGTCAGTCCTCGAATAATCACCATAACAGTTTTGTATGGCACGATATTTGGCTGTAAAATGATACTTTTGGACCCTACTTAATTCATAAACGGCTCTCTATGTGTTTTCTAAAAAAAAAAAAAAACGAAACGAGCCTTTCTCTTTCTCAGTCATATAATTTAGAAATTAACTGACGAATAAAACATATACATCAATTATTGGAGATGAAACGCTAACGCTAAGTGGCCTCCGCTTAGGGTTTAGAGATGTCACGGCACAGGGAGATATACTTGTCTTCGCAAACGTAATATAGTACCCAAAAACCAAACGCACTGATTTCATTGCATAGCTCAAGGAAAAGGTTGTTGAGAAAACCCATACATTTTCTTTGTGCTTACATTTGTTCACTACCATTCAGCTCTTGGTGTGTACATCTAATGCCAGAACGGCTTGGTCGATCTCACGTGTATATTACAGAAATGATCTTCTTTCCATCGTGGTTTATCGTTCAATAAAACTGCGGTTGTGGGTTATAATCCACAATAAATAACCACGAAGGCGATAGCCGTAGTGGTTTATTCATTGCGCCTCATAACTCAAAACCGTCGTTTGTTGAACGATAAACCGAGAAAGAAAGAAGATTGATTCAATTCAAACATGACCAACTCTTCATTATTTCAAAGGAAAACAAGTTCATACTTAGTGTAAAAACGCGGATGCGGATTATATTCCCTTAAATAAACCACAACTTCTCCACATACTGACCAAAACAAAACCCCACTGGCCAGTCGGTTATTATAAAAAGAATCAAAATTACAATAAAAACCTTAGGGATTAAACACCTCATAAATCCCCACACACACACACTCACACATAAAAAAAAAATAAATAAATAAATTAAATCCCCGTTTTACTATTATATTTTCTCCCTTTCAAATTAGAAAGAATTATGAATGTATCGTCTAACATTAGCTTCGAATGCTCTAAATATAACTACACCCACTTCCAGTCCCATTTCCAATCCACCCACAACCAATTTCGAATTAAACTTCAACATGAAAAAAAAAAAAAAAAAACTCCTGAATTAGATCTATAACTTAGATGTTTACCGGTAACCTTTCAAATAGTTCCATCGTTGTCAATTTTTATCGAATACATCCTTGAGTTTTTCCTTCCTCCTTGGTCGAGTAGCGGAAAATGACAATTCGATTACGTCAAGTGACTTTCACTGATAAAATATCAGGGGACGGAGACACAGAACAGCCACGAGCGACTTCCTTTACATAGAGTGACGTCACTTCACAGGGAATGACGTCTATTTTACCACGCTTTCGTTGCACTGTGTTTATCGACACAAATTCTCGTGTCGTGTTAGAATATGTAATACCTTTGAACCGACACAAGTTGATCTTCAGGGAATCTGATATGTTTTACGGAGATGACCTAAAATTTACGTTGTACTTTAGATTAGATGACGTCATTTCTGTTTATGTTATCTAGTTAGTCTTAGAGTGAGAGAGAGAGAGAGAGAGATTAAAGATTTTTTTTTTTTTCATTTTTAATCTATAGATGGTTTCTGTATCGGCCATTTTAAGTAGTATAACGTTACAAGAGGGCCATTGGCCCTAAAGCGCTCTCCTGAGAAAATTGGTCTAAGATTGGTAAAATTGAAGACATCCTCTTTGTTACATAATGTAAAGACATAATTGTAAGTGAACTACGTTTTTAGCAGATGTAGCCTAGTTTTAAACTTGTTCAATACATTAGCAAGAAAAACATTCTGATTAAATTTTAGGAGTCTTAGACTAAAATATTAGAGTGCACACAGGTTTTTTTTTAGGTTTGATCAAGTGACCTACATTTTTTCCCTGATATAACTAGAGCTGTCACTGAATGTGACTTAATACCCCCTCCAGGGCTTTGACAGAAACATGTAATTTAACAAAAATATTTCTAAGTTCAAGGGGAGATTACCCTTGAATCATAGGTAGTAGATGATTGAAAACTGCGTCTTGCACAACTTCAGTATACGATCAATGTATCAACAAACTTTCAGTACAATAGCAGCAAAACTGTAGGGGGGAGTTCGCGAAAATCAGGTCAATATCTGCCAGCGTTTAGAAAAAAGTCCGGAAAACTGGTTTTTTGGGTGAAAATTTGTAAGTCCAAGGCCCGTAATTTCGTCAAAAATCAGTTGACCAGAATGAAACGCAAACTTGATACTTAACTCATAGTGGTTGACTTACACTACAAAAATCAGCTCAATATCTGCCAGCGTTTAGAAAAAAAGTCCGGAAAACTGTTTTTTTCTGTGAAAATATTCTAAGTCCAAGGCCCGTAATTTCGTCAAAAATCAGTGGACTGGAACGAAACTCGAAATTGATCTGTAACTAATGGTTGTTGACTTGCACACCAAATAGCAGTTCAATATCTACCAGCGTTAAGAAAAAAAGTCCGGAAAACTGTTTATTCCGTAAAAATTTCCAAGTCCAAGGCCCGTAATTTCGTCAAAAATCAGTGGACCCTAAGGAAACTCGAACTTGATCTGTAACTAATGGTGGTTGACTTACACAGCAAAAATCAGCTCAATAGCTGCCAGCGTTTAGAAAAAAAATCCGGCAAACTGTTTTTTCCTTGAAAATTTCGAAGTCCAAGGCCCGTAATTTCGTCAAAAATCAGTGGACCGGAACGAAACTCAAACCTGATCTGTAACTGATAGTGGTTGACTTGCACACCAAATATCAGCTCAATATCTGCCAGCGTTTAGAAAAAAAGTTCGGAAAACTGTTTTTTCCTTGAAAATTTCTAAGTCCGAGGCCCGTAATTTCGTCAAAAATCAGTGGACCGGAACGAAACTCAAACTTGATCTGTAACCCATGGTGGTTGACTTACACACCAAAAATCAGCTCAATATCTGCTGCCAGCGCTTTGACAGAAACAGGCAATTATTTGTACACAGACGGACACACGGACGGACGCACGGACGGACAAACGGACGGACACACGGACAGACAGGGTGATTCCAGTATACCCCCGAAAACATTCGTTTTGCGGGGGTATAATTAGGACAAACATTCTGACTAAGTTTCATGAGTATTGGACCGGAACCAAACGGCTTCAAGAGTGCACACAAGTTTAAGAGTTTTTAAAGTTTTAAAGATAAGTCCCAGTGACATACTGTCCCCACTATCATCAGGACAAACGTTCTGGCCAAGTTTCATGAGTATTTCACTGACAAAATGGCTTCCAGAGTGCACACAAGGTTTTTCTAAGATAAGTCCTCGTGATCTACTTTTTTCCCTGACTTAACCCACGTTGAACTTGTACTAGATATCATGACAAACATTCTGACCAAGTCTCAGGTGCATCAGACGGATAATGTGACCTCAAGAATGGACAAAAAATGTTATTTTTATTTATTTATTTATTTATTTATTTATTATTATTATTTTTTTTTTTTTCTTTAGATTTAACCAAATGACATACTTTTGACCCAAATTCACCAAATACTGAAACCGTCCCAGATATCATCAGAACAAACATTCTGACCAAGTTTTACGAGTATCCGACTGAAAATTTGGCTTTAAGACTGCTTAAAAGGTTATTCTAAGATATAACCTAGTGATCTATAATCATAATTAATATGTTCTCGTAACTGCTAATGATTCAGAATGTCCTGGGAAATTAGCAGCGAGACGATTTTCTCTCTGAAGAGAACAAATGCCGATCGGCAAAATTCTTTTTCACTGACAGCTGTCGTTTGGTCAATTGCTTATGACAGTTCGAAATTGTACCGCTGAAATAATTGGATATGTGTAAATAGGGGAGGAGCTTTTGACTTTGGTTTAAATATTTTATAGGAAAAATAGATTTGCATATTTATTTCAGTTTAAAACAAGGGAGTTATTGCTAAATGTCATTCAGTTAGATTTTGGTATGTCCGATCTTAACGTTTTAGAAAACCACATATTCCGCTGTAAAGCGGTAATTCAAGATGGCTGGGAAGTCATAATTTGCTGTTGTAAGTTGACGGCAGAAGAAAGGTCAAATAGTAACCTTCCATTCTCGATAATAAAAGTAAGGTAGGGTAAAATCTGTATAATTTTATTATTATTATTATTTTTTTTTTTTCGGAGCTCTCCGTATTTCTTTCACAAAACAATCGACATTAATTTATAGCAAAGACATCAATCTATCGGATAGTGTTTAATCACGATTTAGGCAGACACGACAATTTGGAATCACGCTTGTCTTCATGAACTCTATGATACATGTACGAGATGTATCGAATACTTCCTTTTAGCCTTATTTAAAGGCCAGAGCAACGCTTATCCAGTAGTTACGCATTTTCAGTTGAGTTCTACTGTAAGTCAGCCACGTACATGTGCACACAGATCCTTTTTAAGATTTAAAACAACCTGAATAAGGCTCGGAAGTACATGTACATGTACCTAAAGATATTCAGTAAAACAACTGAACAAAGATGTTTTATTTAACATGCCAAAGTACCTATATTAGTTAATTTAATTCCTTTTCTGTCGAAGATTTCATTACGTTTGTTTTACTAGATTCTCTTTCTTTGTTTCATTCATTGCTCCAGTCATTTTACTCTTAACAGTCCCACACAAAACAAGCTCATGCTCTATACACCTACACGTTCATGCCTTTTACTTTTGCTAAAATGTCTATCGTCATAACAAAAAGCAGCTGCTTAAGTTACTTTCCAGACGATTTGTGGACTATGGTAGAGGAACCTAGAAAAGCGTACACAAAAATTTACAGCGCACTTACACAAATGGGAATGATACTCGTATTTAACATTTGAGTTGATTAATTTTTCCATTTTCATTTTCTATTTTGTTTTAAACAGCTTTAATATCTGTTGGCACATTTTCAGCCATTATTTTATGTTGAAGAGCGAAATTGCCGTTAATTTTCTTCGATACGAGTATTTAGCTAAAGGTGCCTCCCATTTGATCTGAATTATTTCTTGAAAATAAACTATGTTTTAAATGTTCGTTTCTACGCTATTTCAAAAAAAAGAAAAAAGTCGATCAGACATGTAACGTATATGACAAAGGTAGACAATCTGCATCGAATGCAGATAAACACTCATATGCTCTTACAGGTGGTTGTAGTCACTTTATAATTTATATCATTCCAATTTAAGGTCGACCATGAAAAACGAGTGCATATTGGAAGGCGTATATTTAGGGTGCCCTACGCACTTATAACATGTAAACAAACGACTTATCGAACATCTTAATATAAATTTTAAATTATTCCGAGAATAGTGCTTATATCTGAAACTTGTTTCTACTTTCGAAATGTTCTCCTTAGTTACACTTGTTATTCGCCGTCAGAAGACTATATTTCTTCTTGATAACGGCGTAAAACCGGAATAAATGAAAACAAAAGCAACTGGGGTCATCTTGTTGTCTATTAATACTATGTAAATATGTCTTAACAGATAATTCCAGGGTCCGTATGGTTTAGCCAATCAGAAGTTATGTTCCTCTCAAATTTAGCTAATTCAGGAGAATAAAAATAAGAATGTTCTTAAGAATGGCTAGGGAATACGGACCCACTTTTGTTTTATTTTTGTTTATTCCAGTTTAACACCATCATCAGATGGAATCGTAGTTTTCTGACGCGAGATCATTCTATTCTATGCATGAATGCTGTTTTTACACATTGCTTACTCATATGTGACGGCTCGATTTGAGTTTTTGTTCGATTTAGATAGCAAGGCCTATATATGATCTTAAACATGTTTTAGTTTATATCAGTACCAAATAGGAGTGTTTTTCATTAAACTTCGGTAACTATTATCATTTTTCTCTCTTAAAAATTGCAACTGAAAACGATTTTTTAACGAAATGCCATTCGTGAATATCATAGAACATTATCCCTTTTAAAAAATCATTCTATTAATGTTTCTGATCATTAATTTTTTTTTTTTTTTTTTAATCAGGAAAGTGGATTACTGTGACAGAAACATACCGCCTGGCCCAAAAGATGTATAGGTATCGTTAAACTGGGAAAAGCAGAAAGCTGTACATATCAACCAAACCATAATTTGAAAGTGTCGAGCGATATCAGTGTTGTGTGTGTATGTAATTCAGCATATAATCAACATAAAACTAACAAAAACAACCACAAAACAGACTAATCCGTAAATGAATAGTTCTCCTTTCAATACAAAAAAAAAAAAAGGTGCTGAGATGAAGATTATCTAATAGCAAAAGTAAACTCAGGTAAGTCTTTCAGCTTTTCAACTTTTCATTTCAAACTCCATAAAATAGTTTACAAGCAGTTATATTTAAAGCAGGCACCTTTTAAATGCACAGAAGCCAGCTGGATCTCAGTACAATATCAAACAGAATACTGATATATTGTACTAGAAATAGACTAATTAAACTGTTCCTGGCCTTGATAAGATATTTTGTCGTTGCTTTTTATCATACGCCCGTCGAAGACGGGACGTATCATGGGATCACCCATGGCGTACGTGCGGACGGGCGGGCAGCGTCCAGTTCTTTGTCCGGAGCCTAACTTTGTCATCTCCAGTCCGATTGACTTGAAACTTGGCATTTGTGTTTGTTGCAATAATACGGAGTGCAGTGCGAAAGAACCATAACTCTACCTCGTGCTGTCTTTGAGTTATTTCCCTTTGATCATCATTTTACAGCATTTTCTGCTTGTCCGGAATATAACTTTGTCATCTCTAGTCTGAACATCTTCAAATTTGGTATTCATGATTGTTAAAAAATTACTGAGTGCAGTGCACAAGTACCATAACTCTTCCTAGCACGAATTTTGAATTGTTCCCCCTTTGATCTTCATTTTTATAGCATTTTTTGCTTGTCCGGAGCATAACTTTGTCATCTTAAGTAGGAGTGACTTGAAATACGGTATGCTTATTTGTTGCAATATTTGGAAGTGCAGTGCGCAAGAATTGTAACTCTACCTCGTGCTGTCTTTGAGTTATTTCCCTTTGATCGTCATTTTTACAGCATTTAGTGCTTGTCCGGAATATAACTTTGTCATGTCAAGTCTGAACGACTTCAAACTTGGTATGCATGTTTGTTGCAATATTACGGAGTACAGTATGCAAAAACAATAACTCTACCTAGCGCGGATTTTGAGTAATTCCACTTTGATCTTCATTTTTACAGTATTTTTTTTTTTCTTACTCAAATTTTGTCTAGTGCATAACTCGAAAACTGCATGGGATATAAACCTGAAACTTCACAGGTTGAAAGATGAAATTGAGGAGAAGTGTATTGTTTTAGAGCTATAACTTTTGGCCCTTTAGTTAGGAATTATTGTTCTTTGATTTTTTTTTTTTTTTCTTACTTAAATTTTGTCAGGAGCATAACTCAAAAACTATTAGAGGTGTAAAAATTATACCTCACAGGTGGATAGATCAAATTGAGGAGAAGTGCAGTGCAGAAGAACAAATAACTCCTTGGTCTCATATGTGATCCCTAACTGTCCAGTGTCTTGTTCTTTCAGAGTACATCCTTCACTTTAACCCATTTCACTGACAAGCTCCTTCGGGCGTATATGCGCCACTCTGCGAAGCTCTTGTTAGTTTTGATATTTCTTTTGTATTACTAACTTTCTAATATTTTCATAAGTCAATATTTACATAATTTCGAAAGGTTACAACCATGCTACAGTCCTTAAACTTTTTTATTAATTTATTTTATTTTATTATTTATTAATTTATTTATTCATTTATTTCAGATTGGTATTCATTAGGAAGTCGCTGTTGTTTTATCTCAGTAAAAAAGTTGCCCCTGAAGAGCAGAGTAAAACGGTAAACAGGGTTTTCATTCTCTGTGTGAAATGAATTATTTGGGAAATTAAACTGACAATAAACTGCCAATGTTAAACAGTGGCTGCAAATATTACCCAAAAGAGACAGTTCTTGTCATGCCACCATGTAAATTCTATCTCTAACCCTTTTAAAAACATGTATGTAAAAATGTAAAAACGTTAATTTCTTTCCCATGTCACGATTTAAGCCCGCACGAAAGGGACAGAGGGACATGAAAAAAAAATGTACATGATTTTGATGAAAGTTCCAACAAAAAAGGGGTTAGAAGCATGAAATAAATAGAATATTTATTTGTATGTTATTTTAGTGATAGACCGAAATTTATTTCATCTCGTGAACATCATCGGTAATAATTTCACTTCTGTCTATGCCACCAGTGAAACTATTACAATAACAAATTTTGATCTTTCAACGAAAAAAAAAAAAATCTTTTATATCCCATATTTTAACGAACCTGAGGAGAAAATGTTAAGACAAAAGTATTTGGTCTTATTTAAAATTTTGTCAGAAGGAAAATAGTTTAATCTCGTTTTCTTTTTTTAATTTCAGAATGATGGCTAAATTCAAACAAGCCTGATTTCAATAACCACGAAATGCTGAATTGATTGACTATTTCTATTGTTTTGTTTAAATCATAATGTATAAAAACAAAAACTACTTTAATAGTTTCATTTAATTTACTTATCCGGCAAACATATCCTTGTATTTAAAAAAAAAAAATGTTGGTATTTAACATCCCTCTCAACATTATTTCAGTAAAGATAACGATAGCTAATGCACATATACTTTAGTCTTTTGTAAAGGTTTCTTTTGCCAGCAGTTTGTACGACTCCCTTCTCAAGTCAGTGATTGCTTCCACGCCTGCATATAGTCAAAATATTTATAGATTTGTATCTCCAAAACCAACGAGTGTCACATCCTATTTATAACATAATGAAATCTTCCTTTTTATGGATCAGAATATGCAAAACTATAAACACATGTGGTTATTCACTTGAAGAAACCCTGAATAACTTCTCTGATTGTTCAAAGTATAAAATGAAGCCATAATTATGTGACGTTATATAAGCCTTTTCTCAAACGTTTGTAAGATAAGAAAATTCGTAATCGGTAGGAATAGAGGCAAAATTTGCGAAAAAGAAATGATTTAAGAATAGCATGTTCTTTTTCCATATCTCAAAAATATGGCAAAATCCATGGTCAAATGGCGGCAAAGACACCACATCACAGTGTAATCAAGTTAGGAGGTTACTCTCTCAGGACCGAGGTAACTCTCTCAGGGCCAAATATATATTAAAGATAAAAACTCGACATCTTTCGACGGGTGAAAATACATTCCACCGAAAACCAGAAATATTTTAAATTTATAGCATTGACTTAACAAGTAGAAGGTAAAGATCTAAGCACGTTCTGTGCAGTCTGATCTTGATCTTTGCCATCCGCACTTGAAGCCCCTGTATTCGCGTATGGTTTTGGAACTATTAAAGTTTGGCATAATTAAACTGAATTTATATTTCTGTAGTTTTTCCTCCGTTTGTTTTACCAGGATCAGCTATTATATTCTTAAAGACAGTTGACCGGGGCTCTAACTACTCAGGTTTTAAATTTATCACCGTAATACATTTATACCAAGCAAGTCATCACACAGTGAAGGATCCAACGAATCCAATTTGTATAAAAAACTTCCTTGGGTATGAAGAAAATTTACAAACAGCAAATGTTTCGTCACATGTCTGACTGTGTCAGTTACGCATGCAAACATGGGTCGATATTTTTATTCAGATGCATTATCCCCCATTTCACAGAAGACAAACCTCACAAAGATGGAGTTTGGAGATATTCAAATGTCTCAGTTAGATATTGCCGACAAACATTTCATCATGTCCTTTGTAGCAACCTTTGGTCTTCGTAAAGAAGTCAGATTTTACACATACATCGGTTGCATGTACATGTATCATCATAGCAGAGAAACTGTACAAATAAGCAGCATTATGAACGGTTAAGAAGATAGAATGGGCATGACATTGTTTCAATGCATTCATGAATATGTACCCACTTGAAATACTACAAAGGGGTATAAAACAATGGATCTGTTAGCGTTTTATTATTTTATTGTCTTTTATATGAGCAAATTATCCGTGACAGTTGTGTTATTGTAGTTGTCATGTCATCATGTACTATCAACTTATTGAAATCAGTTCCCAGATAATCTGATACTTATATAATAGCTTGATCTTCTCAACATAATACAACAGTAACCTCTAAGTTTAATCGTCGATGATTTGTTTGTTGTATCATTAAGTTATCCTTCCTCAAAGTACACGTTGTTCATATTATCGTACTTTAGCCAAAATGACCCCGCCCCGTTTGGACTCAAAGTTTTCCCTCTCTCAAAGTTCTAATCTGCTCAGATCCCGTGCCAGAGTAATAGAAACGAAATTCGAAGTAAAAGAACGAAGGGCAAGAAAAGCAAGCTGTAAAAAAGCAGGTTGATCATCATTAGTGGGAAACAGTATCGTAATGTCCGTAGTAAAGAATGTTTTTTAAACAAAATTATTTTGGCTAAATCTACTATACAAATGATTTGAGAGTACATGTTAACTGATAAACATTCATGTCCTAATGTTTTTTACTCGTGCTAATTATGCACCTAATTATATCCCTAGCGAAAATGAAACAAGCGATGTTCAAAAAAGGTAGAGGGACGTATTGTTTGGAATGTATTTCGGGAAATAAGGTATTTCTTTTTTCAAACAAAGGTTACTTTTCCCAAAATTCCTTGCCACTGTTGTATTGTGAAGAGTGGTATTTTAAAACCATTCATATTATTTTCATGACGCATTTGTCAAAATTAAAAAAAAAAGTTTCTAAATTGTATCAGAAACATTAGCAAACACTATTTATTGAGAATTTACTTCATAAAAGTATGCAAGACTAAGAAACTGTTTTCAGTATTTGAAAGGGGAGAACTACTAGTAATCAATTTTTTCATCACACCGCTCAAGCTCTATATGTCAAGTACCTTTTACAGTCATTGAATTAGCCAGTATCTTTCAATTTCGAGATCCATTTGGGAAAAATATCATAAAAGGAAGTATGAGTCAAAGGTTTAGCAGAACAATCATGCAATCTTATCATAATTTATACCGTAATTTCCGGACAATAGGCCGCGGCCTATCTGTAAAAAAAAGTGGAAATTGTCAAGGCGAAGCGGCTTATACGTTAATTTTATTTTTCTAATTGGTCTTTTTATGCGGCCTGTAAAACGCGAAATTAAGGAAACACGATTACCAAAGAGAGTGCCATTTTTGTTCACGCCCCTAAAGTATTTTTCGAGCACTAATACCTATTTAACTGGTAGAAGTATTAATTCGCTTGCAAATTTACGAAAGTGTTAAAACTCGTGACTACCCTTGATTTTCACACCTTCTGATCGATAATGTCGGTTTATACCAATCAGTGGTTACCTGCCAATGCAATTAAAGGCGTTGTTTGGTGTGATCCATCAATTAATCAGTCGAAGTGACAATTTTACTATTTCGAAATTCCTTAAAACATTCGACGAGGGATGAATAAATGATAACGGTCTCAATTCCTCTAAGTGATTTGATCTGCGGAGGGGCAGATGGAATGAAAAGAGTACAAAAACAACGAATTATTTTGTTTCATATGTTTATTATTATACAAATACTGTTACATATACCTAAAGATGGATGACATTGTACATTAACCAAGCGTATCAGCCGCGGCCTATTTTCCGGAGCGTCCTATATGCAACATTTTATTTCTAAAATTGTTAAAATGAAGGGGTGCGGCCTATACAGTGCAGCGACTTATTGTCCAGAAAATACGGTACTGCAAAAAATCAAATTGGACCCCTCACAGTTCGAGGGTCAAGAGAAGGTATGATTTTCCTCTAATAGTTTGTACTGATATCACTTGAAATGTACGATAATTAAACACGTTACCAGAACATTACTATCTACAGACCCATAGAAATATTGCGACGAAGTGAAATTGTTCTCAATGGGAAGTTTCTCCTTTTGGAACGATTAGAATTGGTATCACTTTTGCAGAAGTGGGTTTAATGCTTCTCCGTATGCATCATACCAAGCAAGTCACCATAAATATCATTGATCTACAGGGGCTGATCTGCATCGATCCTTTTGCATATGCAATAAATAGAGGATAATTAACTGGTTGTGTGTGATATTGAATAATCTGTCACTAGAATGGGGTGTGATGCGGTTGAAAAAACTCGTCCGAAGGATTTTATTCGCATCAAACCCCATTCGAGTGACAGATTTTTAATGACACACAGCATGGCTCAAATACATTTATTTATGTAATAATCTACAATTCATTTTTACTATATATAATATAGAGAATAATTAACTGGTTGTGTGTGATATTAAAAATCTGTCACTAGAATGGGGTGTGATGCGGTTGAAAAACGAGTCCGAAAGACGAGTTTTTTAACCATATCAAACCCCATTAGAGTGACAGATTTTTAATATCACACACCACCAGTTGATTATTCTGTTTATTATATTCCCAATTCTCCCTTTGTTTGCTAGTAATTATCAAGAACGGGTATACATGTATAGGACTTTTCTTTACAAACACATGATCCATTTTTGGCAGAAGCAGCTGACGCAACAGATGACGTAACGCTAGCGCGTAAGTTACGTCATCTATCTCTCCATTTAAAGGCATGCATTGTTTTGCACCTTTACAATTTAAAACCAGCCATGGATATGAAATTAGAAAAAGAAACAGTTAACCCTTTCCCACATGACAAGTTTAAGACTTTTCCAAATTAAAAACATCTCCAGATGGCAAATACTAAATTGATACAAAAGACCTTAGGTTTTCTGATAGGATAGAAAATATTATGGAAAGAGGAAAAAATACTGAATGGTAGTATTTTCTCGTTTTTCCACAATATTTTCCAAGAACTCTCTCCCACAAAAGCTATCTTCTTTTCTCGAAATGTTTTCAAAAGATTTCTCCCACAAGGTCGGGATTGTTTGGAAAAACTGTACCGAAAATCTTTTCACTATGCTATTGTTTACAAAAGATGTTTGAAGCAGAGACAGAAACATACTGTGAGCAATATAGGAAAAAAGTAGTTCCGGCAAACATTCTGAAACTATATCATCACTAGTGACGATAACATATCATCACTAATGATGTTATTCACTGTGAAAAACTGAAAAAATAATACACTGAGAAATCCCAGTAATTCACTGATAGGAATATAATAAAAGGATGTTTTCAAAGTGGTGTACAGCAAATTTGCTTCAGAAAGTCTATATGTAAGGGAAGTGCACATAACATTCATATGAATTTATTAGAATGTTTATCCTTAATTTCTATATGTACATGTATGTTTGTATTTTTGTTTTTATACAAAACTGTTCACTTTTGGTGGTCAATGATATCTGAAGTGTGCATTAAAAAAGAAAAAAAAATCTATTCAAATTTTGCAACTGCCTATTTCTATATATTTATTTTTAAAGTGCATATTTAGTTACTATGTACTATGTATATATATATATATACAAAAAAAATCTGCATCTTCTTAATCCATTGTTGCATATAGGAATCGGAAGTGGATTCGAGTACGACAAACTAAAAACCCATTAGAGACGTTGACTGCCAATCTGGCAAAGTTTATTATGGTAAAAAACAATAGAAAGTATAAAAAATATTTGTCTGATAATAATAATAATATTATAATTGCACTCGTTGTATATCTATTTATAAATATGTTATCGGTATAGTGGACAGATAATCTTGAGTTAAAGATCAATTGCATATCTTTGCCGAAAAGGCTTAAAACTAGCAAAATATTGTTTAAAGGAGAAAATGAATAAGAACAAAAACATGACGATGCTTTAATTTCTATTGTTTTATTTCACATTCTAATGTATTCAGTCAGATAATTTTATCCCATAACGTAAATATTCAAAGAGAAGTACAACAATGATCTTTCTATTTTATTACAATCCATTTTCTTTGTCATGTGATTTAAAACTATTATGCTGAAAAAAACATTTTTGATCTTTGACTTGTTTTGTCTTGTAAATAAAAGCAGAAATATCGTTTTACCTTTACTTCTTTTTATGTCCACCCCACTCCAAGACGGTTCCTTTAAATTGACATTTTCACCCTTAAACTGCTAAAAAATAGAACAAAGATTTCCAGCAAATAGTTAAAATCAAAACAATGGGAATAGAAACTCCTAATTGCTGGAAAAAAGAAATCACTGTATTGGGCTGTGAAGATTCAAGATCACACTGCACGTGATGTGCAGTCCCATCTTGATTTACACTGTCTGTGAAAAAGCATTGGGTCCCTCTTAGCAGCTCAGAAAGCTACTGGTTGCAAATATAATACATGTAGGTGTAACCCTTAAATAAATAATCAAGAGTTGTAACGGCCCTGAAGAAGTCGGTCTCTAACAATGTTGTGGAATAGAATAAAATGCTGGTAACCAACATTTTCTGATCTTCTCACATTTTTTTTCCTTTCTTTCGAGAGGCTTATTTCATGTTTCGTCAAAAATCCATTTTTTCGTCTGCAAAAGCTTTCAATTTGGACAAGGCTTAAGTATTGACGTTTGATAAAGAGATTAAGTCGTTGAATCTATCCTGTTCAAGTTTCAATGGAAATGTATACACCATAGCGTGAATTTCTTAACAACGCTTAAGAATTTTTTCCAGAAAGTTTCAATCCGTTAATATGTAATCATGACTTTCAACGAAAATGGCTCGTGAAAGCACTGTTTTCTTTCATTTGAAAGACAAATTTCAGGCTTTGCGGTAAACTCTATTTGTCGTCTTGCATTGCTTTCAGTTTAAACAAGTCTAACATTTACTCGTGTGGTCATATTGTGAAACAGTAACATTTGAAGCTCCGAGTTCATATATACATTTATATGTAAACTCAACGCCCTATTGTTTGACTGGTTGCTTTTAAAAATGAAGTGTTCTATCTTACTTTTAACATATCAATATTAATCTAACATTAGAACACATCTCTCTCTCTCTCTCTCTCTCTCTCTCTCTCTCTCTCTCTCATAAACACTCATAAACGACCTGAAACACTTCCTCGTAATGATTTAGTTTTGTCCTGTTCAAACTCCCTTCTAGCGACCAGCGGCCGCAGAAGAAAAAAGAAAAAAAAAACAGCGTTACAAGAAGTTTTCATGCTTGAGCACTGCAAACAGACAACAAATCGATGTGCGCATATTTAATGATTGATTAAAATGTGTTTTACACCGCTTTCAACATTATTTCTCTCATAACAACGCGACACCTCGCGTACGCGTATTTATGTATTCATTCCTCTCCCACCGCTGACCATTGTTTCGACAATGTATATGTGGGAAAGCAGCGGAGTACTGGTAAAAGAGACTCCAGGAAAGCATGGATAGGTTCACTGGCCGCCGCAATATAACTGAAATAATGTTGAAAACGGCGTTAAACACCATACAATCAATCAATCAATGCTAAGTCCAACACAAACTCCATATTACGACCAACTGGCAACGGCGGCAATGAATCATGAATTCAAGAGGGTCAACAGACAAACTAGCCTTTCTAGAACTTCGAAAGTATGTCAAAGACTGGGAAATCCGAATTTCAAACAAAGTGCTTCTCCAATAGTATGCATACAGATATCTTGTTACTTAAAAACCTTGTACTAGCCTATCACAACTGAACTTGAGATTTGGACATATTTTCCATTAAATTCTTTGGTCATACTGTATCAGTGACATCAAATGTGGTGTAAGAAGACTAAATACATTGCATAATTATTACGAGGGCTGTTCCATAAATTCGCGGAATTGTTGCCGAAAATCTTTGTTTTACATTCAATTCACACCACACTTTCAGAGATCATACCCTAACATAATGTCAAGTGAATGATAAATTTTGTCATGTCTTCTTCCGTTGTATATAAACGAATTTTGTTTCTTACGCAACCAAGGTAGAGCGACTTGAAGCCAGTCAAATTTTGACATTTTCATTTTTTAGAAAATGTATAAAAATGTGAAAGCCCCATGCAATTTTGGCGCGAAAGCGACTGACGTTACCGACGTTATTCTACGTCGTTTCCTGTGAATTTGAAAACATTTCGTTGGATAGTTACATCTCAGCAGACATTTGCAGTCATGACTTCGGGAAAAAAATTTACGTTCTGTTGTAAAGTTTTGTGTTGGACTTAAACTTTCTCCGGCGGAAACATTAAGATGCATTATAGAATCAGACACTTTGCCGAATTGTGGTAAAACATTCGTTTATAAATGGCATGAACGTTTTAGAAAAGGCGGGAGTTCCTTATAGGGCGATACAAGACCGGGTCGTCCGACAAGTGTTCAGACAGTGGGGAATTCAGCGCTCGTTAAAGAAATGGTTGATGGGGACAGAAGATTAACCGTGAGATACATTGCACAAGAGATAGGTCTATCGACTACGCGCAACATACAGGATCTTAAGTGAGGAACTTAAAATTGTACCATTTGATCAGTGGATAGATCTGCACAGACATAGAAAAGGCATCGCAACAGGGGGCGACTATCTAGAGAAAGTTAATCGTGCGCTTATTCATGACGTTTAGGCGACGTGACGTAAACGCCGGCGTGCTTCAAATATCTTTAAAGTTAAATGTATTTTTATCTGTTTTATGTATCTCTATGAAAATTTAAACATGTATCAGGTATAGATTAACGTTTCTTTAGACGTTTTTTTGTTTTCAAATTTAACACTCCGTATTGGAATTACAGGCAAATTCCGCGAATTTATGGAACAACACTCGATTTATTTAAGAGGGTCATGATAAAGTGTCTGCTATATTTATTGACAATTATCAGCGCCGTAACCTGTGGTAACAGTTACTCCATACGGTCGGTAACAAGCTCAAAAGAAGTGTTAGATCGTACAAACTCCATCTCGTTTATCAGTTTATATCAATTGGGACATTATTTACGGTCTGTGAATGACGTATGTAATATGTGAAATGAGCGGCGCTCTGGTAAAAAGGGGGTTTAATGCATCTCAGTGATGCATTTCACTAAGCAAGACATTATATATTTATGGATCAATAAAATCCATTTGGTCACAGCCGTTCGTATTATGAATTAGTTCGGTCCCTTGAAATGAAGAAAATTGGCCAACACTAGAAAGTTTCGACCCAGTTTAGCCTGCGCGTACTACACTGGCTGACATGGTCAATACTTTTCACAGGTGCATTAAAACTCCTTTTTCAAAGAGCATGGCTAAAATATTTTGAATGATTTAATCCCTATGTTGCATTTCTGGTAACATTAATCTTTACAAAGAAGAAATGGTACAAAGGTCGAAGTCAGTTCTTAACAGACCAAATGATTCTTGCATAACTTCAGTGCTATTTAATAAAACCTGCAAAAAAAAGTTAAAGTGACATCCCTTATTAAAAAGATTTTTTATCTGAAATTTCGGGTAAAAAATCGTCAGGTAACTGTATCCCTCCTATCTTAGATAAACATAATGTATTACATAAACTTTCTCAAAGTAGGTTTTACCTGATTGAAAACTTACAAAAGCCAATTGCTCCTTCTTGTCTTGCTAAAGCCTTCTCTGTTGATTAAACCAAAACTTTGTATAGCCAATAAAATATTTTTACTAAAATGGCGGAAAACGCAGATCTTAACAATGTCACAGTGGATTTTAGAAGAAAAACAACTGAAATGCGAGAACACACTTTTCAAGAACATCTAAAATCAGAATGTTGTTACAAAATATTGCATAATTGGATGATAAGCACAGGAAAGCCAGTTATCATGTTGATTCTTTACTGCAGGTGTTGGAAGGAGAATAACCGCAGCGACATGTTACATCGCACACGCATTCGGTTACATGAAATCGGAGATGGAGTGGAATTTCACCTTGACTCGAGATGTAGGTTTAGTGACGGGCTGACTCTTAACAAGACATGTTATTGTCCAAATACGTAGTTGTTTCATAAATTTCGTTTAAATTCAATCATTTAAACAGTTTCAACACAGAATCATAACATCTATTGAACGATTTAAAAAATGTTTTCCTAATGTCTTAATATCTGCATTATTGGTCTGTACAGTTTAAGGTTGTTTTGGCCTTTTTAAGCCATACTCGAGAGGATGATAGCGTGGTTTATATACATAAAGTCTATGAAATGAATACAATGTCCGCACCCCTTAGACACACACCAACACCCCTAGTCCACAACCCCACGCACACAAGATCTTACATACGATTGCCATACAAAGCTCTTCATGTTTCTAGGAAATTTCAGTAGAAAAAGATATGGGTCACCGTGCTCGTTTCTGAGAAATTTGCCTTTGAAAAAGGTATATACAGTTTCTAAATTCAGCTTATATAGGATTTAACACGCTTTCTTTAATAGTCAGTTAAACAGGAAAATTACCGGAAGAAAATACGAATTTACATCACTGTAATGAAAACTCATTTAGTTTTACACAAAAAATATATAATAGCCTGGTTTTGAGCATGGCAAATGCACAAATATGCATGTTTTTTATAGACCATTGAGATGAAAAGGGAGAAAATTTGACAGAATTATTTGTTAATCTCTAATAACTACACACTTTCAATCGGACAGATTTGTCTTAAAATTTCCCCAATTATAGTATTTTTAATTCAAAACAATAAGAAAAAATAAAAAAATAGTACCTATCTGTGCTTAATTCGTCAGAAAAGATGGATGAAGGTCACTGTGGAAGTTTATTTATTTGACAAATGTGGCTCAGAATGAAACTCGTGTAAACATTGTGGAAAAATGAAAAAAATGTCGATTTGAAGCAATTTCTAATTTTCGTGTGTTTTCACACGAAAAGCCTACTTCCTCAGGATCTTAAACCGCGGGACTGTTTGTCAAAAGAATTGACTGCAACATAAATCGAATTTTCCAGTCTAAAGGTTAAACTGGTACTGCCTAAAAACGGCTTATTTTCTGCCGAATTCAGCAACTAATTGATATTTCGAAATCAAAGGTTTTAAAAAATTCAACTTGTAGGATCGATTAGGTCCAATCAATTAGCAGACTGCTTGATTTGTGCAGCTTGATATTGACCTACTCTGCCATCAGAAGTGTACTTAGACGGATTAAGTTTCAAGATCAGACAGCTTTTTTGAGCGATCTATCATTGATCTACGGTGTCAGCAAAAAGTGCATTTAGTCGCACAGAGCAGTCTAAAGATCGAACCACAAAGATCAGTTTATGTCTCGGAGTATCAAATTTTAACGCATCAAGTGAAGAATGAATCAATAATAAACAGATAAATAAAGCTCAGATATTGCAATTTCAATGGTATTTCGCAAGAAAAATGTCGCTGTATCTGAAAGTGTAAATTCAATTTTATGTGCATTCTGATAATAATGCACATTCTGTACGTTCTGATATTGATCTATTCTGTCATTTAGCTTAAAGTTGAACTCTGAAAAAAAAAAAGGTGCCAGATATACAGGCTAGGTAAGGATTGTAAATTTGAACCAGCGCTACTGTTACGTAATGTTATGTGTCTCTTGTCTTTCATAGCTCCGGGTTATCGATTATGTTTTATACACGGTTTAATTTCGAAAAGCTCAACTCCGGAACCTCCCGCACTCTTACATATGATATCGATTATCTTCATCGATTTGTTGTTATGCGAGACTGCTAATACAGTATGGCAGTGAAAATTGGCCATGAATACTACAATACGTTAAAACGGATGATATCATTTACATACTACGTAGCCCACCTTACGCCGTTGTAGAACAGTGGCTCCTATTATCACTGCCCCCATCTCAACTCTTGACTGACAATCCTGTGTTTTAGGGACCCGGAGAAGAACGTTTCTGAAATGTTTGTGGTTAAAGGAAAAAAGCTAGTGATCAGAATTTTCTCCTTCCCCAAATCATATTTTATGGCGCTCTCTTTCTGATATAAGTCGTATCATTTGTACCAAGAAGAGCGTATGGCCTTAACGATATACAACGGGGGCACTACTGTTTGTTGTAAAAAAGACGTTTGCAGGTGATTCAAAGCTAGCGGGTTTTCAGAAACATTGGCCTCTTCGAGAATTTCAACCTGAAACCTTATATTTGATAAAACTATAGTGAGTGCCTTGAATGAACTATTGAATATTATGTAAAAAAGTGACATGTAATGTAAAGTCAAAGTCAGAGTAAGAGTTTTTTTTCACGGACTGATAGTCAGTTCTGACAACCAATTACTTTTATTCCTATTTAGGTCTAATATATATCATACCGCCTATTTGGGCGTTAATAATAACTTTGGTAAAAACTGTTGAGAGCATTTACTTCTTAACCATTTCTTCTTCTTGATAAGAACTAATAGGACATGGCAGAAATAAATGATTCAAGAGGACAAAATATATATGATGAAAATAAAGGATTAAATGATTCTTCATCAGGGATTGATGAAGATGTAAAACCAGGTAGCTCTTCATCAGGCACAGATAAAACGGAAAATATGAGGTATTTTGAAACTAAAATCATTCCGAATCAAGACCTACCACAAACAAATGCAAAATTTAAACGCATGTTTTAGGATACTAGTGATTTGGACGATGTAGGCCTACATGGATATTACTTTTTTGAAGGATCTCCATAAAAGGTGTAAAATATTTCTGAGAAGTTACTAATGTTTGAAATGTTTCCAGCTTCCTTGACAATTTCATATTTACTCTTAAAACTGTTAACCTAAAGTCCAATCGTTAATATGGTATTAATTTCAAAACAATAGGTAATACAAGATATTTCCACATTTCATCAACTTCGATTTCATGCTACTTTCAATCAGATTTCTACTAATCTCTAGGCGAACAGTGCCATAATGCGTTACTAGTATCTTTTGACTTGTAGTCTTTCATTGAGGCTTGCATGCGCTTCTGACTGAGTTTCCTGAGCTTGGGGAAGCCAAGCCCCAATGTTATCACAAACATACGGCATTTTTAATCTGTTTCAAACAAGGGATTTTACTTGGCATATTACTTACTATTACACTTTTCTGTCTCTCAGAAAGGCAACTAAAAGCAATAAAACTGTTTACGACAATGACATTCCTTAAATCAATAAATCGTCACCAATTTTTTCAAATAATTAAATTCATTCTTGATGAGTATTTTTTTTTTTTTTTCAAACCAGCAAAGTAGACTACAGTACCAAATCACAACCAAACCCAAAGGAATAGAAATTTACAGAGCAAAGCGGGGATCTGTATATTCAAACCTCACGAGACTAATGTATTTTTGTAGAATGAGTTTTCAAGTATAGCAGGTTTTTTGGTGTTCTGTATGGTTAGGTATAATCAACATAAAAATCATAACAAGAACGATCGAAGACTAATCAGCAAATGAACCATTCCCTCTACAGTTGAACAAAAGAGAGAGATGGAGTTTTTAAATGTCAAACAAACATAAAGTAAGTATTTATCTTTGAATTTTGAATGTTATATTGAAATTTGTTATCATTATCACGGTTGGCTTTTTTTACCATTGTCTTATTTCAAACTCGGTATACTAATTTACTAGTGTAAAAGAGGCAGGCATCTTTTAAATTACCAAACGCAATCTTGATATTAGAAAAAATGACAAGCAGAATATCGTTGCAATGTACAGACAGCAGAGTAGTAAAACACTTACTGGCATTTGTCAAGTAAGATATTTTGTCATTGATTTATATCAATTTAGATATAACATAGATTGTGTATTTTTTAAAGTTTTGGTGTGTTATATTTACAGATGCTCGAAAACGTTCACACGTTCAAACATTCCCTCATCCACTCGTCGCCATGTTTGGAGGATTGGAAATACATTCAGTAGCTTTTATAAACCTTTCGCTGCCACTGATGGACAGAGAAAACCTTTTTCTTTCTGACTCATTTTGTTATGAATTCCTTGGTAAATAAATCTGACAGAAGATAGTTAAATTTCTAAAAGGATTTCATGAATTTGACATTTAGTCATCTTCATCATGGCTGTAAATCTAATTCAAAAGAGACACATTTTATCATGCGAAGATATCCGTTTACCACAAACCCTTTTCCAAAAACGTGCTTGTCAGTTTGTATAAAAACTTCGTTCCGTTGTCCGGTCGGCTGAGAGAGAGAGAGAGAGAGTGAGAGACCCGACAAAGAAATACTGCAATTTGTATTTTGAAACAAAATAAAATGTTGGTCAACTAATTTTCTGTTTCGAGGAATTCCATGTAAATTCTTAGCATACACTCTATTCCGTGCAAAATGTGTTCTATTGACATAGGACCCTCACACAGCCCTCTTTTGGCTGTATCCTGGCCATTCGAACGTAAATGTTTGGAACTAGTAACTTTGAAAGGCACATAACCTGTATAAAGTAAGGTACATAACCTGTATAAAGTAAGGTAAGTTCATCCCTCTACTGATTTTCTTTTTAACAAGTGACCTTTTTTTTTTCTGAGCACTGCTTATTTTAGGCAGAGTTAAGAACAAGGGTTCTAGGAAAACTATCCCCTAGAGAACTGTCCCCTGGAAAAGTGCTCCCGGGAAAACTATCCCCGTAGGAAAATTGCCCCTTCCCTCAGGAAAACTGCCCCCACCCACACTTTTATATGTATTTCATGTTTTACAAGAAAAAAAAAACTATTTTGGCTCATCTACAAGTCTCACCAGGCGGTGATGGGAAATCCTATCCTATCAAACGTACAGGAATTGCCATAGATATCCCTGCTAAAGTTTTTTTTTTTTTTTTAAATCTTATTTAATTATTGTAACTCTCATACTGTAATGGAAACGAAGAAAAATGGAACATGCATACACGAAGAATTAAGCACTTTTCAAAAATATACAATCTTTTTTACGGTTGGCCGATTTCATAATAATTGGGGAAACAGGTATTTAAATCTTCTAAAATGCCCGTTGTACAGTCTATGCAATGAAGTACCGAGTTTAAGCTGTCTTACCTGTTTTGTGTTTGTTTTGCAGTATTGTGTATGTCAACAAAGGCTAAGATAATCATCTGAGAGTAATTACTTTCTTTTTCAATTCAGTGCATCTTATATAACTGGGCAATATACACATCTTTTTTAAGTACTGTCATATTTATTTAATATTATATTTACAATACTTTTTTAATGTTCATAGTAAAGTTTAAAGTACAACATTCTTTACAGTAAATATTTAAAAGCAGTCAAATAACTTTAAAGGGATTATTCTTTCAAAGGAAATATTTCAGTGATAAACTTTTCAAAAGGAATCTTAATGTCTCGAGAAATGTGGTATTAACAAAGCATTCAAGTGGCATAAATTCGATCAATGAAAATAAAATACATTAAAAAAGTAATCAACAACATCAGCATCAGTATCGCAATATTAAAAATTTCCTGAGTGGCTATTTCCTAGGGGGCAGTTTTCCTACGGCGGCAGATTTCCAGGGGGAAGTTTTCAGGGGAAGTTTTCCGAGGGGAAGTTTTCCTGATACCGAATACGAGAAGCCATTGAGTATTTTTCAATTCTCATCAATTTTATCGATGCCCTCTTTAGAGTAGTACAGAACATATAAAATATCCATCCATTCGTTCACCCACCCATGCAAGCATCCATCCATTCATCCACCATTCAACCGTTCTTATCGAGACAATTAAATTAATTATAATAGTATGCAGTAAGGAAGGATATGTTGATAAATACTTTCAATACATGGGGCGAAAGGTTTTCGAAATCATTAGGATACATACTCTATGACTAGATTATTTGCATGACTGGCTAACAACAAAATAAAATCAAGTAGTCAAAACTTGCAAGGAGAACAGTTGAAGGGCGTTAATTACACTAATCTTAATTATTCAAAAAACTCTGTCGTACAGATGAAAAGCCATGCGTCTGCCACTAATTTTGAATTTAAAAGCAACTTTGGCTGTCATTGCAAGTTAAGTCCTAAACTAGCAGTATATAATAATATTAAGAGTAGTCAAGGTTCCAGTCGTGGACACAGTGGGAAAAACATGAAGTAGAAACTTCAAAGGCAACATTTGTCCTTATGTATATCAAAGAAGTAAAAAAGAAAATCGATCTGAAATACGCAGATGATTTTAATACACTAATTGCCCAAATGTTTATAACGATTATTTGGCTTACATTGACGACAAAAATACAATCTTATGCAAAACATAATTATACATGCGGTGACATTTACTTCTCTGAGGAGGGGAAATATGATATTTTAACTATGCTGGCTGGTTAAAACGTATTCAAATGAAAACAAAACCGTTGATATTGCTAAAGGAAATCCTACTCTTTGTTAACACTACGGAAAAAAAAAGCTTAAGCCTATTATGTATTAATGGATTTTACAGGCTACGCATTACAAACACAATTATATCATAACCATACATATATTGCGCTATAAATGATTTACATTATACATGTAATTACTTTGATAGTTTAAAGATATCTTACTTATAAAATACATACAACGTTTTACAGACAATCACATAGACAATCAATAGAATAACAAAAATTGCTAATGAAATGGCCTAGAACGAAAGAACAAGCTTATATGGTTCTTCTCTTAATTCACGTGTTGAGTGGAAGCCGAGATATAAGAAAATATCAAAGTTTTTGCACAACGACAACGACAACAACGCAGACGACGACAACAGGGCTATGACAATACCTCGATGTTTTCTTCGAAAACATCCGAGGTAAAAAAGGGGCATAATATTAGGATCGTTTCTGTGAAATTATTTCAAAATCTGACCAGTGGTTTCAGAGAAGAAGAATTTTTAAGAATTTCTTCATGTCCGTATAGTGCAAATAGCCCCCCACCACTACAGCCATGTTTCTTGATGGATCAAAATTTCGCGAACAGTTTTTCAAAAGGGGCACCAAAGGAACATTTCTGTGAAATTATTTCAAAATCTGACCAGCGGTTTCAGAGGAGAAGATTTTTAAAGAATTTCTTAGAAAATTCCATTTGGTTGCCATGGCAACCAGAGTTTTTGGTGGAATCAAATTCTGAGAACAGTTTTTAAAGAGGACCTCCCAAGGAACATTCCAGCCAAGCTTGGTCCAAATTGGCCCGGCGGTTTAGGAGGAGAAGATGTTTAAAGAATTGTTGACGCCGCACGACGCACGACGGACACCACGTGATCTTTTGAGCATGTTGTGCCCAGGTGAGCTAAAAAGATATAATTTATGCAATAAAAAAAGTAAAACACTCTACTGGAACGGTTGCATTGAGTGCCGGTGAATGACTGACCTTTGATTGAAAATAGTGTTAAACACCAAAAGAGAAACAAAAAATATCAACAAAGAAATGGGAAACGTGGTCTTGGTTCAATGCAAAATAATCATTGTGGTCTCATTCTCATGTGTTAAAATTGCACAACCAATCCATCGACTGCTACAGATCTCGAAGCAAACTTGAAATACCATCTATGTTACCTTTAATATAGGCTTTAAGCATTATATTTCTTAATAGGTTGAAACTTAACAAATAAAATCACTGTCTGGTACATTGTTTAAATTCAAATATTCAGTAATTTCGGAAACTTGTTATTAGAATTTCTTGTCCATCATGTCATAAGAATTTACGGGCTATAAATCACCTACCTTTGAACAAACTTCGTGTAACGAAAATAGGCTTATTTTTCTTTTTTTTTTATTTAAACATTGTGGATAAGCGTAGCTCTTACCTTCTACTATGGTTATAGGTAGTATTCTATACATGTACATGTAACACACATGTAATTCTATTTTCTTAACTGACACGAATCTTATATCGATTTTCTTTAATTGGTTGCTCCAACTACTGTAAATTCGAAAGTCTGCACGAAACAAGCTTATGGCCTATGTACACTTATCCGTGTGGTCTGTCTTGGCATGAATTTACAAATGTCATTTTAATTTATATAATTTAAATTATTCTCTGGATGAATTGTTGTGTATGGTAGAGAAAAATAGAAAAATGTACCCCGAATTCATTCAAGGCATTTACACATATGGGAGTCATACTTGTATTTAACCAAAGGAAAACTTAATTTGTAAAATATACATTTTTTTCCGTTTGTTTCTGACAAAAGAAAGAACGAATAGTGTATATCTGAAATGTGCAATCTGATCGTGATCGTTTTTATCCTCAAAAGCAACAGATGTTTCCCTCATTTAATCCTTAACTTGAGAGGAAATTTTCAGTCAAATTAAATGTGTAACGAATGAGGAGTATGGCCTTTGCAGCGACTAATTTCAAAATTCAAACCGTCGCCTTGATAGTCCCCGACAGTAATATCGTCTGGACGAAAAGCGTACAATTGGCCTTCATGTTTGTGGAATCAATTAAATTGTTTGCCACTTTACCAAGTGATCCCCTGTTTTACAAGCTTTTTTCATAATATTTTGTGGTTGTTTGAAAATTAAGACCTAACTTTCATATTAAAAGAGAGAAACTACCGAGATTGGCCGAATAGCCCTTACGAAAACGTCGATGTTACACGATACTGACAGATGATGAGTTAGTGAGTCTACAGCCCCTTACTCTCATATAAAAGACGGAAGCTGCCGAGAGTTGCCGAATAGCCTTTACAAAAAAACTGTCGATGTTACGCGATGTTTACAGATAAATTAGGGGCCGTAGACCGTGACAAAATGAAACTACTTCTGGGTGAATTGTTTTTTAATACCAATATTCAATAAATTTCTGAAAATTGTATTTTCAGTTACATGCCCGTCTGTCATATGCACATACCGGTTTTATCCCTCTTATTACTTATTTTCGAACGAAATAATTAATCAAACGGACCAGGCTTAATTTTTTTCCGATCGATACAAAGCATTGATGTTATTTTGATGCTTTTCTACTACTAGTTTTACATCTTTTGACGATGTTTATTTGGAAAGTTACTATCACCTTCAAAAAATATAGTTGATGCAATAAATAAATAGATAGATAACTAACTTGAGCATCAATTCCAACCAAGGTAATGGGTGAAGATTGAGGAGAAAGGCTTTGCAGGGCGCTTATTTTAGCTCTAAGCCGTCGCCTTGATTATTCCCACTAGTGGTATTGTCTGGGCGAAGAGAAGACAACGATTTGCCTCCATGATTGGAATCAGACTTACCGTTTAACCTTTCACCAAACTACCCCTTGTTTGCAAAGAGAAAGATTTCTTTGACAAAAATTGTGGACAAAAGAGAAAGTGCCGGTTACAAGCATTTCTTAATTTCCTACAAGTTTTCTACCATTTCAAAGACAAGTTCTATCATTTGAGGCACATTTAACTTGTCGTCTGTGAATTCTCCCAATTTTGAGCAGTCTAGAATATTTTCATCTAGTAATGGGTTAAGCTTTGTCTGTCCATTCAATGTGGATTTTGAAATTGGTTTGTTGAGTTGGTTGTTTGTAATAAGCAGGATAGATAAAGGTGCCTTTTCTTTAGGAAATGACATCTCATCAAACTACAAAGCTAATGTGTATAACCCACAAAATGAAATTGTTACTGTAACTTTTCAGATATGTTTCGAAATGTGACGTTTATGATAGAACCAGAAAATGGTTAATTTCACATATTTTTGCCAGGTCCTTTACAACCGGCTTCACAATGTCGCCATAAAGCCGCATGACCATTTTTTTTTTATCTACATTTTTTTTATGTACCTACAGTTCAGAATATATAGATGTGGAAATTGATTTTTTTTTTTTTTTATTTCAAGGAGTGATTTTATTTGACATTTCTGTGGAAGTTCTTTGTCACTAGCCATTGCCACAAGAGGTCAGGCCAAAGTACCCCAATGCAAACAGGTGAAACCTTATATGAAACTAAACCTCTGTAGTGTTGGGTCGGAGAGATGGTCTGATTTGTCCTCTTGCTGCTTTAGTAGGCACGAATTATGTTTATATTGTACCCTTCAATACTTTCTTTAAATAGAGTATGTACGAAACTTCTTCACTTACTATTATATCAGTTAAATGTATGTCAAAGAATGAGCTGCAAATTCAACATAAATAAAATATTAGTTCAAGTGGCTATCACCTTATAAGTACTTAAAGTTTCTATAGTTTTAAAGAATGCTAAATTTGTAGAGGGGAAAAAAAGAGCGCCATTTTGTACTTGCTGAAGATCTGTTTTCTCAGGCTTGGAGATGACTTTTCTTTTTCACAGCATTTTTCACTTTTTCGATGTTGACTTCATAAGAATTGTTGAAAAACATAGCTTTGAACAAATTCAAATAAAGTACTATTGTTCACAGTATTTATTTATCTGTTTATCTTATTACTATTATTTTTACCTCTTTATCTACATGTAGTTTTTTACTTTAAGGAGAACTGAATCCTGTCGCAACGACTATCATCAATGCTCGGAAAGAAGTCAGCTGAACTAGGAATTCGAACCTGCAACCCATGGTTTTAAGCTATCTACGTAACCACTTGAGACCCAGCGACAGCTTTTTGGCACGCTTAACCCTGTATAATGTTATATACAAGACATAGTGCCCAACTGCCAAACAGCACCTACAGCCAATTTTAAGTATTTTTCACATATTTCAAGCTTTAAGTGGAAAAATCATTACTTTATCGCGTTCCGCGATAATATATCTTAAATACTCGGTACACAGCACACAACAAAAAAAAAATATATATATGGCCTGCAACACGCGAAAAGGGGCATTCGGACATTTGCGTAAAGTGTCGTTTCGGATCAGCTTGCACAATTCGCGCAGGCTGATCCGAGACGACACTTTACGCAAATGTCCGAATGCCCCTTATCGCCTGTTGCAAGCCATATTAACGACCAGCCCGCATAGCTTAATAGGTAGAGCGTAGGACTCCTGCACGTGATGTTTCGAGTCACTTGAGGGTGTGGGTTCGATCCCCACGGCTGGCCATCTAAAATTACTAATAGTCTTTCGGATGAGACGTTAAACCGAGGTCCCGTGTGACGGTGCTATACACCGAGCACGTAAAAGAACCAGGCGTAACTTAAGATGGGTTCCGTCCTGTATCTGCACTATCCCCCGTAACAATACTAACAGCCTTCAGGGGTCGTCGCCCATATGGGCAACCGGCGGCGACGATAAATAAACGCAAATTCAATCAAGCCATATTAAAGGAGTATTATTGGCCGAAAGTCTGGAAGCGGACAAATTTTTTTTCCTTCCTACCCCGAAATGGAAATTTTAATACCTCTGTGAATATATTGAACTAATCTAATAGGTCAATAACATTATCAAAGTTCATAGACCTATCAGATCGTTCAACTTATTTCACTTTTTTCGGTAGTTTATAGGAAAATAATGGTGAAATACGGTTTGTTATTTCATGGTTACGATTAGTGAAAAATGCCGATTTCATTTTTCCCTTAAATAGAAGTCGGAAACAGTAGTTCCCGCACACTAGTTACCTAGCTCAACAGCGCATGCGTCAACCACAGGGAAATATGAAATTTCTTGGGTTTTACGTAATATTGAAATTTTTTGCTATGTGGAGGGGTTACTCCACGGGGAATTACTGGAACCAACTGGGCTGGATGTTGATGAAATTCCCAATAAAAAACGGGGTTAGAAGCATGAAATAAATAGAAGAGTTTTTTCTTTTGTTGAAAGAAATTTATTTCATCGAGTGAACACCATGGAAAATATTTACCGATGATGCTCACCCGATGGAATAAATTTCGATCTTTCTCCGAAATAAACCAATATTCTCTATATATTATCTGCAGTATTAAAAAATTCATGTCAAGTTAAGAAGGGAAAAAAATGTCCACCTCCAGATATTGGATCTTAATAACTCGCTCCATATTAATCCATTTATTTCATTCTGCGTACCAGACTGCAGATCAACTATCTTTCAACACGGTAAAGGTAAGGACCTCTTCCATACACGTTTAAAACATGTGAAAAAAGTAGTGTAAAATGATAAGGGGGCCTATGTACGGCAGGTAATACAGTTGGATACCTTGTCTTAGATATAAAATTACAGAAGGCCAAGTTTGTCAAAATCAAAGGCTGAGCTTCTGGGCCGGGCTGAGAGACAGACGGAGGCAGATGCCATTCTAAAGAGGGACATTTAGTATTAGCACGAACTTTTTCGTGTACTATAGCAAACACAGTGTGAATGAAAATCTAGCCTCATATCATAGTTTTAGACAGCACGACTATGGCTTGGAAACTAATGACAGTTTAGCGCTTGACCTTTCTCTCGTTAGATCTGGTACCATCAGCTATGTGATAAGTTGTTGGGTGGTTTGCCTACGAGCATGCGTAAAGCATCATCTTGTTTATACAGCACAAGTAGATACATGTACTGTCTCATTAAATAAGATAGTTCTGTCGCCAAACAGATTAGACTCCCGTAACAGTTATGTTTGACCGTTGGTAGGTAGCAATTATCTGTAGCCCAAAACTCCTAGTTATTGCTCATTAGTTTTATGCTCTCACAAAAGGTATGGCTAGGAGTTTGTTACATGAACCAGTGCATAAGTATTTAGTTGCAAAATGCATCTTCAAGTACCAAGAAACCCATTATTGAGCCTCCGACTTGTATGGTCATTGGTCAACTTGACTGGTTTAACAATGGGATTTCACCAAAGAAAAATACAAGGTAAGAGTTATCTAGCACTGTTATCTTCGATCTATTCAACATTCACAAAATCTCGTTCACGACTTTTTATCTTTGAAATGATAGATATCCACTATCCACTAAAGTATAGTGGAAAGGAAGAAAATCGGAATACAAGCATTTTGTCCTTTTCCTACTTTCTTTTCACATGCCTTCTCTTCGATGGCCATTAAACTCTGTGTGTGTGTGTGTGTGTGTGTGTGTGTGTGTGTGTGTATGTTTTATATAAATAACTAGGTGAAATAATTGTATAGCATATTCTTACGAACAAAGTCCGCAACAAAGAAACAAATGAATAAATGCATAGCAGAAATACAGGAACCGGGCAGGATTCGAGCCTACAACGCCCGGACGAAAGGCAATCACCATAACCACTGAGCTAAAGAGAATTCTCCCTAACATAGTTGTTAGGTATTGTATTTAAACCGGGATGAAGCCATGCATTACGGAGTGGTCTCCCGTAACAATATTGACGTTATGTGAGCGGACGTATTACTTGATATATGCATTTCTTTCTATAATGCTGTATTTTGGGTTGGTGGCCTACATTTACAATAAAAAGATTGTACTGTATTGCATTGTATCATATTCATAACTGATTGTTACCTTATAAAGCTTCAAAGTTTATTTTCCCCTTCTTTTTTTATTATTGAAGGAAAAAATTTAGCGGTGTATGTGTTTGTATGGTTAGTTAGGAGTCTTCAATAAAAAATAACTTTTTTAATCAGCTTACTCATTTTGGTATTGGTATATAAGGTGGTGTTCCCGGTGCCAAAAACGTGACTCTGTCACGGTTTTGCTGTTAATAATGTGAATTCATCACTATGAAGAAGCCAATAATAAATTAAAACAGATATGATATCGCACGAACGGTCAATTCAGTACCTTGTACTATCATTAATAACTTATATTTTTTGCTATTTAATCATTGGACAAAATCTTAATGGTTTTTCAAGAGTTCATTACCAGTATTTCGCACATCTCGCTTTCAAAGGGACTGACTGCCTTCCGACAGACATTTTCGAAATATTTTACAGCGGTAAAAGAGGAATTGATCCTGTAATGACTTTAATCACTCTTTGAAGAGACTTTTAGCGAGCTTGAATTTGATCGCACGGCCGCCGGGTTACCAACCCTGTAAAATACGATGAACACTCTACCAAACAATCACGCTCTTTCACGACTATGAAAAATGGTTTTGAAAACACCGAGGACAAAGGAGATAATGTGACCAGCATTTTCCCTAATGCCAACAATGCCTTCAACACTTTCAAAGCCAAATACCATGGTTTGGATCACTTCTAATGGGTCATTTATAAATCCTATCAATATGAAGGAACCTAACGTTATGTCGTTTGGTCTAGCGTAAAGCTATAAATCATTTGGAAATCAGTACTATATCTATCCACCGAAAAGCTTGCAAATGGAAAGTCGACCAAATATTTGTTGTTGGATTATTAACTAAATCATGGTTATAACTTTTGCTGGAAAAGAGTTTCAACTGTCAAATCTGATGAATGAGGAAGACACAGATAACACGCCAATCTTCCCCATCAAAGGGAAGATTTGAATTGATGATTAACCCTGTGTCACACAATCACGAGCTTTTCCGCTCATAAAAAAGAGGGTTTTTTGAAAACAATGTGAGAAAACCGGAAAAATCTAGTGACGAGCATTTTCTTCTATATCCATAATGTTTTCAACCATTTCAAAGACGAATTCTCCAATTTGAGCTAAATTGAATTGTTCTAGATGTGTACGAGTATAACATATTGTCGTTTGGTAAAGAGTTTAATCAGTCCAATCTGATAATGTATTTGTTGGCGTTCGTTACAACAAGACATACAGTGTTACTACCCATACACCAAAAAGAAAAACAAAAACAAAAAACATACGATCTGAATACAATGTTAACACAGTGATAAAAATGGCAATTTTTAAGTAAATTAATTCTACTGAAAATTTCATTTATTTTGTAGATATCTGTGTTTTATTCTTCATTAAAACAAATTGTTCTGTGCCAAGACTGTATTACAGTTATGGTATTTTAACCAATTTTCCTTTACATGATATTAGTATTTTATTTTTCTATGGGTATTTCAAGAGTGAGACCGATGAAAATTTCTATACAATAATATACAATATAATAATAGTTTTCAGTGAACGGCTTCCGGCATATAATACATGCTCGAACACAATAATCCATCCATACACGGAAAACAAATAAATAGAAAATTCAAAATCCGTTAACTTGATAAATGTATAAAGATTTTGTAAGAGCATTAGTCTTGCTACCAATAAGAAGTTTTCTGAACGCAACACAAAATGATGAAGTCGTTTTTTCTTTGTCAAAGGAGTGTGCATATCAAATGCACTCGAGTATGCGGATATACTAAACATTTTAAAATTCAGAGTTTCGCATTAGATTCTGTCTGTCAACCGATGATGTTGCGATTTATCACACACACACACACACACACACACACACACACACACACACAAACGTCTTGCGTTTATTATTTCATCAATTTCTCAAAGAAGAATTCAGAACATAATTATCCTCGGAATGAAAGGCCTATCAAGAATATTCCATTCTTTTTTTGTAAGCTTTAGATTGTAAACATGGATTATGAACGACAGCTTTAACTATGATTGCTGTGAAAAATTATTATGCAAATAGTAGATTGTTTTTCTTCTTTTTCTCGAAATTAGATAAAAAAATAACTAAAAGTTAATAAAATATAAATAAATAAATATATAAATGTTAAAATAACCTAGAAAAGAAACTGCTCACCAATCCAGCGAAATAGATAAACGGAAAACCTAGTGAGTTAAAAAAACAAAAAAACGTATCATGTTAATCTTAAGTCTTGAAGTAAAAATGAGAAAAAACAATTACAGTAAAGGTTGAAAGCATACGTTTTGCGATAACAAAATAGGCATCCCCAAACTTTCAAGCCCTTTCAGAAAATTTGAATATTTTAGTACTGGCAATATTATTTTATCAGTGGACGGCCAATATATGTGAGGATTGTACTATGCAGTGTATTTCCTCGTGGTGCAAATTATTTAATCTGAACAGGTAATTTGGGTAAGGCGTAAACACAAAAATATTTTCAAACTTTGAATGAAAATACACTGTAGCAGAAAAAAACCTTTATGCCAAGTTACAGAAAATATTACGAAAATTAAATTGATTCGAGGTAACTGAAAACGTTTACATGAACAGTATGTGATGACATATTATAAATGTATAAAACCAGACCATTGATAAAAAAATAAATAAAATGCCGATAAATAAAACGTCCTGCCCTCCCTCTCCCTCTCCCTCTCTCTCTTGTGTTGGAGAAACTACGGCTATTTTCCCCTCCAATAAACGGTATATATTCTTCAAACAGTTACATATACAGAGAAATCTGGACACCCTGCTCCAAGTCTGGACACCCTGCTCCAAGTCAATCATCGACATGGTGTTAAAGGACAAAGTGCGTCGCAGACAAGCGCATTCTGTCAGTCAAAAAAGTATATCTAAAATTATATTGGATCAGTGTAAAATTGGGAGGTGCATTGGTATTTATTCTAGTTTTATTCCATAAGTTATAACAGATAAAGATTCTGCAAGTAAGTTTACTTCTTTTCAAGGACGGTTACTATAAGTTGGTGCAATTCAACAAAATTTTGATATGGCCGACATTAACGATTGTAGGCGGGGCCCTCACTGCAGGAATGATCATGTGGATGACTGGGACGGCATATGGTGCTATTGTGGGTGCTTGGCATCGCTATGGGGACCAACATTTATCAGAGTAAGGTACAGTCATCAATTTCTACATGAACTTTTAGCTTTCGAATGGGTCGAGTTTGTATATTAAGCGCTTAAAGAGTTAAAAGCCCAGAAGCGGCCAAAATGTTAATAATTCAGGTGTTAAAACGCATTTAAATATAAACCAAATTATTCCAAAGTATAGAAATTATTTTGACAAGCTGTTGATGTGTTCTCTGCCCAAGTGTTAGTCGTTCGCAGAAAAATGAATTCTAAAAACAGGTAAAAAGTAAACAAAAGATACAGCGATTCGGCATTTCTTTAAACCTAGTTTTAAAATCCATTTTTCAGGTCAGCGACTTACACTTGGTGAGACGGCACAATAATAGATTGTCATCTTCACATAAATTTCACACATATTTATATACATGGAAAAATGAAATAAACCGGTTAATACCGGAACGACACAAGTACATTAAAAATGCAAATGAAGATTAAGACGTAGCGTGCCTGTAACATATGGGCCGTGTTCTGTGAAAAGGGAGCTTAATGACATTAATATGACGTCGAGAAGATCGCGTTTAAAGTGTCTTTCATCAAACGTTTAAGGTTTTGAAAAATATGGAATTCAGTAAAGATTATTTTCATCATAAAGTTGCCTTTGTCGAGTTATTAGAATATGAGATACTGATTTTAGACACCTTCTTTCGAAAGTAATTGTACAAAAATTAGTCTTGCCTTGCATGTTTATGGATACATGCATATGTGAACATCTGCTTTATCTATGACACAGTCTATTGCATATTTTAAGTCCAACATCTTCAATCTCTTCGCTTTTTGAAAAAGGAATAATTAGTAATGAATGCATTTTAAGACAAATGACTATGTTTTTTGCTTGTACATTAGGCTACAGTAGGCAACGGTATCAATAATTTTTCAAATAAATTCTAGAACGCATATTTCAATATTTATTATCACTAGCATTGTGATTATCGGTATTATTATAATCAGCTTGTTCTTGAAATTGAAAAAGAAGGAAACCAACACCAAATTATGTTTCGATATCAATCAGTAATGAAACTGTTGCTTAGTGGCCTATACAACATTGTTGGAAACGATGAAACAACCGCATGCTCTTCGTTTCCATTAATTTATCCCACAACCGACATCTCTGGGATTTTAAAAACAACTATTTCTAGGAAGGGGCTGGGAGGGGTATAGGATTAAAGCGCCAAACAAATGGCACATTCACATTGTGCCAGTAAAAATGTTCTCCTCTTTTTGAACTGTAGACAGTCATGATGATGCACATAATCCTGCACATATGTGCTTTACAATTCCCATTTTAACTGAGTGGATATTTGGTATTTTGTAACACATTTGTTCTGAGAGAGAGAGGGAGAGGGATAAGGCTTTTTATGGACCATATTTAAGTATATTTAAAGTTTTATTTAATCTAAAACAATCTAACTATTTTACACTTATTTGCAACAATCATCAACGTTATTTCAACCAAAAGAGGGAGCTTTAGTTATACTTTTATGAATATTCGGTATAAGGACGCTATGGTTAAAGATAAAGTTGTTTTGGTCCCTCGAGACTAGTATTGTAAACAGAAATACTCATTTAATGATTCTTATGAAAATGTTACCATGAAAAATAACAGTGATTTGGTTCTAAGTAGAATAATTGGCATTGGTACCACAGGTTGAAAAGATATTACTGTTGTAACTGTTGTAAGCGAGAAATAAAAGCTATTACAGAATAAGATATTTGCAATCTCAAAAATATATGCCACGCGGTAAAATATATGTTGCATCATAAATTCTTTTTTGTATGCATTTAAAGTTTTATGCATATCTAATTTTATACTATGAAGACTTTTTTCTTTGATCTATTACAAATGTCAGGTCACAGCGAATAAAAATCTGTTCAGTTATTTGCACCATTCATTTGTTGGCTGTCAACTACTCTTTCAACGCGTCTTTCTTAATTAAAATCCTCGATTTTGCTCTACAAGCGACCTATCACATCCGTCACAATACACAATTTTTTATCACGATGAAAACTGGTGATTAAACATGCCACAGATATTAATACACGATGCTACGTGTGTTGTTTAATTACTGAAAAAATATCTAATAGAACTGAGTAGACCAACTAAAATTAAACCAGCAAACTTCAAAGCTGTTGGTTCGAAATAAAATGAATTGGTCTTAAACAAATGCAAGTTTTCCAGGAAAATAATCAAAACTTTTAAACATAAATATAGTTATTTCTTTGCTGAGAAAGTAAACCCGAATTTACACACTTAATTCAAATTAAGTATCTCAGAATATCTTGAAATAAAACAAACAATTAGATGAAAGATGAGTTGTGGTTGCATTCGACAAAGCTGTTTTTCACGACCATTATCGAGGTTTTAGAATTTCTTTTTTTCTTCGGGATGCAGACAAATGGGTTCTTCAAGGCTACCTATACACAGATCTTAAACTGGCAATACGTTTCAGAGGATGTTCAAAGAAATGTGCATCAGGAAGGCCCCTGGTCATGGCATTAAAAGCAAAGCTTTATCTTCCTCTATCTGTACAAGGAAGTCAAGAGACACCATGCTTTAGATTCTCGTCCAATATTAGCGAACAGTGAATTACATATCGCGTCATAAAGACAACAGACAAACGTTTGCAATAGTCGAAGGTGTACGGCTTGAAGTTACTCATCATGATGTAAAATGGGGAGGAACATTTCAATTTGTATTCATTGAAAAAAAAAACAATAAAACAGGAAAATATCTATATGCATGTATATTCCTATCAACCAACTTTTTACAATATAATCCTGCATTGTAACTGTCCCGAGGAAAAAGAGCTTTTAAAAACAATGTCGTACTAGGAAAAATATTGGTAGACAGCATTTTTTTTCCTTCTGCTACAATGTTGTCTACCCCATTCATTCACAGGTGTCTAATTCTTATGTGTCATGTTATTTGACATGTCAAAACTTTGTTTGTTTGGTTTATTAGGGCGTAACAATACTGTCAGAATATATCATTTAGCCAAATACCTCAAGACATATTGTTTGGTAATTTATTCCTAATCATTTTACTTACATTTATGCTCATTTAGTCGAATCGAGTAAAAACACAAACCACTGTCTAAATAAAACGCCAAGTTTTTAGCGGGCTATGGAGATATCGTTCTATAGCTAAAAGCAACATTAAATGTGGTGCGACTTTAGGAATGAAGAGAATTTGTTCGTTTTAATGGAGGTATAAAAGAAAACGGGTGACTATGGTTTTTGTTTCATATCTCCATGAACAAAAAAATTCTGGTTGTTCCTTATAATTCAATATCAGGGACAACAAATACGCACATGAATAATACTAACTGCGTGGTTTTTTTTTTGTAAATCTTATATTGTAGTTTGCTTATTTCTTTGGTATTCCGTAGGACAGTTCATGACGTAAAAAGTTGTGTAATTCATGATGTCATCATAGCATTGAACACTTTTCACTGATTTAGTAGATCTATTCTTAGAAGTTTAATACGCGAGAAGTAAGATGAAAATTAGATAATTTGTACCCAGTAAACTGACAACGAGTTTTAAGTTCTCTGATAGAAATAATTGTTGGATATTTTTTTTCAGCTTATGATATTTAGAAAAAAAAATTTAGCTAGCCCTTGAAGTTAGGACTCGATATAAAACTAGTTTTATATCAAGTTCTAACTTCAAGGGCTAGCTAAATTTTTTTTTCTAAATTTTGTATACATGTCTTCTTACATTACTTTGACAGCAAAAGTGAATCTAGTTCTGGCACGGCAGGAGTTCCCCTTTTTTTCATGGAGCTTTGATTTTTTTTTTTGTACCAAATCAGAACTCGCCAATTTTGATGAAAATAATTAATATTGAATTATTTAAGGAATGAAGATTTTCTTTTTTGTTTTTGTTTTATGGGGGTATGAAAACGAGAGACCTAATCACACTGTGATTAGGTTGTTTTTGGTTTGATACCGCCATAAAAACAAAAACACTGCCCTACATTCCTTATAATTCAATATCACAGAAAACAAATACGCACATGTAATTCTACTTTTTTTTGATATAAATCCAATCTCGCAGTTTTAGAAACGCCAATTTGATTGGTATTACATAGAGCAAAAAAACGGCTCGTTCATGACGTAAAAATATGTGTAATTCATGACGTCATCATATTATTAAGAAATAGTTAATCTATTATTAGAAGGTCAAAACGATGGAAGTGGAAGTTCAAAACGATAGATGTAAGTCGAAAATGAGATAATTGGTACCCTGTAAACTGATGACAATGAGTTTTAAGTTATCTCCTAGACTTAACGAATTTATTGTTTGATTCTTTTTCTAATTATGATATCAAGCAAAAATAAGCTTAGCAGGCATTTAACTCATTATAAAATTAGGAAAGAAAAACATTACAAAATCTCGTATACATATTTCTTTACAATAGTGTAACAGCAAAAGTAGTTCCCCGTCACTGCATGATTTTTTTTTTTTAATGGAACTTTGAAAAAAAATCAGCCAATGAGAACGCGCCAATTTTGATGAAAACAACTAATATTGATTTATACAGAGACTGAATATTGTTTTTAGCCTCGTGCCCTTTTCATTCAATTCAGTTGGCAAATGAAAGATATTTAGGGCGTTGTAACAAGACGCAGTATCTAAGATGATGTTCACGGCGCCAAAAGCGTGGTTGTGAGGTTTACAATGTGACTTCATCAATAAGAAGAGCTTTCATCTTTTGCTCTTTAGCTATAAAGTAAAAGTCATTGTTTTGTTTGGTGGTAAGCGCTGTTGTTTTATTTCAGTCATGCCATAATGACATTCCATCAGTTTCAAGAACTCTATCAGTACTTCGTAAAACTCGCTTTCGACGGCACTGACTGCCTTTGTATACAAGCATTATCGGAAGAGGAATGAATCCTGTTGCAATGACATTTAGAATTTTTTAAGAGACTTTTGGGAGCTTGGATTCGATCCAAAATAAAATCAATCACCTTCCACCATCCTTGTATTAATCTGTCTGTAAGCTTCGAGTTACATGCATACCTAATGTTACTTCCGAGCGAAAAATTGCCATTAAAACGAATGATACGAACGCTGATTTTTTTTTTTTTTCATTAGATTTGCTGTAGAAAGAGAAACAAATACAAAGTAAATAAAAAATAGGCCTGAAAGTGAAACTGATAAACAATCCAAGATCATGGATGGAAAGAAACACTTAACAGTGATAAAATGTATGAATGTTGGTCTTGAGACTGAACGCGGCAATCCTGGGTAAAAATCAGCAAAAAAAAAAGACACAGTGAAGGCAGAAAGGACACGTTTTCTGATAAAAAAAAAAAACATTGACACTCCAGAACCTGCCATTCGTTTAAAAAAAAACACATGTTGTAACATTGTTTAGTGTTGGGAGACCTTTAACCCATAAATACTCCGATCAAGTGGAGCTAACAAACAGATATGAAATTTTATAAATCACTGAGTTTGATTGATGTGCTTGAATTAAAGGGCTTTTGTTGATTAGGTATGCCAGCAAGATTATTCGTTTTAGAACTCGTATCAAGATTCTTCAGTTTGATTATTTGTATTTTTTTTACTTGGATATTCCAGATTCATTGTCATCGATATCATATGATCTTTTAGAAAGTATCAGGCGTATAAATACAGTCTAATCGCATACATGTATTAAACTTATTTGAATGCATAAAATGATAAATTCAGTGATTCGTTGTTCGATTAAAATATTTGAAACTGCATTAACGTTTCTTGACCCTATTTTTTCTGGTGTGTCAAAACATCTAATTTTGTTGCGAACTGTTTTGACTCGATACAAAATAGTCCAGCTTGAACAGTCGACCGTCAAAAACACCGTCAACAAGTTTTCGTAATTGAAAGCTACCACTTTGTTTGACAATTTTCTTATCCAATACCCAACAAATGCAAATAAATCGATCACATGGAACAGGTATTTGGTATACTGCTTTGACACAATTAAATATTTGAAATATTGAATTAAACATCATTGTAACAAAGGAAATACTTTTTTTCATATCGTCGAAGAGAGTTTAAAGCATTTAAATACAGTTTCTAGGTTACTGGAAACATTTGCATTAAGAATGTATAATAAAATTTTATAGATATATACATATACAAAAACAGACCAGAAAAAGCGTATACAACATTTTACAAGGAATTACATGCCAAAGTCTTTCTTTCTTTCTTTCTTCTCTCTCTCTCTCTCTCTCTCTCTCTCTCTCTCTCTCTCTCTCTCTCTAGCTCTTTGTCTCTACTATCCAGGCCTATTCTCCGTCTACAGTCTTTGGTTTTCTTAATCCGGGCTGCAAAGTAGATAAAAGATAACCTATCCAAAATTTTATATTTATCTTTAGCATGTCGAGACATATTCATCAACACTTGTATCAGCTATTCCTCCATAACCTACAAGTTTTTTGTCATGTTGTCTGTTTTGATTCTGACATAGTGCTAAAAAATGAATGGACACTTTCGATCGTGTAACATTTAACCTTTTACCACACAATACCGACATTAACGACCCTGCAGAAGCAGGCTATTGAAAACATATTGGAAAAGGGAGAAAATGCTGGTGACTAGCATTTTCTCAAAATGTTTTCTACCCTTTCAACGACAAATTTAAACGTTTGAGCCACATTTGATTTGTTGTCTATAAATGCTTTAAGTTGTGACAAGTTTAAAACGTTGTCGTTTAGTAAGGAGTTGAAATAGTACGTGGTATAAAAAGGCAAAAATGTCCGTGCTTTCGGTTGGTCTTAAAAAAAAAAACGCGTGTATTCCAAACCAACCATGAAAACATAGAGACGGCTTCAGAATCATCCACCGTTTTAGAAAGCTTTAACTACAAATGAAAATAAAAAAAACAACAATAACTATCATGTTGAAAGAAAAATGACGCTTCGTTAAAAAAAAAAAAATAGTTTCTAACATTTTACAAATACTTCAAATTTAGTTTTTTTTTCCACCCAACTTTGAAATACAAATTTACTAGACATTAAATTAAAGAAGAACAGATGAAGTTGGGGCGCTTTCTTTCGGTCATAAACAGGAGTTTAAAACTTCGTTGACAAAAATACATGTATCTACCAGCCCGTCGGTATGCATTCACAAAAGTGTTAAACATACAGTGAGTTCTAGACGCTTTCTCCTGGATTCTCCCCAGTTATCAGCAGGATGTGACAAGACGCATTTGCGTCACAGTCAAGCGCTTTCGATTAGTCAGAATAGTATACCTAAAATCTGATTGGATCGGTGTAAAACTGGGAGGTGCATTTGCATCTGTTCTAATTTTGTTCCATGATATATAACAGATAAAGGCCCTGCATGTTTACTTTTTTCTTTTGTATAGAAAGAAACTTTAGGTACGTAAAAATCAAAACAGTTTTGATATGCCCGACTTTAACGATTTACGTAAACATAGCCGTTCATGCTACCGAGGACATCTTGACGGCTATGACGGCATATTTTGTTTCTGTGGTTTGTTGGCATGGATATTGGGTCCAACATTTATAAGAATAAGGTAAAAGTAAATAAAATCAATATTAAAGTTTCATTTTTCAAGTTCTCAGATATGTTCTTAACTTTCCTAGGAATTCATAACATTGCTATCAATCTATCGTTTAATTGTTTTAGTACTATATTCAAAACAACGTTCTTTGGAGACTACGCAGTTCAAGATTAGACTGCACAGAACGCGCAGTTTGACCTTGGATCTATACCGTCCCCTTGTTTTGTCAAGCCCAGGATATAAATAGTCTTTCTGTCTTTTGTTGGATTGTATTTCCAGCTGTCGAAAGAAGTCACATTTATTTATTTGGCAATGAAAGAGTGCATTTTTCACAAAAATCCAGACGGCCGGGTTTCCTTACGGAACCCTGCTCACACCATCGACTATTTGACGAAAAGTTGATGCCCTAATTTCGACTATTTTGGGTAATTGTTCCTTCGGAAAGTTGAAAATCTAAAAAAAAAATTGTTTTCGTCAATATACGATTTGGCTAGAAAAGTGTAAATTAGTAAGCTCTAATTTTGAGTTTCCTCGGTAAACAGATGCATGTATATCGAAAGGGTAAGTTTTTTTTTTGTATTCACCTGGAAGTTTTCGACCCAACTGTTTACCTCGCAAAGCCGAGGAAAGCTTTCTATTTTCAATTGAATCGTCCAGTCATTATACATTATACAGTTTGAACGAAACAGGCTAATGAACAGTTACTGTACATTTTCATTTACGTGTAGGATCGTCTTTGAATGAGCACGCGTCACTATAACAAAAATATTGGTTACTCTAGCTATTTTCAAGACGATTAGTGTGCAATGGGAAAGCAACTAAAAAACAACAGCGGCAAATTGTCGCAAGATACGCCCGTCCCACCGCCAGTTTTCGAGGGGAGATAATAATCGTGAAGTGCAGGTAGAGGAAAATAGTAGTGCAGCAGAAATCATGTAAGCGATTGAAATAGGCATGAATGTCTCCTCTAATGTTAAGGAAACATGCATATAAAGTTTCAGGTCATTCCAAAATAAAAGGAAAAGTTATACTGTAGAGAAGCATGAAAAGCTGTAAAAAAAAATAATGAATAGGGAATAATTCCAAAAGGGCATTAGGTATCTATCATGTGACCCATTTGGCGGGCTTTACCATAGGTCCATATAAGGAAATATTAGGCCACAGCAGAAGCTATAAATAGAATACTACTAGATCTACTGTAGTGTCGATTTCTATGGAGGGTAGATAATACGTATGTTGTACTATTCGGTATATTACAAGGGTTTTGACAGCCACATCTAACAAATTTACGTACGCACCAATGATTCAATTATGCGCCAATCTATCTGAATTAGCGTGACCTTTGGCGCAGTGACACTTGCCTTTTGCGCCAAGTAATATGTACATGTATGTGCGGGAATCCCGCAATCCCGCGGCCTAGATTCAACTCTGAGGTAAGGTTACGGCTCCAGAGTATTGCACTTTTCGTAACTGCAACAAACATGTTTACCAAGTCTCAACTCAGTTTGACTTGAGGTGACAAAGTTCCGTTCCAGACAAGCAAGAAATACTGTAAAAATGAGGATCAAAGTGGAATTACTCAAAATCCGCGCTACGTAGAGTTATTGTTCTTGCGCACTGTACTCTGTAATATTGCAACAAACTTGCATACCAAGTTTGAAGTCGTTCTGACTTGAGATGACAAAGTTATATTCCGGACAAGCACTAAATGCTGTAAAATTGACGATCAAAATGAAATAACTCAAAGACAGCACGAGGTAGAAATACAATTCTTGCGCACTGCACTTCCAAATATTGCAACAAATAAGCATACCATATTTCAAGTCATTCCTACTTAAGATGACAAAGTTAAGCTCCGGACAAGCAAGAAATGCTATAAAAATAAAGATCAAAGGGGAAATAACTCAAAATTCGTGCTAGAAAGAGTTATGGTTCTTGTGCACTGCACTCCGTAATTTTTCAACAATCATGCATACCAAATTTGAAGATGTTCAGACTAGAGATGACAAAGTTACAGAAAATGCTGTAAAAATGACGATCAAAGGAAATAACTCAAAGACAGCACGAGGTAGAGTTATGGTTCTTTCGCACTGCACTCCGTATTATTGCAACAAACACAAATGCTAAGTTTCAAGTCAATCGGACTGGAGATGACAAAGTTATGCTCCGGACAAAGAACTGGACGCCGCCCGCTCGCCCGGACGCCATGGGTGATCCCATAATACGTCCCGTCTTCGACGAGCGTATAATGATTTTTTTTTTTTTTGCGCATGGGAATACTATTTGATTTTAGTCCAAATATTCAAATGTATATGCCATTTTAATACTTCAACACTTATCTGTCAGACAACTTTTAAAAACGTGCAAAAAGGCAGATATTGCTGGTAAAACCAGGTTCTTCTATTCCAACAAAAACGAATTCATCATTCGAACTGCATTTAATTTGTCGCCTTTTAATGCTTCCTTTATGAGCGAGTCTAAAAAATTGTCATCTGGTGATACCAGATGACAAATTTTTAGACGCTCATAACGGAAGCATTATACTTTAATCAACATCATAACGTGGATTGCAAAAATGTTTTGTTTCGCTTAGTACTGTTTTTCAGCAGGACAAACGAAGCCACATTTCTGTATTATAATGATATCACTTTCTGAAGCATCCCATAAATACTGCATGTCTTGTGGTTGATGTATAAACCACACCAAAACCATTAATTGTAAACTTCTTCAGATATAATCCGAGAAGTGCCCCCCCGGCAAGACGATAGAATCTTCATTAACAACAAGGCGTGCAGATGGTAAGATCTACTTAATTTGTTAGCTATTCGCTTCAACACCGGTTTTACACTCACTATCCAGCCTAATAAAATTGGTTTGGACTTGTTTGTAAACTTATTTATAACTCTAGCTTAGAACATATGGCTGTGGAAATCAAAACACCCTTGGTACAGTGGCTAGTTGCAGCGAGCTGACATCTATCTATCGCAGCTCGTTTGCAACTAACCATTGCATTGAGGATGATGGGAGAAGAGTAATTAAAGTATTTCAATGCTGATAGCTTAAGAATTAAGCAAAACTGATAGTGTGTGGTGTTGATCTGGAGTGATTTGGTCTCATGGCCTGTCTCGACCACCTGCCAATATATGCTTCAGTAAATATGATGTCTTTGGTGTTCTTTGTACCTTCAATTTTTGTCGTTGATTTTTAAATAGACTACCGGACGATTCTTCATGTACCTATACCTTTTTTTTCGAATACATGTCGAAGAATAAAAGTAGAAACAAGTATAGCTTTTTAAGGTTCCACGAAACAAAACCTCATACAGAATAAAGGAAGACTGTCTATACCCACTCAATTTTAACCCTTTGCCACACAATTCCGAGCTCTTGCGACCCTAAAAAGAAGAGGACTTTAGAAAAACAGAAAATGCTTGAAACCGGCATTTTCTGCTTTTCAGACACAGTTTTGAACCCATTCGAAAACAATTTTCAAGATTTGAGTCACATTTATATGGTGGTCTGCAAATGCTTTCAAATTGGACAGGTTTCAAATTTTGTTGTTTAGTATGTTAATCTGTGAAAAGAACCTGACCAGGAAGAGCTAAATTAAAACCTGTAAGTGGTACATGTTTTCCTTTTTTTACGTTTGACTAGCACGCAATTCATGATTGAAAACTTGTTATTCGTAAACTCTTTTACTACAGACCATAGGCAAAAGGTTATACGTTTATGTCGCTACCCTGTGATTTAATAACTCTGAAGAAAGAAGGGAAATTAATGAAAAAATGACATTTTAAAAAACATTGTAGAAAAGCTAAACGTATGCCAGCATTTTATTTTCTTCCTATTTTGTTTCTTAACCTTACTTAGACAGATGCCACCACTAAAGCTCCATTTGGTTTATCTACAAACGTCTTGAATTTTGACGAGTCTTGACTCGTTGTTCCGTCTGGAAAGACAAATCCAAACGGGGGAAATTTTCATACATGACAAAAATAAAACCAGCAAATATTTACCAATGAACACAATATTAGTCTTGTCCAAATTGAAAGCATTTGCAGACGAAAAGTAAGAAGTAGCTCTATTAGTGGAATTTGTCTTGTGAAGGAAAAGAAAATACTATCTTAAAAAGTCCTCTTATATGTTCCGGGTTCGAGAAAAAAAACATGATTGATAAAGAGTAAGACCTGCCGTACCCTTTTACCACACAATCCCACGTTTTAACGACCCTGAGGCAGAACCCTATCAAAAAAAAAAAGTACAATATTCTTCTTTTGCCATAATGTTTTCATGTCTGATCATTTAAGACACGTTAATGTTTTCATCTACAGCTGTTACCACTTCGGTCAAATTTAAAAGTTGTCGAGAGGAAAACATTTACATTTTCTTTCTTTTTTCTTTTTAGCTTTCAGAATGATAGTTGAATTCAAACAAGCCTGACTTCAATAAGCACGACTCATTGCTGAATGATTTACCTTTGCGATTGATTGAATTGTTGGATTATACATGTATAAATAAAAATAAAAATATCTGTTGTAGTTTCCTTTAATTTTGTTGTTCTGCAAGCCATGTCCACGCATTGAAATAATTTTAAACTTAATTTCTAGGTGTTTAACATCGTTTTCAACATCAATTCAGTCAAATTTACGGCAGTTAACTCTTTCCATAACATAGACGACTCCATAAGCTTTTATGGACAGTGTAGATCAAGATCAGACTGCTCAGAACGTGCTGTCTGATATCTGTTTTACACTGTCCACTGCTATATTCTAGATTATGACCAAACTGTCTTTTGATCTTTCAAAGTAAACGTATTTTTAGCCTTTGAGAAAATGCAATTCATCTAGTGAGAGAGTTAATGCACATAACATTATAGACGCGTCTTTGGGTTTCTTTTACGAGTACTTTGCAGGACTCTCTTCTCAAGTGATTGTTTCCCCGCCTAAACATCGTCGAAATAGTGTTCAACATTGAACGTTGTCCCAATAACAATCTATTATATAGGTTTCAACATATTCAAGCATCACTCTGGGAAAAAGGAGTTTAATGCATCTTTGCACAGCATTATCACAAGCTACTCGTCTCTTAACATGGATTCATTTTGTTCCATGAGGTAAAATGATACTTTCCATCGCAGAAATTCACCAGTACAAAATGTTTCGCCCTGATAGGCTGCCATAGTTCAATATGTTTTGTAGATGCATCAAACAACCTTTTCACAGTGCATGACTCATGCATTTTAAAACTTATATCAAACACTCTCATTGATTGCTTCCAGAACATAGTAATTAGTACTTGCGCCCCGATGTGGACTGTTCTGATTGAGTCCCCCACCCCCATCACGTTATTCCAACCCGGGATCTTTGATGCGAGAGGCCGATGCTCACTGAAGATAAAACTTTATCAAACTAGGCTAGTAAAAAGGATATGATGCGGGCCTTTGACAAGCTTATATTTCATACGTTTTTAGGCTAGTTTAATAATTTTTTATCTCAAAAACCAAAGAGTGTCAAATATCGCAAATCATGGAACTGAATATGTAAAATCATACACGCGTACGTGGTAATTCTCATTAAGAAACCCGGTTTTACTTCAATGATAATTCTAAATGTAAGATGGCGTCATATAAGACGTCACATTCGGCTCATCTCAAACGTGTAAAAGATAAGAAAATCCGTATGGGTATTCACACTACAGACAAGGGAGGTAATAAGATATACCATATCGTTTAATTGAGAAAACGTGGTGGACTCATGAATACAGCTGCATCAAGAGAAGAAACAGAAAAAGCAAGAGTCAAATTTGAGAAAACAAAACATTTGAACAGAAGATAATTTTTTTCATATATCTTAAATATGCTTAAACCTGCGATCGTCAAATCGAATGCACATTTAACACATGTACTTACAGCGTGCTACAAAAAATACATAATTCATTTATATACAGATAGTATATCACTTATAGTTCTGCAAAACCATGTCAAAGTGCAATGAGACACATAGTATACCACAAGTACCTGTCTGCTTATAATGTTATCATAGAAACACTAAAAGTCAGGTTGAAAGCAGTAATAGAATCTTTTGGTCAAATGGTGCCAAAAACACTATACCGCAGAATAATCATAGTAGAAGTTTAACTCAGCGCCAGAAAAAATAAACTCGACACAACTTTCGACGGCTGAAAATACAATCAACTAAAAGCTAGAAAGATTTTAAGTTTATATGATTGACTAAGCAAGCGGAAGGTATAGATCTGATCTTGATCTATGCCATCCGCTGCAGCCCCCGTTTTCGTGTTTGGCTTTGAAAGAGTTACGGTTTGAAGTTAGTGAACTGAGGCAATTTATATAGTGGTAGCTTTTTCTTCTTTTCTGTGAAGACTCTTTTAATTCGGTTTTACCTGGACCTGGGCAAGCTATAATACTCTACAAGACATTTGATCAGCGTTCTGGCAAAAGTGGGTTTAATGCTTCTCCTTGAAGCATTTATACCAAGCAAGTCACCATATGATTATGGATCCATGAAATCCATTAGTACAATGGTCCTTCGACGTGAAGAAAGAAGGTTTCGACCCATGTCTGCCTGCGTGGGCTGCACCTGTAGGCTGAAATAGGTCGATACTTTTTCCCAAATGCATTAAATCCCCTTTTCCAACAGCACGCCTCATTTATAGTAAACTAGTCAGTTCAGAAGACGTCCCTTACCATGGTAGGGTTTCAGGATAATTAGGATATGTAAATGTCTCAATTTGATTTTGTCGACCAACTTCTCTACAGGCTCTTTGTGAATAACTAAGTACTGGTCTTCGCACGGAAGTCAGATTTCGGACATACATGTACATGCATCAGCTTAGCACAGAAATAATACAAATAATCATCGATATGGACAGCAATATAGATCAGTTGTGATCGAATGGGCACAACATAGCTTTAATGCATAAAATTTTAAGGATCTATTAACCCTTAGGCCTCGAAGCGCGACTCAAGGACCCTTTACGGACGATGTAGATCAAGATCAGACTGCACATAACACGCAGTCTGATCTTGGATCTAGACCGTCCAATAAAGATATACCTTTTTCCCAAAAAATAACTTTGAAATTGCAACATTTTGGTTTTCATATCGGCTTGAAAATTTCACTTTAATTTATTTAGCAGGATAAGGGTTACGTAGCTCAAATCACGTCCCTGAGTAATGCAAATGAGATTCAAAGCATAAGAATGACAGGTTGAATTGAGGCAACAAAAGCAAAATCTAAAAGGCAGGTTGATGAGCTAAATTGTTTTAACGTCCGCAATAAGGTATTATGTTTTTCGACAGAACTAAAATTTGAAGTAATGTTTGAATAAATCTACGATTACAATTATTTCAGAACACAAGTTAACTGTTTTACATTCATGTGCTAATTTTACAGTTCATGCTTATTATAGACCTTGACATACATAGTAAAAAGGAGAAAAGCGTGACATAAAAAAGGAGTAAAACGAATTGCTATAAAAGATGATGGCAAACGAACCTATTTCTTTTTTTAAGCAACGGTGTCTGCTTATCTAAATAACAGTGCTGCGGTGACGTAAATAGTAAGATGTCGTTAAAACCCTTCACATAATTTGTTATGGAGCCTTTGTCGAAATTCATGAATATTTGTAAATTACACTAGAATTACAAGCAAGCGATAAACATTTAGAATTTACTTCGTTAAACAAAATATATATATTTACAAAATGAAGAAACTGCTTGCAGTATTTGTATGGGGAGAATTCAGCACAGCCAAACTGGTATATATCAAGGAAAAGGTACAATGTTTCTCAGATAGACAGTCGCTCCACCCCTTATGTATTTAGGTAGGTATATAAGAATTACTTTGTTTTGAGATCGGGTAAGAAGTAGGAATTCTTAACAGGGTTAACATGTCATCGAATGCAGATCTCAGTCGTATAAAGAAACACATTGACAGATGTAGAGGAAGACAGGAAGTACACGAAAAAGATGATTGTCATTTCAAACAAAAGACAGTCACATGAAAGGACTGGTGCTATAACTCCGTTCTTCTTCTTGTAAGAAATTGTAAATGCGGAAAATACCGAGACCAAAGCTTTTTTAACGTAGATTCTATTTACTTAAGTGAATATCCACGAGATGGTATAGAGGTACACATGCTTGAAAGTTGCGATTACCTTAGAAAAACATTGCCAGATGGTAGATACCGACATGACCTATTCTGTTGCTGTGCTCGAGGTGGGCATTTTTTAGTTATTATTATTATAATTTATCGTTTCATCTACAACCTTTTTTCTTTAGTTCTTTAGAAAACAAAAACATTTGTTAATACAAATTTATGTACAAATTATTATCATTTTCCAGTCAAAGGTAGAATTGTATTGCAATTGCGAACGGCCTTTAAGGTCAGGAACATAAATCATGACAACATACTTTCAGTGTTTGAATGAAAATAAACATTTTTTTCCTTGCTGCAATTTATAAAGTTGTGTTATAATACAGTAAAATGTGTCCATGAAGCACACATGGACGGTAGACCTTAGACGTTATATTTCCTCTTCTATACTTACGTGCCTACCGTTCTCAAATGATACAGTCCGTTTAACATGGCTTACAAGCCTGTTACACTGCAGTTTATACTGAGTGCTCATTACCCAAGCATTGTGTTTGCATTGCTATTGTAGAACTGACAGATGATTTCAAAACAGAGTCTGAAATGTTAAGTAGCTTTTTTGTAGATATTCCCATTTTCAATATCAAGGTTATCGTATGCAAACGTCCTTATGTCATCTGTTTTTCTTACATTTTGATCGTCGTAAAATTGCAAGCTTTTGGCTTGCCTAATAACACCTTTTAGGCAATTTTAATTAAGTTTTTATCTCAGTAGCCAACGAATGTCAGATTTACAATTTTATCGCATAACTGTATCTCAAGACTGAGAGCTATAAATAATTATTAGATCTAGGAATATGTTAACGATTTAGAGCTACTTACTGCTTTGATAGGGTTACATGCTCATAAAAAATTAATTCATCAGAAGCTAGTATATGACTCCTTGAATTTAAATCTTACAAGGGCACCGCAGGCGGCTGCCAACGCTCGGCTGCTGTTGCATGATTAATAGGGAAACTTTTATGTCAAAAAAGGGGCAAAATGTGTCAAAAGTACTTTGGTGGTTACCTACCCATGTTGTATGGGTTCCACTTTTGATGGCTAACAACATGTTCAATGTTAAACTAATTATCTTAGGTAATAACAAAGATATTACAAATTGTCAAGGTCTTTTGCACGACGACGACACAAACGCAGAAGACGCCAGGGCTATGACAATAACTCAACTTTTTTCTTGGAAACAGCCGTGCTAAAAATAAAGCAAAACCTCAGCTTTACAGCAATCATCGATTTTGACAGTTGAGATGACTGTACACGTTTTGCGTGACTGTGTATATAAACAGTGAAAAGAAAAGTGATGATCTAACAAATGGCAGTACATGGTGCAATTTCGTTACGAAATATCTTCTCAAAGGCATGTCACACACAACCAAAAATTGAAAACAATTAGAGTCGTGTGGTAAAACGTTTTACATTTCATTCTTTATGTTTAACGTTATTTATATATTAATTAAAAATAATAATAATAAAAAATAAAATAAAATAAAACTAAATAAAGATGAAATGACATGACCAACTAACAGAGTTGTGTATTGAAATTATGAAATAAGAAATATCATAATCCCTACCAAAACTAAAAAGTGAACACAGAAATAATAATTGTTTTGCTGCTATATGAAGGATTGAATTGAGAATGTCGTCTTATTAATCGGTGAATCTGTATCAATGTGCTTTTGCGAACAACTAGATAATGTTCTATAACACACATGACAGAATATATCTCTAAAATAAGCAATCATTGTGATTATAACTAATCCTGGTCTAAGTAAATAATGGTAATATACTGAAAATAAGATAAAGCCTTTATCAGGATTGCAGAGACAGTATTTCAAACAAACCGGATTAATGAGAAAAATCAAGGCGAGTAAGAAAGCAGAGTCTATAATAAATGCGTCAATCTGATTGGATGTTCCATAGGGTCTATAGGAGATTCTTCATACATTACTTTTTTCGCACCTTCATCTTAAAAATTCTATCAGAATTCTTATTTTCATCAATTTTAAGTGCTGTATGTATCACGGGTAGAAAACTTCATATTCAGAGCCAATGGCTCTGACGAGAAAATGTCTTTCGTTTCCGAAAATGTCGGCTCAGAAACAAATGAAAAACAGGCAAGCTCGCCATTCTTTGTACCAATGTGTTCTTATGTCTTTGAATTTTGAAAAAAAGGAGAATGTCATGCAATGCTATGGTCTTTCAGTGTGTTTTCTACACCATGGAAAGTTGAAAAATGTATACACTGTTGTTTTAATCATTTGTGCCGTGGGTTGACCGTAGCCGAAATAATACTTTAAGGACCTAATTTCAGACTAATATTGCTGTTAAATAAGCAAATAAGAGAGTTTTGATGTCCAAAGGCGTGAATTATTGTATTGAACTTTTCTGTTCGCTGCTTACAAAGAATAGATAAGAATTAACACAAAATTGACATAAATAAACAAAGGGCTCCGATTATGTAGGCCGGCTCTGAATATATTGATCTGCACCGATTGTTTAGGTCTTCCTTTCAAAAAGTTAGTGGTCGGTTACTTATTTAAGACATGTATACGCTCTATATTCCTGTTAGTACCCTTCACTCCAAAATCTAAAGTATACATTTATTTGATGAAACGTAATCGAATATCTGAAAATATAAAGTACTGATATTATTGCAATTGAAAGATGGTGTCGAACATCAGTCTGTCTAAATTTTGTATATACTGTTGTGTATTTGTTATTGCCCGAACAGTCTATATGTTTAAATGTATAATGCCTACGTCGTAAGTGCAGTCCACACATAAACACACATTATGAAAAAAAACAAAACAAACAAACAAACAAACAGTGGTATCTTCAGAACGCTACTTAGTCTTTAAATAGTCATTCACGCTAAATTGCAAATGTACCGATCGCTGCAGAGATATCAAATATAAAATAGAGTCATCGTGGAAAATTTTGCTTTTTGCGAGACAAAATTTTACCCAACTACACATGCATATTACAGACGCCTTATTACCATGGGAATGAATATTGTTCTTTGCCAACTAAGAGAAGAGAAGAAAATGATACACAAAACACAGGTTTAAATGGTCTACATACAAGAGCATATGTGTTATGCAATCGATTATACATTCATCAACATATTTGTTTACACTTGATAATATAACCTCAAAGGAGAGTATGTATAACAATTTATATCATACTTAAGTTAGCACCGTTGATTCATTCAAGCGTTCAAGCATTTAATCGGTCACTAGTTCATTATCCATCTGAAAATTGTTTTGTTCTCTAGCTCTCTTCCCTTCAGTGAGTGAGAGAGTGAGTGTGTGGATCGGTGGGTGGATGCTGGTGTGGGTGGGGGTTTTGAGTGAGTTATCACCTGTAATGCAGGCTGATGTGGTAAAACTGAAACATTATGTTAGATAATGTAGGTAACAGTTTTACTTTTAGGAATTAATTACAACAAAAATAACAAACACGATTTTTGCGCTTCATTATCTTCTTCACGATCTCTGGGACGTGCGGTGAATTTGTGATTTGGACCTCAAATCAATCAATATTAGTTGGCCATATTTCATACCAAAAATGGAAAGAGTTAATAAGGGTTCCGTTTTTGAGGTCAAAATTACAAATTCACCACTCATACCAGAGATCGTGAAGAAAAAATTGAAGCATTAAAATTGTGTTTGTGTGTGTGTGTGTGTTTTCTTTCTTCTCTTTTTGTTTTGGTATTTTTTGCCTAAACATAAAACTGTTACCTAAAATGTTGCCGGACCTGACATTATGTTTTACTTTTACCACATCGGCTTATTCCCCCATATAATAGGTAATAATTCACTCTTTTACCCCCACGCACGCCAACACCCACTAACCCATCCACACACATACACACTCATCCAAGAGAAGAGAGCTAGAGAACAAAAACTAATAACCAAAAAAAAAAAAGGTAATGAACTAATGACTGAATGAATGCTTGAACGCTTGAATAAATTAATGAATGAACAAACAAAGGAGCGAACGAACATACGAAAGAACAAACGAATGAATGAATGGCCTTTACTTAAAGAGGCATCTTTACAGCCAGAGAGTGAACAAACGCTATTAAAACTTGACGGTGTTATAATCTAGTTAGCTGTGTAAACGTAGATAGAAATTAATATAAGGTGTATGGAGTAAAGAAACTGTAGAGTTTTTTCTTCGATTTAAACCGGAAACTGTGGTTGTTATGTCTACGGCTAGCCGCAATAGAATGTATGGCATTTTTTACGTGCCGTAATCTAGGCAACCTTGCAACCATCAGGAGCAATATTTGGCATGAAGATACAAGAGTGATTATAACATAAAAAAAAACCGGTTGAAAAACTGGATGAAAACGAGTGAAGATGTATGTTTCAGTTTATTATATCGTTATACATACTCTCCTTTCATGATAAATTATCTAGTGTAAACAATTATGTTGATGAATACATAATAAATTGTATAATACATGTGCTCTTGTATGTAAACTGTTCAAATATGTGTTGCGTGTATCATTTTTTTCTCTTCTCTTACTTGTCCAAGAACACTATTCATTTCCACGGTAATTAGGCGTCTGTAACATGCAATATTTTGTCTCGCAAAAAGTAAATTTTCCATGATGACTCCATTTTTTATTTAATATCTCTGCAACGATCGGTACATTTGCCACTTAGCGTCAATGACTATTTGAAGACCAAATAGCGTTCTGAAGATGCCACTGTTTTTTCATAATGTGTGCTTATGTGTGGACTGACTTACGACCTAAGCATTGCAATTTTTAACATGTAGACCATACGGCTAATAAAAAGCTATACAATAATATTTTCAAAATTTAGACAGACCTTTGTTAGACGGCATCTTTCAATTGTGATAATATCAGTGTTTTTGTATTTTCAAAAATTCGGTCACGTTTCATCAAACAAATATATACTTTTGGAGTGAAGGTTATTAACAGGAATACAGAGCGTATACGTATCTGAAACAAGTAACCGACATCTTAGTTTTTGAAAGGAAGCCCTAATCCATCGGTGCCTATCAATATATATTCAGAGCCGGTCCACATTTTCAGAGCCGGTCCACATAATCGGAGCCTTTGGTTTTTAATTTCAATTTTGTGTTAATTCTTATCAATTCTTTGTAGGCAGCGAACAGAAAAGTTCAAGACAATAATTCATACCTTTGGACATCAAAACTCTCTCTTATTTGCGTATTTAACAGCAATTTTAGTGTAAAATTAGGTTTGACGTATTATTTCGGCTACGGTCAACCCACGGCACAAATGATTCAGATAACACTGTACATTTCTACAACTTTGCATGGTGTAGAAAATATGTTGAAAGACCAAAGCATTGCATGACATTCTCCTTTTTTCAAAATTCAAAGACATAAGAACACATTAGTACAAAGAAAGTCGAGCTTGCCTGTTTTTCATTTGGTTTTGAGCCGACATGTTCCGGAACGGAAGACTAACACAACATTTTATCGTCACAGCCATTGGCTCTGAATATGAGGTTTCCTACCCGTGTGTATACCTCGGCAGTCTGCAACATTTTACACTTGAACTGTGCAAGTGATTGATTTTGTAATCTTCTTTAAATCCGGTTAAAGCTTTACGTTCGCTGTATGCGTCCTTTCCAATGAAACAAGGATGGCGTACAGTGGGTCTTTCGTACCATAAAACAATGGCAAGGTGAAAATAAGACAAATTTGAATGTGCGAGATACGTAAACTTGATGTCTTATGGCAATTTTAACATTACAAATTTAGCAGAAAATGATCTCGCAAGTCAAAGGAATTTTGAATATCAACGACGGTGATATTTTGTCATTCATTGCAGGAAACAGGTTAATTATAGAAGCCTTCGAATTAATAAAATTGAAATTAACCGAGTGATTTCATACTAGCCAGGTATTTGGCCTCGGCCTCAATATGACCCTTTCTCTTTGAGCTCGAGCTAATACAACAGTCCTCGAGTAGATTCCAGGGAAAGTTTGAAAAAAATTAGATTAATATCATTATTTATCATATACCTGAAAGTTTTCCGGAAAAAATACATACGTCGCACGCGGATAAAATATCACACAGGACAGAAAAAAAAATCCGTATCTACACACTGTGAAATACGGTCCCAAATATGGTATGATGACGTCATAATGACGTTACTCACATGCGGTATACGTATACATTCATTTGCAAGTTCACTGGTCAAAATTTACGATGTAATATTCATCTCTCATTCATAAAAACGTAGTTACAGGCTTCTGCAACCATTATTTCTTTTATTTTGTTTACCGTTTTCGAATAAAATGTCAATAATTTGCAATATTTTGTAGTTGAAAGGGTGTAGGTATATAATAAAAGGAATATTATGCTGTAGTGACTTTCCTGGTGCTTGTATTTACTTCTCGCTGCGTAAGAAAACTTTGGCATCTCGCTCGACCTTCGGTCTCGCGCGATACTAAATTTTCTCACGCTGCTCGAAGTAAATACAAGCACCAGGAAAGTCACTATAGCATAATATTCCGTATTTATTACATGAATACCCTCAAGGTTGTAGACCCCCCAACGCTTTTAGTGCAACATGGAATAAAACTTCTTGATAGGTGATGAATAAGGATTTATACTAATAGAATACTTTTGCACATTTTTAACCGACCAGAAATTCCTTTAATGTCTATCTTGAAATTATTTGTTGATACATTTGTTAGTTTTAAGAAAAGGGAGGTAATTGTTATCTCACTTTGTAATGAGAATAAAGTGGTTTTAGATTTAGAAATAATAATTCTAAGAAGGAAAAAAAAAAGGAAAAAGTGGCTCGGTTAAAGTAGTACAATACTACTCATTTTTAATCATAGCAAATTTTGTAGGATAATATTGTAGTAGAAATAGCTGTATTCCATTACGGGTCCACTACCTTAATATCAGTGTTATACAGTCCATATTTTCTCATACACACGTTTGAGATAAACTAGAGTGCTTTTGTAATCTTAAGCTTCGTTTATAAACCATTCCTGAGCCAGATTTTTACGTGAAAATGACTGTCAAGTTTTATGACCGTGACAAAGCTACAAATTTATTATCTGTAGATTCCAAACAAAGTCATGATGTGCAAGTTTCTTCGGGAATATTTTTAACCATGACGACAACGTGATGCTAAGAAGCGGATAGCTTCCTGAAAATTTCAATACATCTATACGCTGGACTATCTTTTGACACGTTATGAACAATAATTCTTGGAATACAGTTATGTAATAAAAAGAATGTGACATTTGTTGGCTTTTAAGATAAATCTGTGTTTAATCCATCGCCAAAAAGTGTAGTAAAGCTCGTCAAAGGATCACTTTTTAACATGTTTTCTAGACACAACAAATTTTCCTTTAGTTCAATTGCAAACTCATGTCATATCCTATATAGCATCGATTAAACAAAAGCGAGACATTAAAATTACGCCATACTCTGATCAAAGGGGTTCATCTCCATAATACATTATACCAAGGAAGTCTTTAAACAATTTTAGATCAATAAAAATCTATTTCGTCTAACAAACGCCTAACTCATGAGGCAGACTGGTCCTTTAGCATGCATAAAATTGACTAATAGCAAATTATTTAGACTCAGGTCAGCCTTTTCGGACTGCACAGGGTGAAATTAGTCGATACTTTTTGCAGATTGTTACGGGAGACCACTCCTTCATGCATGGCTTCGTCCCGATTTAAATACAATACCTAACAACTGCGTTAGGGAGATATCTCTTTAGCTCAGTGGTTATGGTATTGAACTTTCGTCCGGGAGTTCTAAGGTTCGAATCCTGCCCGGTCCCTTTATTTCTGCCATGCATTTGTTTATTTGTTTCTTTGTTACGGACTTTGTTCGTAAGAAGATGCATTAAGCCGTCTTTTCACAAAGAATTGCTCCATTGTTATTGCTATTATAAGTAGTAAGAGTAATAGTGTTGTACCGTGCCAGTCCAAGCAGCATAGTCCAGAAAGAGATTACAATTATTATCATTAATTTATTTTTACTTCAGAAAGGCGTACGAAATGTACGATACTTTAAGTGTGGGTTCGACAATACGTTGCTACATCAAGACTATGAGCCATCAACACGTTTTGAATATCTGAGGAGTTTTCAGCGAAATCAACTGAGAGTAAACATCACTGAATTCAACATGGAACTCTTTTTTTCAGATTTAGCATTTATCACATAACATCCCTAACATTTAGTTTAATATACCCATTACGAATTCTCTATTCTAATACACGTTTAATATCACAATTGTGTGACGTTATTTTGGACGTCATTTTGCACGTATTTCATAAAAGTGCATGGGTTTTATGAAATTTACCGCGGGTGCATCTACAGATGGTTTTGCAACTTCTGATCTATAAACTATGAAATATCGTTATGTGATAAAAAGAATTTGACATTCGTTGGCGTTTTAAATAGAATTTTATTAAACTTGTCGATAGAAAATATTATTAATCTCGCCAAGGGCTCACTTAATAACATTTTCCATAGACTAGTTTAATAAGATTTTATCTCAAACACAAACTCATGTCAGATCCTATATTTATATGACATAACTAAATTGGCGAATACGATAAACGATAGTGGATATACTAATGGAATGAAATAAAAAAAAAAGTTTTCGAGCAACATGTATATATATGTTTTAAAGAGTATTGATATATCTATTGATTTTTTTTTTTTTTTTTAAATAAAGTTAGAATTTTATTTGCATGACATATCTTAGTTTTTGTTTAGAACAAAGCACAAGAAAGATATGAGCCATGCCCTGACAAAAGGGGTTTTAATGTACCTCCCTGGTGCATTATACCAAGCAAGTTGCCACATAATTTTGTATCCATAAAATCAAGATCGTATAACAATCTACTGTCGTATGGTCCTTGGACATGCGACAATTTGTTTTTAATTAGTAAACAGTTTTGATTCATGTCAGCCTGCGGGGACTGCTCAGGCTGACATAGGTCGATACTTTTTTAAGGAATTAAGAGAATTGTTTTGTTTTCATGAAGGTATGAAAAAAAAAACCTTATCACACCGTATGAAACCGCAACAGCGGTTTCATACAAAAGTGTGATTAGTTTTTTTTTTCTTACCTCCATGAAAGAAAAAAAAATCTCTTCATTCCTTATAATTAATATCAAAGACAACAAATATGCATTTAAATTTTACTCTAACCGCTTTTTTTTGTAAACCCAACATTGTGTATTTATTTAATGTCCATTTCATTGATATTTCAAGGCGCGGTAAATCTGCTCATTCATGACGTAATAATGACGTAAATTCATGACGTCATTATAGTATTGAACATTGGCAGATTTAGTAGATTTATTAAAAGTTCAATACGCTAGAAGTAAGTTGAAAATAAGTTTGTTAGGACCCAGCAAAGTGACAATGAGTTTAAGCTCTCTCTTTGAATTTACTGTTGGATATTTTTTTTCAATGTTTAGAGAAAATAAATTTAGCTAGCAATTTGAAATTCGGACTGATTGTAAAATCAGACAGAAAAACATTATGGAATCTCGTATACATGTTTGTTTACATTAGTTTGACTGCAAAAGTAGTTCCGGCACTGCTTAATTTTTTTTCATGGAGCTATGAAAACATTTTTTCAGCCAATCAGAACTCGCCAGTGCTCATAAAAAAAAAACTAATATTGAATTATTTGCAAATGCATTCGACCCCCTTTCATAGAGCATGGCTCATATTATATTAAAAAAACTGTGTCGATCATTTCCTGAGAAGACCCATCATTGCAAACATACTGCCATACAACTTTTTTTCAGACAATGTCAACTTGACAAACATGGAGTTGATTTCCTTTTAATAAGTTGTTGTAAGAACTTCAGTCATTTTGCGCTGACTATTTTTCAATGTATTTTGTATTATGCCTACCTAACATATTATACCGAATGTAAATAACTGTACTACATACTGAAAATAATGTTTGTATATTATGTAGAAAATAGCAATAAAGTTGTAATAATAATTATAATAAAATCTACAGCATTTTTTTCAGTGGCTGGTGTTCAGCCACAAAAGGATGACTAAGGTCGTATGAAAAGTAATTTCGATCTTACGATTTTGTCTATTGTTTTCTACCAGCACCCCGCAAAACATTATTCCCAAGCCACTGGCTGCTTTCGTACATGAATATAGTCGAAACAATGATCAGCTATGAGGGAGGAATAAATCCTGCTACAGTGACAATCATCAGTCCTCGGAAAAAAAAACTATTACAAAATTTCTTATTTTCTCGTCCGCAATAGCAAGATGACATTAGTACACCAACATTTATTTATGAATATAAACTATTGTAAGTTTTTGTCATCAAAGTATTCTGTTCATTCGTTCGTTCGGTCGTTCGTTCATAAACATAACCGCATTTTTTTTTTTTTATGTATAAGATGTGGTGTCTGTCTCTGAAATGGCATGTTTAGGTATAGATCTATCGCTTGCGCAAATATTGGTGCAGTACAATGTATGACAAGGAAAATGAGGAAAAGCATCCATGATAGTTTTAGACGAATATTATTGCAATGAAACAATCCCTGTCCATATAGGTATAGGAAGCTCTCATTGAAAATCTATCTCTCTTGGCATATAAGCTGTCGCGAAAGAATTTTTGTATGTTGAATACTTAATTACTAAGTTCTACGTCTTAGAATCGTCAAAAAGGTTCAATTTCTCTAAAAAAAAAATTCAACTACGCAATAAAACTTGTGTGGTTTCTCAAAGAAAGAAAACTGATCTAAATTAAACGGTGATTTCATTTCAAGTTTTGCAAATGTTTCTCTCTCAACGAAATAAAGACACGAAATGTCTTTTTTCTAGGCTAGTTCATCATTCCTTTTCTATCTGTGAAAAACATTGATGCAATAATTTCTATTGTGAGGAAATACCGAGTTTTCATGAAGAGAAAGATAAGTCGATGGTCATAATACTCTATACACGCAATTTCATCCATGAAAGCTGCAAAACTGGTCGGCAATCGGCATGAAAAAAATCTTCCATGAGAGTGAGAGCATTTCTAAAGATGCACATTGCGGAATCAGATAAAAGAGGTATTTTGATGTACTTTAGGTTGTTTAAATTTTATTTGTATTGCTTTAAAATTGTTATTTTAAATAAAAATCATCCTAAATGACATGCACCTATGCAAGTTTGACTGTACATTATATGTGTCAAGGAAACATTTTCTTTTTCGATATCTCTAACCATAAACTACAAACATTTTCGAGACACCATCATTTCATTTTGGTCACAAAAATACTAAATGATATTAAATGGATCGATGAAAAGAAAAGACCACAAAGAAATATGGTATCAGAAAAACTGCCCCCCCCCCCGGAAAACTACGCCCTGGAAATCTGCACCCTAGGAAAACTGCCCTCCCCCCAAAGCAAATTGTGCCCCGGGAAATTTTTAACATTTTGATAGTAATGCTAATGCTGTTGATTATTATTTTAACGTATTTAATTTCCATTGATTGAATTTATTCCACATGAATGCTTTGTTAATAACACTTTTTTCGAGACATGAGGATTCCTTTTGAAAACTTTAACCCTGTTAAAGAGAAGTGATTCCTCTGAAAAATTCATCCTATTAAAGTTAATTTATCACTTATTAGTATTTTCTGTACCGAATATTGCGCTTCAAACTGTACTGTGAACATCTAAAAATGCATTGTAAATATGATATTTAATAAGGATGACAATAATTTAAAAGAAATAAAAAAAAAAATGTGTATTTTGCCCAATTAAAAGATGTCCTGAATTGGAAATAAACACACACACACACACACAAAAAAGTAGATGCACCATATCATTCCTGAAAAGTGCTTATACCTCTTTGTGTATGTGTGCTCCGTTTTTTAATGTTTCCATTAGAGTATTATAATAAAAACGATAAAATAAGTTAATTGAAAAATGATTTTTCCAGGAGGGGGCAGACTTCAGGGGGCAGGCGGTTTTCAAGGAGAAATTTACCGGGATCCAGTTCTCCTAGAACCAGAAATATTTCATAAAAGTCTCTCTCTCTCTCTCTCTCTCTCTCTCTCTCTCTCTAAACATAAAAGACGAAAATAACGACTCTGTCTGTCTTTGTCTGGCTGGACACTGGATGTATACATATATATCTCGTGAACTGATTGACACCGCACAAGGCGAAAACCGTTGAAGAAAGGTAGATTTAGTTCTTTATAAAAATAACGATCAACAACAAAGAAACATATTTTCACCACATTTCTTTTTCTCTTGCTACTATTCTTTGGACCTGTTTCGTTTTTGTTGTTGTTACCGGAGCTGCAACTGGGAAACTAGATAATGTAGTCTAACAAGTTTCGCATTTATCTTTGTCATTCTGAGACATGTGATAATAGACGTACTTGTATATCGACAATTTCTCTATGGCTTATTGGCATTCTCTTGGAATGGAAATAGAGTATGGCCCTGAAATAGGGTGAAAATGAAATGGAAAATTTCAACTAATAAACGTTTCAAATTTTGCAAAAGGTATAAAGACGACAATTAAGTTAGCTCTCTATTGCTTCGACTAAGTCTGTTTGGGAAAACAGCATATGACATAGAAAGAGTGATGTGGAAATCTCTAGAGGAACTTTACAGAAACGTTTGAGTATAAGTAAGTACACCGGCGACCCTGATATGAATGAAATAACATTAAAGTACAATGTTAATCATCAAATAAATATTTAAACAATAGCACTCCTTGTTCGAGATAGAATAGGTGAGTCCTAAATTGCTAATCAATTGGAAGTTTTCAAACACAATCTTCAGAACATGCGATTAGCCTTAAGATTGACAGGTACATAGATGTAGAACAATAAAAAAAAACCTGACTGGACACAATCATTCAGGTTCATAAATGAATTGTCCATACCTCGAAATATAAAAGAAAAAAAGAGCAATTCAAGATAAGTTTTGGGCAACTGAAAAAAAAACATATGTCAGACCCCTTCCTCCATAGATTTCAAAACCATAAGTCGCTCTTTGAATATCTGCCTTTCTTTTGTGAGAAAACAAAGACAAACTGAATCTTCTTACTTCTTACGCATTTAAACATTTGTCGATTATTTTGACATCTTATTTACATTTTAATACAAAACTATTTGGTTACAGCATTCACACAGCTGTCTACGGTGGAAAACTAATTCTTGTGTGTAAACTGATCTGAAGCTTTAATCAATCTTCATTAAAGTAGTTTAAATTGTTGTCACTGGGTCCAAATGGCTCCTTCCCAGGAATAACCTGTTAAACATCGAGTTGTGTAGCGATTTTTTTTTTAACTAAATTCGTTGAATTTTGTACAAAGACTTTACAATTTCAAGAATAGTAGGTGTTATTACGGAAAGAAAATCACAGCCCTAAAAACTTAAACAAGGAAGCTACACAAAATTTTTGTCCGTAGCGAAATATAGATTTTTTTTTTCGCGAAGCGTATTAGGCTGCTAAATAAAAGAAATGGGATTTTCAGGCCGAAAGTAAAAACCCAAATATTGCCTTTTGAAAGGAATTTTTGGAGGGAAGATACCTCCTTATCGGACTGAGTAGATCCAAGATCAGACTGCACGTTCTGTGCAGTCTGATCTTGATCTACACTGTCCGGAAAAGGTCAGCGAGTCGCGCTTAGCAGCGTACGGGTTAATCTGCAAAAAAAAAGAACAACCAGCTTTTTCAAGTAGAAAACGGCTTCTAGGCACGCAATAAATATTATTTTAACATGATAATGAGTTAGATTCTCTATGGTATCAGTTACTTCTTTCAAAACTATAGCACACATTACGTTACAAAAGATAATAGTGGTTTTGTAGTAGAAACAGAAATGCTGTAGTTGTCGTTTCTACATGTATATGAAAATACGTTATAAAAATGTGTGTATTTTTGCTTGAAACACCTGTGGCTGATTACCCTCTCAATGCGATAAAGTCTTAAAGATTTCGAAGTTTCTATGCATGAATTATTGTTTCTGCGATTAATGCGCTTTCAGATTCATTTTAGATATTGCAGATGAAAAACAGAACTGAAAGCCATACATGTCTCTTTCTACACGGCCCAACAGTTTACAAAGTATTCTGATCAAATTAAAAAGCATGCATTGGCTAACAAACGACTAAATCATGATGGAGAATTGTCCTTTGACAGCAAAATGCTTCGATCCGGGTCAGCCTGCACAAACTGCGTAGTCTGATCTAGGTCGACTTTTTCGCAAGTGCACTAAATCTCCTTTCACAAAGCACGGCTCATATCCATTTCATTTCTTTTTTTTTTTCTTTTAGCTTTAACAGTAGTACACAACATTTAAGGAATGAAGAGAATTTTTTTTTTTTTTTCATGGAGGTATGAAAAAAAAATCTAATCACACTTTTGTATAAAAAAAAAAAAACCTAATTACACTTTTGTATGAAACCGCTCTTCGCGGTTTCATACAAAAATGTGATTAGGTTTTTTTTTTATACCTCCATGAAAACAAAAAAAAAAGTTCTCTTCATTCCTTATAATTCAATATCACAGAGAACAAATATGCACTTAAATAATTCTAACTGCTCTTTTTTTGTAAATCCAACATTGCGTATTTATTTACTGTCCTTTTCATTGATATTTCTTAGCGCGGTAAAACTGCGCCTTCATGACGTAAAAATGACGTAATTCATGACGTCATTATAGTATTGAACATTTGCAGATTGAGCGGATTTATTATTAGAAGTTCAATACGCTAGAATTAAGTTGAAAATAAGATTGTTTAAACCCAGCAGACTAACAATGAGTTTAAGCTCTCTCTTTGAATTTACTGTTGGATTTTGTTTTTCAGTATTCAGAAAAAATAAATTCAGCTAGCAATTTGAACTTCGGACTCGATATACAATCAGAACGAAAAACATTATGAAATGTCGTATACATGTTTGTTTACATTAGATTGACTGCAAAAGTAGTTCCGGCACTGCTGATCTTTTGTTTTTTTCATGGAGCTATGAAAATTTTTTTCGGCCAATCAGAACTCGCCAATGTTCATGAAAAAAGCTAATATTGAATTATATTCAAATAAAAGAAAATCAAATATAATGGAAATGCATGAACCAGATCAGCCACATCAGCGCCAAGGATATCACAAAAAAGGGAAAGCATCCCTTATTATACCCCCACAAAACAAATGTTTTCGGGGGTATACTGGAATCAGCCTGTCTGTCCGTGTGTCCGTCCGTGTGTCCGTCTGTACAAAATACTAGTAATTGCCTGTTTCTGTCAAAGCGCTGGCGGGGGTATTAAGTCACATTCAATGACGGCTCTAGTTTCCACTCTAGTCCTTAAGTGTTGACGGTCCGACGTGGAGAGACATGAGAATGAAATATTGTAACAGAAAAACATATGATCTATGCTAAACGCCAAAGAAAATATAGGAAGGCTGAATACTATTTAGGAAAATTGGCAAACCACAGAAATGTTTGCATAAATCACAATTTAAAAGTTGAGAATCATGTTCTAGGACTTAAAAACCACAAATTATTAGTGTTTGAAATGAAGTAGACAATATCGATTCAAAAACATGCTGCGCATACTTTGCATACTGATACTGAGCTTCTCTGTCTGACAGGATATCTGCATTTACTACGACCAAAAGAATGTTTTTACTGCTGTATTGGATGCATAAAGATTAGGGATAGATCTAATTTCAGGAGACAATTTGTTTTAGTAGCTGCAGTATGCAAATGACAAGGACCTTGTGCCAAAGCTCCAATTTCACGCTTGCGCTGAAAGGAATGGTTTGCCTGAAATAATTTACGAACAGCCTTGACCTCAGCGCAGGCTCAGTCATCTAGTTAGACTCGATGATACAATATACAATTTTTTTTTCTGCAAAGTTTTCTATATTGAGAGAGAGACAAGATCTATATCTGTTATGTTCTTACTAAAGATCGCTGGATCAACATCTTTTGCTTCAACATAATAGAAATATATTTAGGATTCATGGAATACTTTTACAGTTATTTCGCAGAAAAAAGATAACAAATTGAAACTAGGAAAAAAAAAAAAAAAAAACGGGAAGACATGCTGTTTCACATAAATTGATATGAAACCTTTGTTGAAATCTATCTCAAGTATCTACAGTATAACGTAACCCTATTATCTATTGCATGCCTGAATCACCAGCAATGTTTTTAGTCGTCAGAAAACGTGGGCAAATCTTCAGACCATGCTGTGAACAAAACTTGTTCGGTAGTAAATTGTTTTCCAATCCGTTTGACCACTCCTTATCTGTTAAGGTCTCTTTAAGCTTATGATGTCTTTGATTAACAGTTTAAAGGAATGTACTGAATTTGCATTACTTGTTTTAATGACAAAATTTCACTTCTTGACACAGGTTTGACATTTTTCAAATGTAATGTTGTCATCTTATTAAAATACCACAAGAAGCTGATCTAAAACTTTACCAATTTTTCAATGCCATAGGTAAAAGCGGTCACTTTTGAGGATCAAGATCAAAATGCACAGAACGGGTATTCTGATCTTGGCTCCTTACCGTGCGATTGATTACGCAAGCCTACAAAAAACAATCTTTTCGATGCTGATCTTTTTTTTTTGTCAGTCGTCGGAAGAGGCATAAAGACATATCGAATACCAAGACATTGACATTTTAATCCTTTCAGGATTTTTCGCTGACGTCATATATCAAGATCTTTGATCTATGCCGACAACTTTTTTCGGTCAAGCCTAAAGGATAAACATCTTTCTCTGTTCTAGAGGATTGTATTTTAAGCCGTTCAAAGAGGTCTAGTGTCTATATTTGGCACTGAAAGGGTTAATTTGTATGTCTATAAATTATTACTGATACTTATCTGCAAAATAAAAGAAATAAAATCTGGAGAAGATCAGTCCTTTAGCGCAATGCTTGTGTATTGTTGTGCAATATCGAAAACCTTGACTTAAAGCCTACAATTATAATCACAAAGCACAAAGATCCAAAGCCTAGTTTTGTGCTTGCCAATGAGATCAAATGTCTTTTGTCCATGGTCACAGACATTACCATTTGTTAACACTTCACCAGACAACATCATTTTAGACTTACATTTGTAGACAACATAGTAAAATGTGGCTTAAATGATAGAACTTGTTTTCAAAAGGATGCAAAACAATTTGGGAAAAGAGACAAAAAATCCTGATTACAAGCATTTCTCCTTTTTCCGCAAACAAAAGTTTTCTTCCTCAGAATGATCGTAATCCGGGACTCTGTGGTAAAGGGTGAATGCATATCAGTCATGCTCCATAGAAATGGGGTTTGATGCATCTTCCAAAAGTATCGACCGAGGTCAGCCTACACAGTCCCAGCAGGCTCATCTGGGTCGAACTATTTTGTGCTATTGAGCAATTTACTGCGTGTCAAAGGACCAGTGTTTCTTATGAATCAGCCGGCTGTTAAACAAAATTGATTTGATGGATCCAAAATAATGTGATAACATGCATGGCATCATGGAAATGCATTAAATCCTCCTTTACCGGAACGCTGGTCGTGTCTTTGTGCTCTTGAATTAGACAGCACTTTAGTCATTTGTGTTTGTTGCGCTTTTATATCATACCAACGCAGGGTAAGCAGATCATCGGTTCTGGAAATCAGAAGTGGTAAAATAGTGGTGTATCTCTGACCCAAGTCCATTTTTAGCCAGCGAAGTTTTGGCAGTTAAGTAATTTCTAATATCTGCATAATACCCTAGTTTGACTTTAGTCAATAACAACGACATGTGTATGAAATATGATAGCTTTTCTTGGTAGACTAAACTATTTCAACACAACAGAAAGGTTTTGTTCCTTTAAAATAGGGAGATAAAGGTCAGACTGAGAGCATTCTTTCCATAGTTTTATATTGTCTGGTATGCCGTGACAGAAAAGCAATAGCATTAAACCTCAAATATCATAGCCTTTTTTTCAATGGCATGTATCTATTTCAGCCTTTTTGCACACCACACGAATGCCTAATCAAAATAAATACCTTGACCGAGATTTTTTGCACGCCGTGATAGAATGGTATTATCAAACTTGCTAACGCACCTACAAAAGTTCCCCTTGAAAGTTATATCCATATTAGGATATCTTCCCTTTGCCAAAATGCACAACATTAAAATATTCAAAACAGAACGTGGAAAATGTAAACCAACAAGAATAAAACGTGCAGTTCGTATGTCATAGACGATGGGCCAGATCAAATACGTATGGCTGATAATAATAATGATCTAGAGGCTTATTTCTAAATAGCCAGGGTATAAGGCTGTTGTATCATTTGGATTTCATGGAGAAATATGTACCTTATTCATAACCCTGCACTGCTTCAAACCATTTATCAGTTCAGTGTCATACACACCAGAAGAAGATAGGCAAAAAAATAATACAAATAACTAACAAAAAAAAAACATGTTTAAAAAGACAATGTTTCAGTAATTTAACAACATCCTCGGAAAAAACCAACACATTTCACCATTATCTTAAACCTGTGTATTGCACAGGGACATTTGAAAGTAGCATTTACGCTGTTGTTTGGTTGATCACATAAACTTCCTGGCATAAAGGTTTACTTGCAATTTAACGGCCGGGGACCCTTTTCATCAAAGGTGTTTCGTATTTTCGGAAGACCCACCTCAATTAATAATTTAAAGAACTCAGACATTCCTGCTAAACTAAGCTCTTTGTGTGAACGGGCCATTGCACGTACGAAACAACACAATCCTGGCAATTTAGACAAACAAGCAAGCCCTAACTTGTCGACCAGTTTGCTGCCAATCGATGGTATCTAAGGCTTATGAAATTATTATGATAGTTGTCATGAAATTTAGACCCACTTTAGATTGTCGATAAAGGCACATTAGACAGAGGCATATCAAAATGAACAGATAACGAATTGGTGAGGTTGAAATTGTCATTGTGTTGTACTTCTTGATTTTTCCTTGTAAGTATATTTTTGTAGGAATATTTTATCCACTGTTACTAAAACCAGTCATCAACGAAACAAATATGCAACACTTAATCCAGCTGGGTATATCCTCATGTAACCGTCTTCAAAACACGTGTAGAACCCGTGTCGGCTCGAACATACAACGATGGCCTCCGATTGTAGATCATGCACTGTTGTGGTAAGACAACTAAACTGAAGTGATTTCCTCATAAGGAGCATGTAGGTGTTCCACAGTTTTACATTTTTGTTTTCTTTTTACCATTACAAAGTATGCACTCTTGGTACACACATAGATAAACACCAGCTATAGGCGAGAACTGTATGATTTTTTTTTTTTCAACATAGGGTTTTCAAATGCAATGACTCTATCAGGAGTTTGTTACTTGAAAACGCCGTCTAATCTAAGAACAACTTGGTTTTATTTTGAAAACAGTGGTTAACATAGATGTTCTAAATTGTTGACGGAAAAGAATGTTGATCACAAGTTGACTCTTTATTTTCCCGGTTGAAGGATATTACAGGGCATAAACTAAAATTGATATGATGACAAAAATCACTTTCGGAAAAGAGCTATAAGAGGTTATTAAATATATTTGGCCATTATCATGATGACATAAATTCATGTAAACGGACACAAGAAAAATATTTTCGGAAGCGTCAAAGATTCGTGCTGCACATGTAAGCCTTCTTGTTTAGAAAAAATAGTTACGATGTATACATACGTAATGAAGCCAACAGATAAAACTTGAATTTTGATTTACCATCTACGGAATAAAATAATGATGAATGTTAAACAAATTCAGAAAAACAGAAACAAAACTACATATGAGTCATGCTCTGTGAAAAGGGGGTTTAATGCATTTGTGAACAGTAACGACCGATGTCAGCCCGCACAGTCCATGCAGACAGACACGGATCGAAACTGTTTGCTATTTGTCATCTTTTCTGCATGTTCATGGACAGTACTACCTCCAGTTCCAGTTGTTTGTTAGACGCAATGGATGTTATGAATAACCGTAGTGATTCTCTGACTGGTATAACGAGCCATAAAGATGCAATAAACCCATTTTTGCTAAAAGCGCCGTCATCCATCGGTTTATACCGCAAACCGCATGTGCTGTTTTTCATGAAACCAGAGAAAAATTATGGTAAATGACGACGTAAGTTTCTAACAAGTGACATTTGTTGTTTAGATTTGTAATTGTTAATTACAATTCATAATAATTTTATCAAATGGTACGTAGAGAGTATTCAGCAGTTAAGACAAAAAAAAAATCTATTACTTATTTGTGCATCTTAATTGCGTGGGTCACCTTATTTTTTTTAGATTAAAATGAAATAGGTACGCAATGAAAATGCACGCAAATGTAAGGCACTGCGTAAAAGACGAGTTTATGAGAAGAAAAATGTCATCTAGTATAACATTTGAACGATTTCCTTTTTTTAATCAACAAAATGTATTGGGGCATGTTTAAAGATACCCATTTACTCGTTTTAAGCCAAATATAACCAATTTCGTCCATATACAAGCAAAATGTAGTCATTCTTGTGGCTTCATGACAAATATTACACCTAGCTGTTGCGAAATTGCATGGGCTTGGCTCCTATCCACTAGTTCAATAGAGGATACCGCACGATGCTTGTCGCAAGACCGTGTACGACCTTTGCCTTGCATATTCCTGTAGCTGGCAAGAAAGTGGGGCGTCATTATCTTCCGCAAGGTGGCATTCTACAAATACACATCTAATTTGGGCATTATAGGTACAGAACTGGACTACTTTTCAAAACAACAACTTTTACTTTCAATTTCAAAAGACAATAAACGTTTACCAATAAAACGCTACCTGGTGCGCTTCATTCAGCAACATGATCAGCTAGCAGGTGACATATGCACCAGCCATTTATCAAAACAGCCCCCTACAGTCTTTGAAATTAGCTTCGGTATAAGCCCTAATTTTCCCATGTATATGGGATGGGTGATGCGTCATATCAGACGGGTCGAATCTTCAAAGAATATGACATGTGCAGACAACGGCAACTATCCATGTCACAAAACCCAACAGCAATTTACTCGAGGATATCGGATTTTTACATCGAGAGTGCAGTGGAATGATTTTAAGGACAATAGAAATGTAAATTTCATATGTGCATATTAATATTTAGGGTTTTTGGATTGCTGAAAGAACGGGAAAAGACATGATCCTACAAATAGAAGAGTACGCCATTTCCCGTGTTGAAACAACAAGTAGTCTAGCATTCTATTTTTAGATGGGAGTGTGCAAATGACTCTCGTGATACACTCCCCCATTGTTTACAATTTTGACCTGAGGTAATATTCTGCAGACCAAAATTCATTTCAAATAACAAGTCTGAAACTTCTTTTCATTCTTTGGGGCCATAGGTAACTTTAATTTATTGATTTAAACACATTTTTATATTCGGTCAAAATTAGCAAATGTGTATCTTTAAATACATCCTAGCAGAATTCGGTCCTTTTTGTTGTTGTCAGAATCCTTCCATCACATGTTAGAACTTTGTGTCAGACCCGTCCAGATTTGTGTCTCATATTCAGTGACCAAACTGCAATGCTGAAGGTCAAATAAGTATTTAAGCTGTTACATCACTTCTTAGTATATTTCAAAATTGTTTAATGGTAATCCATTTTACATCTTCAATATGCATGTAGATGTAACATTTGCAGACCTTCAATTTCTTTTTTTTTAGTCACTCCCACTGCAAATTATTAAATGTCCTTTAAGCTATAAATTCCATGAATGACCTTAAGGGTCAAACAGCTCTAGCTTTAAGTGTTCTACGTTTGATAACAACGGATATGAGCGTGCTGCTACCATGTCTATTCGTTTTGTAACGTATCCCTTCAGTGTTTCATATACCTTAGCTGCACGGAAGTTTTGAAAGATGCGTTGTTCCTTCGCTCATTAGTGCACAGACCATTGTAGACGTTCTAGAGAGCTATCCTTGTTTGAAAGAAAGGAAAATGCTAATTTTCAGCAAGGAAGTCATAACATGAAAGGAAGTAAATGCGCAACTGCCTGTGATATGCGGCCGCTCTTATACTAGCAATCTTTTCCAAACCCGTCGCATACAGGGGCGTAAAACCGAGATTACCAGAGCTTTCGCTATGCATTATCATGTGAGAATATTGTAACAAGTTACAAGTGTACAAACACGCCTTCTATTTGATAGTATACTCACTGATTTGACCAGCTAGTAAACGTAATCTTTCTATCATGTAAAAGGAACATCCCTACGACTACCTAGGGTGTTTAAAAGACCAGCTATGCACACATAACATGTACTTGAAAGAAATCGCGATGTCAACCAATGCGACATTAAACGATATTACTCCAAGGTACCGAGGAATGATCGGACGAAAAAAGTTAAGAAATGCAAAAGAAATTCATCAACTTGGCCATGGCTGCAAGTATCATGGCTTCGACCGTACATTTAGTTGTAATCGTTCCAGTTTTTTTCGGCAAAGGTGTCTCTACCTCCTTTTCCGTTTTTGTAAATGCGGAAATCTCACAAACCGAGAGAGTGTTTACGAAATCAAAAAGTCGGGGGATATCAGTTATGAAGAAGTTAATCAGATGGACGGCGTTGAACTCCACCTATCTCCAGATTGTGAATACAGAGAATATAGAAAAGGAAACGTACTGTCGCTTGAATTAGTTTGTTATTGTCCAACTGGTATGTTTGTTTTTTTCCCCTACAGTTCTAAGTTACCTTATCCACTGATACATTTATTTTTTCCAGCCTAATTCCCGAAGTTTTGAAGATTATAATACCTTTTAAACTATCATGCTACCAGGTTGGTGTCAGGCTTATCATTTGTGTATAAATTAAAGATGCCCGTCTACAGCCGGTGAGCAAAAACGCTGTTAAATTTCAAACAATTTAGAATGGTACAGAAATCAGTCCTTTGTGTAAACATGGATAAATTACTGACATATATGGTGTAATTGAAAAAAACAGAAACACGGAGATTTGTATTAGAAACCGAGCATTGGTCAGAAGGAAACTTGCTGACGATCGAAGCTGTAAACAATGGCAGTGCGTCACGGAAATTTATCGTTGGTTTCCGCCTAGAGTCGGATACTGTGTAATTTGCATATAGGCCGCGACCTCCGTCTGAAAATCGAGGCTGCAACAGAGAAGCCTCCATTTTCCTTTGTTTACCTCATTAGACCCAGGGCGAAGGTCAAATATAGTCACGTGACAGAATGCATGATCATCATACGAATCTACCCGAGTGTATAACGGATATATCGAAATCTTCGATATAAAAACCGGAAACGACGAGTCTGTTTACATGGAAGGCTGCAACTCAGCGAAATGCATTTTCTATCGACCGTAATCTAAGCAACCTTGCAACCGTCAGGCGCAATATTTTGCATGAAGATATGAGAATGACTATAGTTTGATAAAATGAAGACAAAATGAGTTAAAACTGGCTGAAAATGAGTATAAGGGCTTCTTTAAAAAAGAAAATGATTAATCAATAGTAGTAAATTATTTAACGGATTATCCATTAATTCATCTATATATCTATCTTTCTATCTATCTATCTATCTATCTATCTGTCTATCTTTCTTTCTTTTTTTCTTTCTTTCTATCCATACATCCATCCATCCATCTACATGTACGAGGGTTGTCCGATGAAATCGCGAACTCTTGCTCTGGCATTTTTTTTCTACACGACGGAATGACATGAAAATTTTGGACAAGGTCCAGCTATTATATATAAATATTTTCATGCACACATTTACTGAATAATTTCGAAACATTTATAAAATTAACCAATTTTTGTATTCCGGTTCGGGTTGGTTGGCAAAAATAATTGCAATGAAATATTTGAAACAGGTATTTTAATTAGCCGTGGCTCCGTCGTTAGGAATAATATAAATACAAAAATTGTATTGACGCATAGACCTAAGCCATTATTTGGCGCGTATACACACTAAGTTTCATATACCCGACTTCAGTGACCGCTGTGCTGTAACGTAATTTCCGTCTGCACTCTATAGTTTTTCTTTTTTTTGAAAATGGCGACGTCAGCAGAGTGCCCGGTGCAAAATTTTATAATGATATACTGTCTAAACAGCAGAATGACGCAAATACAAACTATACAAAAGTGAAAGCGACAGAGACTTATAGAAACACCTCTAGAATACTCACTTGTAACCGAAACAAAACGTTTTCGGATTAATGTACTTCAGATGATGCGGGATAGCGCAGCCGACCTAAGAAGAATGAGGATGCCGTAATCAAACTCTTGAATACTTGACGCGGTTCCGCGTCGAACGGTACGGGAAATGGTCGATACAGTCGGCACAAGTAAATTTGGAGTATAGAACATACAGACTAGAGATTTAGGTATGAGTCGCGCCCAACTTGATTTTTCCGATATCCCTGCACTGAATGGCCACCGTCGGGGCACGAAGTTGAGTGGACCTCACCTGATTCAGCAAGAGGTGAAGCGCTTGAATTTGAGCCTCTTCAGCAGTGGGTTGCCGATAATAGTTCTAGTTCAGTTTTTTTTTTTGTAATTCCCCATGGCATACCCCCACCGCATAATAACGCATTACAATGTTACGTAAAGTGCGCGAAATGTAGGGTAAATTACGTCATATTTCCATCCGGTTGAGTGGAACACGCTATTTACCTAGGTAACTAGTGCGCAGGAACAACTGTTTCTGCCTTCAACTGAAGAGTTAGAAAGTAAAATTGATAGTTTTCACTGGTCGTAACCATAATTTTACCGTTATTTCTCGATAAACTATCTGTAAGCATGAAATAAAGTGTGCAATTCATGCGGGACGATACTCCGAGAAGGAGTGACGTTCTTGCGTAGGTTTCGTTACTTTCTGAACACTATGACGTCGACAGTGTGCGCTGACTCCCTTCACCTGGTGTTGTTTATACCTAGATATTTTTGTTATTTGTAATCACAGAAACTTCATAGTTATACATGTACATGGGTATGTATGCATTAAACCTCAAATCTTTCAAAAACTACTGGCGTTTAGCGTCATTTTCCCGTAACATATGCAATGCTCGCGACTTTCTGGGACAGCCCTCGTATCTATCTGCCAAGCCCCGATAGCTCAGTACATAATGAACAGGACTTGAAAATAGGGATAACTGGTTCGATCCCCGGGTCGGCCGATATCTTGATGAGAATTTATGACAGTTATTGCGACAGGATTCATTCTTCTCTCACCACTGACTATTGATTCGACGAAGGTTATGTGAAAAGCAGCCAGTGGCTTGGAAGATATATTGTGCTGAGTACTGGTAAAAAAAAAAAAGAAATCCTGGAAATCATGGATAGGTGCAAGGGTTGTTGTGATCTAAATGATATAATGTTGAAAAAGACGTTAAACATCATGCCATCGATCGATCATTCATTCATTCATTCATTCATTCATTTACTTTCGTTATAAATTCTTTAGTAGTTTTCTTTTTTTTTTTTTTTTGATGACCCGCCTACAATTCGGTTTGAACAAATTGAAACTAAAAATCACGAAAAACAAACTTGGACCGCCCTATCTAGAACATCTTTTCCCGAAAATGCTGTTTTGGAAAACATGTACACATATCGGACGCTCAAATTTTCCTTGGCTATTACGAAACAAGAGGGCCAAGATGGCCCTGGATCGCTCACCTGAATTTTTGAGAGGAACATAATCAATTTTTTTTCAGGTATTGAAACTTTGGAAACAAAATCATTATTTTGCCAAACAATTTTGAAAAGGTCACCTGTAAATGTCACTTCAGAATCTGTCACCACACCTACAGTCATCACCACAGCAATGAATTTGATGAATCAGAATTCTGCAAATAAATTTTTGGATAGATCACCCAAGAACAATTTCTTGAAGAAGAGCACATGCTCAATAGCGACTAAAAACATGAGTTGAACAAGAGCACAACATGCAGGTGCCAACAACTGGCTGTTGTTTTTTGACTGATAAAAATTTCCCTAACAAATTTTGAAAAGGGTCACCGTAGGAACATTTCTGTGATATTATTTCAAAATCTGACCAGCCGTTCTAGAGAAGAAGAATTAAGAAATTCCTTTTCATGTCCCTGTAGTGCAAATAGCCCCCACAATCAGAGCCATGTTTCTTGACGGATCACAATTTTGTGAACAAATTTTGAAAAAAGTGACCCAAAGAACATTGCTGTGAAATTGTTTCAAAATCTGACCTGCGGTTTCAGAGAAGAAGAATTTTTAAGAATTTCTTCATTTATGTATAGTGCAAGTAGCCCCCATTCACCAGAGCCATGTTTCTTGACGGATCAAAATTTCGCGAACACTGTTTGAAAAGGGTCACCCAAGGAACATCTCTGTGAAATTATTTCAAAATCTGACCAGCGGTTTCAGAGAAGAAGATTTTTTAAGAATTTCTTCATTTCTGTATAGTGCAAGTAGCCCCCATTCACCAGAGCCATGTTTCTTGACGGATCAAAATTTCGCGAACACTCTTTGAAAAGGGTCACCCAAGGAACATTGCTGTGAAATTATTTTAAAATCTGACCAGCGGTTTCAGAGGAGAAGATTTTTAAAGAATTTCTTAGTAAATTCCATTTGGTTGCCATGGCAACCAGAGTTTTTAATGGAATCAAATTCTGTGAATTATTTTTAAAAGAAGACTTCCCAAGGAACATTCCGGCCAAGTTTGGTCCAAATTGACCCAGCGGTTTAGGAGGAGTTGATGTTTAAAGAATTGTTGACGACGCACGACGCACGACGGACATCGGGTGATCCTAAAAGCTTCCCTCGAGCACGTTGTGCTCAGGTGAGCTAAAAAGTGTTTTAAAACAGGCTGAATTAATTGTGTAAAAACAGTTCCATTATTGTGTGCTGTTTTAGTACTAATGCGACTTTGTGCTGATTACACTGTAAATAAGCCATGCTCTGTGAAAAGGGGGCTTAATACATCAACAAAGAGTATCTACCCGCGGACTGCGCAGACGGACCTGGGTGGAAACTCTTTACCTTTGGTTAACTATCTGAATGACTGTTCTAACTCATGATTTAGTCGGCTGTTATACAAAATGGATGTTATGCATCCATTATTACATGTATGTGATGACTGCTTGGTATCATGTATCACGGAGATGCATTAAACCCCCTTTTCTCAGAGCTCAGTTCATATATTTTCATAACGTTTCTCTATATAAATAGGTCACCTGCAACATTAATGGAAGAGGACACGATATGGAAAGTGACAGTGTTTGCAGAGGCTAACCAGAATTATGACATAACATCATTGTGTGAACGAAACAAAACTTGGTTTTCGCTTTTTATTTTTTAATTATTATTCTTTTACGATATGGAGAAATATAAATGACATATGAAAATTGTGTTGTTTGCTTTTCTTCAGCATTATCATATTCCCTCTAGAAAAGTAAAATTTGAACAATAGAAACGTTTCACAATAAAGCATTCCGGTTGCAGTGATTTCCATGGAAGTTTCATTGAGCAAGAAGAAGTACTAGTCAAGTATTGGTGAAACTCAGAACACACTTGGAAGAGAAAGCTGTCAATGAGATATATGTATCAATATCAGTATCTTTATTCAGATATATAGGCCTCTAGCCATACAAAATAAACAATATATATTTTTTTTGTACAATGAATGAAATTTGTAATGATTAGAATTAGAGTTTAGCGTACTTTTTTTTGCTATAGTTTTTTATCGTCAAATGTTAACTGAGTACGTGTTTATAAAATGCTTGACGGTCGGAAGAGATCTAGACCAAAACACATGAATATGCAGTCCTATCCAGCTCTGGTCCAACCGTAAATGAAAACTATGTTCCATGAAAGATCACAATCATATATTTGTAGACTCTGATCTGTGGTTTTACTACATCTAATACTTTTTGAGAGAGAGAAAAAGAAAAACCATCGCGTCCAAAGGTTAATGTAGAAATATTCTATCAATAATATGTATTCATGAACTCTTGGCCACGAGAATATTACAGTGTATGAAAGATCAAGATCAAGATTAACATCAAGATTATGCGCCAAGCTCCAATGGTTTATAAAATTTGTAGCAGAAGGTGACGTTACATCAAAATGTTTAGTAGAAAACATAATACATGTATCTGAATGTGTTCATCTCTTAAACCAGTACTGTGTCAATGTTAGGAATACTGCGATAAAAGATGACACTGGGTGTAACAGAAATGATCCGGCATATTTAAGGCTTTTCATTCAATCAGTCAAAACAAATTTTAGAAACTGCGAAGACAGCAGAGCTAGATCTCTCTCAATCTCTCAAGTCTGCCTTGAGGCAAAGCACAGCACAAGGACATGTCTGCTAACTTTCCAATGTAAGGGTTCATATTTTGCATATTCCACTTTACATTTATATTCTGGTCTATGATTCGTAAGATATCGGTAAAAGAGGAATGTGCCATTCGCTGACTTTTAGAATAAAACTTCACAAAACTCTAGAATCTTTTGCAGGGAGGTGAACACTAAAAGCTCTTGACTTACAGAGAAACAAGATGAGAGCAGCTCTGTTTTGTGTTCCTGTAATCATAACTGATCCTAAACTGCGTTCTTGGTAACTTTAGATGTGACTTTAACCCATTTCATAAATACTAAGTGACCTAAATATGTATCAAACCTTCCTTAAAGGTGGCCCTTCAGATTTTGGGACGAAAAATTTACAAAAATACAAAAAAAATCATCCTTATACTACCAAAGCCTTTTAATTTTCATTCATAAAACCCCAGTAGCCGAAAACCATCCGACAACAAGAGAAATTAGGGATTTACTACGGCCCAGGTCGACACCGACGGGAAACACGGTTTATTTTTACATGAGCAACTCGCTCATTTACATACCGGAAATACACAGACGAAGCTTCAAACATAGCGTGCGAAGAAGACATTATAGAAAATAATTACATGTTTGTTAAGTTACGGAATTTAAGCGTCATTACTCACGTGCCAGTCACTTGGCATTCCCACAATGCTTTTTTGATTTCTGGCGCGAAATCTAAAAATACCTTAAGGGGCTACGTAGCCTTTTAAGGGAACACCATCAAAAAAATTGTTTTTGTAATTTCATGATTCTTAATTATTGATGATTTTGTATTGTTTTTTTCATATAAATTTCAGTGATATACAATTTTTTTAATTTGGTGAGATGTGAAAAATCTAAATACCCACCTTTAAAACTAAATACCAACCGATATATTTTTCAACTTGTCCAAATTCAAAGTATTTGCGGACGACAAATTCAGCTTGGCTAAAATCGTTGAACTTGTCTTGGAAAGGGTAAAAATTACTGTGGAAAATGGAGAAAATATCGGTTACTGAAATTTTCTCATTTTCAAACAGTGTTTTCACGAGTGTCATACTTTAGGGTCGTTAAAACGCGAGTTTGTATTGTACGGTATGGTATACCAGCGGCCAAAAGTAAACAATAAAGCAAAGGAATCAAAATACAAGCAAATGTAATAATTAAATTAATTTCATCCTTTCCAGTAGGTTATCGAATAATAACGGTAAAATATTTTTTCGATATTTCATGGGTACGAACAATGAAAAGTACCGATTTTTATGTTCTAACTCTTCAATTGAAAACGGAAGCAGTCGTTCCCGCGAAATAGTTACCTAGGTAAAATGCACGTGCCTCTCAACCAGATGGAAATATGACGTCATTTACCCTACATTTCTCACGCTTTACGTAATATTGTAATGCGTTGCTATGCGGAGAGGTACGCCACAGGGAATAACCGAAAAGAACTGTACTTGATTTTGATGTAAGTTTACCCTCCAATATAGATTAAAAGGCATAAAATAAATAGAATAGTTGTTTTGTACGGTGAAAAAACGACATTTTATTTCATAGAGTGAACATCATCGGTAATATTTTCACGAGTGGCGGCGCAGCCACTCGTGAAAATATAACCGATGATGTTCACTCGATAACGTAAATTTCGATCGCGCCAATCGTGAAAATATTACCGATGACAATCACTGGATGAAATAAATTTCGATCTTTCACCGTAAAAAAAGCAAATATCCTCTATTTATACAGTTAAAAAGCATGAATATTATCATGAGACGGGGCGTGTCTTACAATATGGTCTCTCGAAGCACTAGTCTCTTGACAGAGAAACAACCTGTAAAATCAGAACAGAAGTTGGAGACTTTTAAGGCCCAATAGCTGCCGAAAGTAAACAATGTAAATGTTAAATGAATTCATATTTAAACCATAACATCACAAGCAAGCTCAACGAGATTTTGTTGTTGCCGACGATCGTTTACCTGTCTTTTCAGCACGTCACAAACATATTCTATTGGGTTCAGGTTCGGGCTTTTGGCCGGCCTTGGCATGGCATGGACATTGTTAGCTGCCAACATATTCTGGGTGGCTCTTGCGCTATACAGTAGGTGGCATTACCCTGTTCCAAAAGCATGCGGCGATTGACAAGAATATCGGATTCAATGACAGGCTGTATAATTTCGCTTTGATACCTTCGGGCATTTACATTACCCTGAATTTGCACAATCGGTGTTTTCGTATGCAATGAAATTTCTGCTCAAATTATTATGGATCTGCCCGATAAACGGTTATGCTGCAAAGACAATTCTGGCAATTTCTCACACTACATAGCGCCAGAGATACCCAGAATATGTTGGCAGCTAACAATGTCTATGTCATGCCTTGGCGGACAAAAAGCCAAGACCTGAACCCAATAGAACATATTTGGGACGTAATCAAAGGACTCAACATTATTAAAATCTCCTTGAGCTTGCTCGTGATATAAATATTGTGTTTGCTATTCTTGCTAAAAATTTAGAAATTACATCATAACATTAGATGGTGTTCAACACCGCTTTCAGAATTGTTCCAGCCAGATATCATGGGGGCAGCTCACTCATTCGTGAATGTCCTGAGTCTCACAGGTACTAGGCTGGGGTCTGAGGTGTCTTACCCTTGAACACTTACTTGAAAAACATAATGCGTCCTGTGAGGGTCGATCACGGGACCACAAGGTTACGAGTCCTTCACTATACCACTGAGCCACGCATGACCCCTATAGATACAACATTTTTTTGGGTTTTTTTTTTTTTGGATAAATTATTTTGCAGTCATCAGACAGCGTAAAACCAAAATTAGTCGAGATGTGTGCCTGTATTCAGTGACCAAACTGCTATGCTAAAAAGCCAAGGTTGAAGATATTTTCATTAAGATATTTTGAGATCACCGAACAACATTTCTACCCATGGAATACTACACCTTATACAAATATATAATGTGCAAGCCTTTCAATTTTGGAACTTAAATTTTAAGACAAAAAAACAAAAAAAAAAACAAAACAAAAAACAAAAAATAATAATAATAACTGGTTGTCATTGTTCAATGTTCTTGTTACACTTCAAAATTCATCAATGATCTTGAAAGTCAAATCATTCTGCTTTCAAATGTTTTACGTTCGAAAGAAATGGACGCCAAGGTGCTTTTGTAACGTCCATTCGTTTGGTTATCTATCTTTTACGATACATCAATAAACACTGAACTACTTTAAAAGATAGATTACAAAACGATTGCTGTGCGAACGTTTTGAAAGATACGTGTTAGTTAGAGATAAAAGGAGAGTTCTGGGTTTTTGCCTAAAATATACGATTAAAATATTCAAAGGTCAAGATTTAGGTCAAAGGCCAACAAAATTAGGTCAAAGGCCAAAGGTCAAAGGCCAAAGGTCAAAGGTCACCAAAAAACTATAGATCAAGGTCATCAAAAACTATAGAACACTCCTCCTCTCACACCCACCCATCCCCAAAATACACCCCAACGATCTGTATTTTTAACCCATATACCTATATGAACGAAAATCCCTATCTTTGATAAATCTAACCCCCGCCAAATCTATGGTTATGCCGCTAAACAACATCCCAGTTAACACGTCTCATATTTTCACCCATACAGCTATATAAGCGAAATTACAACATTTTTACTCTCCCCCTCTCTAAAATACACCCCAACGATCTGTATTTTTAGCCCATATACCTATATCAACGAAAATCTCTATCTTTGATAAATCTAACCCCCACCACATCTATGGTTATGTCGCTAAACAACATCCCAGTTAACACGTCTCATATTTTCACCCATATAGCTATATAAGCGAAAATCCCTATCTTTGATAAATCTAACTCCCTCCACATCTATGGTTATGCCGCTAAACAACATCCCAGTTAACGCGTCTCATATAGCTATATGAGCGAAATTACAACATTTTTTACTCTGACATATGATATATATTCTGCCCTATACATAGTAAATTTTCTAAGATCTGCGTCTTTATCTTAGTGTGTCCCCAAGCTAATGTATCGATATTGTTCCCGAGGATATAGCGTTTATCGTCGTTACTGCTTAAGGCGACTTTATTCACTTCTTCAGTATACAACTCATGATTATGACTCCTAATAACTACCATTCTCCTTAATTGTGTCTTATTTTCAAACAAACACTCTTTATAATGTTTATGTTTAATAAATGCTTTTACTACATGCCTTTTAATTCCCTTACATTTCTTACTCTCCTCCTCATCATCACACATTTTATAAAAGTATAGCTTAGACCTGAGGCCCACAAACTCCTCGATAATCTTACCACATGTCTCATCTTTAAACATACCTACAACTTTCTTATTTAATCCGGTGGGAATACCTGAAGGATGATCAGGCGGGTAATCACTTGTATCAAAGTAATCTTTAACATCATCACTAATATCCTTATAGAAATCTTCTGTTTCTATTTCATACATTAAGCTATCTGTATCAGTATAAAGAAGTTCAACTTTTTCACCATATTTATCTTTAATACAATTATAATGGAAGTTATACATCAATGTCTTACTTAAATCTAAAATACTCATCCCTGCATAAATAGGTTTATTAAAATATAAACGTGTTTTTTTCATTTGAATTATACATAAATTTTCATCAAGGATGGTTATATTGTGGAAATTTGGCTTAGCGACTAATTTTTCTACTTTTGCTCTGGTACTAACTAATCTTATATCTACTCTATTTCTAATATTCCCCATAGTCTTACCAAATACAGAATTATTCATAAGTTTAAAGAAATCCTTTTCAAATGCGGTTTTAGCTTTTGCTCTTAGTGTAGTATTTTTATCGATATAAGGTTTTAACCATTCACTCTCATCAAAAGTTAACCCTCTATGAATCTTTTTAAGCTTTACACCTAAACTTAAATACAACTTTAAATTTTCATAATGTAATATATATTTATTTTTATCATATACATTAGGTATAAGTTTCTCAACTTTACCAGTCTTTAATCTTTCAGAAGCCAACGGAAAATCATTATGTAAATCATGTAATTCTTTAGGATATTCTAAATCAACCTCTAACATACAAGGATGACTCTGCCAATTTGCTAAATCATTTTCATCCATCCATTTAAAATTACCAGTGGGAAGTTTTTGACACATTGCCCACCCATAGAGATTATTCGCATCTAAATAAGTAATAAATTTAGATGGTTCATTTGACCCATATATATATTATTTGCTTTTGCATATCGTTTTAAAATTATTGAGATACCTCCTCTTATCCCGTTTTCAATAAATAAAATCATATCAGGGTCTGATAATAATTCTAATTTTACCTCAGTAGTTTTTAACATTGCCTCCCAAGCTAACCCCGGCGCTGTATAAAACCAAGATGGGTGTAAACCATAATTATTATAGCAAACATTTCTAAAATTTTCAAAGACATCTGCCAACAGTAAAACATCAGTCTTATTATATAAGTCATGATAATCTTTAAAAGTTTTCATCTCGAAGGTTTTCCATACATTTAATGCATGTTGATAATCCTCCTTCCCAATTCCACCATATTTAAGCTTTGAGTAAAATTCTCTTTGCTTAGGTAACTTTGTTTCCTCTAATTTACTAAGGTTATCGAACCATTCATATGGAAATATACCTTTTTGAGAGACCAATTCAAGCTTTTCCCCCTCAAAATATTTCATAAGATTAGTCTTGTCCTCCTTAGTTAGAGTGCTTGCTAATTCATCTGAACTTTTACCTAAAAATTTTAAACTATCAAGGAATCTAATCTTATGCGTTTTAGTTTTCTTTTTTTCTTCTTTTGTTTTCTTATCTTTAACAGTGTATTCTATTGGCACATTTTTAGACACACTTATATATGTTTTCTTGTTTGATGGTATACAACTCGTCTCACCAGGCGTACTCATTATATCTTTTATCAATAAATGAGCATCATACTTACTAAAGTTATGAAAGAATACAGGTGTAAAAGTGGCTCTTCCAAATTTTAAAATACACGCACTGTGCGCGGCTCCCCTAAACCTTCCAGTATAAGGGAAATGGTCTCTCACTTTTTTCATGCCATTAGATTTTTTAAGCGGTTCTTTACATTCTGGACATATTTTCTCTTTATCTTTCTTCTTCTCCTCTGTCTTTCTGTTACATTTTGAAAATGACTTCCTACATATCCAGCATTTTTTTGCTTCCATAAAATTCAGGTTATCCTCGATTCTACAAAATGTTTCTCTCGGAGGCACACTATCTATTTCTCTTATAACATTTTCTAAATCCTCTATGAATTTATTTGATGCATTTTCACCGGAATATTGGAAAAGCTTAGAGGGGTAAAAATTTTCATAATGTGATTTAACATAAAAACAATACCCTGAAATGTTATGCTCATTAATTACTTTTGTCCCACTGCCTCTATTTTCGTTTTTCTTTTCTAATGTAGACTCCATATCCGCATAAATTGTAAAAGGGTGTCTCTGCCGTTTATAAAAATTCTTAAAAGATATCTTGGTACCCTTTTCAGGTAAGTCTATTCTACAGGCATCTTTTTCACCACAATACTCTAAATGTTTATTTAAAGTTTCTTCTTTTTGAAAATGATTTAAACATCTTTCACAGATATAAGTTTTACCATTATGATTAGATATTTGTTTAGATAACAATCTACTCATATTTTTAATTAAACAATAATGTTTTTTACCATTCTTCTCAAGAAGTAAAAGATTAATACGGTGTTCTCTTTTATAAACTTCTTTACTTAAACTAAGTGGATAAACACCAGTGGAATCATTATATCCAAATATTGATACTGATATTGATGGATTTAGGGTTTCAAATTTAATTCTATCCTGAAGGGAAACAGGGTAATTAATCCCTTCCATATTTAATGTGTTTAACAAAAGTCTTAGTCTATAAATTTTTTCAGGATTATTATCTGTTGGGTTCAAAGCTATAAGAATACAATAAGCAAAGCACATATCATCATTCTTATTTATTGGATTAATAACACTTTTTGTATTTGCTATCTTAGGAGGAGTTGGGAACCAAGAATTACCCATTAATGGGTTATATATTGCTGTGTGTAATCTTAAATCAATTATGAAAAGAACTTTCCAATAATTTTGTTGCATGTCCATTTCTGCAATTTTATTTAATATAATATTTACCATTCCATCGTACATTACATGTTCATTCTCTCCATCTAAATTAACAATTGGAACACCACAAAAAAAAATACATTACTTTTAAAGTATCATAAAGAGCGTGTTTCATCATACACTTCGCAATAAGTATAACTTTTGTTTGACGATTATTTCTCATAACATTGGTTAATTTATCTTTTGCTAAATCAAAGAAATCAGCCGATGTAAAAGCTCCTTTACCTTTTATAAAATATTCTTTGGTAAATCCTTTAAATGCTGATGGCCCTTCTATAATCTCTATTTTATCTTTATCCTTATATAACTTATCTATTTTTTCTTTTAAAGCTTCTAAACTTGGTGATATTTTTTTTTGGAATTTTTCTAATACTATCTAAATAGTTCATCAACTCCTCAGCTGCGGCTGTAGGTGGAGTTGGTACCATGGGGTGTGTGTAATATGTTGGTGTTGGTGTGTATGGTGTTGGTTTTAATACCGATATCATAATCTAATATTGGCGCTCCCCGATTTAATAAGAGATAAATTAATTGTGCTCTTCTAAGTCTTGAGTATCCTCTAATTCCTCGATTTTTAGCTTCTTGTTTTAAGTCTTTTACTGTGGACCTCTTGAATTGATCAGCAAGACTAGGAGGTGGAGGATTACTTAGGCGCTCAATTAATTCAGCTCTTTTAAGTCCAGAGTATCCTCGGATTCCTCTTGACTTGGCTAAATTTTTTAAACCTTGTACGGTATATATAGTATAATTCTCCATTTTTATATATATAATAAAAATCTTAACTAAAAGTAAAAATAATTTTATTATGGAGTGTCATAATAAAATCATTGAATGTTAATCTTATATTCATTCTTCCAAATTCTTCCGTTCCATTTTGCAACTGTTTGAGGACAACGATCTATAAATTTACCCGCCTTGTAAATTGATGGGAATATTATTATTTCACCAGTTTCAACATCTTCTAAACTGACTTTCTTAGGATTATTCTTAATAGTTTTTAATCTTTCAAACTTTGGGTCCTTGTCTATTTCTTTTTTAGGTAACTCAGGGGACTTAGGGGACTCAGGGGACTCCTTTGGGAATAACCCATGTTCTTTAACCAACTCAAGTAACCGCTTTTTATCTTTAAGAATTTTTCTTAAATCTGTAATCTTTATCATTTTTTATATAAGAAATAATATGTTAATACACTACACTCATTTTATTTCCATCAGACTGGAAGTTAATTAACTTATCGCTAATAATAACAGCATACGCTTCGGTGTTTGCAGGGACATTTCTGGTAAAAATTGCCTTAATTTGGATATCGGTGACTGAGTATTTTAATCTCTCACTCTGTTTAGAAACGTCAAATAAAAACAAAGGATAAAGGGTTTTATAATCTGAGGGGGTAATGTTAGGGTTCGACACCAACTCATCCATGTTATAAAACTTAGTTCTAAATAGAGCAGCATCACTATACACTCTACTAAATTGATTCGCAGTGAATGAAAGATTATAGTCAACAGCAGGATATCTTCTAGAATTTAACATAACAAAAATATTTTTAACGTTTAAATGATCAAATATGGCTGGATTTTGTTGCTGGTCACCACTTTTACCAGTCTGAAAACCAACAATAATAAAACGTGGCACTTCAGGAGATGATTTTACAGAAAGTCTCCAGCTAAATGATGTTGACTGAGGAACCGCGATAAAGTCACACTGCCTCGTTCTATATCCAACTGGTATTTTTTCTTTTTTCTCGATAATTTTATAAAGTTTCATCTTTTCCTCATCTGCGGGTAGCACGTGTGGCATAAACCATGATACTTTAATTAATGTAATTCTACCATCAGCAGGAGCAGCACCATCTTGAAAGATTGCATCATTATCATTATTTCTTGTTAAGGTAAGAGTTTGCTTCATTCCATACATTATATGTTTTAATGGAACAGTGAAGCTAAAGGTACCTCTTGGAGTGGGATCATTAATAATATAATTTCTTCTTACAATAAAACCATTGTTTCCAGCAGCTGCATTAATTGTTGTATCTTTATACCACAATTGGTTTAACCCCTGTGATTTTGAAAAAAATCATCTGGATATTTTAACAAGCCGAGCATTGTAGTGGTCTGGCCTGGATATGTTATGGATTCAATTTCCTGACCAGAAAGTTGATACTTAATATTTTTAAAAAGATACATGAGCCCATTGTTTGTTAAAGAAATATTGGTGTTAGCATCATAAGCTGTCCCATCATCATTTCTTACTAATTCACCTACAATAAGTAAAAAGCTCTCACTAGGATGTGTAAAAATATCTTGAGTTTCAATGTTAATCCTAATATCTCCTCCTGAGTTGTTGAGATTAGCACCTGTGATAGGTTCATACTCATGGTATTCATACTCATCAATACTATCATCTTTTAAAATTGGGTCGGTGATTTTTAAAATGTCCATTTTATTATTGCAATTATAATTTTAAATAAAAATTATAATTGTATTATTTTTTATTTATACTACCTTAATGCCTGCCCCACTGTTTAATTTTTTAACTAAGTCTTGAATAGCTATGGCACTTCCATCTATTAATGTATTAATATTTTGTGTTGTAGCGGTATCAGCAGGTTTCGGTGTTGTGCTATATTTTTGTAAAATTTTCTTTGATTTTGGTGTTAAAGCTTTTGTAACTAATTTTTTCCCTGCTTCTACAGCTGCACTCTTTCCCACCTCTAAAGCTTTCTTTGCACCTTCCTTAGCTACACTCTTTCCCACATCAAGGGCAGAAGATGCTATTTGTTTAGCTGCGCTACTTGTAAAAAGCCTCGCTAAAAAGTTAGCAATGCTATCAAAGATTCCTGTACCACCGTATGAATATTTTTTTTTAAATCCGTGTTGTTTATTGATGAACATTTTTTATAGTATAGACATTAAATTTTTATAAGCGTTTGAATTTAAAACACCTTGTCTTTTTAATTCATCACAAATGCTCACTAGCTCATTTCTTACACCTGTGTTACCTTCTTTTTTACTTGCCAACAACAGGTCTAGTCTTTCTATTAATGCGTTAGGGTCAGATGGGATAACAACGATACCCTTTCCTTCATAAAATCTTTTATTATCCCAAATAGGTCTAAGTATAACAGTCCATTTTTTACCTTTAGAAGCTTTATGATATTTACTTCTTCGGTTGTTGTCGCGATAAATGGAGTTGGTTTTTCCCAACAACTTCGCGTAATTAATGTAATCCTCATCTGTATAAATACTAATATCCGGTTCTTTAGATGTGATTAACTCCCATAGACCAGGTGTGCCTTCATATTCCTCATTTTCCACAATAATATTATCGCCTTGAATATCAATTGGCTTGTTACCAATATAAAACTTATCATTTCTGTCATATATTCCATATGTTTTATCAGCTTCGCCCTTAGTAACAAACTTTCTTAAATACTGTGATGCTATTTCACCAAAAAAAAAAGTGGATCTCCTTCTTCTTCTGATGGTTTATCATAAGCTGTGATAGAAGGAAAGGCTGGAAACTTAATGGCTTGCGGTAAGTTTTCTATGCCTTCTTTAATAGGTCTAAGTCCCTCTGTAATACCCTTTGTTGTAGCTTTTTGTGTTTCCGTAATAGGTTTAAAAAACTTTGAAAGATCTGTTTGAAGTTGTTGTTCACCTGTTCTCTCTGCTAATAGATTATCCCGAACATTCTTTTTTGTTTTAAGATACTCTTTTACAATTAAGTCCCTTTTTTGCAGGATCAACGATTTTTAAAAAAGACATTTTTTTTTTTGATTACTAAATTAATTTTTTATCTCAGTTTTTATCATAATTTTTATCATAATTTTTTAACACATTTCATAACTAAAGCTGCATGAAAACTTTATTTTTGGTCTTTTAATATTCAAGCGGTCCACCATGATGTTTTTCAACCAACCTCCGAAAGGACTCCCTTTGCTCACGCCTCCCTCTCTCAATTAAACTTTCTTCATTTTCAGTAGATATCTTTTTCTTAGTTTTTGTTCTTATCTCATCCTTCATTTTCTTATACTTCTCTTGTTCTTCCATGATAAGTTTAAATTCTTCATCTATTATATGATTGTCAACTAAAGCTTTGGATATATGTGAAGCAATTGTATCAAGCTTAGCATCAGCTATCATTCGAATCTTTTGATGTTTTTCTCCCTTTGTTTTTGAATTTCTTACTACATATTTACCTACCATTGAGAGTAATCCGGTTCCTGCACTTGTAATTTCTAAACCCAATGCTACTGGTACTGCTACAACTGTTCCTAATAATATGGCTCCCCCAACACCAGAAGCCATTGTTAACCCGATCAATGCTGTATCAATATTATCAACAACTCTTGCAGCTCTAAAATATTTCTTGGCTAAGGCTTCTCTTTTTTGAACTTCATTTTCAAGAAACTTCTGTACTTCGGATATCTTTTGTAAACGGTAGGAATGGCCTTTGTCATCTTGTGTCATCATTTCAATAGACGGGGCTGAAGGTGTATTACTTTCTTTAGGTAACGAAGGATAGACTTTATTAGGATGTTTTTGATCTATATCAGTCATTTTTTTATTAAAATGATAATTTTTTATCTCAGGATTTTAAATATTTTAGATAGCAAAATAACTCACCCCCAGGTATTTCAATCGTTTTTTGAGAGAAATTATAAATGTAGACTAAGATATCATTAGTCTTGTTATCAAGATGTGTTCCATTAAAAATGGTTAAACTATCTTTCCATTTATTACTAACAGATATCACTACAACTCCTTGTGTAGTTATATAACCGAATCCTAATGGTACTATTTTCCCATCTTTACAAGGAATCTTAATACCATCTTGAGAAAAAATTTTCCATTTTAAAGGATCTTGCTTGATGGGAGGATAATCAACGTGTAAGTTAGGTTTCCAAAATATAGTTTTATGTTGATTAGTAATATTAGGTTTTATACCAAATTTGTGTATATCCATTTTTATTTTGTTATAAATAATATTTAAATATTATTTATAACATTACTATATAACTTAATCATGAGAGTCATCATCATAAAAAACAAAAAATAAAGGTTCATTTTTTGCGATAGTAATCTTTTTACCAGAAATATTTTTTATAATTACAAATATATCATCTCTTGTACCAAATTTTGGGTCGCTTTTGTGTATTAGACCTTTTAAGAATAAATTATCTTGAAGTATACTTGCAATATTACCACAACCTCTTAAAATACACCCAAGTCCAAGTTGCAATCTTACACTTTTTCCAGGTTGTAGTATTATTTTACTCTGTGAATATACTTCCCATATATTATCTGTTATATTTTTAGGTGGATATTCCAAATTTTGTAAAGGAAACCATATTACTTCTTTTATATTTTCATTAATTCGAAAATCACCACTATTTCTACGTATCATTTTTTAATTATGTATTATTTTTTTTATATCAATATTTTTATAAGACAGCTCCTAAAATAGGGATATTAGCAAATGGACTATTAGGTCCAAGTAAAAGTTCTTTTCCATCATACATTTTTCCTCCTTGTTTTAAATACAAGCCATCACCAACAGACCCCAAGTATAATCCAGATCCATCAGTTTCCACCTGACAAACACAACCTCCTTTTTTAAGATAAAGACCTGACCCCAATGCTTTTTGTACCCCTGTTTGAGCTAATCCAGACAGAGCACCAACACCTAACGCAGGTAAAACGGTTTTAGCTAACATCGGTAAAGCACTGGCAGCCAGCCTAGCCAACATTCCAAAAAAACCTCCCTCTATTTTCATATTATGTTTAAGTTGTTTAGCAGACATTTTAATAGTTATACCCTTACCCCCCTCATAGACTTTAGCCATTTTCTTTGCTTGTGAATTGGTTAATGCTAAAACATCATTACCTTGTAAATCTTCATGACCTAAGCGGATACTTACTGGACAACCACCTTTAAAAGCATGTTGAAGCTTTTGCTTTTGTCCTTCTGATATATTTACTTTAACAGTAGTGTAACTTGTCATTTTTATATATAATTCTTTTTTATTTTATCTCGCTTCTCTAATATGGAATCTAATTGTTAAATTTTCGCCTCTAAGGTTTAGTAAATTACCATCTTGGTCTGTAATATTTACCTCTAAGCTATGTATTTCATGTAATGTTAATGGTAAGTATACTAAATTAAGTGGTGACTCAATTATCTTATATCCAGGTGCAACATCTGGGAACAAAAAGTAAACAGTGTTTTATGTTGAACCATTAACATAACTTCCTGAAATAATATCTATGTTAACAAGCAAACTATTTATACTAAGAATGTTTACTACATTCTCTGACTCGTGAAATCCTTGTGTATATTTAGCGTGAGTAAATCCTAATACTGTAGCAATGGAGTTAGGTTGATTAAAATCTACTTGATAACCATCTTCTAGAGTAAGAACAGACTTTAGAGTATTGGTGTTTGCAGAAATGTTAATATAATACTCTTCATTAACTTCATCGTAATGGCTTGTTTTTCTCATTTCCTGGTGAATGGTATCATTAATGTCAGCAAGGTCATAACTTCCTTCAGGTATTTTTATTTTAATCCATGAGGTACCATTGTCTGGGGAATAAACGAATACGTTGTTTACTGCATCAATATTTTGGAAAGAGTAGTAAGTTTCAAGGTTTACTAAAGCTATTTCATATTTTTTATCCTTTTCCAACTGAATTGGTGGATTAAACCTTGTTCTAAAACATGTTTTAGTGTCGCTTACTATAATTTGAAATGATGTTTTATGTTCTGTATTTTTTACAATTTGTTCTAAAAGATCTTCCATTTTATAAAAAAGTAAAAATATTATTTAGTTGAGTAAATAATATTTTTTATACTGACTTAGGTATGTAAAAAATGTCAAAGCCGTTTCTATACTTCCCATCATTTTTTTTTACTGGTTAGATCAATGATAGCAAAGCCATGCGGTCTTTCCCATGCCCTTTTACAAAATTCCCTAAATTCATCCTTTGGCATATCATCACCTACATGATCACTATAATATGGTTAATGTTTTTTAGGCCTTGTCGGAAAAGACAAATAAAATTAGCGTTTTCTCTAATAGTTTGTCTCGGTAGTCTAAAATAATTTTGTGAGAGGTAAAACCAGTCAACATTACTATATCTTCCACGAATGTAGTAACACTCACATTTATTTTGCCTTTCTAAAAGTAAATCATCAAAAATCATTAAAGTTTTATTTTCTGGGTTTAACTCTCTCGGATCAGGCACATCACACGCATTTTCAAAAAAGTTACAATTTATATCTGATTTATTTTTAATCGTTTTAATCCATTCTTCAACCAAAGCTGTGGGAGAAACATTTAAATCTTGTATATCATCTCGCATGTTAAACAACCTTAAGATACATTCTTTTGGTAGTTTTTCTTCAAAAGCCTTTCTTAGTATTCGGTATTCCGGTTTAAAAAGACTTTTTCCAAAAACACTTAAATCATTATAGTCGAGCCAGCCTGGTCTAAGTAAAAGGTTTAACAATAGAGTAGTTTTACCACATCCTGATTTCCCTACAATTATTCCTCTGATACTTTTTGGTAAAAGAGAGTGATTAAATCTCTTTGATACTACTTCATTCCATGATAAATTTACAACGTCCATTTTATATAACTTTTTTAATTTTTATATATAGAAATGTATTGTGTTAAATGTAAAAAACATACTGATACAAGCGACATAAACTATGCTGTTGCTAAAAATGGGAGAAATATGAAACGAGGAAAATGTGTTGTTTGCGTAATAACTAAAACTCAGTTTGTTAAGACGACAAAGGGTGGATCATTACTAAATAAAGCTATAAATAATTTACCTGTTGAAATGCATCTCCCTCGGCATAATTTTACAGGACCCGGCACTAAATTAAAGAAAAGACTCAATCCAGATTTAACACCAAAGAAATGGAGTAAACCAATAAACCGCGTTGATAAAGCTGCTTATCATCATGATGTTTGCTATCTTCAGCATAATGACACTGCCACAAGAAACACAGTGTGTGATAAAAATATGTTTACAGAGTTAAAAGGTATTTACAATCCTACTATTAGAGAAAAAATGGAAAGGGGTTTAGTAAGTAAACTCATTGGAACGAAGATGAAATTAGGAATGGGGGTTAAAAAAAAAAATTCAGCATGATAAATTTAGCGGAAGAATTACATAAACCTGTAAGAAGAAAATTTAAGAAAAGGAGAGTTATAGTAAACGGTATAGATAAGATATGGGCTGCGGATTTAGTAGACATGCAAGCATTTTCTAAGCTTATTCACGGTGTAAAATACCTTCTCGCTGTCATAGACATCTTTTCAAAATATGGATGGTTGATACCATTAAAAGATAAAACAGGAAAATCTGTTGCTATAGTACTAAAGAGTATTTTTAAGGAGAGAAAACCTGAAAAAATGTGGGTGGATAAGGGTAAAGAGTTTTATAACAAGGAAGTTAAAGACTTGGTTGAATTGTATTCCACTGAAAATGAGGAAAAATCCAGTGTGGTTGAGAGATGGATTAGAACAATGAAAGAAAAAATGTGGAAGTATTTTTCTGCTCATTCTACAAACATCTACATTGATGTGTTACAAGATCTCGTTAAAGAATATAATAACACAAGACATTCTTCTATTAAGATGACTCCGGTAAATGCGAGTAAAAAAGAAAATGAAACCAAAGTCTGGAGAAATCTTTACCCTGATCATCTCAAAATAGAAGATATAAAGCCTAAGTTTTCCGTTGGGGACAGAGTAAGGATAGCTAAAAAGAAAAAGACTTTTGAGAAAGGTTATACAACAAGATAGACTGAGGAGGTTTTTACAGTTTCTGAAGTAAAACATACATCACCTGTAACATATAAAATTAAGGATCTTAATGGAGAAGAAATACAAGGCAACTTTTATGAACTTGAACTGCAGAAAACCACTCAAGAGCTGTATAGGATAGAAAAGGTTATTAAAAAAGGAAAAAAGAAGTCTCTTGTAAAGTGGAAAGGTTATTCTGATGAATTTAATTCATGGGTTGACAATAAAGACATTAGAAATATTTAACTATAAAAAAATGTTAAATATTTCGATTGAAAACGTAATTTTACCAAATAAACCATTGAATGATTTTGAATTGGAAGATGCGGTAAAAAGATTAGAGATTCCTTCTTTTAGAGGAGTTTTTTTACCAGATACATTACCGAGAAAACCAAATAAAAAAGAATGTGCTATAGTAAACTTTGATAAAAGTGGTGGACCTGGCACACATTGGGTCGCTTGGTATAAAAACGGTAAAACTAAAATTTATTTTGATAGTTATGGCATACAACCACCTATTGAAATTCGAGAGTATCTAAAAAGCCCTATACACTATAATACTGACCAAATACAGCAAGCTGGACAAGTATTTTGTGGTCATTTATGTTTGTACATTCTTAAAGAGTTAAGCTCGGGCAAAAAGTTTCAGACAGTGATAAATAAACTTTTCTAATAATAAAAAATGCCTGTTGATAAATTTGGACGAATGAAAGATGATAAAACAAGTGGTGATGGTGTGTCACTCGCTTACATAAATAATATTTTTGTACGTAAAGATGGAACAACTGTTGTTTCTGGTTCTATAGACATGAATGGTAACACATTAACAAGGGTTAGTAATCCGGTAAATCCTCAAGACATTGCTACGAAACATTACGTTGATGAAAATTCCGGGGGGTTATTAAAAGAAAATGGTGGATACCAAGCTCTTGGATTTATAAATATGGGTTTCAATGAAATAAGAAATGTTAAGGAGCCTACAGAACCGAACGAAGCTGCTACTAAAAAATATGTGGATAGAAGCGGTAAAGCAATAGTAGAGAACCGAGACGGTACCTTTTCCGCTATTGCAAATATAGATATGCGAGAGTATACTTTAACTAATCTTTTGGATCCCGCAGATGCACAAGATGCTGCGACTAAAAGATATGTAGATTCTTCCAATAGAGCCTTCGTTTATGGAGCTGGTAGGTATATGGCAGTTGATGATGTCTCTATGGGAGGACGAAGAATTATCAATGTTTGAAGCCCTTTAGAAAATGATCAAGCTGTAAATAAGTTTTATGTAGATATCGTCGTTGAGGTAACTACCGCGGGTGAGAAAGCTTTGACTAAAAAACAAGATGGAAGTTTCATGATGGCGGCTGACATAGATCTTCAAGGTTTTTCTATAAAAAACGCGGCACCCCCGGTAGAAGAGAGAGATTTAACAACAAAATCCTATGTGGATAAAAAAGTATCCCTTCCTTCTCTCATAGGCCCTAAACCCATTATAACCGTGTGGGCTGAAGAACAGGGGCCAATTGGAGATGGTAATTATGAGTTCTCATTCGGTAATGGTAATTCAGGCCGCAAACATGGTTTAGGGGGTTACTGTATGAGTGCGTCGGGTAGAATTATAAGAGGAAGTTTAACGATTGTTAAAAAGGATCCTAATGTACCAGAAGAGGTAAAAGTTAATATAGCGGTAAACGGAATAGAACAGGTTGATTACTCTATTATTAAAAAGGTAGACGAAATTTGTAGCTGTACGGTTTTCCCAAAGGCGTTGGAGGTAAAACAATGCGACATCATAAACTTTATGTCAAGATCAACTAACCGTGATGTAACACACGCTTACATATCTATTTTGATAGAATTAGACTTGTAAAAATATAACTTTGTTTATAAAAGTTATATTTTACGTTTGATATCTGTTTTAACTTTACAAACAGGACAGTTGGTTAAATTGGGTCCTGCGTTACATTCTTCACAAATACATATATGTCCACAATTGCAAAATAATATATCAGAATCTTTTTCCCAACATATAATACGTTTTTCTGATTTAAATGTTTTTTCTTCATTAGTAGTTTCTATTTTTACAGTATAGTTAATTACATATGGAATATTAGTTCTATATGAGCTACTTTGAATTGTTTCTATAAATCGATATCCGAAGAAAGGAATATAATACTCAACACATGTATAACATCCAATACTATTACAATTACATCTTCGCTCATCACTTCCACCGGTTATTGTTAGAACTGGGGAAAAAGTTTCACCTTCAATATATGCTTCAGACACAAAATCTCTTTCCTCATTAGGTATAAAATCTTCATAAAAAACTAGTCTATCAAAATTTCTTAAAAAGCTGATATAAACACCATCATGATTATTGCCTCTAAAAATCCATTCAAAATCATCCTCTGTCTTTAACCAAAGCATAAACTTAATGGAACCGTAATCTTTTATTACTTTACTACATTCATAGTAGAAAGTAGGCTTTAAGTTCTTGAGTAATTCAATATGATTTTCATTTGCTGCCTTATCAAAGCATATATATTTTCTATATTCCCAAAGAGTTGATACCTTTTCAGAGGTGGGAGTGTAAATAAGTTTATTTTTTAACATATCATTTAATTTATTACCAAAGATATCTATTCTTGTTTTAATACTCATGATTATTTTTTTTATTATTATTTTTTTATTTAATTTCACACTGAATATTTAATTTCTGTGTTGAAGTTAAATATTTAAAATTACTTATTCCTCATCCTCATCCTCGTCAGAACTTGGACACTCATCTAAGATATTAGGTAAAATTTCCTTTTCCTTTCCTGGTAATTTTGCATTCTTCTCCATTATTTTTACTGACATAACTTTAATCTGAATTGTTTCGATGTTTTTATTTTTAAATATTCCTTCTACTTTTAAAATACGAAGAAACTTACAGGTAATTTTCTTATATAAAAGTGGGTCTACCACTTCGTTGTTTTCATCGTAAAAGCAGGTCTTATGTTGTTTGTTTTCGTAAAGCTTTGGGTATAACATAGCCGATCCATCCTCTTTGTATCTTAAAATATTAATTGTGTCTAAATTTTTAATCTTATCTTCTCTTAGTTCTTTGTCCATTCCATGCTCTCGGAAGAAATTTGTTAGTTTTTCCAGATCTTCTTTAAAAGCTCTTTCCTTTTTCGTAGGGTTTTCACCGTTATAACATAGTAAAGATAAGGAGTAATCTTTTAGATCTTTTCCTTCTGTGTTATTTCCAAATCCTGCATTAACACCATATGAAAATAAAACAGGGGTACGCATAAACAACGAACCATTTTCATTATTTCGGTATCTGTACTTTATTGGAATCTTAACAAAAGCATACTCTTTGCTTTTATATTTATCCACGTAATCTATAGAAAGATCCTCTTTATAAAGTTCTCCACTTTTGATATAATTCATATCTGCACTTATTTTTTATATATAAGATTTTTTTGTTTAACTTAATTAATTTTTTCTTAATTCCCACCGGATTAAATAAGAAAGTTGTAGGTATGTTTAAAGATGAGACATGTGGTAAGATTATCGAGGAGTTTGTGGGCCTCAGGTCTAAGCTATACTCTTATAAAATGTGTGATGATGAGGAGGAGAGTAAGAAATGTAAGGGAATTAAAAGGCATGTAGTAAAAGCATTTATTAAACATGAACATTATAAAGAGTGTTTGTTTGAAAATAAGACACAATTAAGGAGAATGGTAGTTATTAGGTGTCATAATCATGAGTTGTATACTGAAGAAGTGAATAAAGTCGCCTTAAGCAGTAACGACGATAAACGCTATATCCTCGGGAACAATATAACTATGTATAGGGCAGAATATATATCATATGTCAGAGTAAAAAATGTTGTAATTTCGCTCATATAGCTATATGAGACGCGTTAACTGGGATGTTGCTTAGCGGCATAACCATAGATGTGGAGGGGAGTTAGATTTATCAAAGATAGGGATTTTCGCTTATATAGCTATATGGGTGAAAATATGAGACGTTTTTTTTTTTCAATGTTTATTGTGTTTATTGTCCCCGTATACTGATGTAGGAGGGTCGGGGATCTATCCCTCTCCACATCTTACAATCTCTGACAATTATACATGTAACAAGGAACAAAAACATTTTTTATGTGCAAATAAAAGGTGAAGAAAAAAAGAAAAAAAAAAAAAAAAAACTGGTGAAAATAAAAAAAAAAAAAAAAAAAAGAAACTGGAAAGTGAAGAAAAAAGGAGAAAATAGAATGTGGAGGAAAAGATGTAAAGAATAAGTAATAATAAAGGTTCGAATCTTCCCAGCGTTTGAAAACAAAATAGAACTGTAATTAAGTTGTTAATTACCTATTATTCTTTTAGAAAAGACCCCAAATCATTCCAGTTTCTTTCAAATTCTTCTAGTTTTCTTGTTTCAATAGCAACTCTCTTCAAAACTTTATATTTATAGGATATAAAGTTTGCAACACCGGTTAGAGTGGGTATGTTTTTTGATGTTCGACATTTATAAATATACAGTTTAAAAAGAATGAGGAGAATGTTTTTAGCGCTTTTTGAATTTTTTGTGTAACCAAATAACATTTTACTGATGTCAAGGTCCATGTAAATGGCATTGTCATGTTTCAAGTAATTTGTAATTAATTGTTGAACTTTGGGACAATTCCAGAATAAATGTTCAATTGTTTCTTGATCATTGGAACAAAGTGTGCAGTTCGCAGAATCTATATATTTTATTTTATACAAAAAATACTTTGTTCCAAGAATACGATGATTTATACGGAATTGGAACCACTGTATGTATGTGTCCCTTGTCGCTAAAAATGGTAAAGAAAAAATTTGTTTCCATTCATTTTTGTCAATATCGATGTTTATTTTTTTTGTCCAAGTTTTTATGCAGGCAGGCTCATCTTTATTTTTAATTAGACATTGGTAGATACTTTTAGAACCCTGCGAATCTTTAAGAATGATCTGAAGGTATGGTGGCAGATGTGGTTTTTGATGTAAAATTATGTCTTGAGGTTTTATCAACAATTTTTTAAAGTATTCATTAATAGCACATTTTATCTGTATATAATTTAAGTAATTTGCTGATATGTTGTATTTTGTGTTTAACTGATCGAGAGTTAGGAAACAACTATTAATATCAAGTATATCTCCAATGCAGTGAATACCGGCATTGAACAGTTTTTTGATATAAAAACGCTTTGCAGAGATGTGAATATTGTTATTGTGAAAAATAGGACAACCTGCAATATTAGTACTCTCAATACTGATATTATCGAATAGCTGACTTAGTGCTTTTAGCGTGTCTATCCAAAAAGGGTTATTGATTTTTTAGTTAGGCTTTTTATGTAATTATTTCCACATAAACACAACTTTTCAATATCGATCAATTCCTTAATGATATTTGCCCATCCACCATTATCTTTGAATAAGCGCCTTATCCAAGTGATTTTAAGTGCTTTAATGTAAACTTCAATATTCAACATTTTTAGTCCGCCTTCTACATAGTCTTTTGTGATTACTGATTTCTTTATATTATGACAACCCTCCCAAATAAATGAGTAGAAAACCTTGTTTAGTTTCAAAAGCAGTTTTTCAGAAGGATTGGGTAGAGCAAAAAACAAATGGTTCATCTTCGAAATCAGTAGACTCTTCAATACTATAATTTTACCAATTGGTGTAAGGACACGTCGATTCCATTTTTTTACTATGTTTTCTATCTCATTAAATTTTGCCAAAAAATTTAAATCAATTATTTTATTTAGGTCTACATGAAAAATGATACCTAGCAATTCAAATTTGTTTTGGCCCCATATTAGTTTCCACTTTGTTTTGATAGTATCAGCACTGGATTTTTTCTTTCCAATCCAAATAACTTTAGTCTTATCAAAATTAATGTTTAAACCGGATAGTTTTGAAAATCTTGATAGAACATTTAATGTTTCGTTTAAGGATCTTTCAGATCCGTCAAGAATAATACTTGTATCATCAGCAAATTTTGAAAGTTTAAATTCTGTTTGATTTATTCTTATTCCTTTTATATGTTTGTTATTTCTGATGTTAATAGATAATATTTCGGCACATAAAATGAAGATGTAGCTGGACAAAGGGTCTCCTTGACGACATCCTCTTTCGATTTTGAAAAAGTTAGATAGATATCCACATTGAGAAACTGCTGATTTTGCATCCTGATAAAAAATGTTAAACCATCTTATAACTGATGGTCCAAATCGAAAGGTTTCAAGGGTTTTGTTGATAAAAGACCAAGAAAGACAGTCAAAGGCTTTTTCAAAGTCAATTAAAAGTAAAATTCCAGGAATATCATTTTCTTCAGTGTAATGTAATAGGTCATATATCAATCGTAAATTTTCTCCGATGTATCTGTCTTTTATAAATCCGGACTGGTCAGTGTGGATAAGTTTAGAGAGGAATGATTTTATTCTGTTTGCAATACATCCTGTTCCTATTTTATAAACTGTATTCAACAAAGTAATTGGCCGCCAATTTTTTAAGTATTCTTTTGGTTTATTACCTTTTGGGATACACGTTATCAAACCTTCTGTTTGGGTTTCAGATAATGAATTTACAGTGTATGCCTCGTTCAGCGCTCTTACAACAAAATCTCCCAATTTACCTCAAAAAACTTTGTAAAAGTCAGCGTTAAAACCAGATGTTCCTGGACTTTTATTACTTTTCATATTTTTTAAGGTCTGAGATGCTTCTGTTATAGTAATTCTTCCTTAAATGCTTACAGATTCTTTAACTGAAAGTCTTGGGATTCCAAGATTAGAAATAAAGCCATCAAAATTTATATCAGAGAAGTCGGACTGATTTGAGGTATAAAGAGTCTCATAAAATGCTTTAATTTCTTGAAGAATTTGTTTTTGATTTGTTGTTTCAGATCCATCATCTTTAATTATTTTTTGTACAGTTTTTGAAATTGTGTTTGATTTTTCAAGGCCACAAAAAAATCTTGTTGGCTTTTCACCTTCAATATTCCATTTAACTCTTGATCTTATAATCGAACCTTTCATTTTTTCCTGTTGCAATTGCTCAAATTCGTTTGTTAATGAATAGTATTCGTCTAAATTGCTTTGACTGAGATTCTGTTCCAAGAGTTTTATTTTTGATTGAATTTCAAGTTCTCTTTTGTTTTTCACCTTTTTTCTATGTGAACCGTAAGAAATTGACTTGCCTCTTATTTCCATCAATAATGTTTCAAGAAATGATTGATCGTTAATTGTAAATTGAATTTCGGAGTTAGGAATTTCCTTTAAATGATTTCTGTCATATACTGGAAGTGCATATTGTTCTTTTATTTCTTCAATTTTTTGTGTTATTGTATTAATATAATCAAGTTCAGTGAGTAGCGCATTATTATGCTTCCACAGGCCTGACGAATATTGGAATTCATTTATTTGTAGGTGTGTTGAAATAATGGAATGATCAGACATGAAGCTATTTTCTATTGAGGAGGAGATCGTAAAAGTATTTAGGGGTGGCGAAATTAGAAAGAAGTCTAGGCGAGCTTGTTGTACTGGATTGCGTTTTCTCCAAGTGTAAAATAGTTTGTCCGGATTAAATTGCCTAAAGGGATCATTAAGATCACGTATAGAAATATGATTTAATAAAGTGTCTCTTGACTTTTTGTTGTTAATGTGTTTGTAATTAAAATAGTCTTTCTTAGGATCAATAACTAGGTTAAAATCTCCACAAATCATATAAGAGGCATTTCCAATTCTGTCTATTTTTCCGAAGATGTTATCATAGAAATGAGGTTGATCGGTGTTAGGACCGTAGATAGAGGTGAGGGTAAACCGGAAATCGTTAACGCTTAAGTCGAGAATAACAAAATTACCGTTTTCGTCGTCAGTTATTGATTCGTAAATTTAGAAATTTAGTTTAGAAAACAGAATAGCTACACCTCTACTTTTAGATGAATTATAGCTCAAGTAAATTTCAGAACCCCATTCAGAGTATATGTTTTGATACATATCAGGAGTAAAATGAGTATCTTGTATGCAGTAAATGTCGTGTTTTAAGTTGTGGAGATACTGAAACACTGACAGCCTTTTATTCTTGTTGAGACCTCTACAATTCACTGACAAGATTTTTAAACTATTAGCCATATCGAATGATTCTTACAAACAGATAGTTTTTGTAGCCAAAAAGGAATAAAGAATGTTGAGGAAAAACGTGGGAAGAATTTCGACACGTAAAAAAAAAACAACATGGAAACAAAACATTGTGCAAAAATTACGCAGCAAAGTACAATGAATAAACAAAATAGTTGGAACAAATACATCAGTAGTTCTTGGTCAGTGGGTTTCATAGAAAACAAAGAAGTTTCCAACTGATACAGTTTTTGCTCTGTCTGTCTGTCTGTCTGTCTGTCTCTCTCTCTTTCTCTCTCTCTCTCTCTCTCTCTCTGTAACATTCTGTGTCTGGTGAAAACTAAAGCTGTACTGATAAAAATCAAAAAACAAATCATCTTTCTATATCGAAAGCGAAAAATAAAAAGATTGAATTGAAATCTCTCTCTCTCCTCTCTCTCTCTGTGTGTAACATTCTGTGTCTGGTGAAAACTAAAGCTGTACTGATAAATTCAAAAAACAAATCATCTTTCTATATCGAAAGCGAAAATAAAAAGATTGAATCTCTCTCTCTCTCTCTCTCCCCCTCTCTTGAATTGCTACACAATTTGATTTACATAAAACCTTCAATTTAATCGAAAGCGAAATTAAATGGAAGGTTGAAAGGGCTCTCTCTCTCTCTCTCTCTCTCTTTCAAAAGTTTATGGTATAAAGTCTCATTAAAGTATCTCTTTTCAATTAAAACGAAAAACTGATGTGTTTCTATTTCGACGTATGTTATTCTAAGTAGTTTGACGCTTGTTGTAATGGGAAAGGTGTATTAACAAAGCCAAAGCTTGCTGTGCACGTACAAGTCAAACTAACATAGTGAAGAAAAGAGAAATTGCTCCCATCAGACAACGTCCTATCTCGTCAAAATGTCCTCAAATCTGGTGCGATTTAAGACTGAAAATAGAAGTGTGTAAAAGCTAAAGAGATAGTACTGGATAAACAGAATAACAAATAGATTTATACCCGAATTCTTTATTACTCTCTTTCTCTCCCTTAAACGTCAAAATTTTAGACGCTTCCATAATATTGAAAGCACAAGTGACGATTTAAATGAACCTCAAAAATTGATGTTGGATAAACAATATAAGTTATGCCTTTAACTCACACTGATTTAGCTCACCTGAGAACATCGTGGTGGCGGGGGAAACTCATTACAAACATTTTCTTCCAATGTCACAATATTCAAAAAAGGTCAGCAGTATGTAGTAGCAAAACGAATAATGAATGAAGTATATATATATATATCAAATTCAGCTAATTAATGTATACAAAAACATTGTGACAAAGGCATCAAATCTTAATGCTGACTTCAACTTCACCCCCTCTCCACAGAGCATCGAATGTCAACACAAGGAATCAATTATAGACGAAATTTGGATGTTTACGAGTAAGCTTAACTTCAACACACAAGTGTGTGTGGTAACCGTGTGGCAGAGGGTGACTGGTGGGGCACTGTTGAATCATTAACCTCCCTCACTGCCACACTCCCCGCACAAGTGTTGTGTTTCATAAAACAAAAATGGTCTTCAAGGAACCGCGTGACATGTAGATAAGTAGCGTGAATTTCTGTCACAACGTCCTCTAATGTATGTAGGAGGTGTTGAAGAAGTAGAAAAAAAGGGAAGGGTAATGTCTCTTGAACAATTATACACGAACACACATGAAAACATTGCGGCAAACAGAAAAAAAAAAATAAGTACTCGTCAAAAGCAAACTGTACCAGATGCCCCTTACTTCGAGACTTAAAGGTCGTCTGCATGAGATGATGAATGATGAATATTCAAGTTTGGTACATAATTACGAAATAATATAGAAAAACTGACAAAAAGGAAAGTCACTGAAGGCAAGCACTCAACTCTTTCAGCGCCAAATATATAAACTTCATCCTTTTCGGTGCCTGAAAATAGAATCCACCGGGACTCAAAAGGATTTTTGCCTCAAAAGCTTGACTAAAAACAAGCGGGCGGAATGGATCCAAGATCAGACTGCACGTTCTGTGCAGTCTGATCTTGATCTATGCCGTCCGCAAAAGTCCCGGTTTTCATCTATGGCGCAGAAAGGGTTAAAGGTGTGGACTGTTTCCAAAGTCGTAAATTTATTGCAAAAATGGGAGCTATATATTGTGGCACAAGGAGAACCGCGCGTAACTAGTCAGTTTACCTTCTGCCACCTTATCTCCAAATATTATCGATTGCAAAAAAGACACTGAGAGAAGTAAGAAAGGGAAAAACGCTGAGAGATTACAATCTATTCATCAGATGCAATTTCTCCTCTCTCCACGATATCTCCCAGAAATGTCTAAAATGTATCAAAAAACAGGGATACTCAAGTTTCTTTTTACTGTCCTTAGATCTCGCCGTTTTAAAAGCACATTGAATCTTTTTGTCATTCTTGTCACTAAGGAGCAGTAATATAAGAAAGAGAACACAAAACTGCTTTAAAATGTCAAAAATAGGTTCGAACAAGCGGTCTAGCTCCTTTGTTTGCAATCTTCAGCCTTAAACATTAACAACATAGCAAAAATGTTCCTATCCAAATTGTAAGCATTTGCAGACGACAATTTCATAGTAGCTCAAATTATCAAATTTGTCTTTGTATGGTAGGAAACGTTGTGAGAAAAGGAAAAAATGCTGGTAACCAGCTTAATATGAGACGTGTTAACTGGGATGTTGTTTAGCGACATAACCATAGATGTGGTGGGGGTTAGATTTATCAAAGATAGAGATTTTCGTTCATATAGGTATATGGGCTAAAAATACAGATCGTTGGGGTGTATTTTAGAGAGGGGGAGAGTAAAAATGTTGTAATTTCGCTCATATAGCTATACTGGTGAAAATATGAGACGTGTTAACGGAGATGTTGTTTAGAGGCATAACCATAGATGTGGCGGGGGTTAGATTTATCAAAGATAGGGATTTTCGTTCATATAGGTATATGGGTTAAAAATACAGATCGTTGGGGTGTATTTTGGGGATGGGTGGGTGTGAGAGGAGGAGTGTTCTATAGTTTTTGATGACCTTGATCTATAGTTTTTTGGTGACCTTTGACCTTTGGCCTTTGACCTTTAGCCTTTGACCTAATTTTGTTGGCCTTTGACCTAAATCTTGACCTTTGAATATTTTAATCGTATATTTTAGGCAAAAACCCAGAACTCTCCTTTTATCTCTAACTCGTGTTGTTGCTTCGCGCTTTCGGGCACAGACTGTCCTGGTTGTTCCAAAAACCACTCCACGATACTGAAGAACAAACATTTGAATTAAGAGAAAATGCGATTTTCTAGTATAAAGGAAAACAATTTATGAAAGGATATGGCTATGTAACATTATTGCATACTATTTCTAGTTTTCCTGCAATGTTTTCCATAGCTGTCGACTACAGGGCGTAATATGTTGAATTTGAACATAGGTTAATAGAGCTTTCAGTATGTATTATCATAATTATATTGTAACAACTCACAAATGTACAAGCACGCCTTCTTTTTTATTCGACCAACAATGGTAAACTTAATCTGTCCATAATTTAGAAGAGATATCCAATTGGCTGCCTATATTGTTTTAAAGACAGACTACGCACTAAAAATATGTAGTCGAAAGAAATCGCGATGTCAACCAATGCGACATTAAACGATATTCCTCCAAGGTATCGAGGAATGATCGGGGAAAGTAAGATAAAAGAGGCAAAAGAGGATCATAACAATGGCCATGATTGCGAATATCGTAAACGTTACACGACAGGGCAATTTTGTCTTTATGTCCTTTACCGTGTTTGTAAATGCGACCAAAAGGATTCCAAAGACCGAAAGAGTTTCATAGACCGAAAGGATTTTATTGAAGACGCAGACTGGTTTACTTTCATAGATGAGATTAATCCGCCTGAGGCGACAATTACTATAGAACAAATATATCGGATGGACGGCGTCGAACTTCACCTATCTCCAGGCTGTAAATATTCAAAAATATGGAAGGACGACGTACTGTGGCTTGAATTACTTTGCTATTGTCCAACTGGTATGTATTTTTTTTACAGTCCGAAGTTGCCTTACACATTTCTACATTCATTTTTTCCAACCTATTTCCCTAACTTTTGAAGATTACAATACATTTTCATTATCACGCACCCGGATTTGTGTCAGGGTTTGTCAGCGGTTAATTCGTTTATTTATTTATTTATTTATTTATTTATTTATTGGTTTATTTAGTTTGTTATTTATTTTGTAATTTATTTTTGAAATTTATTTTGTTGTTATTTTTTTCTTTATTCATTAATTCATTTTTACATTTGTGTGTGTGTGTGTGTTTGTGTGTATTTTAGGTAGCTCGCCTACAATTTTGTCAGAAGGAATTTAAAACAACAGCGGAGGCTGACCTTGGTCGAAACTTTTAACCTTGGATCCATCTTTTGATTGTCAAAGGACCATTCTACTTCATAATTGTTATAAAAAACTGATTTTATGTATCGATAATTACATGTGTATGACAACTTACTTAGTATGAAACTGTATGAGCCGCGCTCCGAGAAAAGGGGGTTTGATGCATCAAACCCCCTTTTCTCGGAGCGCGGCTCATACAGTTTCATAACTTTCTCTTTTTTTTTTTAATAGATCACCTGCAGCCATAATGGAAAAGTACACGATAGAGAGTGTGAGAATGTTTGCAGAGTCCAAAAGAACAATCAAACAAGATTTACATTATTGCTTGAAAGAAACAGCATTGCGCTTCTTAGTTTTATTCTTTTACAAAATAGAGAAATATTGATATTTGTGAAAACTGTCTTATTTCCTTTAACTTTTTTTAGAATTTTAACAGTAATTTTGAACAACAGCCAAGTTCGACAATAAAGCACTCGGTATGCAATAACTTCCGTGGGAGTTTCCCTGGGCAACACTAAGTCCTAGTCAAGTATTGGTGAAATCAAGACAAAACATGAAAAGGAAAGCTGTCGCCATGTCATAGATGAAAACTTACGAAGTCAGGACTATCTATCTATCTATCTATCTATCTATCTACCTATCTATCTATCTCACTCACTCACTCACTCTCGCTCTCGCTCTCGCTCGCTCTCTCTCTCTCTCTCTCTCTCTGTATTTCTCTCCACCTTGAACTCTGCTTCAAGGCAAAGCACAGTCTTAGTACACAATTCCTATCACATACACTTTATGTGCTCTAGTTCGGATTAAAGGAACTCTCTATCAAATAAATAGAGGGGCGCCACTCATAAAAATATTTCCAATGATGTTCACTCGATGAAATAAATTTCGATTTTTCACAAAAAAAAACCACAAATATTTTATTTATTTCATGCTTCTAACACGTAATTCGGTGGACTTACATCAAAATCCAGTACACTTCTCTTCGGTAATTCCCCGTGGCCTGACCCCTACACATAACGCATTACAATATGACGTAAAGCACAAGATATGTAGGGTAAATTACGTCATATTTTCATCTGGTTGAGTGGCACGCGCATTTTACCTGGGTAACACGTGCGACGGAACTACTTTTTCAGTCTTCAATTGAAGAGTTAGAAAATAAAAATCGGTATTTTCACTGGTCGTAACGATAAAATATCGGCAAATATTCTGCCGTCTTTTCTCGATAAACCATCGGGAAGCATGAAATAAACATACGTATTTTTGTTGTATTAAAGTCGTCGGTGATTTTTGACTCGGTAAAAGATAAGAAAAGTGCGTCGTTTGATGTCTCTTAGATAAAAAGTTAATAAAACTTGAACAAGAATTGTTTCATGTGACTTTCGTAATGAGGTTTTTATTTTCATATGTTACAGTTCTGACACATAGCCTCCCAAGGCGGGGATTGAACCCAGGACCAAGGCGAACTCTCTACTACGTCGCTATGAAAGCTAGCTCTATAGCAAGGCAGTATAAATGTCCCATTCTACAAACAAAAGCTATACATTTCTATCTATCTATGGGATCGACCAGTATACTTCACATACTAGTTTATTCTCTATATACCTAAGTGCCAACGAATGTGATATCTGTACATCTCTCAGAGCGATGTGAAGACTGAAACCAGGGTATTTTTAACTCTTTTCAAAACAACACAACTTTACACTTGTCTAGACTGAAACCAGGGTATTTTTAACTCTTTTCAAAGCAACACAACTTTACACTTGTCTATTTTTAAATAAAACCTACAAATATCATCTTACGTGAGACTCAAAAGATGGGATTTAGCTTTTACACTAGAGAAAACATTACAGTTAATTTGTTATATCTGGCGAAAGGAATCAAGTTTGGGAGGGGGGGGGGGTCAAACTACAAGCAAATTTAATAATCTAGTTCGTAGCATTCAAAAGTACGAAACTTTATGAGTCGGACAATGTTTCACAATATTGTCTGTGTCAAAGCTCCAATTGCAAACAGAAAAACAATTTGTTCAGCAAGAATCAAAGTTGGCAACTGTGACAGGCTATGCTGTAAGACATTAGAAGACCAAAAAATGAAATAAATACTTCTAACATAGATAGAATATATTGGGTTTTTTTGTTTTTTTTTTTCGATAGCAGATCGAAATTTATTTCATCGTGTGAACAAATATCACCGATGGTGTTCACTCGATGAAAAGATCGAAATTTATTTCATTAAGTGAACATCATAAGTCATATTTTGACGAGTACCGATGATGTTGCGGTACGCGTCAAAATATAACTGTCATTTTCATATATATTTGTCAGATGTTACTATAAAATTCTGATCCATTAAACCATATGGCTGCTACATGCAAGTTTTATATTATTATTATTATTATTATTATTATTATTCTACACGATATATAGGTCAGACAAATCAGTGAGTTTCAAAACGGTTTGAGACATCTCGATTTGTCATCAATGATTATGACAGCCCATGAATCAAATAATGCTATACATTCCAATTATGATAAACATGCTATCGGTGATTTCAGATTTCTAACAATTGAAATTGTTGATAAGGCAATGCATCGCCTGTTAAGGAAACTGGACCAAAAAACTTGCTTCGCTCTACCCTAATTGTAATAATGCAAAATTGATATATAACATCCAGCATTTAGATGACAAAGTCTATTGATTGTGTGTGTGTGCGTGTGTGTTTTTTTTTTGTTTTTTTTTTGTTTTTTTGTTTTTTCTTTTTTTTAGATACATGTATTTTATAACAATTTATAAGTTTAAAACCACGCCTATAGTTATAATTTGTTTCCTGATACACGCAGTTATAGTAAACAAAATCTGTCAATCAAATTAAGCATTATGAAATATCAGATAGAATTATCCCATTTGCCATCTAGATTGTTTAAAAGACAAAAAAAAATGCACAAACGCGATATCCTCGACAGGAACAGCGATGTCTGCCAATGCGACATTAAACGATATGCCCGAAAAATACAGAGAAATCATTGGCCAAGTTTGTAAAGAAGAGACAGATGAGTGTAATAATGACCGCTGCGTATATAAAAGTAAACTCGTACAATTTGAGCAAAAGTCTCTTTATCTTCTTATCCGAGTTTGTGGATGCGGAAAGCACGATAGCCGAGAGGATGTATATCAAAAAGTTGTGAGGATACCTTCAACAGACGAGAATAATCTGTCTAAGGGTACAATTCATTTTGAAGCAGTTAATGAGATGGACGAACTTGAAATCCATCTATCCAAGAAATGTGTCAAATTTCTTCACAGAAAACCATACAATTCGTCGCCAGAATTATACTGCGACTGTTCTAAGGGTATGTGAATTTCTTAAAGAATTAAAATGCTAGGTTGTCTGTCCATAATCTTTTAAGACAACGATGACCTTTAACCATCACACTTCCTTTTTTTCGTTGAAGTTCTACATTCTTTTTCTCCTTCAGTAAGTAATTGATAAGAGTGATTGAAACGTCAAGAGCGTTGCTTTTGGTATCCTATTAATTATGATCATTTATTTAATAGTTTGAAAGGTCAAAGTAACTTGAAATAAAATTAGAACTTCTTGTCGCTTTTCCACCCGAAATTTACCTTTTCTTACAACTTATATATGAATTGAACACCCAGCATTTTCCAGGCCAGTTAAAGAGGCTTTTTTTTTTAAATATTCTGGACTGGTGGGAGAGTAAAGTCGAGCGAAAAATTATTTTTATCATTATTTTTTTATTGGAGTTAAACGGCGTTTTAGGTCATATCACGGTGGTAAGTGCTCCTATGCATGTATTTCCTGGCTCTCTTACATCAGTACAAACACAACTTTCTTTCCAAGCCAATCAGAATTATAAGCCAAAGTTATTTTGAATCATTTTCCGCTCAACTGATTAGAAGCTTGTTTCTCCCAGGAAACCACCCGTACGTAAATACAAATGTAACCAGAGCACCGCATGCGGGTGCCAACGTTTACTTTCAGTGAAACTTCTAAGTCAAAAAATGGTTCTAAAAGTGTAAAAAATACTTTGACGGTTACCTGACCCTGTTGTACGGTCCTATCTTATGACAGTTAACCAATTGCCCAGTCCGAGGTAAGTATCCTGAGAAATGACAGAGATATATCAGAGCCTATGAAAATTCTAAGTTGAAAAAGGGGCATAACTGTGTCAAAAATAGTTTGATTGTAACCCACTCCTATCTTACTGGTTTCCTGTTTAGAAGTTAACGACCAATCGAAGTTTGAAGTCAATATCTAAAGTAATGGAAGAGATGTTATACTAGAGATTTGTCACAGATACGGATGCCTCCGCAGTGTAACAAAGGAAACAGTCATGGTAATCATCACTATTATTGTAGCAAATATTGAAGAAGTTTAACCAAGTCTTTTGACTCTTACCTATCTTCTGACGACATAGTTGTTGAACACCATACGTATTCTATCTACATTGAATATTTAAAATCGGACCATGTACCTGGAAGGTACATAAACACCACTGTATACACACATACATAGATACATACATACATAGATACATACATACATACATACATACGTACATACAAGAGAAGCTCTAGAAGCCCCCCCCCCCTTTCAATGGCAAAGTCACGAGTTAAAATATTACCGATAGTCTTCACGAGATGAAATAATTTCGATCTTTCATAAGAAAAAAAATCTATTTGTTTCATGCCTTTAAGCCCTTTTGGGGGGAACTTAATCAAAATTCAGTACAGTTCTTTTCGATTATTCCCCGTCACATAGCCCCTTTGCAAAGCAGCGCATTACAATATTACGTCAATAGCGAGAAATGTATGGTAAATTACGTCATATTTCCATTGGCACGCGCATTTTACCTACATGTAAGTAACTTGTGTGCGGGTACAACTGTTTCCACCTTCAACTGAAGAGTTAGAATATAAAAAATCAGTATTTTCACTGGTAGTAACCATGAAATATCGAAAAATATTTCACCGATTTTTCTCGATAACCTACCAGAAAGCATGAAATAAATTGGGATCCGTCATACGTGCACCAAATATATTTTTAAACCCTTGCATGGAAGTGTATAATTGATACATATAAGTTCAATGAAACCATTTGTTTTACACAGGACCCAAATCCCTGTGTCGGCATGTGTTGGATATAGACTGTTAGATATGTATGCTAAATATGATCGTAATAGGTCGCCTATTTTAATTTTTACAACAAAATTCAATTAATTTATCGAACAACCCTCGTATATCAAAGAAATATCTATAGAAATAATTCTCTCAAAGTTTTTGGTTAGTAAACGTATTTGTTCGATTAATCTTTTGGATGATACCTTTCTTATTTCTAGACAGAACGATAATTTTACTGAAAAAAGACTGGCTACCATGGACAAAGCATTTTTTTCTATATCAAAACTGAAGAGGTAAAAAACCTCAAAATAAATTTGGTTCAGAATTTTTTCATATTTAGCATAAATAGTACTTCGGTAGACACTTTCAGATTTATGGAAAGACTTTCTAGTCGTAAACAAGAGTGCCAAGATGGCCCTGGCTCGCTCATCTGAATGTTCGAGAGGACCATGGCCATTTTTTGACGTATTGAAAGTTTGGAAACAAAATCATTATTTTGCCAAGTAATTTTAAAAGGTCACCTGTAAAAATCATTTCAAAATCTGTCACCACCCCTACAATCATCACTATAGCCATTTCTTTTTTTTATCAGAATTATGCGAATAAATTTTGGGATAGGACCATTTCTTGAACAACAGCACATGCCGATAGTGGCTAAAAATATTAAGTCGAACAAGAGCACCGCATGCTGGTGCTAACGATTGGCTGTTGGGTGCTGGATAGTAGGTTAAAATTCTAAGTCAAAAATGGGGCATAATTTGAACACAATGATTTTACAGCTATCTGCCTTTGTTGTATGCATTGCACTTTTACTAGTGAACAATTATTCCAAGTTTCAAGTACATGTGTTGAGTGGAAGCCGAGATATAACAAAATGTCAGATTTTGCACAACGACAACAACGCAGGGGACGAGAATAGGGCTAGGACAATACCTCGATGTTTTCTTCGAAAACAGCCGAGCAAAAAGGGGTATTAAATAAAGATCATTTCTGTGAAATTATTTCAAAATCTGACCAGTGGTTTCAGAGAAGAAGCCCCCGCCCCACCATCACACACAGCCATGTTTCTTGATGGGTCAAAGTTTCGCTAACAATTTTTCAAAAGGGGCAACTAAGGAATATTTCTGTGAAATTATTTCAAAATCTGACAAGTGGTTTAAAAGGGGAAGAATTTCAAAGAATTTCTCTAAGTCCAACAGTACAAAGAGCCTCCCCCCCACCACGGCCATGTTTTTCGACGGATCATATTTCGCGAACAGATTTTGAAAAGGGTCACCCAAAGAACATGTTTTATTATTATTTTAAAATCTGACCTGCGGTTTCAGAGGAGAAGATTTTTAAAGAATTTCTTAGAAAATTCTATTTGGTTGCCATGGCAACCAGAGTGTTGCATGGAATCAAATTCTGTGAACACACATTTATAAGAGGACCTACAAAGTTATATTACAGCCAAATTTGGTCCAAATTGGCCCAGCGGTTTAGGAGGAGAAGATGTTTAAAGAATTGTTGGCACCGCACGACGCAAAGAGCCCCTCCCCACCCCAACCACCTGCACGGCCCTGTTTTTTGACGGATCAAAATTTCGCAAAAACATTTTTTAAAAGGGTCACCCAATGACCATTTCTGTGAAATTATTTCATAATCTGACCAGCGGTTTCAGAGGAGAGGATTTTTAAAGAATTTCTTAGAAAATTCCATTTGGTTGCCATGGCAACCAGAGTTATATATGGAATCAAAATCTGTAAAGAATTTTCAAAGAAGACCTCCCAAGGAACATTCCAGCCAAGTTTGGTCCAAACTGGCCGAGCCATTTAGGGGGAGATGTTTAAAAAATATTGTGGACGATGGACGACTGACGACGAACGACGCACGACGGACACAACGTGATCCTAAGAGCTCCCCTTGAGCACGTTGTGCTCAGGTGAGCTAAAACACGGCTTTCATAATCAAGGCCTTTATATAGCTAAGTTAGAAGAACCCTTGAATTTTCTTATGTATTTCTCGAAGATAAAAGTCATCCATTTGTTTATCAATGGTCTTTTCTACTTATATTTCTCAGAGATCATCATAGGATATTGATCCAGGTGGCTACTTTATGCCAGTTTTTATTTTTGCACAGCCCAATAAGCAGTTTTATAATAATTTTCTTTGGCGAATTTTCTTTGGCGAATTTTCAAGTAAAGATTTATTTCAGCCAAGCTGTGTGAGTCAACTTTTTCATTGTTTAACTATGTGCTACTCTTCCTATAGTGTCATTTATTATTGTTATTTTCTTCATAAATGAAGATCTATTTGCTTTCATTGTCAAAGTTGTCATTATGATCTGTCTTTCTACCATTATCATTGTCATTGCATTATCTTTAACATCACTGATTTTTGTTCGACTATTCTATTGCTAGTCACTGTACTATTATTATTATTTTTTAATGTTTGACGAGAAACTGTAGAGTTTAAGTCAATAAAGTATTGTCTTGTCTTGTCTTGTGTGAAAAGTAAGCGTTACTTATTTATTTATCTATTTTTACAATATCACAAAGAATTAATAAATTGATTTATATATGAATTTATTAATGACTTAATTTTAAATTCTTTGATTTATTGGAAGAAACAATCAGTTGATTTGATTAATGAGTTAACTGATTTCATTGATTTAATAACTTAATATTGTTGATTTAATTATATGATAGTATTTTATTCAATTAATTAATTCCATTGATTTAATCCATTAATTATTTATCAATTAATCTATTAGGTGCACCCTGAGCTGTCATCGGTATTGTTCGCAACTGTGCAAGATATTTTGTGAACAATGCATTTACATTGCCATGTTAGGAGCTACATTTTTGTTTAAAAGTGACCACTTTATTAGACGGTTATCTGATCTTCAACTATAAGCTAATGTACATTTTCGTTATGATACTTGCAATTTTCACTTTTTTTTTTTTTTTTTTTTTTTTGTAAAAATTGCAATGGGAACATATTCTGCACAGCTGTATGAAAGAAAAGTAACATGTTTACTTACTCATATTTTTGTCCGATAGAATTGCAAATCTTATGGGTCTAAACCTGATTACTGTAACCATTGTTCTTTTGTTTTGGCTTTTCAACGCTCTAACAAATATATGATCAAATAGTTGAAAATTTTTAACGGTTTTAAAACAAACACAAAACGGTATTTTGTGTCGCAATTTAGATCACAATACCAGAAAGAATTGCTTTGCACAAAAAAAATCATCTTGTTGGGGTGTCTTATTAAGGCTTGTTTTCTGCCGTCATTTACAGAAATATACAGACAATCCACGAGTTGATGTTGATGGAGAGTTTTCAGTGAAAGACTATAAATAATAACTAAATGGGTTTACTATCTACTTCATTTAACCTGACCCAGGTCAAAATCATTTACATAAATCAATATTCTATTTTTATCCTCGGCATCGCTCGTCATATGTACCGAATAGTGACGGAAATAGTTCGTCCGGCATACGCCAATCATCCCTTAATCTACTAGATAATTTAATTGAAAATTTCCAGTCAATAGTGAAAAAAGAAAACATTGCAATTTCAAAGTTATTTTTGAGGGAAATATCTCCTTATTGGACAGTGTAAATCCAAGATCAGACTGCGCGTTCTGTGCAGTCTGATCGTGATCTACTCTGACTGCAACAGCATCTTGAGCCGCGCTTTGTAGGCCAAGGGTTAAATTGCTCACCTGTGTATATAAGTAGCTTCCAGTGTATATATAAATTTCCGAATAATAGTGGGAGTTCTATTTATATGCCTTTTTAAATATTCAGCATAAAGGTCAGGATCAGGTTAAATGAAGTAGGCAATACATATTGCATATTTTGATATTCAGGTATCAATCATGCCATATATTTACGTTAAGGTACTTTCTTGTTGTTTTTTCGTGGTCCTACATAGGATCGCAAAGATATTTGTCTACGGTGTGTATGTCATGTTCCACACAATAATGCCTGACAAGAATGGAAGTGTTTTGTTTTTTACCTTTGTTCCTTGGCCTTGGTCTTGTCTTTTATCTTGTAAAGCAATTTTGTGAATAATAGGAAAAGTAAGACCAAGTTTTTTCCTATTGTATTTGAAATCATTCCAACATACTTTCTAATTTGCCATCATACCATGCGATACATTGGTCTATACTTGCTGACAACACTTTAAAGCAGTTAAAATAATACCTATTCTGTGTTATAACACGTAGTTCGTAATTTACAAATAACTTATGCTCTGTGAAAAGGGGAATTTTAATGCAACTGTAAAAAGTATCAACTCATGTCAGCCTGCACAGTCTGTGAAGGCTGACATAAGTCTAAACTTTTAGCTATTTGTAGATATTCTTGATGTTCAAAGACCATTCAACGTTTGAGCCAGCAAATTTTCAAACAAAACATTTTATTGATCCATGATTATAGGTTGACTTGCCTGGCATTGCCTTGCATAATGCATTCTAGAGATGCACTGAATTCTTTTTTTTTTTTCTAGAGGCGATGCTCATATATACCGAATCAAAAAAAAAAAAAACTTCCCCTGTGTTTAAGTGCAAATGCAATGTTATTAAAAAAATCAACATATCAGATGACCTACATATATTCGGGCGAACGATTATGTGTCCGATAAAACAAATTTTAACTCGATTGAAAGCATTTTGCAGAAGAAACCCGCTGAAAGCGATTTTCACGTGCATGCACGGACCAGTATAATTCGTGTATATTTTTTGAAACATTTCAGTCTAATTTTATAGACTTTCATGTCAATAAGAAAAAGACGTTGAAAAAAATTCAATTCTTTTTAGTTTTCTTTAAATTTGATATGCCTAGAATTCCGCAAAATTTACGCAAACGTGCCATTGGCATGCTTAATGCTGGTATGACGATGAATGCTGTTGCTATGAATATTGGATGTTCTACTCGTGCTATTCGACACCTTAGGCAACGTTTTCAAGCAACAGGGCGTACGGAAGATCGACCACGTAGTGGACGTCCTCACGTCACGACGCGCGGCCAAGACCGCTATATTCGGAACACCCACCTGCGCAATCGCTTCCAAACTGCCACAGCCACTGCTGCTAACAACCCTGGTACACATAACAACCGTATATCTGCCCAAACTGTGCGCAATCGCTTGCGCGAGGGTGGGCTACGTGCACGTCGTCCATACGTTGGTTGTGTTTTGACGCGACGTCACCGCGTAAATCGTGTTAATTGGGCACGTACACACCAACGCTGGCTTACACAACAATGGAATAGCGTTCTTTTCTCTGACGAGTCTCGGTTTTCCATTCATCGAGGAGATGGCAGGGTTCGAGTATACCGTAGGAGAAATGAACGTTATGCAGACTGTTGCGTACTTGAACGAGATCGTTTTGGGGTAGGGGTTCTGTCTTGGTCTGGGCGGGCATTGCACATGGCTTTCGCACTAATCTCGTCGTTATCGAAGGGAATTTGAATGCCCAACGCTACCGAGATGAAATTCTTGCGAGGCACGTTATCCCACCGTTTCAAAATAATACCAATATCACTCTTTTTCAGCATGATAATGCCACAAGCCATACAGCTAGGGACAATGTGAATTTCCTCAGGACGAATAACATTGCATTTATTAATGACTGGCCTGCCAAAAGCCCTGATCTGAATCCCATTGATCACTTTTGGGATAATTTGGACCAGCGTGTTAGACGTCGCCGTATTCCACCGTCAAACGTCATTCAGCTAAGACAAGCCTTAATTCAGGAATGGAACAACATTCCACAAGCCGAAATCAATACACTTATCCGTTCTATGCGCCAACGATACCAGGCAGTCCTTCATGCTGAAGGTGGTCATACCCGGTATTAATTTGTGATTTTGGTGAGCGACCCCTTCCGCATTTTAACTACCATTTCACTACTTTTGGATAAACCCTCAGCAATAATTTTTTTCACACAAAGTCGCAATAAAATACTCTTTCAGTGCATATAAATCTAGTTTAATCCTGATTTTCATATTTGTGTATATCTGCACTTAAACACAGGGGAAGTTTCTTTTTTGGTTCAGTATAGTTAACAAACTTGATGAACAAAACAGAAGAAAGTCTTGTGATGCATTTACAAGGGTCGTCTCCCTTTGGTAAGGTCCTACAAACATTGTCAAGGTGGCCAACTTCACATACTTTTTCCTTACCCTTAGGCTGCTAACCTCGACTCACTAGCCTATACCTATCTTTGTTATTTTTCTTACTTTAATTTTGACCAGAGCATAACTTGAAAACTATTTCACATATAAACATGAAAATTCACAGGTTGTTTGATGACAATGAGGGAAAGTGGGATGTACAATAACTATAACTCTCAGTGCCATGATTTAGGAGTTATTACCCTTTGCTACTTTACATACTAAAATTTTGTCCGAAGCATATCTCAAAGTCTCAAAGAATATTTGAGATGTACACATGAACACTTCACCATGGGTAGGAAAACTTCATATTCAGAGCCAATGGCTCCGACGAGAAAATGTTGTGTTGGTCTTCCGTTTCTGAAGATGTCGGCTGAAAAACAACCAAAAAACAGGTAAGCTTGTCATTATTTGTAACCATGTGTTCTTATATCTTTGAAAGTCCAAAAAAGGAGAACGTCATGCAATGCTCTGGTCTTTCAACGTGTTTTCTACACTACGGAAAGTTGTAACAAGTGTACGGTGTTGTCTGAATCATTTGTTGCGTTGGTTGACCTTAGATAAAATAATACGTCACGGACCTAAATTCAGTCTATTATTGCCATATAATTGGCAATCAAAAGAGAGTCTTGCTGTCCCAAAAGCGTGGATTAATGTCTTGAAATGTTACATTCTCTGCTGGTAAAGAATTGAAAAGAAATAGCACAAAAATGGTGAAAATAAAGAAGGGCTCCGATTATGTGGGCCGGCTCTGAATATGTAAGTCGGCACCGATTGATGAGGGCTTCATTTCAAAACTTTAGTTTTTTGTAAAAAATTACTTAGGAAGTAGACTTTGTTTTTCCGTAACACCTTTCAGTCCAAAATATAGCACTATTGTTGGATGGAACATGACCGAATTTATGAACATACAAAGGACTTGTTTTGTCACGACTGAAAAAATCCTGTCGAACATTAGTCTATCTAAATTTTGAAAATACTTTTATGTAGCTTTTGATTAACAGAATGGTCTATACATGTATACAGTATTTGTCATGCTTTCGTCGTAAGTGCAGCCCACACGATAGCAAAAATAATGAAAAAATATTTGGCATCATTGGAAGGCTCTTTGGTCTTAAAACAGTCATTAAAACGCTAGATGGAAAATGTATCGACCGTAGCAGAGATGATGAATAGAAAAATTTTTTTTTTACAAAACGTGAGAAATACAATTGATCTATTCGCAATACACACCTCAGGGTATATGTGTGAACCCTCTTAACTCTTTTTAAATAATACTTAACACTACACAACAGTATGTCAGGTAAGTGGGGTATATACAAGTCTTTAACAACGAAAAAGAATCTATTTCACAAGCACGTCAAGACCAAAGATGTTCATAGATCCCTGATTCTGATAGTACTTACTCAGATCTTTCAATGTTCAATTAACCAGATGCATATTAGATCAGAAAATGTCACTTATCAGTTATCTTTAAGCCGATGATAAACAAGTATTCATCCAAACAAACACACGATCACGTATTGTACAGTCTAATATTGATCTATACTGGCTGCAGAACCAAATTAAGTTGAGACAGGCACTTTAAGGAGTCATAATGAATAGCTTTGAGTTATTTATTTTTCTTTTTCCGTCCTAGATATTTGTATGAATGTCCTAAACATTGTCGTTTGCACTTGTTTCAGAAATCTCACACCAACCCCTCCCCATTTCTAATGTAATCATTTGAAATCATTCACTTTACGCTGTAATTAGATTGAGATTGCAGCTCCAATATCATGATTTTCTGATTGTGTATGCAATTAGCTGTTTTGAGTCATTATTTAGGATAAAAGGTTTATAAAATAACTAATCTTAAGAACAAAGTCCGCAACAAAGAAACAAATGAACAAATGCATGGCAGAAATACAGGGACTGGGCAGGATTCGAACCTAGAACGCCCGGACGAAAGGCCAATACCATAACCACTGAGCCAAAGAGAATTCTCCCTAACGCAGGCGTCAGGTATTGTATTTAAATCGGGATGAAACCATGCATGAAAGAGTGGTCTCCCGTAACACTAATATATGACATATTCTGCATTGAAAGATCTGAGTGAGTACAATCAAAATCAGAGATCTATGAATATTTTTGGTCTTGGCGTGCTTGTGAAATTGTTTTTTTTTTTTTGTTAAAGACTTGTATATACCCCATCCACCCGGCATACTGTTGTTATCGTGTTAAGTGTCGAGAAGAGTTAAGAGTGGTAACACATATACCCTAGGCATGTAATGCGAATAGGTCAATTATATTTCTCACGCTTTGTAAAAGTTTTTTTTTCTATTCATCATCTCTGCTACGGTCGGTACATTTTCCATCTAGCTTTTTAATGACTGTTTCAACACAAGACAGTCTTCCGAAGATGCCAAAAATATATATATATATATTTTTTTTTTTTTTGCTTACACGTGGGCTGCACTTACGACGAAAGCATGACAAATACTATATACATGTATAGACCATTCTGTTAATCAAAAGCTACATAAAAGTATTTTCAAAATTTAGATAGACTAATGTTCGACAGCATTTTTCAATCGTGACAATACCAGTCCTTTGTATGTTCATAAATTCGGTCATGTTCCATCCAACTAAAGTAATACATTTTGAACTAAAAGGTATTAACGGAAAAACAAAGCCTACTTCCTAAGTAAATTTTTACAGAAAACTAAATTTCTGAAAGGAAGCCCTCATCAATCGATGCCGACTTACATATTCAGAGCCGGCCCACATAATCGGAGCCCTTCTTTATTTTCACCATTTTTGTGCTATTTCTTTTTAATTCTTTACCAGCAGTGAATGTAACATTTCAAGACATTAATCCACGCTTTTGGGACAGCAAGACTCTCTTTTGATTGCCAATTATATGGCAATAATAGACTGAATTTAGGTCCGTGACGTATTATTTTATCTAAGGTCAACCAACGCAACAAATGATTCAGACAACACCGTACACTTGTTACAACTTTCCGTAGTGTAGAAAACACGTTGAAAGACCAGAGCATTGCATGACATTCTCCTTTTTTGGAATTTCAAAGGTATAAGAACACATGATTACAAATAATGACAAGCTTACCTGTTTTTTTGGTTGTTTTTCAGCCGACATCTTCAGAAACGGAAGACCAACACAACATTTTCTCGTCGGAGCCATTGGCTCTGAATATGAAGTTTCCTACCCGTGTTCACGAGTGGATAGATCTCATCAAGAAATGCAATTCACAAGAACTATAATTCTTGATTTCATCATTTAGGGGTTACTACCCTTTGTCATTTTTCTTACTTAAATTTTGTCCAGAGCATAACTTGAAAACTGGATGAGATATAAACATGAAACTGCACAGGTTGATAGATTACATTTAGGAAAAGTGCAGTGTGAAAGAACCACAACTCTCTGCAAAATGATTTAGGAGTTACTGCTCCCTTTTTCCTCTCATTTAAATTTGTCTGGAGCATAACTCGAAAACTATTAGGTGTACACATGAAACTTCACGTGTGGGCGGATCTCATCAAGGACAAGTGTAGTGCATAAGAACCATAATTCTTGACTTCATAATATAGGAGCTATTGCCCTTTGCTTTTTTTCTTACTCAAATTTTATCCAGAGCATAACTAGAGAACTGCATGAGATATAAACATGAAACTTCACAGGTTGATAGATGATATTTAGGAGAAGACCGTGAGAAAGAACCAAAATTTCATATACCATGATTTAGGAATTATTGCCCTTTATTATTTTTCATGCCTAAATTTTGTCCTGCGCATAACTCGGAAATTATGAAAGGTGTCAATGTGAGACCTCAGTGGAGGATTTTATTGAATAGAAGTGCAGTACCATGATTTTGGAGTTATGTCCCTTTATTTGGTTTTTGAGTATCAAGGTTTCTTTTGACCATATCTCAAGCTACCTAAACATAACAGCTGAATATTTGTCTGTGAGGAGGAGTGCAGTACACAAGGGTGATAACTATTCTTAATTCTTAATTTTCTATTTATTGCACTTTGTTGTTTTTCAGGTCTGATTTCGTTTGTGTTTACACCTGTTAGCTATATAAGAAAAGTGTACCTTATTTAAATTTTTCATTTGGCAAGTGATGGCAATGTCAACATGGCTCTTGTTCAATATGAAAACCCGATCTCTCTGTTCCTCTAAAGTCATTTTGCGGCTTGTAAACCTGTACGCTCCTAAGATAATCTTTAAACAAAAAGTTGAAGTTTATAAAGTTCCAGAATTGACGTTATGTTGTGGACCAAGCAAAAACCAGTTAAATCAAGAGGTAGACTATCCTTTGAAAAGCAGAAAATTGACCAGTAGCAATAAGTGTCGATTTAGGTCACCCTGCACGGATTACACAGGCTGACCTGAGTCGATACTTTTTGCAGATACATAAAACAGGTTTTTTCACATAGCATGGCTTATTTCATTTCAACCTACAGAACCGTGGAGACAACCGATATGTTTATTGAAAACCTATTTGTTTTTATCCCTTATCCTTCTAAATAGGTGGAATTTACTTTTTGAACCGATAGTAAAAACCAAGAATTTCCTATTTCAAAGGTCTTTTTTGAGGGACAATATGTCTTTATCGGACAGTGTAGATCAAAGATCAGACTGCACGTTCTGTGCAGTCTGATCTTGATCGACACTGTCAGCTAAAGGACAGTGAGTTGCGCTTAGCAGCCATAGGGTTAATCGACTGTGAAACAAGCTGTTACACCTTATTGGAGAGGTCATCAGACCTCTCCAACAGTGGTGAGTTTAAAAGGCAGACTGCCACATAATTTGCTGTCTAAATCCATTTTTCTTGCGAAATTGTTCTGATACACAGTCTGTTTCGTCATGGTTTTGTAAATAAAGCGAAATCAAAAAACCGAAACAGGAAATAGACGTGGTTTATTTTTATATGACGAGTTTCAGAAAAGATTTGTTATATTAATTTGCCATGGTTGCAAATGACCTCTCAAATAATTGTAATTTTTCATTAACCAAATAAATCTAAGCAGAAGAAAAAATAAGAAGAATTTCGTTAAAAAAAGAGAAAGAAGACCGCTGGACAAGATCATGCGACTTGAAAACGCGGAAAGAAGGTCAAATGACCGTCATGTAAAGCATAAGAGGTTTCTACGCGGCGGCTTTTTTACTTGTTTGTTTACATGTACCAAAATATATTGAAACTAAAAGCTAATAAACTATTTGAAAACATGGATGCTGACCTCTCCTGGCTTCTTTTGTAAAGAAGCCAACTTGTATCAATCAGTGCTTGATTGGGTCCATGGTTAAGCTCGCTCATCAAGGGATGAGAACCCAGAATTTTTAATGTCGGGGGCGGAGCTCTTATCCTTCAGTGCAGTCACAAGCAAGCATGTTTTGTAATGATACTTGATAGCAATTGTGTTTTTCGCGGAAGTTTCCTTTTTAGGCACTGCAGAGTACTGGTAAAATGCTAGTGAAACCAGGGGCACACATAAATATGTGAGCTGTTATCGTTATATGAAAGAAAAAATTCTGAATTATTCATTCAACCAATCAAAGCAAAGTTTCATTTTGTTCAGTGAAAGCAAATGCTTTATAAATATATCATCTCTATCTCTCTCTCTCTCTCTCTCTCTCTCTCTCATGCACGCACACACACATGATGCATTGTTGTGGCGCCGAATGAGCGGCGGCACTATATTTTTATTCGCTTTTGAAAAGTACCTGCGGAGGTAGCCGTATTGTTTACTATATGGACTGGTTCAGTGTTTTTTTTTTTATTGTTGTTGTTTTTTTAACATACATGTACAAATACGGTACTTTCATCACTAGATCGATCCCGTATCAACTTTGTTTTTCTATTTTGACTGATTTTTTGTTTTTTAACATGTAAAATACCGTACTTTCATGGCAAGATCGATAAAAACCAGGTCGTATCCCAGAGTTTAAATATTTGTCATGTAGTATCACCACGTGGACCTCTACGAATTTTGTTCAAATGATGCCCTTGACGTAAAAAATTAACCCGCTGTAATGTGCTCTATTTCAGAAACAACTGATTTGCGGCGCCATTGATGTTATGCATCAATATTTTCTTTTAAAAGCATTTTCCATGACTAAAACAACAAATGATTGCAATATTTTGAGCTCTTTATTAGCGAATGTTTTCTTATAACCGAGATGTTGCGATTGATTCAGTTTGACCTCTGGACTCAAATAGATCTGATCATGGTGCCTAATTAGGAAAACTCCGTTTCCTTCAGACACAAACACTTCCGGTATATTTGTTTTTATCACTATTCTGTAGCAAAGGGCAAACATTTAATTAAAACATGCAGAAACGGAAGTCGGTCCTAATGCAATAGAGTGAATAGACTCCTGGAGGGTCACAACACGAAGCAAATTCAAAGAGCTGAATGTACAAAGAGTCATTGGACGTTTCCATACGGGAAAAGTAGTTCCTCTATGCAGTGAAAATTCAACTGAGCCATGCTCTTGTAAAAGGGGAATAAATGCTTCTCCGTGATCCATTGTACCAAGCAATTCATTACATGGCCTTCAACAGGCAGAAAGGGGCATTCGGGCATTTGCGTAAAATGTCTCGGATCAGCCTGCGCAGTCCGCGTAGGCTAATCCGAGACGGCACTTTACGACTACATTAGATTTTGTGATACAGTAGACTTGCGCGAAACAGAAAATTACATAAAAAGGGAAAGTGTCGTCTCGGATCAGCCTGCGTGGACTGCGCAGGCTGATCCGAGACGACACTTCACGCAGATGTCCGAATGCCCCTTTTCGCGTGTTGCAGGCTAGACTTGTCATAATCATGGATCCATAAAATCCATTTTGTAAAAAAAAAAAAAAAACGACTGAATCATGGGACATGCAGAAAATCTACCGATAGCAAAAAGTTTCGACCCATGTCAGCCTGCGCTAACTGCGAAGGCTGACACAGGTTGATACTTTTTACAGAAGCATTAAGCCCACTTTTCACAGGGTATGGCTCAGTTATTACCCTAGTATCAGTAAGAGATATAACATAGGCTCATTTTCAGATTTCTATTTTGTTTGTGGTAATCCGGCTAGCACTTCCGGTTCACTCTAAATGAGAAGACAATACCTTGGACTTGCCCAAACTGAAGACATCCACACACCACAAATGCGATGAGGCTCAAATTATGGTTTTTGAAAGAGTAGAAAATGTTGGTTCTCCTCTTCATACAATGGTTTTAAAACCCTTTTTACAGGGTCATTAAAATACGAAAACAATAGGGCCATGATGGCCCTGAAGTCGCTCACCTGAGTCTTTTGACCAAACATGCCCAGTTTTCAATCTCTTTTGAGATATTATGACAAACATTCTACCAAGATTTTCACGAGTATTTGACTGAAAAAGGTTTTTATCCAAAATTTGACTCAGTGACCTAGTTATTGACCCGAAATGACCCACTTGCAAACTGTTCCAAGAAATCATCAAAACAAACATTCTAACCAACTTTCATGAGTATTGCACAAAAAATTTGGCTTCTAGAAATTACACAAGGTTTTCAAAGATTTGGCCTAGTGACCATCTTTTTGACCCGACATGGCCCATTTTCGAACTCGTCTGAGATATTATCAAGACAAACATTCTGACCAACTTTCAGGAGTTTTGGACTAAAAATGTGGCCTCTAGAGCATACACAAGGTTTTTCTAAGATTTGACCTAGTGACCTAGTTTTCGACCTAACATGACCCATTTTTGAAATCATCTGAGATATCATCAAGGCAAACATTCTGACTAATTTTCAAGAATTTTGGGCAGACAATGTGGCCTTAAGAGCATACACAAACTTTTTCTAAGATTTGACCTAGTGACCTAGTTATTGACCGAACATGACCTACTTTCAAACTTTTGCAAGGTATCATCAAGACAAACATGTTGACCAATTTTTAAGATTTTTGGACGGAAAATATGGCCTCTAGAGCGTATACAAGGTTTTTCTAAGATTTGACCTAATAACCTAGTTTTTGACTGGACATGACCCATTTTCGAAGTCTTTTGAGATATCTTCAAGACAAACATTCTGACCAAGTTTCAAGAGTTTTGGACCGAAAATGTGGCTTCTAGAGCGTACACAAGGTTTTTATCAGATTTGACCTAGTGACTTAGTTATTGACAGGACATAATCCACTTTCTAAATCGTGCAAGGTATCATTAAGACAAATATTCTGACCAATTTTCAGGAGTTTTGGACTGAAAATGTGGCCTCTAGAATATACATAATGTTTTTCTAAGATTTGACCTAGTGACCTAGCTTTTGACCCGACATGACCCAATTTAACATTCGTTCGAGGTATCATCAAAACAAATATTCTGACTAACTTTCTAGAGTTTTGGACTGAAAATGTGGCATCTAGAGCGTACACAAGGTTTTTCTAAGATTTGACCTAGTGGCCTAGCTTTTGACCCGACATAACCCATTATCGAACTCGTCCAAGATATTATAGAGACAAACATTTTGACCAAGTTTCACGAGTATCGGACTGAAAATGTGGCCTCTAGAGCGTACACAAGGTAAAAGTTGACGACGCACAACGGACGACGCACGACTGACACAGCACAATCACAAAAGCTCGGCTTGAGCACTTCGTACTCAGGTGAGCTAAAAAAAAAAACTCAGTATAAAATTAAAAACCAGACAAATAGTAAACCAAAAACAGAGCTTTAAATTCATTTTTTGCCAGCGGCTAACACATGGACCAACCGCTCAAGGACAAATTGTTACATATTTTTCCATACTTTTAAAAGGTTCGATTTGAAATACAAATACATTTAAACCCCGGTACCTTTTACTTTTAGCAGCTGGTGGGTCTTTGAGTATAACATTAAAGATTGTAAAGGGCTGGGCGTAGAAATCCTTCTATAGTATATTTATTTGCAGAAATGAACGTTTTAAAAGCAAGACATAAAGTCTCGATAAATCCTCTGGCTACTAAGCATGACTCAAAGCGCTTTTGCTAATATTTCAGGTCAAGATCAGACTTTCCAGAACTCGCTGTCTGATCTCAGACCTACACTATTCGATGGGAAGAGACTTTTTTCGGTCAAAATAAGTTTTAAATCGCATTATTTCGGTTTTAACTATTGGCTGGAAATCTATATAGCACTTCAAGGGTAAGGTTCAAGTATCAGCAAGATGTTTAAAAGCATTGCCCGCAAATTAGGCAGTTTTTCATGCTTTCCGGTAGTTTATAGAGAAATAAGGGTGAACTATTTTTCGATATTTCATTGTTACGACCGGTGAAAAACGATTTTATTTTCTAACTCCTCAACTGAATGCGAAAACAGTAGTTCCCGCGCACTTGTTACCTAGGTAAAATGCGCATGCCACTCGACCAGATGGAAATATGACGTCATTTACCCTATACTTCTCGTGCTGTACTCGTACGTCATATTGTAATGGGTTGTTATGTGGAGGAGGGTACGCCATGGGGAATTACGGAAAAGAACTGTACTGGATTTGGATGTAAGTCCCCCAAAATAAGGGTAAGAAGCATAATACAAGTTAATAGTTTTTTTTTTTCCCATGAAAGATCGAAATTTATTTCATCGAGTGATCATCATTGGTATTATTTCGGACAGCCTAGATCAAGGTCAGACTGCACATTCTTTGCAGTCTAATGTTGATCTACACTATCCACAAAAGGACAGGGAGTCGCGCTTACCAGCCTGAGGGTTAGAAGCAGAAAGCCCGTAACTGCCTTAAAGGTTCTGAAAGTATTTGCAGACAACAAATAATTGTAATTCAAAATATGAAATTTGTCTTGTAATGGGTAGTTCAGCGGACGGTGTATATCATGAACAGACTGAACAGCCTTAGTTGTACGGTCACGTGGCAGGGGACTTGGAAAATTGTTCACGGCTGTAGCATATCATGTCTCCTCAAGCCTCGACATAACACGTCACAGCCGTAAACAAGTTTCAAAGTCCCCTGCCACCTGACCGCACAACGAATATTTACTACACTGCAAAGTTTTACAGTCCCAATCTGTATTCAGCGAAAATTCCCTGTTTATGGTCTCGTGAATTGAGTACGCTGACGAAATATAATTTCCCTTCTGAGTGCAGAAATTCAATGAAAACTGACGTCACTAAAGCCTTGGTAAAACGTGCAGTTTGGTGCATGAACTTGATGATGTCACTGCGATAGACATTCGACGTAATTTTTTTTTTTTTTTTTTTTTAAACATGGATTTAAACAACAATGTAAGCAGCATTTTAATAATGATTTGTTGGCGAAGTAAATCACCATTAGTTGCCTCAAACGACCATTAGGTTATCCTGTCAATACATTACAATGTATGAGTTTCGACACTTCACAATTTGCTTACCTGACGAAGGGATGGATCGTTTATTTGTTTTAGAATGACAACAAACGATAGTATTCTTACGAACAATGTCCGTAACAAAGAAACAAACGAACAAATGCATAGCAGAAATACAGGACATGATTCGAACCTAGAACGCCCGGACGAAAGGCCAACACCATAACCACTGAGCTAAAGAGAATTCTCCCCAACGCAGTTGTTAGGTACTGTTTTTTAAATCGGGATGAAGCCATGCATGAAGAAGTGGTCTCCCGTAACACACCCCCTCTTTAAGTCATCATTTATTGATGACTTAAAGCCTTATTAGGCAGGAAGTCCGTTTTTGGACAACAAATGGGATTAATGGCTCAATGGCCAATCCCAGACGAGCCCCCATCTTACGAACAATGTCCGTAACAAAGAAACAAATGAACAAATGCATAGCAGAAATACAGGGACCGGACATGATCCAAACCTAGAACCTCCGGACGAAAGGCCAACACCATAACCACTGAGCTAAAGAGAATTCTCCGCAACGCAGTTGCTAGGTATTGTATTTAAATCGGGATGAAGCCATGCATGAAGAAGTGGTCTCCCGTAACAGTACATGTAACTATATTCAGTTTTTCAAAAAAAATCCATTCTTTCTGCTTTAACGACAACCATCAAGGGAACTAGAAAAAATTTGGTGCGGGGTAATCAGTAAGTTTGTCTTGTGGGCGGCAGAATTTTTAGACTGGCCCAAATTGAGAGCATTTGCAGACAACAAATAATTGTAATTCAAAATATGAAATTTGTCTTGTAATGGGTAGTGTAGCATACGGTGTATCATGAACAGACTGAACAGCGTAAGTTGTACGGTCAGGTGGCAGGGGACTTGGAAACTTGTTCACGGCCGTGGCAAATCATGTCTCCCCAAGCCTCGACATAATACGCCACAGCCGTGAACAAGTTTCAAAGTCCCCTGCCACCTGACCGCACAGCGAATTCATTACACTGCAAAGTTTTACTATTCCAACCTGTATTCAGCGAAAATTCCCTGTTTATGGTGTCATGAATTGAGTACGCTGACGCAATAGAATTTCCTTTCTGAGTGCCCAAATTCAATGAAAACTGACGTTAGTGAGAACTGTCGTCACTAAAACCTTGGTAAAACGTGCAGTTTGGTGCATGAACTTGATGATTTCACTGCGATAGACATTCGACGTATTTTTATTTAAACAGGGATTTAAACAACAAGGTAAGTAGCATTTCGATAGTGAATTGTTAGCAAAAGTAAACAACCATTAGTTGTCTCAAACAACCATTCGGTTATCCTTTTAACATTACAATGTATGAATTTCGACACTTCACAATTTGCTTACCTGACGGAGGGATGTCTCGTTTATTTATTTTAGAATGACAACAAACAATAATATATGTAACTATATTCATTTTTTTAAAAGATAATCCATTCTTTCCGCTTTAACGACAACCATCGAGGGAAACTATTAGTCAATATGGTGCAGACTGCTCGGTAAGTTTGTCTTGTGGGTAGCTCGTACCGATCGACGCCGCCATTTTGGATGTTGTTTTAAAAGTGTAGTTATGTATACGGGGCTCCCGAAAGGGAAACGGCTTTTAGGTGGATTTTGCCAGTGTACAGGACCATATGTTTGGGGCATATTATACAATCAGATCGCGAGAAACTTCTTTGCATTATAAAAAAAGTAGCAGAATGAACTTTCACCTACACTGATTGGTAGTTTGTTAGAGATCCTCGCCAGAACAGCCGTGCCACAGTAATATGGGTTACTTACTATACTCACTTTCAGGCAGTTTTCAGCCAATTTTTTCACCCATTTCATTTTTAATTTATGAAACTGTAATCATTCTTGCATCTTCATACCAAATGTTGTCCCTGATTGGCTGCAAGGTTGCACAAATTACGACTGGTAGAAAATGCATTTCTTATTTTGGAGGCCTTTAAAGCAATAAATAAATGAATGAATAAATACATAAATGTGTTTATTGGTTTAATTTTATTAATCTAATTTGTTAAATTTATTCAATTTAATTAATACATTTATTTATTTTTTTCTTTAATTTATTGTTTTCAACCAATTTATACATAAATAGATTAATTAATTCTCTAAATTATTGTAAAAATAAATAAATAAACAGATAAATAAATAAAACCCATTTTTTACAGAGCATTGCCCAAATAAATTTTAACCCGGAGGTTTACTGGAGAAAAGACTGCACGTCGGGCTGTATATTAAAAAAAAGCTTGCGTATAGCAGTCACGTGAATCATTACTGTATAATGATCTCTGACAAGTTTATGCAAGAATGACCACTGATGCAAAAATGGATGACTTTTATCTTAAAGAAATACGTGAAAAAAAAAGTTCAAGGGCTCTCTTAATTTTAACATAGAGATAATAAAAAAACGTCTTGATCATTACATGCGTGCTTTTAGACGACTAGAAAATCTTTGCATAAATCTGAATGGTGTCTACCGAAGAACTAGTTATGCTAAATTTATATGAATAAATTCCGGTCCAAATTTATTAAGTTTTTTTTTTTTTTGAACGATTTCTTACCCCACCAAAAAATTGAGAGGAACACTCTTTCAAATATCTCTTTGATATAGATGTTATATAGGTATAGTTTAGAAAAAAGGCTATGACTATGGCAGCCATATTTTTTACGGATCTAGATTCTATTAAATGAAACTGACAGAAGCTTATCCAAGGATCCTTCATGCTAGATAGAAGTATGTTTCGAACCATAGCTATTTTGGACGAGATTTTTAAAGTTTATTCATTGATACAGAGTTTAAAAGACACGGTTATGGCTGCCATGTTTTCGATTTTTGAAGGTTCTATCAAGTAATCCGAATTGTATGTCAAATTACAAAGGAAACCAACCAGCAAATTTTTAAACAATTATTCAAAATTGACGTAACTAATATGGAGAAAATTTCATTACGCCAGACCTCGGCTATCTTTATCACAATTTTCTACTCCAATTTCATAAAATTATATGTGAAAAGCTAACGAGCACAAACTTCTTCTATCTTTTACTCATATCTCGGTACAATCGATATAACGTTTTATAGATCGGAATATGCAATTTAGATAAATAAATAAATAAATAAATAAATAAATAATAAACTAATAAATAAATAAATAATCTGAACAGTTTATTCAGTGATTTTTTCCTGATAAAAATTGTAATCATAAAATTGAATTCGATTTGAAAATAACTTGGCGTCAGGTAAACTGTCCACGAACTCAAGAGAAAAAATAAATTGCAAGCAATATGATAATGACAATATATCTGTTACCCTTTTTTATATTAAACCGTTTTATTTGACAGTTCCATTGCTTTACGGTTATTTGCAGTCCTATCATGGTGTAAATTATTACGACGTAACAACGAGGCATCTGTAATATAAATTTCGGGAAATTTCTCGCACTGCACCAAGGAGAAGTCAAGGAGTTACTTTGCCAAAGATTCTACAAATAAAAAAAAAAATTCTTTTCAATTTTCATAATTTGCAGCTGCTTTGAATTTGGAAGATTATAAACTTTTTGTCGTTTGGTTAATAGTTTGAAAAGAAGAGCTATAGTTATGCAGTGAAAGTAACTTTGAGAAATGCCAAGCGCAATTTCATGTACACCAAGCGCAGACCGCACAGATGGTGTCACCTGATTTTTGGTAAGTACTGATCGAAATTGTGTAAGATACCTTGCGAATACAACCTTGAATTTACAATGTTTCGAGCTATATTTCTGAATGCCAATATCCATTTCATATTTTTATGGTAATATGATTGCTATCTGTGAAAAATAGATGTTAAGCTTTCAGCTTTTTTTATTTTATTTCTTATGTCACTTTGTGTGTGTGTGTGTTTTTATCTTCAATTTGTACTTGGGAAAACATTGCGTAAAATATATGAAAAAAGAAAAAAACATGCGTTCCAACCCATATAAATGGGATCTAACGGGTCTTTACCTGATTTCAGTCACCATTGTTCTTTTGTTTTGTCTTTCCTCGCTCTGACAAACGTAATCAGATATTGAGCAATTTTTATGGTTATAGACCAAACACAAAGGTTTATTCTTGTCGCAATTTAGATTGAAAGACAAGAATCGCTTTACACAAAGAATTTTCGTCTTGGTTTGGTGTCTTATCAAAGGCTTTTTTTCTGCCGTCATTGACAGAAAATCAAGTAATCTACGAGTTGATTGCTGATGGTGGGTTTTCAGTTAAAGACAAGTAATAACTAAATGGTTTTACATATTGCATATTCTTATATTCAGATATAAATCATGTCATATATTTACGTAAAGGTACTTTCTTGTCATTGTTTTTCCTGATTCTACATGGGTTTGCAAAGATATTTGCCTGTGGTATGCATGTCGTGTTCCACACAATAACGACTGACAAAAATAGAAGTGCTTTGTTTTTTACCTTTGCTGCTTGGCATTGTTCTTGTTTTCTATTGAGTTGATTGCTGATGGTGGGTTTTCAGTTAAAGACAAGTAATAACTACATGGTTTTACATATTGCATATTCTTATATTCAGATATTAATCATGTCATATATTTATGTAAAGATACTTTCTTGTCATTGTTTTTCCTGATTCTACATGGGTTTTGCAAAGTTATTTGCCTGTGGTATGCATGTCGTGTTCCGCACAATAACGACTGACAAAAATAGAAGTGTTTTGTTTCTGACCTTTGCTGTTTGGCATTGTTCTTGTCTTCTATCCCGTAAAGCAGTTTTGTGAATAATACAAAAAAATAAGACCACGTTTTTTTCTATTGTATTTGAAGTAATTCCAACATACTTTCTATTTTGCCATCATACCATGCGATGCATTAGTATGTACTAGCTGACAACTCTTAAAAGCAGTTTCACTATATCATTTATATTTTGTTCTATAACACATGTAGCTTGTATTTCACAAATAAGCCATACTCTGTGAAAAAGGGAGTTTAAATGCAACTGCAAACTGCAGATTGCGCAGGCTGACATAAATCGAAACTTTTTGCTATTTGTAGACATCTACATTCTTGATGTCCGAAGACCATTCTACTTCATGAGTCAGCTGATTTCTAGACAATATAAATTTTATGGAACCATAATTATATGATGAATTGCTTCATAAAGTTCTTTGCGGAGGTGCATTGAACTCTCTTTTCCCAGAGCATCGCCCTACATATATATACACACACGATTTATATGAAGATGTTTGTGACTGAAATTGAATAGTTGTCCTTCGAAGAAGAGAAACAAAAATGATAACTTTGCACTTTGTTACAATAGATAGTATGAATTGGTAATCCATGAGTGAGATTCAAACATTGTATGGCTTCAATGATATGAAGGCGAAAACAAGCAAGTTAAAAAAATCTATTTCCCCGGCCTTGAATATAATTTTGTCATCGATTTGGAACAAAAGTTACATGTAGATATACCGTCTGTATGCAAAGCGCCTAAAAATTCAGGGTTCGTATTCTAAAGAATGTTCCAAGTCTTGTTCCCCAGAATTTTCTAAATTTTCTAAATTTGAAAGTAACAAAACCTCTGATTGGCTAAACCCTTTGGTTTAGCCAATCTGAAGTTGTGTTACTTTCGAATTTGGAAAATCTTGGAGAATAAGAAAAAGAATGTTCTTAAGAAAGGACGGTGAATACGTCAAAAGAATCAACGAACAAAATTGATGCTCGATTTTGTACGTCTTTGACTTGTCTATTTATAATTTCTTTGACAGACTTGAAGATTTTTTTCTTTTTCATTCAGTCGAACGTTTACCAAACATTGCCGTGATTCAACGAACATGTGAAGGCTTTTGAAAACATTGTGTGCAAAGGAGAAAATACTCATAACAAGTAAATATTCCTTTCCCGCAAGAGTCCTACCATTTCACGTACAAGTACCATTAACTGAGTCGTAATTACTTTCTCGTTTTGCAAACTACATTTGATTTTGATATGGCTAAAATGACGCCTTTTAGTAAAGAGCTATTCAATTACGCCATTTGCAAAATATAACTTTCCGAACATTGTGGGAAAAACGAGCCTCTACTTGACTCTATCAATTGCTCTTTTTATGTAAATGATGTTCAAATCCTTCAAAGCAAGTCATGTTTGTAATTTACTTTAAAATATTACCCCACAGTCTTGGTTGGGCAAGTAAGTGTGTTTTTTTTTTAAATACATGAAACGGGTTCAAATCCGAGCCAAAGTGCAAAAAGGGGGGGAGGGGGCGCTTAAGCTGTACTTGGAGAATAAATACTGGTACTTGAATTGTCCATCATCGACAGAAGCTTTAAATATAGTGAACAGACCTGGGCCTCGTTTCACTAAGGTAGTTACGAACAAAATTTGCGTAAGTTTTACGTTAACTATATAATGGTGGCATATTTCTGCCACGAGATACGAGGTAACTTTATGATTATTTTGGAAAACTATTGCGATAAATCAAGGTCCCTGGAAATGTTATCTAGATAAAATGAAAAGATAAAATTTCCAGGAAACTTTGATTTATCGCAATAGTTTTCTAAAATTATCATGATGGTTATCTCGTATCTCGTGGCAGAAATATGCCACCAGACCATAGTTACGTAAAACTTACGCAAATTTTGTTCGTAACTACCTTAGTGAAACGGGGCCCTGATGAACATAAATAATATCTTGCTATGTGAGTGTTTACAAGGGTTGTCTCCCTTCGGCAAGGTCCTACAAATATTGTCAAAGTGACCGACTTCAAATAAATGTTCCTCAACCCTTAGGCTGCTAAGCGCGACTTACTGGCCTTAAGCGGACAGTGTAGATCAAGATCAGACTGCACAGAACGTGCAGTCTGATCCTGGATCTACATTGTCCGATAAGGAGGTATTTTTCTCCAAAAAATAGGTTGGAAGTAGCATCATTCTGGTTTTTACTATCGGCTTGAAAGTTTAATTTATATTATTTAGCACGATAAGGATTAAAGGGTTACACGATTCGTGCATAGTCTAAGTGCCTATATAAGAAAGTCATCAGAATATAAGATATTCGTACATGCTAACAATTCTCTGTGAAAATGGGGTTTAATGCATCTTTATGATGCATTTTACCAAGCAAACCATCACATAATAATGGATCAATAAAATCGTTTCGACCTAACAACCGACTGAATCATGAGGTAGAATGTTTCTTGGAAATGAAAAGAGAAAAGCAAAAAGTTTACTGAATCTGAAAAAGCATCGATTCACGTCAGTCTGCGTAGTCCACGCAGGCTGACATGAATCGTAACTTTTTGCTATTTGTTTGTTTTGTTTGCTGAATATAACCGGTGAACCCCCTTTTCGTACAGGATGACCCAGTTATATTCTGGGATGAATTCACTTTCCTTGTTTCTCCTTTAAAGAGACTTAAAGTACTTGTCGGAAACAATCTTGAAAGTAAGAAACAATCGCCCATTGTTTCTGTCTTTTATTCTTTGGAGTTTCATCATATGACTGATAACATACAGGGCACGCATTAATCAGTAAGCTTTCCCAGTGATATGATTCGTTGATTGATTTGTATAGTGTTTAACGCCCTTTCAAACAATATTTCAGTTATCGCGGCGGCCAGTGCACCTATCCATGCTTTCCTAAAGTTTCTTTCACCAGTACTTCGCACAATATTGTTTCCGTCCCACTGGCTGTTTTCCCATAAAACTTTTGTCAAAACAATGGTCGGCGGTAAGAAAGGACTGAATCCTGCCGCAATGACTATTATCATTCCTCGGAAATTGGCCTACCCGGGGTTCGAGCTAGCGAACCCCCGTTCTCAAGTCCTGTACGCTACCGACTGAGATACCGGGGCTCGGCTTCAAGTGATATGACTGAAAAAATGTCCAAGGCGGTTCTGAATGTCTGTCTGTCTGTCTGTTAGTCTGTCTGTCTGTCTGTCTCTCTCTCTCTCTCTCTCTCTCGTCTTATCCAGCACAGCACGTAAGACATCAAAATCTACTTAAAATAACTTTCGCTTTTGATAACAATTCTGATATTTTTCCTCGTCAAATTTTCTGTACAAGGAAAATCAATGCTTTATCACTTGACCTAGGTCAGTAAGTACATGTATATGATAGAAACCTAACGAACAATGTTACGCATTCTTATCAAACATCTCTTTCAATTCCAAGGGTCAAAGGCTTTGGCAAAAGTTCTTCCTATAGAGGGATTTTTCTCTGGAATGAACTTCCCAACAAGTCAGGGACACCGAAAGCTTTCTTGTTTTTAAATCCAGATTAAAAAGTTACTTCTTGTAATGCGTCTTTATTTGAAAATTGCCATTTACCGTGATTAGTCATATATCAAATAGTCGTAAGTTGCGATAAATCATTTTCAGTTAACTGTGATTTTGTCAATTATGAGGCATGTCCTCCTATGTCACACTTTTTTTTATTATTATTGATTCAAAGACCACAATGGAAATAAGGGATTTATAACCCTTTTTTTTGTGTCATCCTTTGTATTTAAATATAGTTTGACAATTTCATTATCATGTCCATTTTATCTCATGTATAGTGTTTTTTTATGTCATATATTTTATACAGAAATAAATCTATCTATCTATCTATTTATCTATCTGTCTAACGAAAATGCTGTTGAAAACAATGTTGGGAAAAGGAAAAAAAAAAAAGGTGGTAACCATTATTATTTTTTTTTTACAATTATTTCCATCCTTCAATTTGACAGATCGTCTGCAAATGGATTCAACATGTATAATTCTAAGATTGTGTTGTCTGATTGAATTAGAGCTAATTTAAAAATTCTTGACCATACAAGTATAGGTGGCCAACTTTGATAAGCTGAGCCCGCCATCACAGGAATAAGATCTTTTACACCCAAGCAATATAACCCATGCTCTGCGGAAAGGGGACTTCATGCATATGCAAAAAGTATCGACTCAGGTCAGCCTGCGCATTTCGCGCAGGCTGACCTGAACCGAAACTTTTTGCTATTGATCAATTTTCTGTCCGTCAAAGGACCATTCTACCCCATGATTCAGTCGGTTAGTAGAAAATTCGGATTTTATGGATCCATAATTATGCTTCTGACTGTTTAGTATACCTAAAAACCACCATACACCAGAAATTACGGCAAACAAAAATGAACATGTCCAAACATCACCAAACACTCAAATACTGTTTGATGTTTGCTTGTGTTTCCTGTCTGGTCTTTACTAGCAAACTTTTGTTTGTAAACAACAGCAAGCATGGTGTTTGGTGGTGTTTGCAAACAAATGTTTGCTGGTGTAGACGGGCCTTTACTTTTCAGAAACAAGTACAAATAAGCGATGCTCTGGTAAAAAGGGGCTAAATGCATCTCCGTGATCCATGGTACCAAGCAAGCCATTACATGCTTATGGATCCGTAATAGCCACCTTTTTTAACAACCGACTCAATGCTGAGGTAGACTGATCCTTGGACATACAGAAAATTGACCAATAGCAAAAAGTTCCGGCCCAGGTCAGCCTGCGCAGACTGCGCAGGCTGACCGAGGTCGATACCTTTCGCAAATGCATTAAGCCCCCTTTTCACAGAGCATGACTAAAATACAAATATTTGAGTCACACTTAATTTATCTTCATGGGAAAAAATTCAATATCTACAAGTTCCAGATTTCATCGTGCCACAGTGATAAAGGGGGAATGGTGAGGGTGTTGGGTTCGTTCCCTCGAGGCCTCAGGCTCGTTCTACACCCGAAGAGCTCAATTTTCGAGGAGAACGTCCTTGGGTAAGACACTTCAAAGTTCTAGCCGTGCATTGATGCAACCCAATTATACATGAACATAAGATGATTCCGTGGTACGACTGAAATAATGCTAAAAATAAATTTAACATTAATTTCCGCTATTTATTCCTCTTTTACAAGGACTTTTTCAAGGCCCTCTGTGGTCTACAGCCTGAAGCTGCCGAGATTGACCGAATAGCCTTTACGAAAACGTCGATGTTACACGATATTTACCGATAAATGAGTGGAGTCTACGGCCCTGTCTCTCATATTACAAGAGGGCCATGATGGCTCTGAAGACGCTCACCTGAGTCTTTTGACCAAACATAACCCATTTTCAATATCTTTGGATATTATGACAACCATATGGCCCCTAGCTTGTACACAGGCTTTTTCTAGAATTTCTCTATGTGACCTACTTTTTAGTCAAACATAGCCCATTTTTCCATTGAAGATATTATCAAATCAAAGATTCTGACCACCTTTCTTAAGTACTGGACAGAAAATGTGGCCTCTAGAGTGTACACAAAGTTTTTCCAAGATTTAACATGGCGACCTAGTTTTTTACCCAATGTGACCCATTTTCAATTTCATCATGTTGATCATCAAAAAACATTCTGACTAATTTTCATAAATATTGGACAGAAAATGATGAGTAGACCTACACAAGTTATTTAAAAGATTTGACCTGGTGACTAAGTTTTTGACCCGACATGACTCCTTTTCAAACTCGGTCAAGATATCATTATGACAAACATTTAGGCAACTTTCATGAGCATTTGACTGAAAATATGGCCTAGTTTATGACCCGACATGACCCGTTTTCAAACTAGCCCTAGAAATCATCAAGACTAAAATGCTGACCAACGTTCAAGAGTTTTGGACAGAAACTGGGGCTGTAGAGCGTATACAAGGTTTTTCTAAGATTTGACCTAGTGACCTAGTTTTTGACCCGACATGACCCACTTTCAAACTCGTTTGAGATATTATCAAGGCAAAGAACCTGACAAACTTTCAAGAGTGTTGGACGGAACATGTGGCCTCCAGAGCGTATACAAGGCTTTTCTAAGATTTGACCTAGTGACTAGTTTTTGACCCGACATAACTCATTTTCAAACTCGTCCAAGATATTATCAAGACAAACATTTTGACAAACTTTCAAGAGTTTTGGACTGAAAATGTAGCCTCTAGAGCGTACACAAGGTTTTTCTAAGACTTGACCAAGTGACCTAGTTTTTGACCAGACATGACCCATTTTTAAATCCTCTGAGATATCATCAAGACAAACATTCTGACCGTATTTCAAGAGTTTTGGACTGAAAATGTGGCCTCTAGAGCGTACACAAGGATTTTCTAAGATTTTATCTAGTGACCTTGTTTTTGACCATACATGACCCATTTTCAAACTCATCAAAGATATTATCAAGACAAATATTCTGACCAATTTTCAAGAGTTTTGGACTGAAAATGTGATCTCTAAAGCGTACACAAGGTTTTTCTAAGATTTGACCTAGTGACCTAGTTTTTGACCAGACATGACCCATTTTCAAAGTCGTCCGAGATATTATCAAGACAAACATTCTGATTAACTTTCAAGACTTCTTGAATGAAAATGTGATCTAGAGCGTACACAACGTTTTTTCTAAGATTTGACCTAGTGACCTAGTTTTAGACCCGACATAACTTATTTTCGAACTCGTCCGAGATATCATCAAGATAAATATTCTGACAAAGTTTCATGAGTATCAGACTGAAAATGTGGCCTCTAGAGCGTACACAAGGTAAAAGTTGACGACGGACAACGAACGACGGACGATGCACAACGGACGCCGGACACAGCACGATCACAAAAGCTCACCTTGAGCACTTTGTGCTCAGGTGAGCTAAAAAATGGAAGCTGCCGAGATTGGCCGAATAGTCTTTACGAAGACGTCGATGTTTCACTGGGGAAAAATACCTCCTTATCGGACAGTGTATATCCAAGATCAGACTGCACGTTTTGTGCAGTCTGATCTTGATATACACTGCCCACAAAAGCATTCCGAGTTACACTTGGCAGCCTGAGGGTTAAAATATCCCCCTTATAATAAACCCCTTTACCTAGGAATTAAAAATTGTACATCTCATATTGAAGGCAGTTGTAGACAACAAATTGAATGTGACTCGAATGATGGTAATCTTTACAGAACATGGAAAAAAAGAATGAGAAATTAAGAAAAAAAATGAGTTTAGAGCACTTTCTCCTTTGTGCTTTTCCCACAATCTTTTCAAAAGCCTTATCATCGCAAGAGTCATGAAAACACGGGATCGTTCAGTAACCGTAAGGAAATACCTGCTAAATCCGTAAGGAAATACCTGTTGATTTTTTTCAGATCAAATGACTGCATTTAAAAGTCCATGTAACATGTTCTTTTTTTTTTAAGCAATTTTAATGTAGCTGAAATAAAGAGATTTGGCTGTGAACGAGTAAAAAACATTGTGGGAAAAATTAGAAAATGTTGGTTACCAGATTTTCGCCTTTTCAGAATGGATTCCTTCTGCTCCATGATTCTGTCGGTTGTTTGACAAAATAGTTTTTATGGATCCGTTATGATGTGATGAATTCCCTTGTGCGATGCATCAAAGAGTGGCACTAAACCCCATTTCGTCAGAGCGCCACTCATTTTTAACTTTAACTCTTTCGTTTCAAACTTAAGGAAAGGACATCGTGTAACATCGCCTTTCATCGCCAAAATCGTACGGGTTCGGCTAAGACTCGGGTAATCCGTAATCGATGCGGGGAACCAGTGTCTGTCCGCCGATCGATTACGGATTACCCGAGTCTTAGCCGACTCCGTACGTTTTTTCGGCGATCAAAGGCGATGTTACATGAATCCCATGAAGGTGCCCTATCCTTAATGGACTCGACTTTTTTCGAGGCCTTTATATATTTTCGTTGAAATTAAAGCTAGTTTTGGTAAAAGATTTGCATCAGGTAGTGGACGATGTAGATCCAAGATCATTCTGCATGTTTTGCGCAGTCTAATCTTGATTTACGCCGTCCGTAAAAATCATTTAAAGCGATATTGGCAGTGAAAGAGTTAAAGGAGGCTTTTTAAATTTTCATACTTATACCAAACTCAAAAAATGTTTTCTCAACGATTAAGATGCAACAGTTCGTAATCAAACAATAAATCCGTTCCGTGGAATCATAAAATTAGGTTAGGTGACGTCACATCTGATATCATTAAAAAATTACGTAGATCTAGTTCCCGTAATGACGTATATCTAGTTCTCGTGAACAACATCGGTAGTGTTTTCACGAGTGGCGCATGATGTTCACACGATGAAATAAATTTCAATCTTTCACCGGGGGGGAATATATACACACACACACACACACACACACATATGTTTGTGTGTGTGTGTGTGTGTGTGTGTGTGTGTGTGTGTGTGTGTGTGTGTATATATATATATATATATCATGCTTCTAACCCTTTTTTGGGGACTTACATCAAAATTCAATATGGTTCTTTTCGGTAATTCCCCGTGGCATATCCCCTCCGCATAACAACGCATTACGATATTACGTAAAGCGCGAGAAATGCAGGGTAAATTACGTGATATTTCCATCTGGTTGAGTGGTACACGCATTTTACCTAGGTAACTAGTGCGCGGGAACTACTGTTTCCACCTTCAATTTAAGACTTACAAAATAAAATCGCTATTTTTCACTGGTCGTAGCCATGAAATATCAAAAAATATTTCACCGTTATTTCTCGATAAACTACCGGAAAGCATGAAATACATTTCGATCTTTCACTGGAAAAAAAAAATTCTGTTTATTTCATGCTTCTAACCCCTTTTTTGTTGGGATTTTTAGCAAAGTCCAGCACAGCTGTTTTCGGCAGTTCCTCGTGGTGTATCCCCTCCGCATAGCAATGCATTACAATATTACGTAAAGCACGAGAAATGTAGGGTAAATGCGCGTGAATTACGTCATATTTCCCTCTGATTGAATGGTACGCCTTGTTTACCAAGGTAACTAGCGCGCGGGAACTATATCTACTGATTAAGCCTTCAATGGAAGAGTTGGAAAATATGAAATCGGTATTTTTCACTGGATGTAACCACGAAATAATGAACCATATTTCACCATTATTTCTCGATAAAGTACCGAAAAGCATAAAATAATCAATATTACTTCTTTTTTTTTTAACTGATGCTATTTTTCTTTAATTGAATATTTTCAGCAAAAAGGACACTGTCAGTATGGTCGTCTAAAATGCCTGTTGATTCAAAAGGAAGAAACACAAAACACAGAATTACATATTGTTTTCTTAACGGCAGGGCCCGTTTTTACCAACAATTCTACAAAAACTTTTTTAGTCAGATTCTAAATAAACAATAAGTTCTAAATTTAGAAGATAGCACGATTTGTGCTTCTTTGTAAATCTAAAAAATTCTGAAGAATTATAATAAGAATATAGGTTAAGAATGGTTGATAAATATGGGCCTACTGTTCATATTAAGGGGGCATTAAAACAGGTTTAATTTCGGTTTTTTTTTTTTCTTTTTGAAATCTTAAAAAATGATGTTAATGTTCATTCACTAGCAAAGTTGGCTTCAAAACTGAAATATAGTTAGAAATGCATGTAGAAGACACTGAGAATTATTTGTATTTTCGCAGTAAGTTTTTCCATTCCGTTACTAACGGATTGTTGTTATTACATAGCAAAGGATAACTACATGTTTTGAACAGGATCGATTAGATAAACGATGGCCCCGATTTCCCGTGTTAGAGTCGCCGGCTATGGCTTAGAAGGTCAGGAGTTCGAGTCCTACCTGGGTCGTTTTTTTTTTTTTTTAATCGTTATTACTTTCTCTTTTTTTTCAATTTTTTGTTGTTGTTTCATCAAGTATGGATTAACGTCATTGTGACTTTTTTTTAAATAAAATTTCAACTCGCCCACCCCCGGTCTAAAAGAATGGGTCAAAATCTGGTTTCATGCCCCTTTAAATCTAAATACACAAACAGTTTGGTGCATGGTAACCAAATATAGCGGAAATATTAAGTTTGATCTGATCGTAGCAAAACACAACTTTATTGTTGTATTTTATAGCTTTCAGTGCGCTTTATTTTCCTGCGTTTTATTTAGATGTAAAATTAGACGATTCTAAAGGTCTCGATTTCAGGACCCCATCAGTGACCCTGTCCTAGCAATCAATGTTTATGACCTTTCCAGTGTCATTGACAAGAACAAAGATTTTGCCGACGATATAGATCAAGATCAGACTGCGTAGAACGTGCAGTACGATTTTGGATCTATACCGTTCACTTATTTATTCAAGCCATCAAGTAAAAAAATCTCATTGAAGTAAAGTGGACTTTAACGACGTTACATGTATTATGAGCTTTTAAAAGAGGTCAATGTTTTTTTTTTTTTGTGTGTGTGTGTGGGGGGGGGGGGGGGGGAAGGGAACGATGAAAGATATTGCGTTCATCTTTCATAATTTACATGTCTTGCATTTATAATGTAACTTTCCCTTATAATATTTCGCTACAAGTCAAGAAAAGTTGACCTGGGCCCGTATACACCAACACCAACCATGTTTAAAAATATTCTTTGTCTTAATCTCGTAGATTTAGAAAGTAAAGCAAATTCTGATTGGCTAAACCATTTGGTTTAGCCAATCAGACCTTGCTTTACTTTCATATTTAATTAAACTTTTAAGAGTAAGACCAAGAATGTTCATAAGAATGGCTGGTAAATAAGGGCCCTGTTTTCAATGTTTGCAAAAGTAAAGTTCCAGATTAATAATAATTCAGTCATGCCCTGTAAAGAAGTGTTTCTGCATCTGCAAAACGCATCGACCCATGTCAGCGTCGCAGTCCATGCAGGCTGACTTGAGTCGAAACTTTTTGCTTTGGGTAAATTTGCTGCATGGCAAAGACCCATTCTACCTCATAATACAGCTGGTTTTTAGACAAAATATATCCATATTATATACCTTCAACCACTTGCTTTTTCATATACTTTGATCACGGCGTAGTATCACTAAGCAGACGGTGATAAAAGTGTTTTAATTCATCTACAAAACGTATCAACCCATGCAGGTTCGCAGTCCGTACAGGCTGATCTGAGTCCAAACATTTTGCTAATCGTAAATTTTCCGCATGTCAAGGAGCAATTTTATCTCATGATGAAACAGAATTTTAAGACAAAACAGTTCCATATTGTATACCTTCAACCACTTGCTTGATATTATGTATTACGAACAGGAGTTAAATCACTTTTTCACATGAGCCACGCTCTGAGAAAAGGGGGTTTAATGCATCTCCGTGATCTATGGTACCAAGGAAGCAATCACATACTTATGGATCTGTAACATCCACTCTTTTTTACAACCGACTTAATCATAAGGTAGACAGATCCTTTAACATACAGAAAATTGACCATTAGAGAAAAGTTTCGGCCCAGGTCAGCCTGCGCGGACAGCGCAGGCTGACCTGGGTTGATACTTTTCTCAAATGCATTAAGCCCCCTTTTCACAGAGTATGGCTCATATATTTTGGTCACTACCTGGTATCACAATGCGGACGGTGTAGATGAAAGATCAGACTGCACGTTCTGTGCAGTCTGATCTTGATCTACTCCGTCCGCAAAAGCTATCTTTAAAGTCGCCAAAGGCATTGAAAAAAAAAACTCACATAGATAAGGTTAACGTTTTTTATTTTGTTTTTTAACCGTTTTCCTGCTATAGGAGTTAAATGGAACTTTCAATCTGATTGTAAAAAGTCTGAATAATGCTATTTCAGAGTTTATTTTGGGAGAAAAAATACCGCCTTACTGGACAATGTAGATCCAAGATCAGACTGCACGTTCTGTGCAGTCTGATCTTGATCTACACTGTCCGCAAAAGGTCAGTGAGTCGCGCTAAGCAGCCTATGGGTTAATAAGTTCATTCAACTAATTGTGAAATGTAATACGAAACTTAAATAACCATCAGTGTTCAATCTTTCTATTTTCAACTCTCCAATTTCATTACAAAGCCTTTCTAATGGTCAATTAAACCTTTTGACATTTGAGTTTTTCCACCACACTAAAGAAATTCCGTTATATCCACAGCTTTTGGGGCAAAACGATATTTTTGATCAGTAAAGGAGGCGCATTTGTTGTTTATTGCCGTGTCATCTATCATTTCAAAAGGCCAGTGAATTAAAGGCTGTAAGAAATGACTTGGCAGGGCGTAACTATGTTACAGTGCAGTGCAATTTAGATTGAGGTAAAATAGGTAATTCGGAAATCATCGTAAGTCGCCGTATGAAATGCAATATAAAGATAAAAAGCGAGAATTGAACCACATAGATAAAAAGCACCTTTTTTTTTTATGCAATGTTTTCAGGCTGTAAAAGAGTATGACCTTCATGTATCCATTAAACAAAGGATCGATAGAGTACTATTATGATGCATGTGCTTACGTAGACTTACGACGAAAAATTCCGAAGTGGCTCGAAGCCACTAAAGTGAAAAATAAACTGGTCGACTTATGTCAAAGGTTAGCCACGCCCTGCCGGGTCAACTCTTACAGCCTATATCTAATGAGACATCAGTTGTTCCAGACGCCGATTTCTTTGTATTGGAGTAACGCCACTTTAACAACTTAGGTCATACTACGGTGGTCAGTGTACCTAAGCATGTGTTTCCTGGCATTTTCACACCACACCAGTACCGACATATTTTTTTTCCAAACCGGGGACTACTTTTCCTCACATGCACTAGAGGTGAGAGGCGAAAAATCGCTGGAAAATAAGTTTGCCTCAACCAGGTATGGAACCTGCAATCATCAGTTCACGGGTCAGCTACGCTAACCACTAAGCTACCCTGCAAGGCCCTACACGCCGAGTCCGGCAGTGAAGCCGGTAGCGTACAAGACCAGGGGGCTTGCGGATTCGAACTTCCAGCTTGGCTAAAATTTCTTACTGATAGATAATGATAGTCATTGCGACAGAATTAATTCATCTCTCACCACTGAGTACTGGTTATGTGGGCAATCCTGCAGCCAGTGGTTTTGGAAGAATATTGTGTGCAGTACTGGTACAAGGAACTCTAGGAAACATGGATAGGTGCATTAGCCGCTGAGATATCACTGAACGAACGCTGAAAACGGCCTTACACACTTTTCAAACAAACACACAAACAAAGAACAAATCTGTATTAAACATTTTTCTCTAGAGTCCCAAACTTTTATGCCAAGACACTTGGCAAGTAGGCATTTCGTAAGCATTTTTTATCAGCCTGCGGCTCAACAACTGGCCATACCAGGCCACCCCACCCTCTCCCGCCGTGGCTCGAACCTTCGGCCTACCCCTCCGTAGCCCACGCATATTGAGTCATTAAATACACCAATATTGCAAAGGCAAAGATGTCGGGGGTGGACCTGTCTCTACCAGTTGACAACATTTTAGACCGTCCAAGACTAAAAGCACTTGCAAGACAATTTAAGTAGTTCAAAATTCGGCTTTGGCTATGACAGGTTATAAAGCATCATGGGAAAAGGAAAAATGCTGGTGACCAGCATTTCCTCCTTTTCCCACGATGCTTTCAAAAGCCCTCTCTTTCAGGGTCTTCAAACCTCGGGACTGTTTGGCGCAGGGTTAAATTGAAAATTATCCCTACTAAGACTGCAAATTCTGTGTTGTCTAATCACGATCTCTTCTCTCTGCAAAAACTCACTAAATAGCACATGAAACTCTGGGAGTTAACTCATTCTGTATTCAACGAAGAACAGCATTATGAGCTGAGTACCAGATTTCCTTTATCATGTTTTCACTTCTGATCTCGCCACAGACTGATTGATTGATTAGATTGCTAACTGATTGTGTAAGTGACTGATTAATAAGGTGACTGTTAAACTGATTGTGATTGGTTAATTGATTGATTGATTGATTGATTAGTCGATTGATTGATTGATTGATTGATCAGTTGATTGATTGATTGATTGATTGGCTGATTGGTTGATTGATTGATCAACTGATTCGTTAGTCGATCGGTCCGTCGGTCGGTCAGTCGGTTGGATTGATGGATGATTGATGATCCAGTGATCGGTCGGTCGGTTTGTCGGGGTCGGTCGGTCGATTGATAGATTGAATTTTTGGTAATAGTAGTTTTTTGTCATTTCATTTTCATCGATCTATTTAAACGATTTTTTATAGTCTTGTCAGTGAATTACTGAGATTTCTAGGTGTAATATTATTTACCACAATGAATAACACCACTAGTGATGATAATTATGGTATCATCACAAGTGACGATATAGTTTTAGAATGTTTTACCGGAACTACTTTTTTCCTTCATTGCTCACAAATTACCGTTCTTGAAAATTAGTTGAAAACAAATGGTAATACAAATATAATAAATAGAATAATCAACTGGTTGTGTGTGATATTAAAAATCTGTCACTCGAATGGGGTTCGATGCGGTTAAAAAACTCGTCGATCGCACTCGTTTTTCAACCGCATCACACCCCATTCTAGTGATAGATTTTTAATATCACACACAACCAGCTGATTACCCTCTATTAATTCTACAAGTATTACATCTATATTAACTTTCTCAGCGTAAAATCTGTACTCTCAACCTTTCCGACAGCTGAATGCACAATCCACTGATACTCAGAGAGTTGTTTATCATAACCCTAAGTTGCTAAGCGCGATTCAAAGACCTTTTGCGGACAGTATAGATCAAGATCAGACTGCACAGAACGTGCAGTCTGATATTGGATCTACACTGTCCGATAAGGACATATTTTTGAAACAGTAAGATTTAGGTTTTTACTATCGGTTTAAAAACTTTCATTTCTCGTATTTAGCCTAACAGGGGTTAATAGGCTCCAATAATCGTGATTTGTATGCTGGGATGTCTAGAAATCCTTATTGTGTTACAAATTATTATGGCCTGTGTTTGGTGTAATTATGTGAAAAAATACGCATTTCTATCATCTTATATTTAAAGATTACCACCCCTAACTCAACGGTAAATATCGTGTAAAATCGATGTTTTCGTAAAGGCTTTTCGGCCAGTCTCAGCAGCTCCCGTCTTTTAATATGAAAGTTACGGACCGTAGGCTCACTAACTCATCGGTAAATATCGTGCAACATCGACGATTTCGTAAAGGCTATACGGACAATCCCGGCAGCTTCTGTCTTTTTATATGAGAGTCAGGGGATGTAGACCTTAACATTTAAACATAATTTATATATAATGTCAACACATCGAAAGGTATATTTGTATATTTTCTGCATGTCAAAGGCCCATTCTGCCTACATATCCAGTCGTTTGTTAGACAAAATGGATTTTATCGATCCGTAATTATGTTATGACTTGCTCGGTATTATGTATCACAGAGATGCAGTAACTGTTCTGCTGCTAACCGCGACTCAAAGACCTTTTGCGGACTGTGTAGATCAAGATCAGACTGCACAGAACGTGCAGTCTGATCTTGGATCTACACTGTCCGATACGAACACAATTTCACAATTTTCTCCAAAAAAAAAATTTGAAATAGCATTATTCGGGGTATCACCATCGGCTTCAAAGTTTCATTTTCACATATGGCTTGCAACACGCGAAAAGGGGCATTCGGACATTTGCGTAAAGTGTCGTCTCGGATCAGCCTTTGCGTTCCGCGCAGGCTAATCCGAAACGCCACTTTCCGTTTTTATGTAATTTTCTGTTTTGCGCAAGTCTACTGTCGCACAAAATCTAATGTAGTCGTAGAGTTCTGTCTCGGATTAGCCTGCGCGGACTGCGCAGGCTGATCCGAGACGACACTTTAAGCAAATGTCCGAATGCCCCTTTTCTCGTGTTGCAAGCCATACTTAGCAGGTTAAGAGTTAAGACCCCTTTCGCCAGAGCATGCCTCATATCCTGATATCAGACGAGTCTTTGGTATATAACCGTGGGCTATTACTTTCCCCCACTCTACCCTCAACCCACGCTCACTGTATCCTTTTACTTATCTATCTACATGTATCCTAGATTTTCGATTTGACTATCAAACAAGTCACTCACTCATCGATCGATTGACCTACCTTAACCTAAATACCTACGCTAAAAAAGGAAACAAGAAATATCTTTAAAAAAAAGATACAGGGCTTAAAGTTGTCTGCAAATGGGATTGATTGGTTGATTGATTGTATGGTGTTTAACGCCGTTTTCAACATTATTTCAGTTATATCGTAGCGGCCAATGCACCTATCCATGCTTTCCTGGAGGTTATTTTACCAGTATTTCGTACAATCTTTTTTTTTTTTTTCAGGCCACTGGCTGCTTTCCCGCGTCGAAACAATGGTCAGCGGTGAGAGAGGAATGAATCTTGTCGCAATGACTATCATTAATCCTCGGAAGGAAATTAGCCGAACCGGGGATCGAACCAGCGACCTCCTGTTCTCAATTCCGGTACGCTATCGAGTGAACCACCGGGGCTCGGCCCGAAAATAGGAAGGGACCTTTAAAATAAACATGTCTAAATTTTTGACCAATCACAAATTTCTATTTATTCGTTTTTTATCAGTACCAAAAAGTAGGTCAAAAGCCAGCACATTCAGTTACGCCGAAAAAAAAAAGTGTCAATTGAGTAGTGACATTAATCTTGTATTGGTGCAATGTTCTCCAACATCATGACAAAAGACGGGTCTAGCGATATGAGAAGTTACACAAACTTCATCATTTTACAAACCACGTTTTTTATCACCGCCATGAGGGAAACTGCTTTTGATACTAATTGAAATCATTGTGGAAACAGGAGGGGAAAAAACTGGTTACAAAATCGTAATTCTTTGTATAACATTTACGTGTTTTTACGACACTGAAGAAGAAAGTTTTTGAAAACCTTGTGAGAAAAGGAGAAAATGCTGGTAACCAGCATTTTCTCCTTTTCCCACAAAGTTTTCTACCCATTCGACAGCATAATTCCATCATTTTAGACACATTTATTATGTCATCCACATGTAAACGATTTAAATTTCGACAAGTATAGAATTTTGTCATCGTAAATAGTAAAAGTTACAGTTGACGTGTCACAAAATGTATTCATACGTTGATGATAAGGTTTGGCAAAGTTTCATAAACTGTAACTAAAGTGGGCGAACTTTTTAAAACATTTCCATGTATTTATTACGAATGAATAAATAAATGTTAGGTTTGTGGAATGAAATACATGGATAGATGAATAGATGGATGTACGAATAAATGGATGGATGCATGGATGGGCGAGCGGATAGATAAATAAATTGATGAAGAATACATATGGATGGATTGATAGATGGATGGATGGATGAATGGATGTGGTGGGTAAAAGGCTGGCTGGCTGGCTGCTGCTGGCTGGCTCGATGGACGGATGGATGAATTGCTAACTGGCTGGCTGGCTGGATGGATGGATTGATAAATGGCTGGCTGGCTGGCTGGCTGGCTGGGTGGATGGATGGATGGATGGATAGAAATCCACGTGTTTCCTGGCCTTCTCACACTTGTACTGATACCATTTTCTTTTTTCTTTCCAAGTCACTGACTACTTTTCTCATATGCATCAGAGGTGAGAGGCAAAAAATCGAAAGAAAGAAAGTTAACCTCAATTGGGTATCGAACGTGCCACCACCAGGTCACGAATCGGATACGCCGACCACTGAGCTACACGGACGGGTGATCGATCAATGGATAAAGAGTGCCAAGCTGAGTGGATGGTTGTCTCTCTTCCACCTCTGTCTGTGTGTCTTTCTGTCTGTCTGTCTGTCTCTCTTTCGCTGATGGATGGATGGATGGATGGGCCAATGGATACATAAATGGATACATAAATGGATATATAAATGGATAGATAAATTGATATATAAATAATAAATGAGTGTGGGTTGCTCTCTCTCTCTCTCTCTCTCTCTTTCTCTCTCTCTCTCTCTCTCTCTCTCTCTCTCTCTCAGCCGTTACATTTCCCGACCGCCTTTATTCGGTTCAGTTTCTATATCAAATAACGGTATTTAGGAGGGCAAAGACGGGCGGAAACAGATAATTTATGAAAGTTATTACTGCAAATCTAATTGTTCCTACCATCAGATTAAACTGACGACATTATTAATGGCCTGCAACACGCGGAAAGGGAGCTTTCAGGCATTTGCGAAAAGAGTTGTCTCGGATCAGCCTGCACGGACTCCCAGACGGCACTTTACATCAACATTAGATTTTGTCCTACAGTAGATTTGCATGAAACAGAAAATCACACACGATCAGGAAGTGTCGTCTCGGAACAGCCTGCGCGGACATGCCCCTTTTCGCGTGTTGCAGGCCAATTTTAACTCTTTACCCGCTATATAAGAAAAATGAAAATTTCAATCTTATGTTAAAACCCCAAATTTTGCTTTTTCAAAGGTAATGTGAAGGGATAAAAATCTCCTTATCGGACAGTGTCGACTCAAGATCAGACTGCACGTCCTGTGTAGTCTGATCTTGATCTTCAATGTTCGTAAAGGTCAGTGGGTCGCACTTAGCAGCCTAAGGGTTAAATCTTTTGTCCACGGGACAATATTTTAGCCCCGGCCAAAATGCTGAAAACATTTGTATACAATAAAATAATTGAGACTTAAACGATCAAATTTGTGTTTTAAAAGGGTAGAAAACATTGTGGGAAAAGGAGAAAATGCTGGTAACCAGCATTTTCTCCTTTTCCCACAATGTTTTCAAAAGCATTTTCATCCTCAGGGTCGTTAAACACGGAATGATTTTGTAAAGGATAATCTGTTATCGGTCGACTACAAATTTCTAAATATCGACCGTATGAACCACACATGTTAATTGCATCTCCGTGATGCATTACGAGCGTACACCGAGCATGTCATTACATAATTGTGGATTCCTTAAATTCATTTTGTTCAACAACCATCTGAATCATGTGGTAGAACCGTCCTTTGGCATGCAGTTAATTAGAAGTTAGCAATAAATTTCGGCCCATGTCAGCCTTTGCGGACCTCAGGCAGACATGGGTAGATGTTACATTTTTGCAAATACGTTAAACCCACTTTTCACGGAACATAGATCATATTTAAAAAAAAGAGATATTACAACAATAACAACAACAAACATCTTTGTGTTCTTGTACGGATATTTTGCTTTGGCTACTTATCAAGAGGTCGTAAGCTCGAATTCTAGGTAGTCCTAGAACCATAAAAAGAACCCTATGTGCACTCTGGAGATCACATATTCAGCAAGAAAACCATGAAAATTGGTCAGGCAATCTGTTAATGTGCTGTTGGTCAAAGTGTAAGTCGCTGGCAGAAAAATTAATTTTCATATCATGTAAAGAGTAAACAAAAGACAGAGCAACTTTGCAACTTTTAACGTAGTTTTAGGTACCATTTTTCTATCAGCGACTAACAAATGGACCGACCGTACAATAACAGATTGTCATCTTCACAATAGTTTTACATATATACGTAGCCCCAAAAAATATAGGAACAGTGTTACTTGTTTCTTCTGGCATGATATGGCCTGCAACACGCGAAAAGGGGCATGCGGACATTTGCGTAAAGTGCTGTCTCGGATCAGCCTGCGCAGTCTGCGCAGGCTAATCGGAAACGACACTTTCCGCTTTTGAGTAATTTTCTGTTTTGCGCATGTCTACTGAAGAACAAAATCTAATGTAGTCGTAAAGTGCCGTCTCGGATTAGCCTGCGCAGTCCGCGCAGGCTGATCCGATACGACACTTCACGCAAATGTCCGAATGCCCCTTTTCGCGTGTTGCAGGCCATATGACAAGGTGGCTTTAACTCTCAATATTTCAGCAGATTCCAAGAGCAACGATACACCGTATCATCTCCAAAATGCCCGCCAGGTGAGGTGGAGGTGTTGCTGCACGCTGAGGTCATATCCGATATGAACTTGGATTCCATGTCTGTTATATATTTCAGGTAAAATAAAGAATTACCCCAAGGTGAAATACAAGGGTTTCCTTATTTTTCATTTATTTTTTTTCATTCTACATTGAAATGGTTAGGGGCTTTTAAGTATGTGAATCTCAAACAACATGCAGGCGTCGGGTGGGGGATATTTTTTATCAAAGTGATTAAATGGAGACAAATTATACTTCGGCACTTTCTTCAAGCGAAAAAGCTGTCGTTAAGACCCACTTTATACGGGTTTACCAAATTACCAACGTCAGAGAGGATATATGTAACTATACCGCGCTCTGGCACAAAGGGGCTTAATACGTCTCTGCGATGCATGATACCAAGCAAGACATCCGATACTAATGCAATATGGATTCATACAGTTAATTTTGTCTAACAACCGACTGAATCATATGGTAGATTGGTCTTCTTCACAAGAAAAGCATTGACCAGAATCAAAAAGTTTCGACACAGGTCAGCCTGCGCGAAATGCGCAGGCTGACCTGGGTCGATAGTTTTTGCAGATGCATCAAACCGCCTTTTCAAACAGCATGACTCAAAAATATGTATAGAAAACTATACAGTTCAAAATATGAGCTATACGGAAGTAGAGTTCAATGAATATGCAAATGGCATAGTTAAATCATGTCAACCAAAACCGAGTGCGCCATTAATTTCCTTATAACAAAATACTAATTCGATATAACGAAATAACGGATTTCGTTATAACGAAATGCTTATTCGATATATCAAAATACTAATTCGCTTTATCGAGATATTAGGTACGTTCTGAACAAGTTTTAGTATACGTTTGCCAGGAATAAACTGCCCGTGAGAATCATTTCGTTTCATCAAAATAGGTTGTCGTTAGAACGAAATAGTTCTTTCGTTCAATCAAATTATTTTTTCGAACTACTGTTTCGAGGTAACGAGTTATCTGGTTTATTTAAAAAGGATATCGTTATAACGAGGTAATTCTTAACAGTGTCAAATCAATTTTTTATCATAATTAATTTTTTTGAAAAAAAAAGAACCTTGCTCTGGGAAAAGGGGCGTTTTCGTGATGCATTATACCAAGCATATAATGACATAATTATGGATCTTCAAAATCCAATTTGCCTGACAACCGACTAAATCATGAGATAGAACAGTCTTCGACAAACAGAAACTTGATCGATAGCTAACAGTTTCGACCGAGGTCAACATGCGCGGATTGCGCAGGCTGAACTGGGTCGATACTTTTTGCAGACGCATTGAGTCCCCTTTTTCACAGAGTATGACTCTAATGTATGACGCATGGCACTTTTTGCGCTCCGTACCTTTTATCGCCTACAGAAAGAATAAGGTAAATACTCCGTCACGGAGATGCATTAAGCCCCCTTTTGCCAGAGCACGGCTCATTTATTTTGCAATATGCCATTATGTTTCACAACATCTTATTTGTTTTTTGTTTGAGTGTTGAATACGTCTTTATGATAATTTCTTTATTTCAGAACCAATAGTTCGACCGGTTGTAGTTGTATTGGCGTTTAACACCGTTTTAACAGCTTAGGTCATCCACGGCGGTCAGTGCACCTACGCATGTGTTTCCTGGCTTTCTCACACCAATATACTGACACAACTTTCTTTCCAAGTCACTGACTATTTTTCTCACGAGCATCAGGGGTGAGAGGCGAAAAATCACCGGAAAAAAAAGTTTGCCTCAACCGGGTATCGAACTCACAATCAACAGGTCACGAGTCGGATATGCTAACCACTGAGCTACCCGGCTGAGCTCCAACAGTTCGAAATTTATTGATAGACTTTGTCCATATTCACCAACAATTTGAACTAGTACTGAAGATTTCTTTTGAAGATTTTTGTCTCTCTTTCGAAGAAACACAACCATTTGGTTTAGCCAGTCAGAAATTGCGTTTCTTTGAAAGTTGACGATTGAAAATAAATTGCTGTGAAATTACGAAAATCCTTGACAACTAAAAGTAAAATACGATTTAGAATACTAGGCGAATATTGACTATGTTGTTGCTGCAACCAGTTCTACTCTTGATGCCCTTTCCAAATCATTGACTGCCTATCCAAATGCCCACATTTTTTTAACAACCAACTTAATCATTAGGTAAAAACTTGGCCTTGAACATACGGAAAATGGACCAATAGCGAAAGGTTTCGACCTAGGTCAGCCTGCGCGGACTGCGCAGGCTGACCTAGGTCGATACTTTTCGCAGATGCATTAAGCCCCCTTTTTCACAGAATATGGCTGGAATATAATGGTTTGTAAAGTAAGAAAGAACGCTCTAATTATTACAATTACGAGTATATATAACAGGCGTATCGAATTACTTAATTACATACTACAAAAGCAGATTCTACATTGCATTGATGCATTCAACCGTAGACTCTTGAAAGAGACTTATTCATATTTTTGTGTTAAAAAAAAAAAAAAATTAAAATACAATAAATAAGATATGCGCCATGCTCTGACAAAATGGGTTCTAAAGCAAATAAATGAATTGAATTGTACGGTGTTTAACGCCGTTTTCAACATTATTTCAGTTATATCGCTGCGGCCAGTGTACCTATCCATGCTTTCCTGGAGGATTGCTTTGAAGGCTTCCCAAACCGGAAACGACAACAGCGAGAGCTTGGAAGGCCTCCAAAACATGAAATGCATTTTCTATCCGTCTTAATATGTGCAATCTTGCGGCCATCAGGGGCAACATTTGGCATGAAGATACAAGAATTATTACAGTTTCATAAAGTAAGTTTGAAATAGTGTAAAACCTGGCTGAAAACTACCCGATTTCAAACGAGTAGAGATGTATCTTTAAAGCAAGATATAACATCATAATGGATCTATAAAACTCATTTGGTCTAACAACTGACTGAATCATGACGTGGAATTGTCCATGGACATGCAGGAAATTAACACATAGCAAAAACAAAGATTGACTCATGTCAGCCTGCACGGACTACGCAGGCTGACATGGGTCGATGCTTTTTGCAGATGCATTAAGCCTCCTTTTCACACAGAATGACTCATACGTATTGTGTGGCAGAAGTGAACCGAGACAAATTAATTTCCATACATCATATTCGTAACTGCCAGTGTAATATACGGAACTGAAAGTAATGTGCTGAAGTAAGGTCAATGAATATAAGCCATGCTTTGTGAAAAGGGGGCTTAATGCATCTGCAAAAAGTATCGACCAGGTCAGCCTGCGCGGACTGCGCAGGCTGACCTGGGCCGAAGCTTTTTGCAATCGTTAAATTTTCTGCATGTCAAAGGACCAGCCTTTCTCATGCTTCAGTCAGTTCCTGAACAAAATTTATTTTATGGATCCATGATTGTATGATGGCCTGCTCGGCATAATGCATCACTGAGATGCATTAAGCCCCCTTTTGCCAGGGCGTGGCTTATATGTAAATGTCTCGGTTTGATTTTGTTCTAACAATATATAATTTTATATTCATTATATTCTTATCAGTAAATTACTGGGATTTCACAGTGAATAACACCACTGGTGATGATAATTACGGTATCATCACTAGTGACAATATAGTTTTAGAATGTTTGCCGGAACTACTTTTTTCCTATATTCCTCATATTGTACCATTCTTGATAATTATTAGAATAAAGCAGGGTGAATTGGGAATATAATAAATAGGATAACTAACTGATTGTGTGTGATATTAAAAATCTGTCATTCGAATAGGGTGTGATGATTGTTGATTATCCTCTATTTAAATCAAATCATTTACAGATCAGAAGCGACCAGAAAGGAAATTATTGAACATCTTCCTTTTAAATAAAATTGATACATCAGGAAGTAGAAACCAGAAATGTCCTTAAAACCGACAGACAGCGTAAGAGGTACTTAAATGAGAACGAGGCAACTCTCTTGAAGATAAATGAATGACAAGAGGGCCATGATGACACTGAAGTCGCTCACCTGATCCTTTTGACCATACATGACCCATTTCCAATCTCTTCCGAGATATAATGACAAACATTCTGACAAATCTCATTTGTATTGGACTTAAGATATGGCCTCTAAAGCGTGCACAAGCTTTTTATAGAATTTTTCTCAGTAACCTACTAAAAAAGCTAAACATTGTCTGTTTTCAAACTTGAAGAAATTATCCAGACAAACATTCTGACCACCTTTCATGAGTATTTGAGAGAAATTTGGCCTGAAGAGTGTACACAAGGTTTTCCGAGATTTGACCTAGTGACCTAGTTTTCGATCCAGCATGACCCGTTTTCAAAATCTTTTAAAATATTATCAAAAAGAAAAAACATACTGATCAAGTTTCAAGATTATCGGACTGAAAATATAGCCTCTAGACTTACGCAAGTTTTTTTTTTTTATTATTATTCAAGATTAAAACTGGTGACCTAGTTTTTGACCCGATGTGACCCATTTTCAAACTCATCCAAGATATCATCAAGACAAACATTCTGACTAATTTTCAAGAGTATTGTACCGAAAATGTGGTCTCTGGACTGTACATTTGTTTTTTCCTAAAATTTGACCTAGTGACCTACTTTCTGACCCGATCTGACCCATCAAAAAAAAAAAACATTCTGACAAACTTTTATTGGTATTTGACTGAAAATGTGACCTCTAAAGGGTACACAATCCTTTTTTTTTTTTTTAAGATTTGACCTCGGGACCAAGTTTTCGATCTAACATGAACCATTTTCAAACTTGTCTAAGATATCATCAAGATAAACTTTCTGACAAACTTTCATTGGTACTGGACTGAAAATGTGGTCTCTAGAGGTTTTTCAAAAATTTGACCTTGTGACCTAGTTTTTGACCTTATGTGACCCATTTTCGAAATCATCGAACATTTTTTCAAGACAAACATTCTAAATGATTTTCAAGAGTATTAGACTGACAATGTGGCCTCTGGAGTGTTCATAAGGTTTTCCTAAGAATTGACCTGGCGACCTGGTTTTTGACCCGACATAACTCATTTTCAAACTCGTCTACGATATTATCAAGACAAACATTCCGACCAATTTTCAAGAGAATAAGACGGAAAATGTGGCCTCTAGTGTGTACACAAGGTCTTTTTTATAAGATTTCACCTAGTGACATATTTTTTTAATTCGACATGCCCATTTCGGTAATCTTCTAAGATATCATCAAGACAAACATTCTGACCAAGTTTCATGAGTATCGGATACGGTCTCTATAGCGTGAAAAAGGTTGTCCGTTGACGACAGTCAACGGACGACGCACGACACACGACACACACAGCACGATCATAAAAGCTCACCTTGAGCACTTCAAGCTAAAAAGTAACCACGCCAGCAGCTGCTCCTTTTTCATCATTGTTTTATAATATTGTTGAAAAAACTGAAACTTTCAGTCAGACATATTTTTCAAGACCAGATCTTAATCGAAATCATTGTTGGAAAAGGAGTAGTTGCCGCTAAAAAATTGTGTCTACAAAAACATGTATATATACTGTAATGGGTTATAAGGTAACGCTTAAAAATATTAGATTACCAATTAGTACAAGAAAAGGAGTATCTCCTATTACATTCATTTCCCCTATTACATTATTACAATCGTATTCCGGAGTATCGATTAGCGATAGCAACGCTCGTACGGCTGCAAGGGTCCGGAGAATAAACATGTCCATACTTTTGACCAGTCACAAGACACGGTTTATTCATTCAACATCAATACCAAGAAGTAGGTCAAAAGCAGGAGCATTCAGCTACGCCGATAAACTAATGGGTCAATTTCAAGGCTATTTTAGCCAGTCAACCCAACACAATATCAGACAGTTTACCTAGTCAATAAGCCAACAAAAAGAGGTGAAGTCTTGGCCTAGTTTCACGAAGTGTCTGAACTGTCTTATTTTACTGAACTCCACCGACAGACTTATTTTCCGACTTAAGTTGAGATCTTTATTCAAGACGCATTTCACTTACATTAACAGACTTCAGTAACATTCTAATAACTTGAGTTGACACAACTCAGAAAAATAAATGGACTTAACTCAATCAACAGACTTAAGTCCATTATCTGGCTGAGTTGATTCTGAAAAGTTCTGTTGACCTAGGATTTGAGAACGTTACTAAAATCTATTAATGTTTTTCAAATGATTCTTAAATAACGAACTCAATTTTAGCTAGATAATGAGACCTTTAGCGGACTTGAGCATAAAAAGAGACTTAAGTTTTTTAATGAAACCGGTCCGGTTTTACGCAAGTACTCAAGTCTCATATTTTACTTAAATCTGCAAACAGGCTTATTTTCAGACTTAAGTTGAGTTTGTTATTCCAGACGCATTTCAGTCACATTAACAGACTTATGTAACATTCCCAAGTCCAAAGTTGACACGACGTTTTCAGACTCAACTCAGCAAAATAAAAGACTTAAGTCTGTTAATTGAATTAAGTAATTTTTACTGCTTCTTTGAGTCTGTAACTTAGTGTAAACTCGGAATTCTGAGAACGTTACTACTGTCTGTTAATGTTACTGAAATGCATCTCAAATAATAAATTAACTTAAGGTCTACGGCCCCTAACTCACCAGTAAACACATCGACGTTTTTGTAGAGGCTATTCGGCCAGTCTCGGCAGCTTCCGTCTTATAATAAGAGAGTTACGGGCCGCAGACTTACTAACTCATCGATGAATATCGTGTAACATCGACGTTTTCGTAAAAGCTATTCGGCCAATCTCGGCAGCTTCCGTCTTTTAATAAGAGAGTTAGGGACCGTAAACCTTAAGTCAGAACCTGGGACCGTTGGTAGATGAAGTTTTTTTTCGTGAAACCCAGTCCTCATCTATATTTTTGCTGTATGTAAAAGCTCCTGTTGCCGGTGTAATGCAGAGAAATGACCCTCCCCTACAAAATGACCCATGGGTCATTTTGTAGGGGAGGGTGATTTCTCTGCATTACACCGGCTTAGGCTTGCAAATAAGGTAAGTATTTCAACACTTATCCAGCTAAATAAAAGAAATGAGACTTTCAAGTTGCTGATAAAAAGCCCAAATGATGTCATTTTTTGTGCGGAAAACATCTCCTTATCGGACAGTGTAGATCCAAGATCAGACTGCACGTTCTGTGCAGTCTGATCTTGATCTACACTGTCTGCAAAAGGTCAGTGAATCACACTTAGCAGTCTAAGGGTTAAAGCCTGTTTAAGCGGGACTTGGACACCAAATACGCCACAGATCTGATCCAGTGTGACTCTGTAATTATGTTCTTTGCGGTATTATTTGAACAATACCTTCAGCAAATTGTTTGTTGGTTTGTACGGTGATTAGGGCCATTTTCAACAATATTTCAGTTATTGCGGTGGCCTGTGTACATATCCATGCTTTCCTGGAGTTCTTTTTACCAGTACTTAGTACAATATGCTTCCAGCGCATATTACCCGTGCTTAGCACAATATTTTTTCCAAACCACGAACTGCTTTTCTTTTCTCAATCTTTGGCCATGTTACCTCAAAAGGCTTGAAACAGAAATCAGCGGTGAGAGGAATGACTCCTGTGGCAATGACTATCATCGATCCTCAGAAAAAAATTTGGCAAGCTAGGGATTCTAACCTGCGACCCTCTAGTTTAAAGTCTCGTATGTAAGCGCCTGAGCCACCATCCTCGGCACCATCGGCAATGGCATCCGGAAGTTGCAGTTTGTGTGTACCATATAACTCAATGCGTCTTGAAACTAACTGCCAAGCCCCGATAGCGCAGCCAGTACCGTGAAGGACTTCGAACGGCCCGGGGGGGGGGGGGGGGGGGGTGTAGGTTCGAATCCGCAGCTCGATCAATTTCCGAAGATTGATGATATATATTGTAACAAGATTCATTCTTCTCTCACCACTGACTATTTTTTCGACGACGTTTAAGTGGGAAAACACCCAGTGGCTTGAGAAGGGTATTTTGCGAAGTGTTGGTAAAAGAAACCCCGGGAAAGTTTGAACAGGTGCAATGGCTTTCGCGACATAACTGAAATTATGTTGGAAACTGCGTTAAACATCAAACAACTGCATTCGAAACCAATTTGCTGAAGGCGCCTTTCTCAACATTATTGTAAATATGGGGTGGACATCTAAATCGACGCTTTGTCACACAATCATGTGTTTCTACTAACACAGGGGCAAAATGGCTTTTGAAAATATTTTGAGAAAAGGAGAAAATCCTGTTAACGAGCATTTATTTTATATTTATCCCTGAAACTTTTTCCGCTCTCCCAGAGACAAGCATTATGATGAATTAAATAGCCAATTTTAATTAATCAATGAATTTAATCAATGTGACTATTTGCGAGTCTGAAATTTTGTTGCCTGGTAAAGAAATATGGGTACATGCAGAGAGACAAGTGAAAACATTGTTGCAAAAGGAGAAATTGCTCGTCACGAGCAATTTCTCCTTTTGTCACAATGTTTTCGAAAGAAGCCCGCTGTACTACGAAAAAGTTCGGCTACTGGTAGTAATGCGTGAAATTATAGGCATGCTACAGATACTGTCCAAAAATTTTAACAAAACGGCCAGAAACAATTATGCATACAATGTGGAAATGACCCCAGGCACAATATTTCCTAGAAACAAAGTTTTTACGATACACCGAATAGAAACTGACATAGAAAGTTGCTTTTCTTAGAACAGATAAGAAATGCAAATACGTATATTGTATGTTCCTGAGGATCTAGAGCGATAACAGAGCGTAGTGATTGATTGATAATTGATTCCTTTTACGCCGCTTTCAACATTATTTCAGTCATATCACGGCGACAGCTCACATAGTCATGTATTTCCAGGGTTGTCACCATTACGAGGCTAGGGCTGTGAAGTGTCTTGCTCAAGGACACTCCCACGAAAAGCCGAGGGATCCAGTTACGCTAGAACCCGGGGCCTCTAGTTCACAAGTCCTACACTTTACCAGGCAACGTAGGACCCCAGGAGGGTAGGGACGAAAAGAGAGCAGCTCAACGTGGATTTTTGTGACTCTTTCAGTTGACCTGAGATAGACAGACAGTCAGACAGACAGACAGACAGACAGACAAGGACACAGACAAGGACAGACAGACAGACAAGGACACAGACAAGGACAGACAGACAGACAGACAAACAAATAGACAGACGTGGGAAACAGAGACAGCGTGGTCGAATTCAGGGACTGCCTTGAACACTAAACGCCAAAATTGGGACGCCAAAATTGGGCTCGAACAAAATATTCTCATTGCTTTTGATACAAATAATAATGGACAAAAAAACCTAGCTAAAATAACGTTATTATTTCTTTACCGACGTTATTATTATTGGTGATGTTTTCAGGAAAACTGGGATAAATGCAGCGATAAAGGAATGTACAGAGATAAAATAAATTCTTGCTCGAACAAGTTCAGTCTCCTGCCATTATTACATTTTCTTTGATGCATTTGAAATGAGTTAAGTTTGCAATGGTATCCAAGAATATGGCAATTATTTTCCTTGTTTTGCTATTCGATGCTATTCTTTTCTCTCTTAAGCTTTACAATGCCAGGAAATTGTTTAGAAAAAAATAGTTTAATTGGTATCCAAACATGTACCGACAACTGAAACAAAATGGCGACAGTTTTGCCGACGTGGAGCCCTTGTCATTATCACATGACTAAGATTTATTAATAGCGTAAAAAAATCTGGAAAACCATTACTCACCTAGAGGCAGTTCAAAGTTCACGGTTACTGGAAATTTCTCCAAGAAAAACCCACAACAATTAAAATTCCAACACTAGTAAGCTTTATTCCGTTTAATACCCTCTAGGGAAACCTTCCACGTCATACACTGCACTATCTCACTTCAACTGCAACATGCCCAGACGGTGTACATTCGCCTCAACTCGTTTGTTTCCTACCCTTAAACCTTTTACAAAATGCAAAATTTTAGATCTGTCCGAATCAGATGAATTTTCAGAGGAGAAAGGTTGCTTAAATGGTAAGATTTGTCTGTGAGAGGGAAGAAAACATTGTGGGAAAAGGAGAAAATGCTGGTTACCAGCATTTTCTCCTTTTCCCAAAAATGTTTTCAGAAGTTTTTTTACATGGAAGGTCCTTAAAACCTGCGATTGTTTGGGGGATAAATTTTTCTTTCTGGATCCAGTTTCAGTTTTTGAACTGCAGTTAGAAATTAATGCATTGCGCCGAGGGTGTGCAGAATACCATGCTTGCATTGTATGGTACGAGAAATCTATGCCATGCTGTCGTTTATCATGGAATTCGGACACTGCTTTTTGTGTAAACATAGCGTGCATGGTACTGTTTTATGTTTGTGACAGACAGCCAAGCAGATGAGAATGGGTATAGAGGAAGCACCCGACTTTGAAAACGGCATATTTTTGTTGTGAACAATGAACCTGGTCAGAGACAATGCTATATGACTTCAACCTCTGACAGCCCCTTTATTGTCAGCATTCCAAACCCCTGAATGAGGACCCTTTTTAATTGTTTTGCCTTTGTTAGGCTTACAATGGAATGATAACAGTTTCCCTCATAACGAAAAATCAATTTTAGGATATTTGGGCTCACTGTCTTGGCCCTTGAGAGCGCCAAGTATATCCCAGGACTTTTTCAGCTATGAAATACACACACAGCAGTGCAATTTTTCAGAGCGTTTGGGCCATGTTACCTTAATATGAAAGACAATGTAGATCCAATACTAGAATGAATTTACTGTGAACCTTCTGTTCTTAATCTACACTGTAAGCGGAATCAACTTAAGATGAACTGGTAGTGTAAAGGGTTGAAGAATAATTGATTGATTGTATGGTGTTTAACGCCGTTTTCAACATTATTTCAGTTATATCGCGGCGGCCAGTGCACCTATCCATGCGTTCCTGGAGTCTCTTTTACCAGTACTTCGCACAATTTTCTTTCCAAGCCACTGGCTGCTTTCCCACATAATCATCGTCGAAACAATGGTCAGCGGTGGGAGAGGAATGAATCCTGTCGAAGTGACTATCATCAATCCTCGGAAAGAAATTGGCCGAGCCAGGGGTTGTAGCCAGGGATCGAACCCTGGACCCCGTGTTCTCAAGTTCTGCACGCTACCGACTGAGCTACCGGGGCTCGGCTTGAAGAATAAAGGGAAAGATATATTCATGCACATTTCACGTAAGTTCAATTAGTATGAAGAGGGACCCACTGACTCTCCTTTGAGTGTTTATTAAATAGAGGGATAAAACCCCGTATTTATAATCTAGAAATAGATAATCGATGAGATAAATATGTAAACTTAAAGTTTCATTGATTGTGTATTGAAGATTGAGATTATAGAGCAATTATTTGGGGCTGCATTTAGCTATGCGCTGTTGTCCTCCTATTGAGTCCCCGACATGTATCAAACACGCATTATATTAAAGTATTTATTTTATTTGTTTGAATTGTATCTTTCAAATTTATAAGGTCCACACAACCTTTATGGGACTAAAATGTCATAAATAGATAACAGAGCGTCATCAAATATATGTATATACGGTGTATATATCCCCAAACCATCATGGAATAAGAAAATGACATAAACACGTTTGAGTTGCCTCCCTTGAACATGAAAACGCTAGGTACGGAATGTCATTCCTTGTAGGCTTTTTTGATCCTTCAAATTTTTTGGCGTGAAAAGCAAAAAGAGACGCTTCTATGGATGACATAGATCAGGTTCAGATTGTACAGAATATGCAGTTTGATCTTATATCAACACCATTTTCTTATTTAATGAAGCCTATGTACATGTATATTATTAAACAACGATCTCAATTCAGATTGTTTGTATTTCCACCTGTAGAAAGAGAAAGATTTTTATGTATTTCGCATTTAACCTTTATCAAACAATTCCGACTTTTTAACGGCCTCTGAAAAAAGCTTTTTAAAACATTGGGGTAAAAGGAAAAAAATGAGAAAATGATGGTCACTGGCAATTTCTCCTTTTCATATAGATGTACATCTTTTTACCCTTTGAAAACTTTGTCGTTTGGTTAAGAGTATAAGAGATTAAGCCCAACTGCTGATTTCTCAGCTTTTTACAACACAGCTCATAGATCAAAATTTAAATGAATCATACCCCGACAAAAGGGGGCTTAATGCATCTCCGTGATCCATGGCACCAAGCAAGCCATCACATACGTATGAATCCATGATGGCCACTTTTTTTTTAACAACCGACTTAATAATGAGGTGGACTAGTCCTTGGACATACAGAAAATTGACCAATATCGAAAAGTTTCGGCTCAGGTCAGCCTGCGCGGACTGCGCAGGCTGACCTGGGTCGATACTTTTCGCAGATGCAGTAAGTCCTCTTATCACAGAGCTAGGCTCAAATAAAAGTGATTACGGCTCTTTGATCAGTACGTTTCTGTATCTTGTGAGAAACGTTGACCAAACTCGTTTTTAAATTTGGAATATATGTACAGTAAATCCATAATATAATTATATTCTATGAGTCATGTTCTGTTAAAACGGTATCTGTTTTATGCATCATCAAAAAGTATCGATCCATGTCAGTCTGGGCAGTCCGCGCAGGATGAACGGGGTCGAACATTTTTGTTTTGGGTAATTTTTTTGCATGATTTAGGACCATTGTACCTCTGAATTTAGCCTTTTGTTACACTAAATGTATCTTATGGATCAATAGTTTTTGCTATGATTTTCTTGTTGTAATACATCACGCAGATGCATTAAACCCGCTTTTTGCCAGAGCATTGTTCATATTTATACATATATTCTTTTAAGTCAGAACGTCATACGGCCTCAAAATATCAAAATATCAGATGTGCACGTTATATATATACATGTATAGCGAAAAAGTGCTAATATGCTACATACTGACAACAACAACAACAACAACAAATGAAAACTCAAGAGATATATGAAAAAAATAATAATAATTTAACATGAATTCGCGAATTCTTTTTTCGGTACTTAAAAAAAAAAGTGGTTGAAAAAATATACATATAACAGAAATCTAAATATTTTCACAGGCATGAAAAGATGAACAACACTATTTTAACTGTTTATCATACGAAAAAAACTAAACTAACATGTAAAAATGGCTTTCGCAAACAACAAATTAGATGAGGCTCAAGTGAAAGGATTCGTCAGTGAAAGGATTAAAAAAAAAACATTGTGGAAAAAGGAGGAAATGCTGGTAACCAGCGTTTCCTCCTTTTGCCGCATTGCTTTTTATGATTCCTCAGAATCGTGAAAAAAAAAGCCTGCTTGCTTGATAAACTACCTGTACATCTATGTTTATGCACAACGAATGCTTTAATTCTCCATTAAACCGTTGAGTAACTCGATGACGAATACTTAATTTGCCAACAAGGTATGTGAAGTTACTTCCCTTCGAGAGTTTGCCTACTATATTGTTCAGGACAGGGACACAAAAAAGCCAGCATAGCTCAGTTGGTAGAGCGTAGAACTCGTGAACGTAATGTTTCGGGTCACTTGTCGATGTGGGTTCGATTCTAACGGCTGGCCATTTAAAATTATTAATAGTCTTTCGGATAAGACGTTAAACCGGGTTCCATGTGACGGTGCTGTACACCGAGCACGTTAAAGAACCAGGCGTAATTTAGGTTGGATTTCGTCCTGTATCTGCACTGTCCCTCGTAACAATACTAACAGCCCTCAGGGGGCGTCGCCCATATGGGCAACCAGTGGCAACAATAAAATTTCAATAAATCAATCTCGATTAAGACGTTGCTATGGATGGATGGATGGATGAAATGATGGATGGATGGACGTATGGACGGATGGAGGGCTGGATTGATGGATGGATGGATGGATGGATGGATTGATCGCCCATATGGGCAACCGGTGGCGACGATAAATAGACGCAAATTCAATAAATCAATGTAAAATAAGACGTCGATATGAGCGAATGAAATGAATGAATGAATGAATTAATTAATGAATTAATAAGAACGAGCGAAGGAAGGAACGATTGACTGATTGTTCTGGAGTTTAACGCCGTTTTAACAGCCTATGTCATATCACGACGGTCAGTTCACCTGTGCATTTGTTTCCCGGCTTTCTCACACCAGTACTGACACAACTTTCTTTCCAAGTCACTGACTACTTTTCTCACATGCACCAGAGGTGAGAGGCGAAAAATCGCCGGACAGAAAGTTTGTCTCAACCGAATATCGAACATGCAACCACCAAGTCATGAGTTAAATACACTAGTTTCGTAGCCGACCGGACGGGCTTGAATTCTGCCACTGGGGCCCTTGAATAACTCCATGAAAAAGAATTTAATATGTCAACAAGGCATGTAAAGTTACCTCCCTTGAGAGTTATAGCCTACTATATAGTTCAGGACAGGGACACAAAAAAGCCCGCATAGCTCAGTTGGTAGAGCGTAGGACACGTGAACGTGATGTTTTGGGTCACTTGAGGATGTGGGTTCGATTCCCATGGCTGGCCATCTAAAATTGCTAATAGTCTTTCGGATGAGACGTTAAACCGAGGTCCCGTGTGACGATGCTAACCACCGAGCATGTTAAAGAACCAGGCGTAATTTAGGATGGGTTTTATCCTGCGTCTGTATTATCCACCGTGGCAGTTCTAACAGCCTTCCTTCAGGGTTCGTCGCCCATATGGGCAACCGGTGGCGACGATAAAACAACGCAAATTCAGTCAGATAAGACGTTGATAAAAATGAATGAATGAATGGATGGATGGATAGAATGAATGGATGGATGAATGGATGGGGATGGATGGATGGATGGATGGATGAATACAAAATTGCTCAGTTTCAGTAGATTTTGTTTTCAGCAGTCGAAAAAGGTTGAGTCAACCCTGAGGCTGCTGAGCGCGACTCAAGGACCTTTTTGCGGACCGTGTAGATCAACATCAGACTGCACAGAACGTGCAGTCTGATCTTTGATCTACACTGTCCGATAAGGAGATATCTTTCCCCCAAAGATAAGTTTGAAATATCAAAATTTGAATTTATACTATTGGCTTGAAAGTTTCATTTCACCTATTGAGCAGGTTAACTCGACCTTAAATGATCGCTGACAGAAAGATATTCAAATTTTGTCGAGGTCTTTACGTACATGTCGTCTCTGATTTATGATCATATTGGCCATAGTTAAGCTTTGATAGCGGGGCGATGTAGATTCACGATCAGACTGCATCTTTTATACAGTCTGATCTTGATTTACACGTCCGCAAAATCGCCATTTTCTGCTAAAGTGTTCGGACAAATTACGTGGTTTCCGCTTAGGCCTATTGACAAGTAGGGAGGAGTTTTCTCCCTTGAAAGAAATCTCTAGGATAGATACAATTTAGGGCTACAAAAGAATACGTCAAACCGACCGACCGACCGACCGACCGACTGATTTCATTGATTGATGGTATAGTGTTTAACGACGTTTTCAACATTAATTCAGTTATATCGCGGCGGCCAGTACATCTATCCATGGTTTCCTGGATTTTATTTTACCTTTACTCCGCAAAAATATTCTTTTCCAAGCCACTGGCTGCTCTCCCACATTACCATAATCGAAACGATGGTTAGCAGTGAGAGAGGAAGAATCCTGTCGCAATTGCTATAATCAACCCACGGATAAAAAATCGCCGAACCAGGAATAGAACCAGAGACCCTTTGTTCTCAAGTCCTGCACCCTACCAACTGAGCTACAGAAACCACGCTCGACCGACCGACCGACCGACCGACAGACACTTCCATTTACTATCTGAAAAAACGCCCGAAAATAAATGAGTTAAGTGAACTGTAAATATTTTGGGGATAAAATGAACAAAGATCAGATTAACATGAAGTCTTATATTTGATTTACAAATGTAAGTATAGTTTTTTTAATATTTATATTCTAATAGAATAGTTTGGAAAAGGACAGATGTACGGACGGACGAAGAGACAGACATACGAACGGACGGACAGAGAGACGAAGATACAGTCTGACGGACGGACGGAGAGACGGAGAGACAGACGAACGGACGGACGAATGGTTGGACAGAGAGACGGAGAAAGAGACAGACGGACGGGAGGACAGACAGACAGCCAGACACACAGACAGACAGACAGACGGTAGTGAGATGTTCTGAAGGTTCTCTTACACTTACTTTTATACTTTTTTTTTTCCAGATGGTAGAATAAATGCAGGTTACTATCGACTTCAAACTGTGTCCTTTCTGCTTCTCACTCTCTTTCCACAACTCTTTAAAGATACATCTTAATAGCCAGAGAGATAAAAAAGATGTTAAAACTTTACAGTGTGTAGAATGACACAGATGTTGGTCAGTTGTGTAAACATAGATAAGTTATTGATAATTATGCTGTACAGGATAGGGAAACTCACGGGACTTGTCATTAATTCAAAACCGGAAATGACAACAGTGCTTCCTTGAATGAAATGCATTTACTATCGGTCGTAATCTGTGCTACTTTGCAATCGTCAGGGGCACTATTTGGCATGAAGATACAAGAATAATTTTTGTTTCATAAAATAAAGATGAAATCGGCTAAAAAAAAAAAAAACTGGCTGAAAACAAGTAAAGATGTATCTTTAAGTGTCCAATAAAAACTCGATTTCTATCGATGGTTGAAAATACTGAAAGCCGGATACTGAAAGCTAGGTCGATTTCTACTCGTGTAAAAGGCTAAATAAGCGGACGATATAGATCCAAGATCAGATTGCACATAATGTGCAGTCTGATCTTAATCTATGTCGTCAGCAGAAGACCCTTTTTATCGCCCATGGAGCTGAAAAAGGGTTAATCACTAAACCCTTAGGCTGTTCAGCGCGACTCACTGACCTTTTTGTGGACAGTGTAGATCAAGATAAGACTGCACAAAACGTGCAGTCTGATCTTTGATCTACACTCTCCGATAGGGAAATATTTTTCCCAAAAAAAATCATTTTGAAAAAGCAACATTTTGGTTTATACTGTGGGCCCGAAAGTTTCAATTAACTTATTTAGCGGGTTACATGTTAAAAGCACTTATTATGACGTTGTGTTTACTTCAAACGTTTAGCAGTTCTAAGTAGTTTTAGATTGGTTGACCACTTTTAACTGAGCCCTGCCCTGCAAAAAGGGGGCTTAATGCATCTGCAAAAAGTATCGACCCAGGTCAGCCTGCGCAGTCCGCGCAGGCTGACCTGGGCCGAAACTTTTTGCTTTTGTTAAATTTGTTAAATTTTTCTGCATGTCAAAGGACCAGTGTACCTTGTGAATCAGACGGTTGTTAGACAATATGGATTTAATGGATCTAGAATCATGTGATCACGTGCTTTGTATTATAGATTACGGAAATGCATAAAGCCTTTTTTTGCCAGAGCATCGTCCAACAGAAAGTTCGTTGAAGCTGTGATGTTTTAACCAATGGAGTGCCGAGTGAGCCTAACAGATTTTTTAGGTCTAGAAAGAAGACCGGAATAATTGCAATATCATGGTTGCTTTTTGTCTCAAGTGTTTTAGGAAAGCAGACAGTGTAGATAAAAAATCAGGCTTTACGTTTCGTGCAGTCTGATCTTGATCTTGCAAAAGCTATCATAGTTGTAAAAGGCTCTCTAGGAGTTAATCCTGAATTGACAGAACAAATCATGCGGAAAATTCCAGCCAGTGACAGTGTAGTGATATAGTAATAGCGATAATTCTGTAGTCCGATCTTGATCTATACAGTCCGCAAAAGTGCCAAGAGTCTCAATTACCAGTCTTAGGATGAAACTGTTTGGATCACATGATCTGCTGCACCGGGAAACAAGAAAAATATGTCTATTTTCCAAACCAAAAATTAAAAATGTCATTTTATTTAACAAATGCTAGGAAGAAATTTAAAGGACGTTTATCACACGCTTTCAGAGAAAACCGGACATAAACATGTGTGTCGGTTTCATTAGTCACCAATTCATTAAAAAAAATCTCTTATGTAAGTAAGTAAATGAGTAAATTACAATCCATGGAAGACAGAGGATATTTGATTTTATTTTCGGTGAAAAATCAAAATTTATTTCATCTAGTGAATATCATGGGTGATATTTTCACTCGTGGCTCCACTCGTGAAAACATTACGGTTCACCCGGTGAAATAAATTCTATTTATTTCATGCTTCTAACCCTTTTTTAGTTGGGACTTTCGTCAAAGTCTAGCACAGTTCTTTTCGGTAATTCCACGTAGCAAACCCCCTCCAAATAAGAACGCATTACACTATTACGTAAAGTGCGAGAAATGTAGGGTAAAGTACGTCATATTTCCATCTTGTTGAATGGCACGCGCTGTTTACCTAGGTAACCAGTGCGCGGGAACAACTGTTTCTGCCTTTTCTTACGAACAAAGTCCGTAACAAAGAAACAAATGAACAAATGCATTGCAGAAATACAGGGTCCGGGCAGGATTCGAACCTAGAACGCCCGGACGAAAGGCCAACACCATAACCAGTGAGCTAAAGAGAATTCTCCCTAAAGCAGTTGTTAGGTGTTGTATTTAAATCGGGATGAACCCATGCATGAAGGAGTGGTCTCCCGTAACACTTTAAACTGAAGAGTTAGAAAATATGAAATCGGTATTTTTCACTGGTCGTGACCATGAAATGTCAAACCATAATCCACCATTATTCTTCGATAAACTACGCAGCACATTTGACTATTTGTAACACTTTGTCACAGAACAAGCTGCACAATCAGCCAAAAAAATCCGAGTGAAAATGTGTAAAAATCACTTTATATACTCACATCGAGTAACGAAACATTGCAGAAGAGTACATTATTAGTTGTACGGTCAGGTGGCAGGGGACTTGGAAACTTGTTCACGGCTGTGGTGAATCATGTCGCCCCTGACGAAGTAGAATTTCCCTTCTGGGAACCCCAATTCAATGAAAACTGACGTCACTGGGAACTGACGTCACTGAAACCTTGGTTAAAAACGTGCAGTTTGGTGCATAATCTTGATGCTAATCTTGATCGACGCCGCCATTTTGGATGTTGTGTTGAAAATGTAGTCATGTATACGGAGCTCCCGAAAGGGAAACTGCTTTTACGTTGGTTTTGCCAGTGTACATGATATATATATATGTGTGTGTGTGTGTGTGTGTGTGTGTGTGTGTGTGTGTGTGTGTGTGTGTGTGTTCGGGGCATATTATCCAATCAGATCACGAGAAATTTCTTTGCAGTATAATAAGAACGTCTGTTTATACAGAAGTTTTCTGTAAAGTTTCAATTCAATCAATGGTAAAATGACAGGGATACAAACTTACCTGCAAAACTATATACATTATTTCTATCTCGATAAAAGCTAATGATTCATTCAAAAATCTAAAAAGAGTTCCAATGACACAAAGGACAGTATTGAAACTGAAAAATGCAAAACTTTAAAAAGCACTTTTCCTGTTTCTATGCCTCAATTTCATCTGCAAATATCGCTATATTCGTGTTTTTCATAGTTAGAAATAGTAAATAACAAAAGAATCAGACATCAAAAGATAAATAGAATACGTACATAGTGTTGTCGTATATCAAAAATATCTAACACGGCCGTGAGAATTGATAAGTGTCTCTCCAAGGCTCGACAATTATCATTCTCCCAACTTCGTTAGATATTTTTTATATACGACAACACTATGTACGTATTCTCTTTGTATTCAATTTTCAATGCTACAAGATGAACAGTTCTAAAACTTCGCAATGCAACATTTTAGCTGTTCCATTCCAGTTCTGGTACATTCTGTTTTTTCAGACGTACTAGTGTGGAAAACATCATGGAAAGAAGAAGCCATTGCTCATGCAAGTAATTGCATCTTTTTTCATACTGTTTTCCAAACTTTATATCTTTGATCCATTTTTTTTTAAATTATATTCTTATCAGTGAATTACTGGGATTTAACAGTGAATAACACCACTAGTGATGATAAATATGTTATCATCACTAGTGTTGATACAGTTAAGAATGTTTGCCAGAACTATTTTTTCCTATATTGCTCATATTATACAATTCTTGATAATCATTAGAATAAAAAGGGTGAATTAGGAATATAATAAACAGGATAATCAGCTGGTTGTGTGTGATATTAAAGAAAAATAAATAAGAAAACGCTGTCACTCGAATGGGCTTTGATGTGGTTAAAAAACTCGTCTTCGGTCTCGTTTTTTTCAACCGGATCACACTCCATTCCAGTGACAGATTTTCAATATTACACACAACCAGTTGATTATTCTCTATGGATTTCAGCTTTGCTGCATTTTACGCTAATTTACATGAGGTTGCGGTGTATTCTGGATGCACTTCCATTTTGCTATGTTGCATTTTGACTAGTTTCTGTACTGTATCACTACAAAATACTTTGAAGAAATTTATTTTTATTCAACACTTTTCAAATACTCTGCCACTTTTGGAAAAAGACTTTCTAAAGCTATCTTTGTGTTCCTGACACGAATTTGGCCTTCCGTGTTTTTCATAGTAAATATTTTCAAAAGTACGCCCTTCCCTTTTTTTTTTCAAATGTTCAAGATTTAACTCCGAGCATGCTATGTTTCCAGCTGTGGCCATTTTACGCCACTGGACACAAGATCACTGAAATAGCCAGTTCTTTAAGACTTTTCCTTAACCCCGTTCATGCTGAATAAGTGAAATGAAACTTTCAAGCCGATAGTAAATCCCGAATGATGCTATTTCAAATTTATTTTTCGAAGAAAAATATCTCCTCATTGGACAGTGTAGATCCGAGATCAGACTGCACATTCTGTGCAGTCTGATCTTGATCTACAGTGTCTGCAAAAGGTCAGTGAGTCGCACATAACAACCTAAGAGTTAAAAAAGACTCCCCACTACTCGTATTCTATCATTATCAAGTAGTTGCATTATTTTGAAGTACTTTAGTAATTGGTCAGTTCAAAAGATAATTGTTTTAATTTTAAGATCCCGGTTTTGAAATAAATATGGAAAATGGAAAAATTGTTCGTTATGCAACCAATAATTTCTATTCACACATTATTTGTAAAAAAGCACTTAGTTTCAACCATATTTTAACGCATTCTCTCATACAAAGATATTTTCACGTCCCTGAAGCTAAAGACTTCGAAACGTCCTGGGAAAAGGTGAAATTGCTCACCTTTTCCAACCATGTTTTCTATCCTATCGGACGGTTTAATTTACATTTGTACAAATTTCAAATTTTCGTCTGCAAACACGAAAATGTCTATTTTCCAAATCCTACTACATTATATTTCGTTACAACTCTCGTTACATCCTAGTTCAGATGAGTTACAATGACTTTGTACTTTACTGAAGAAGTGTACATTGATTTTGTGATCAACAAAGATCCAAAACAATCAAACGTTTTTTACGAACAACTTATGCCCCCTTTTGTTTATGTCACAGTGAAAGAGTGTAATTTTCAGCCTCTGTAGTAAATAGAGATCAAGATCAGGCTGCATTGTTTATGTCTGATCTGTCCGATGTCTTTGAGGAATTTTTGTAGGAGTTCTCTGTCTCTGTCTCTGTCTCTGTCTCTCTCTCTCTCTCTGTTTCTATCTCTGTCTCTCTGTTTCTCTCTCTCTCTATCACTATATCTCGATCTATGTTCCTCCCCCTCTTTCTCTCTCTCTGTGTCTGTCTCATCATGTGTCTCTGACGCTCTCTGACTCTCTCTCTCTCTTTAACTCTTGCTCCCTGTCTTTTTGTCTGTCTGTCTTTTTGTCTGTCTGTCAGATGGTTTCGATGATGTTTAAGTGGGAAAGCAGCAAATCATTGTTTGTACTAGCAAAAAGGAATAACAGAGACACACACATACAGTGTAGATAGGTGGAATAGCTATTTACAATGATTGTTTGTTTGATGGCTCTTGCGTGACTCAGCGCTAAAGTGTAGGACTTGTGACCTGGAGGCCCTGGGTTCGAGCCTCACTGGATCCACTGGGTTTTTCGTAGGAGTGTCCTTTGGCAAGACACCTCAGAGCTTTAGCCTAGTACTGGTGAAACCCATGAGTTTGTGATCTGTCGCCATAATATTACTGAAATAATGTTGAAAGCGATAAAAACACCATTCAATCAATAAATCAATTGTTTTTTTTTTTTATGTTTAAGGCAGTTTTCAACCTTATTTTAGTTTTGCCGCTGTGGCTCTGTTCACGTTTACAGTTTCTTGGAGTATAGCTTTAACAATTGCACAGAACACTAACTATTAGGCTCCTGAGCGCGATTCACTGACCTTATGAGGACGGTGTAGGTCAAGAGCAGACTACACAGAACGTCCAGTCTGATATTGGATCTGCATCGCTCGATAAGAAATAATTTTTCCCAAGAAATAATTTTGAAAAAGCACTATTCGGGGTTTTACTATCGGCTTGAACGTTTCATTTAACCGAACCATGCTTTATGAAAAGGGGGCTTAATCCATCTGCGAAAAGTATCGACCCTGGTCAGCCTGCGCAGTCCGCGCAGGCTGACCTGGGCTGAAACTATTCGCAATTGGTCAATTTTCTGTATGTTCAAAGACCAGAGTTAGTATTCACCAACCATCCTTATTTTCTTTCTTAGCCTAATTCTAGATTTTGTAAGTAACACAACTTCTGATTGGTTAAATCATGGTCTTTAGAATGGTTAGTGTATACGGACCCTGTTGTCTACCTCATGATTAAGTCGGTTTTTTTGTTGTTGTTGTTGTTGTTGTTGTTGTTTATTTTGTTTTTTGTTTGTTTGTTTTTGTTTTGTTTTTAAAGTGGCTATTATGGATTCATAAGTATATGATAGCTTGCTTGGTGCCATGGATCACGGAGAATGAATTAAGCCCCTTTTGCCGGAACATGGCTCAATTCATTTTGAAGATTAGGGGTTAAAAAGAAATATAATCAGTTATCGGATGCTTCAGCTTTGTTTGTCTGCATTAAAGGTCCAAGTAGCAGTATTTAGATTCTTGAACGCATTTGTTGAGGTTGCAGCTGTGTACTCAAGGTGACCTTGTCCTCAAAGAAGGTCACCCCTGGTGACCTACTTATGCGGGTAATATTAATCAAGTTTATATCTGATTGAGGTGTCAAAATTTAATGAACCATTTCCGCACTTCAAAGAGGCATGTGGCACCTGTCCAATATCGACCTCTTTGGACCTTCCCGAGTCTAATACATTGAAGTACGACTATCTTAGACAGCTCGCAGACATTCAGGATCTTGGTGCCAATTGAGTTAAGCATAATAACGACCTTTTGGGACTCTCAAGAGTCTACTGCACCAGTCTGCGATTGGCTCTGACACAGCCACAGGAACCCTAATTCCAATCAAGTTTAGCATAGTTTTGACCTTTTGGGACCCTCCCAAGTGTAATGCATTAGTCTACAAATGTCTCTTACACCCACGCAGACTTTCAGGAACCCCGGTTCCAATCGACTTATACAGTAAATCACAGCTTAGTTGGACCAGTCTAAGTCTAATTTGACACACTCTCAGACTTTCAGGAACCGTTGTTCAAATCGAGTTCAGCATAGTTTTGACCTTCTGCGACCCTAAAAAGTGTAATGCTGTGGTCTGCGACTGTCTCTGGCACACTCTCAGACTTTCAGGAACATAAATTCCATTCATTTAAGCATACTTTTTAGGTTTAGACTTGGAAGGGTCCCAAAAGGTCGAAACTATACCTTACTCGATTTGAACTAGGGTTCCTGAAAGTCTGAGACTGTCCCAAAAGTTTGGAAATATGCTAGCTGTTAAATGACGTCATGAATGATGATGACTACGTCATAAAACTTGACAATTGATTGATTGTATTAGAGTTTACTGCTGTTTTAACAGTTTATGTTATATCATGACGGTCAGTGCACCTTTACGCGTTTCCTAGATTTCTACAGTACTGACAGTTCTTTCCAAGTCACTGACTACGTTTCCCACATGCATTAGAGGTGAAAGGCAAAAAATCGTACTCACAACCACCAGGCCACAAGTCAGATACGCTAACCAATGAGCTACCCGGGCTGGAATTTGACCAAATTGTTCTCAGTCGACTATTATTACCAGCAGTAGTGGTATAGAAGTAGTAGTGGAGTAGTAATAGTAGTAGTTGTTGTTGTTGTTGATTTCAATGAACTCGCTATTGAATCCATAGAACCTAGATGCTTAAACTATATAGCTTTTGCGGTATATGTCATCTTGAGTAACTTGAATATGGAGACTCATATGTGTTGACTAGAAGAACAGAATGATTATGAAAATTTAGAGGACGAAAACTATACAACCATTGACATTTAGCATTTATTTAAAAAAATATATATATAACAATTAGAAAAAAGCCATGCTCTGTGAAAAGGTGGCTTAATGTATCTGCGGAAAGTATTGACCCAGGTCAGCCTGCGTAGTCCGCGCAGGCCGACCTGGGCCGAAACTTTGCGCTATTGGTCGATTTCCTGTATGTACAAGGACCAGTCTACCTCATGATTAAGCCTGTTGTTAAAAAAATAAGCGGATATTATGGATCCATATGTGTGTGATTACTTGCTTGGTACCATGGATCATGGAGATGCATTAAGCCCCCTTTTGCCAGAGCATGGCTCAAGTTATTATGCTCACAGAATGTTGAAATATTCAACCCCTGAATTAACGAAATAGACATTTTCAATAAGGACAAACATTGGAAATACTGTTATTTCAAAGTTGTTTTGGCCAGAATATGTGACAAAGTTGTGGAAAGTGTGGATCCAAGATCAGACTGCACTTTCTGTGCAGTCTGATCTTGATCTACACTGTCCTCAAAGACAACTTCAGTCAGTTACAGCACTTTGTGGGGTTATTGATAGTCTATACAGATAAAACAACAATTATCACAAAATGTACAAGTCAATGAATACGGTCTTCTTGCACCAGTTATTGTCACGTTACACGCGGCATTGTAAACAATACTATTACTGCTATTGCAAACAAAAGTAGAGAAGAGCTTTGCAGCTGACCTGGAAAAGAAAAAGAAAATATACATATATCATTTTTTCCGATAGAGCTGATGTTTCATCAAGTGAGCACATACACAACAGATACATGCGCGGAAAAGAAGAGTTTCATGCATCTTTGTAATGTCAATATCAAGCAAGTCGTCGCATGATATAGATCTATGTTGTCTCATAAAACGACTATGGCATGAAGTAGAATAATGCTTTGACATGGGTCCCACCATTTGCAAATGGATTAATCACCTTGACTTATCTGTATATACATACGCCATTCCTGAAGAGCAAAAAAAAAAATGATGTCCACGAGTGAACTATTTCTTTGCTTTTTCTTTTTTTTTGGGGGGTGGGGGGGTGGGGGGGAGGGGGTGAGAGGAGGGGACAAGTTTTCAGGTCTCACATTAGAGGAGGGGACAAGTTTTCAGGTCTCACATTATTATGTCATTCGTCACACTGAATTCCCGTAGTACCGAATCACTCCTCTGTCTCAAGAAAAATAGGTCCTCTTTTATCAATGAACAGACTTGTCTGTGTCATTTGATATCTGAAAATAATATGCGGATTGATGAATTTGGAAGCCAATTATACACACACACAATAGATAAATAAATAAATAAATAAATAAATAAATAAATAGATAAAAAACGTCAAAGTGAAGTGTCATCGAATAAGCATAAGACATCTAATTGGCCTCGTTTCCAATCTCTTGCATGATATAGTTTGTAAGGTCAAGATCGCTTATGGTTGGTCCAGTCTAATAACACAGTTGCTTTCCCTGAATCGTCATTTCCAGTTTGGAACTCTTTCTTGCTTTAGAAAATTAAAAAGTCGCGGTGCCGAAATCTGTCCACTTCTGGAACGTATTTGGTTTATACGGAATGTTTTATTATACAGCAAAGAAATTTCTCGTGATCTGATTGGATAATATGCCCCGAACATATATATCATGTCCACTGGCAAAACCAACGTAAAAGCAGTTTCCCTTTCGGGAGCCCCGTATACATGACTACACTTTCAACACGACATCCAAAATGGCGGCGTCGATCAAGATTAACATCAAGATTATGCACCAAACTGCACGTCTTTCCAAGGTTTCAGTGACGTCAGTTCTCAGTGACGTCATTTTTCATTGAATATGGGCACTCAGAAGGGAAATTCAACATACTTCGTGTGTAGTAACTTTCCTCGTGCTAGTATTCATTTCGAGCTGCGTGAGAAAATTTGATGTCGCATGAGACCGAAAATCGAGAGCGGTGTCAAAATTTTCTTACGCACCGAGAAGTAAATACAAGCACCAGGTAAGCTACTACATCGAAACGTTCCTTTTATTTTGTACCTACCACTTTCAACGACACATTTTTGCAATTATTGACACTTTACATACAAAAAAATGTATTCGAAAACACAGAGAACAAAATGAAACAAGTTATGGTGTAGTAGTCAGTAATTTTGTTTTCATGAATGGCGAATGATTATTATATTTAAATATTGATTTAATATAGCAAATCAATACATGTGCATACAATTTCCGTGCGTGAGTTTTGTCATTATACCATATTTGAAACCGTATTTCACAGTGAGTAGAGACGTTTTTTCTTTTTTTTTATTTATTTTTGTCGTGTGTGATATTTTATCCGTGTGTGATGTATGTATTGAGCCGGAAAATTTTCAGTTATATAATAAAGTGAAATAAGGTGCAAAAATAACAACAACAATTTTTCATTGTAATGATGCTACATTAATACTTATTTGCTAGCAAACTTGGATCATCAGATCATCAACTTCTACTTGTTCTTTGAGTGCTTTGATTTTTAGAGTTATATTTTCATTTACTTGTAGCCAAAAAAGAGATGGTCTTTCGACTCACATTTTTTGTGATCATTTGTGTCATGTTGTCCTTTCATGTCCTCAGTGGTTAGACATCATTAAGACTGAGAACCCGATGTTACAAACGCAAAAGAAACGGGTGCAAGAGTTCAAGGGCAATGAATTATAACATTCTGATTTTAACAGTTGTCAGAAAGTTATAATAATCCACACCAAAATTCCTGCGAAAATATGCAATTTTTTAAACAAAAAAAAAAAAGTAAATAAATAAATAAATGGAAAAGTGCAGTTTTATCTTTTCATGATCTGTGTTGTAAAATAGCATAAAACTTAGCGAGGCACATCTTTAATTTGGGTCGTCATACAAACTGAAATACTCAGCGCTGTAAACCTTTTCTCTGCTCTTCCTTCTAGCTGAAATACTTAGCTAGGTAAATCTTAGCTATGCAGAGACTATAAGTTGACAAACACATGAAATTCTTAGCTAGGTAAATCTTATCTATGCATAGACTATAGGTTGACAAACATATGAAATACTTAGCTAGGTACATCTTATCTATACAAAGTCTATGGGTTATCGAACCGATGAAATACTAAACGACATACATGTATATCCTATATACTCATTCTTTATATTACAAAACAGATGAAATGCTTAGAGCTGCGACTCTTATTCATGCACAGACTTAAACGGGTACATCATATCTATCCCTTCTTTATGTTGCTAAACAGCAGAGAGATTCAGCCAGAAACATCATATCTACCTTAACTGAGCTTACCAAAAGTGCCGAGATACCTTACAGGATACATCATTTCTATCCGTACTTTAAATTGCCAAGCAGCAGAGATACTTAAGTGTACATCATGTCTATTAACACTCTGGGTTGTCAAACGCCAGAAATACTTAATAAGTTACATCATATATCTACACCCTACTTTGCCAAACAGCAGAGATTGATATCAGGATACATACATGTAATTATCTATCCATACAGAATGCAGGAAGAGCAGAGACATCATACATCATTTTTATTCATATTTTAGAATGAAAAAATAGCAGAGACACTAAACAAGGTACATCATTTCAATCCATGCTTTTGAATGCCAGAATAGCAGAGATACTAAAAAGGGTACATCATGTCTAATCATAATTGAGAATGCCAGAAAAGCAGAGATACTTAAAAGGGTAAATCATTTCTGTCCATACTTTAGAATGCCACAATAGAAGAGATACTAAACGAGGTGTATCAATTCTATTCATACTTGAAAATGCCAGAATAGCAGAGATACAAGGTAGGGTACATCATTTCTATCCTTACTCAAGATTGCTAAGAAAGCAGAAATACTTAATAGGATACGACACGTCTATCTATACTTTAGGTTGCAAAACAGAAAAAGTGTGCAAAATACCTGACATCTTCCAAAACAAAAGAATGCCAAAGACCGGAAATACTTGCGAGATTGATCATACCTCTCAAGACATCAACCCTTATCCTGTTAAATAAGTTAAATGAGATTTTCAAGCCAACAGTAAAAACCCAAATATTGCTGTTTTATCGTTATTTCTGACGAAAGATTACTCCTAATCGGACAGTGTTGATCAAGATCAGACTGCACGTTCTGCATAGAACGTGCAGTCTAATTTTGATTCACACTGTCCGCAGAAGGGATAATTTGGGGAAGGGATTAATACTTTAGGTTGCCATACAGAAGAAATACCTAAAAAGATACACAAAACTTAACGGTTCATTTAAACGATGCTAAAGACCTATCTAAAACAAAATATACGTATTTCCCTCTGTTGCCACATCACGAAGGAAAATGAAAATACCTGATGAATTGCATGTCGTTGTTGAACACGCCTGAAAGTAAAAAGAAAATAGAGAGACCAGAATTTAAAGTATATGGGGTATAATTAAAGCAGAAAATTTCGCTTTACCAATTCGACATCTCTACATCATCGTCAATACTTACTGTATTGCAAGGAATGTCGAGATTAGTAGCTGTTCACAATAATATATGGAATGTGCCTGAAAGTGGTTGACCATTAAATGACAACTTGGCATCTTTAAAGTTGGTAAAGATATACATTTATACATAAAGGAATCATGTTATTCACGCAGCGTTAGCAATGGTAAAGCTTGATATTGCTAGATTAAGTTTATCGAAGTATTGTGCATGTACATGTATATCTGAATCCCAAATCATATTATGATGTAAAACCTTCAAACTTTCTCAATTTTTTCTATGGGGAATTTAGTCGCAGAAAACCAGTTCGAATAATCAGAACTGGACCTTTTCTTCAGCTTACCGTTGTTGCGAATCCTCCCCCTGTCCCGGAAGTCACTGTTGTGGATGTTGACGACGTTGAAGACGTCGTAGAAGACGTCGTAGACGTCGTTTGTGACAACGTTGTTGACGTTGTTGTTGACGTTGTTGTTGACGAAGTTGGTAAAGCCGTAATGGTTGTGCCTGGAGAAACTGTAGTTGCATTTGTCGCCCCTAGAAAATTTAAACGTGATTTTTTTCTGAAGTCGAAGTGAGGGAATTATTCGAAGAGTAACTGACTTCGTATTATCTTAGTTCTTCGCTAGAAACGTTCGTTTAATACTGATCAGAATTGTCCCAATAATACAATTTTAGCGAGCTCCAGCTGGTTTGATTGAATAAATTGTTTTAGTATTCAATTGATCGAAAGGACCTATGTGTTTTTATTCCTTGTTTAAAGCTATAATGTACATGATTTTGTATAAAACGTAAGGTAAGCGGAGCAACAACAGATATATCTTGCAAATTGTAAGTCAAATTTAAGTTGAACATTACATGGTCTGTCATCAGACAGACATCAACTTCGTGAACATTTAGAGGGAATCCTCATAACCCTTTTCCAAACGATATCTCTTTTTAACCAACCTAATGGAAAAGGCATTTGGAAACGTTATTAGATCAGTAGGAATTGCTAGTTACAAGCAGATTCTCCTTCTCCAACAATATTTTCTGTACGTCTCAGGGGCCCATTTGTTAAGAGCACAACCAAGAACAGCTTTTGTTTATATCTTTCCTTGAAAGTATAGCTTTCAAAATATTTTTTTTTTTTATGTCGGAACTTAAGCTTTATACATGTACCAATTTACGATTTGTCGTCTGCAGGCGAAGACTAACCGCTACATGTACGTCGCTCTTGTAGGGGTTAAAAACAGCATGCAGTATTGTATCCACCTTAAACAATGACTTAAGACCGAATTCAGTTACACGTATTTTTGATTCGTATTGCATATTGTGTTAGAGTAACTTTTCTGATGCTTGTATTTTCCTCGAGCTGCTTGAGAAAATTTCATATCGCCAGAAACAGAAGGTCGAGCGAGATCACTTCGATACAATAGTCCTTTTATCATACAAGGTGAATCATAATATCTGATACAATTTCAATCCATAATATTATTTTTTCTGCAGGCACATACATTGTTGTAATTTATATCACAATACTCCACAATAATAAGAGGTTTGTTTGATACACAATGTTCAGAATTTTAGATACTTACAAGTTGAATAAAATAGGTCAAACTTTTTCGCAACATTTACATGATATGCTCTACATGACGTCCAGTCTGGGCTATTACGACGTTTTGCCTCTTTGAAAGTTTGCTATCACCGGTGCAGACATTTCTGGCGTTATTTTTCACATCTCTCCACGAATAGCTTGTTTAAGCTATCTAACAGTGTTTAGTATGGATAAATAAACATTTTCTCTCAGATGTCCCCACTAAAAAAAAGGTCAAGGGACTAAGGTCCGGGGAATGATATGAAGTCGCCTAAACCCAGAACTGACGTCATATAGAGTATGTCATGTAAATGATGTGAAAAAGTTGACCTATTTTATTTATCGTATAGGTATTTAAAGTACTTAGCATTGTATATAAAAAACTGTATTTATTGTAAAGTAATTTGATATAAATTATAACAAGGTATGTGCTGGCGAAAAAAAGAATTACAGATTGAAAATGTATCAGATATTATGAACCACCCTGTATACATGTACCTATAATTGTCTAGAACAAAATATTGCAATTAGTGACAATTTTATTCGAAAACGGTCAAACACAAGTACTGGTTTAGTGGGTGCTAACTTCGCATTTATGAACGGCATATAAATATAACAGAGTAGCTTTTTCACTATTAAAATCGTGGGGAATACTATAGCGTAACATTTTGACAAATCAAATTGGAAAGTAATCTAACTCGTGCGGTTTACGTAACAAACGCACGCGGGTTACGTAATCATACCGTATTTGACACTGTGTAGATATATTTTTTTATCTTTTTCCGTCGAGCCTGATTCTGCCCATGTGCAATGCATATATTTTAGCCGGAAAATTTAAAGGTGTATAGCTAAAAAGAATTTGTGTATGTTATGTAAAAATCTCTCTGTACAAAGGGATGTTATTCTTAAAATATCGAAAGCAAACATCCCACAAGTGCGTCAAGTATATCTTCAGCAGCAAAACAGGAAATGTGTACCACAAAATGTCTTTTTTGAAAATACACAGACGAACAAATGTTCAGACGTACTGAAAGACATGTAGACAGGCTGATTTCTGTAAAGCCGAAAAGCAATCGTTTGGCTGGGTTATGATAATGCATCCACGGTCTAAAAACTATTTGTTTTGTAACTTTCGAGACAAGTTGTCCGTTTCGTTCTGTGGCAAGTCGATGAACTCAGAACTTATACATTGAGTCGAGAGTCTTTGACTGGCTTGTTTGTGATGTTTGTAACATAAACTAAAACATGGCAATTGTAAAACCAGATCTATGTTACGACAGAATCATCCATCACCCCATGCAATTTTCGCTAATTGAATCTAAGAGGCAATCTTATATTACTAAAGTACTACATAATTTTTAACGATTCAGTTGTTGGTTTTTTTTTTTTGCCACCACCACCGTTCCTGTCGCCACCGTCATTGTTGTTGTTGTTCTTAGTGTTGAATCATGCATCAAACCATAGGTGCTTTTAATAAACTAGTAACTATTCTAAATTAACTACATGTATATACACACCGACGTTCTCTACTTACTTTACAATAGTTTCTCCTGCTCTTTGGAACTATTTAGAAATAAATATTATTAGCCCTCAACGGACTCCTCATGACTACAGCTACTTTGTCAAACACTGTAGACTGTATTGAGGCTAAAGAGAACATGCAGTCTGATTATGTAAATACGGAATGTCTTGAACATCTTAAACGAGCAAGTAGTTTATTGATGAGCCGTGTTCTTTGAAAAGAGAGTTTAATGTATCTTCAAGAAGTATCGACCTCGTTCAGCCTGCGCCTTTTGTCTGTCCTTACTTTTTGTAAATACATTACATCCCCTTTTCACAGAGCATGGCACATTTATACTTTGTCCAAAATTCTCGATTTCCTCTTTGATTTAAGGAATGAAGAGAGTTTTATTTTTTTCATGGAGGTATGAAAAAAAAAAAAACCCTAATCAAACTTTTGTATGAAACCGCTTTGCGGTTTCATACAGTGCGATTAGGTTTTTTTTTTTCATACCCCCATGAAAAAAATAAAATTCTCTTGATTCCTTATAATTTAATATTACAGACAACATACGCCCACGGAAATAATTCAAACTGCATTCATTTTCTTTATTTTTAAATCTAACGTTGGAATTTCTAAAGCCCCTTCCACTCATATTTGTATGGCGCAAGAATACAATAGGGAAGCAGTTTTCAGATCCCCAATACTGAATATTTACCAATGGAACGAAAGTAAATGAACACAGCAGCGTGTAGGACCCACAAAGGTAACCTTCAGCAAAAGTAGTTCCGGCACAACGTGATTTTTTTTTTTTTTTTCATGTAGCTATGAAAAAAAATTCAGCCAATCAGAACTCGCCAATGTTCATGAAAACAACTGATATTAAATTATTGAATATTGTGAATTGATAAATACTGTATGAATGACATATCACTTAATTAGTAACATATTAAAAAAAAAATAGGAAACAGTTAACCATTTGAGCCACATTTTGCCGTCTGCAATCGCCATTAATGTAGAAAAGTTTTAAGTTACTCAACTACTCATTTTAAGCCAAATGTAGGAATGTGTTTAAATCAATAAATTAGCAATACCTATGACCCCAAAGAATGGAAAGAAGTTTCAGATTTGTTACTGGGAATGAATCTTGGTCGGGAGATGGGGAGTGTATCGCTCGGTTCATTTGCATACCCCACATCTAAAATAGGAAAGCTAGACTAGTTGTTGTTTCAAACAGGAAATGGCGCACTCGTCTGTTTGTACGATCATGTCTTTACCCTTTCTTTCAGAAATCCAAAAACGCTAAATATTTATGTATACATACGAAATTTACATTTCTACTCTTTGATATCGTTCCACTTCACTCTCGATATAAAATTCAGACATCCTTGAGTAAATTACTATTAGGTTCTTGTGACAAAGATTGTTGCAACATTATACCTTTCACTGTGTAGAGTATCTCGACTCTGCTTTTTTGCCAGCCGCTTGAATATACAAGGCGAAGGTCGTACACAGTCACGTGACAAGCATCATGCGATATCCTCGATTGAACGAGTTGATAGCCACCCAATCCAAAATTGCATTTTCTATCCGTCGTAATCTATGCAATCTCGCAAATGCCAGGTGTAATATTGGTCGTAAGCCACAAGAATAACAATATAGTTTGATAAAATATCGACGACATTGATTATATTGGTTATATTTTGGCTTAATGTGAGTAAATAGAGAACTTTAAATTTTTGCGGTACCGCACAGAGAAAAGTATTTATCAGACGACAAAATTAAAACTCATCCGTATTAAAAACCTTTCACACGACACATCCAATGCAGCACAAAATGTATGGAAAATGGAGTTTAATGAATCTCTCTGATGCATTATACCAAAAGAGTCATCACATAATTATGGATCAATAAGATTTATTTTTTCTGACAATTTCAAGAGTGATGAAGTAGAATGGTCCTTTGGCGTGTAGGAAATATACTCATAGGAAAACTGTTCGACCAACGTCAGCCTGATATAGGTCGCTACTTTATGCAGATGCATAAAACTCCCTTTTGCAAGATGGAGACATGTTTTATATCATTTTTAAGGTGAAAATACTGCTTTTATGCATTTTATCATTTTTCCCACAACGGTTTAAAAAGCTGTCTTTATCAGGGGTTGTGAAAAAAGACGTGAATTTTTTTTTTTTTTTTTAAGTAAACTCTAAGATGTATAAAATTGACCTCTCCAATCCACGAAAAAAAGCCAAAAACAACAGCACAATACACGTTATATTGGCCTAAATATCAGGCAGTGGAGTTCTGAAGTAAAATTGCAAGTTCTAAGTAATCTAATCTCGGTCTATGCTGTTTAACAATGCACATTAAATCTGTCTACAACTTGCAAGGACATCGGATCTGACAAAGGTACTAGTTAAGGCAACATTAACGATTTCGCATATAATTGCCAGTATTCAATGTCTTTATTGAAAAATAATCAAGGGAAACGTCTATAGAGGACGTCATTGTGTTTAACTAAAAACGCTATACAAGCGTGAGCGTAGCGTAGGTCAAAATACACATTTCGTAGTCATAGCGTACCCTGTTGATTAAAGATCGACATATCATGTTCGTGTAAACAAAAAAGTGGATCTTAGCCAATTCTAATGCTACGTTGGTGTATTTGCATGTTCAATAAATTTTTATGAATCTGTAACCGAGGCTTTGAATTATGATTAACACCTTCTGTATATGTAAACATCGAGAAGCAGCAAATGATGGTAGAACAAAGTGGAAAAGGATTAAGCGAAAATCTCCACTGATAATTTTTTTAGCGGATTTGCTATATAGCAAATCCGCTTACTGTGATCGTTTTGGCCGGAACCAAATACATCATGCGTAACGACGCATGCGCTCTCACTTTCAGTTTTGCATGGCTGGCGTATGGACGAACAACGCAGATCTATAAATGATATTCAGCTCTGACTTTGAACAAATCATACAAATTATGTTTGATTTCTTTATCGAAATTTCGTCAAAACTACAAAAATTCTCAGTTTGAAATGCTCTAAATACTTAAACAAAGTTTGTTCTTTTTTTTTTTTCATTAAACATTTCCATATGCGTATGAACATTGTTTACACAGACTGTCCCCATTTTCATTCAAGAAATGTTCATTCAATACTTGTGTATTCCGCGGTCGAAATAAGTAAGGAGATTAAGCAATATTTCCTTATTGAAATTACATTCTTAAACTCTGTATTATATCAAATATCTTTAACTGTTCAGATAGCTAGCTAGAATTTGGCCGTAAATGATTTAAAATCCTTTCGATAACAAATACACAGAACCTATAAAGTCGATACGACACCTTGTTAGGTATCCCCCTTCGTATAGCACTATCGATGAATTTCCGAATTGTTTGAAACATATCTGTGAAACGTTTTAAAAAAATGAAGATCGTGTAGTCTACTAAAAAAAAAAGTGACGTTTGATTTATGCAAGACTGCTTCCAAAATTTCTCTCCAGTTATCGATGGGACATAAAGAAATCCTTCGTTCACAAACGGTCCCGGTCAAGTACGAACCCGTGACGTGAATTTATACTGAGGATTTTCGATGGGAAATCGTGTCCTTCTCAGTGAACTGGACATCCACTAACTTAACCTAACATCCTGGACTTTAAGCCCCAGATACCCAATTATCTTCAAGGTGTAAAAGTCCATTCATAGTTCTTGTAATATGCTTGAATTTTTTTTTTTTTTTTTTTTTTTGTTACCTTTCATGCAAAAGAATTAAGAATGCAGAATTTTCAGACAGATGTTTGATAAAGGGTCCACAGGAATACATCTTAGTCTAGACCTATACGTCTTACTATTTCGACATGTAGATTTAAATTCTTTGATATGTTTTTTATGCTTGGAGATTGAAGTATATGTACTTTATTTAATAAAGTACATATTTATGATGAACTGCTGCTCAACCCATACTAGAGACTGTAACTGTGCTTCATGTAAAACAGCAAGTAATTCAAACCTTAGAATGAAAGTATGCCTATAGTTTTTAAAGTTTTATATAGAGGGACCAATTCCTTTAACCCTTAGGCTGCTAAGTGCTACTCAAATACCTTTTGCAGACAGTGTAGATCAAGATCAGATTGCACCGAACATGCAGTCTGATCTTTGATCTATACTGCCCGGTAAGGAGGTATTTTTCCCCAAAAATTAACTTTGAAATAGAAATATCTGGATTTGTACTATCGACTTGAAAGTTTCATTTTAGTTATGTAAAGGTCAATTTTTACTTTGCATGGCAACTTGTCACACTGAGTGTGATCTTGGTCCATTCTGGCTGCTTCAGCTGTACCCAGGGCAGGGATTTGCAGATATCAAAGAGCAAATAATATCTGGTTTATGTTCTTCCAGGTGATGAGTGATGATTTTAATTCTTTTCATCAGACCATGAAAATGGATTCACTCAAAATGGCACTGGAAGTAACGAATAGCCGTTTTACCAGTGTTAATACTGAATTTCAAGTATCTCATCATGCTACATCATATTTTTTATGCACATGTCCCTGCAGTGATTCAATTATGCAACATGACTCAAATTCATAAAGACATGGCTCAAAACTTCAAAAAGGAATCTACGTCTATATGTAAATTAAGAAAACTTACATAATCACCGACAAAATGTCAAAATCCCATCACACTTCAACTGTAACTTTCATTATATGTGAGACTAAATTCCACTTTTTACATTGTACTTATTCACACCTGCATTTTTTGACTGAATAGAAATGGACCCAAGAATGCGGGTTTGCATATTACATGTAGGTCTCTTATGTTTTATGTGATACTCATAAAATGAACTTGATATTATAGTTAAGTGTAACACCGGTTCTATTTTTGAAACTTTGTATGATAATCTAAGTTCAGACTATGCAGAGTATGAGGTCTAAGCTTGAACCTATACAGCCTTTGTTTTTTTTTTGTTTTTTTTTTATATTTGCACCAATTAAGCGGTGAAATGACATAATCCTGTTCATTTATTTAGTTAGGTTCTGTGAGACTGTGGCTGATTGGTAAAGGTGTCGGTTGAGTTATCCCGGAATTTATCCTCACCCAGTTGCCAGGATTTTGTAGGAGTACCTATAGACAAGGCACTGCGTAGAATCAGCCTAGCCCTAGTAAAAACCAAGCCGTACACAAATAAATGGGTTGTTGTCACTGTAAGACTGAAACAGTATTGAAACTAATGTAACCAACAGAAATCAGTCAAACATCAAATTATTCTTGAAGGTAGTTACAATCAATTTCATGTTTTGTGGCACTGCATGAGTTGACCTTACTTTTCTTTTGTGAAATCATTATTTTCTTGACTTGTTTCTTTATGAAGATACAAGGTGAATTTTCATTTATGTAAGAGAAGGAAGGTATATTCAATACTCATGAATTACACATGGTCTAAATCTTAGAAAATACTAAACACACCATTTAGTTTTCACCTTTCAGACTATTACATAGCATTTTGTTTTAGGTCAGGAATAAAACCAAGAATTTTCTTTTTAAAAGAAAAAAGAAATTATATCTGAACAATCAAATTGTTGTGTCTAGTTTGATTTTGTATTTCATTTTGAAATTAATAGTTTTAAGTTGTGAAGTAATAAGGAAGAACCCTTGAAGGGATTCCTTGGTGTTAGAGTCATGGAAAGGACAATGTGCTTTTAGTAAGAAATTACGTACAAAAAGCCATTGTTTCTATTTCCCTGAGAGGTAGGTAGGTAGGTAGGTGTGTGTGTGTGTGTGTGTGTGTGTGTGTGTTTTTTTTTTTTTTTTTAAACTCTTTACCACACAACAAAATTTGAGACTTGTCCAAATGGAAAGCATTTGCTGATAACAGAATCAATGTGACTCAAAATATAAATTTCATTTTTGGAAGGTCTGGTGACATTGTGGGAAAAGGAAAAAATGCTGGTGACCAGCATTTTCTCATAGTCCCAAATTCTTTTTAAAAGCCTTTTTCCTCAGGGTCGTTTAAAGTAGGGATCGTTTTGTAAGGGTTTAAACTAAATCATACTAGTTTCAAAACAATACATGCTTTATACTTCAGAATGAGGACAGTTTGTTTCCTTTGTAGAAAGAGTAGATTAAGATCAGACCACCTAGCATAGTAAAATCCCACTCCTATAGGCACACTGTTTTAGATTTGAATTGTTTGCAGTCTATATGATTATACCCACTATATGAAAGTTTAGAAAGTTTTGTGTTTATAGTCTGACTAGGTTTGTAAAATGCTGTTTCAATATTTCAAAGGAGTCTTGCATTATGATGATTAATAATGGTTTTAATGGCTTTAGAAATGCTTAAAATGCTATGGTAAAGGAAAACATAGTCATCATGTTCAGTGTATTCATTTTAGCTCACATGTTTACAAACCCTAAGTGAGCTGTTGATATTTTCTGTCTGACTTAAAGCATCATCTCAGACAAAAACCACCATCATTAGTCCTTCTGAAAACCCTTGATTTTTTGTACAGCCAAATAAAGCTCAGCCAATTGGATAAGTTGTTTCAAAAGTTTTTCTGAACATCCTTCAAAATGGGATAATATAGCCACACATACCTTAGTCAAAACACATTGTATCCTTTATGGTGTTATGGAATTGGGAAAAAATGACTTTGGTAAGAATGAAAAAAAAAAAAAAATCTGTTTGTCTACCAATGTTTTCAAAAACTTAAGAGCTACATTTTGTGAGGCTGACAGAAATGTCAGATAAAAGTTAACCTTGCAAGAGGCCAATGTTAGATCCACATTTGATCAATCGAATGGCATTTAATGTTGCTTTCAACATTATTTCAGTCATATAACTGCTACAACTAGTTTATTTATGTATGTCTGGGTTTCAGCAGTACTAGGCTAGGGCTCTGAAGTGTCTTGCCTAAGGACACTCCCACAGAAAAACATATGGCCATGAGGTAACAAGTCCTAAACTTTACTAGTAAGCCATGCAGGACCCTAGATCCACATTTAGAGGGGAGTTAATTTTTGTAAGATTGTTCAGATTAGTCTATGTCTACCATCTATGCATAAATTACTTTTTGTTTTTTAGTCAAAAATGGTAAATAAATTGATGCTATTTCGTTATTCATTCCTTCCCCATATGACAAGGTTTAGGCTCTTTAAATGTATCTGCAGACAACAATTCAGAAACTGATACAAATGAGCTGAAGTTCACTCTTATGATTGAAAACACTGTTGGAACAGGAGAAAATACTGTCTACCAGAATTTTGTCCTTGTCTCATGATGCTTTCAATTGCCTATTTCCTTCAGGGTTATTAACCCTTGTCCTGCTGAATAACTCAAATGATACCTTCAAGTCAATAGTAAAATCCAAAAGGTTGCTATTTAATATTAATTATGAGGACGATAAATATCTCCTTATCGGACAATGTAGATCAAAGTTCAGACTGCACATTCTGTGCAGTCTGATCTTGATCTACACTGTCCACAAAAGGTCAGTGAGTCGCGTTTAGCAGCCTAAGGGTTAACATGAGTGTTCAATAAAGTGTTAAAATAAACCCCAATCAAAATTTTCTCCAGATCCAGTTGTCAGATGCCAAGGAAACCTGACATGGATCCATATGTTGTATACTGGTCTATCTCACAGATTGATATAAATGTATAGCTTGGGTTTGTATAAGGAGACACTTATCTGTCTTGCTATAGAACTAGCTTTTGTAGCAATGTGGTAGAGCGTTTGCCTACAGAGTTTGGACCTGAAGGTTCTACGTTTAATCCCAGCCTTTGGGGCAATTTAACAGAACTGTTACAGATACATGTAATCAGTATTCAGAATACCCTAACGGTTTGTCCAAACATGGCCTATATTTTATGTCATACAAAGTTAAATTGGGAGAATTTTTGAGGATTTTCCCTTTTTTTAGCCCTTTAACACACAATAAATCCTATGTTTTATGAGTCCTGTGTAATAGGGCTTATGAAAACAGTGTTGGAAAATAAGACATCACTATTTCTTTTCTTTTTTTCCTCCAGAATTTTTTCTACCCTTTACAAATACAAACCACATAATCTGAGGGCCCCATCTACTGAATTGTTTTTTTCTTTTTTATGCTCTAAATAGCAAGCTATTTAGTTTTTATGCGACAAATCAAATTATTTCATAAAAGGCCAATAAATACTACCAGATATATATTTCTTTTCATATAAAGTGTATGGTTAAATTCAGTAAAATGATGCAACTTTGTGCGTTTGATAATGGAATTGTAGCCTACTTTAGCAATAGGTTACTGTGTTTATTTTTATTACACCAGATATGACGTCTTGATACTGATTTGAATATACAAATCCTTGTTCATGGCTCGTGTTATTGATTAAGTACCATTCCCTCAAAGCTTTCCAAAACTGTGGCATGAAATCTAATGATACCCAAAGAGGCTGAATAGCGCATTAAGGAAATATCAATTCAGATATTTTTTGTCTAAATCTTATCTTTCTTCTTTACTAATAATTTTCCAGCTATAATTCTGTAAGTCATTTTTGAGTTTGTTGAGGGTATGAAAATCTAAATAGTTGGTTTTAATTTGGGGGAGTCTAAAATATTGTCCTCTGGTAAGAAGTTCAACAACAAGGCACAAAAATTTCATATTGCATACATGTGTAAGTAGCAATATATTGTACTCTTTGATCAAATTTGCCCATGATTGCTGTAACTGATTAACAGCTGTAGACCTTAACACCGTGTTTTTACAGAAATATCATTATATATCATCATCCTATTTTGTACATTTTTTTAAGTCTTACTCATCAACAAATCAACAACTGAAGTGTTCTATATATTTGTCAAATAACTTATAAATTCATCTTGGTTTTTTTTCCAGTCCTATGCGTGTTTACAGTCCTAAATAAAATACTAGCAGAAAAAAAAACAACATCAAATTGTTGGATCAAGTTAATACTCTAATATACTTGGTAAAGCAACTTCAACTCCCATTGCCCTTGCTTACTCTCCTAATTACTTACATATTATACATGTATTACATGTGATAAAAAAGATTAATTTTCATTACATTAAATCATAGCTTAAAACTGTTCAACAAATCCGCTTTTCAGGACTTTCAGTCCTTTCATTTGTTTTTGTAAATGATAAAATGATTCGCAGATTATCCATAGCAATTAAATACGTTTACAACTTATCAATTTCTATTTTTTTTTTTAAGTATCCTAGGTGATAATATGATAAAGTTTATAAATCCAACTGTTCGTCCTTTTTAATTTACAAAAACGTTGTGTAAACAAAAAAGATAATATCTTCACAGTAAAGTGATATCCTCACAAGTGGCGACATTAACTGTAATGCCACTAATAAAGGGATAAATCCTTGCAAATCTTCTGGTCATGGGAACGTACAGAATAATTATAAATGACTATATGATATCGAAAAGGATAAAAAAAAATCCCTTACCGTAGGAATAACCGTAATTTATGCCTGTGTTCGTGCCACCAGAGAAGTCAGTGACCTGTATGTTATTAAAAAAAGTCTTTAATTACGAGAAGGGACTTTGGTTGTATTTCGGACATTTTAGATCAATAACCGGCTGTGTACAAAATGCGGTCAGGTCATGGATATACAAAGTCAGATGTTGTGTTAGGTGCACTGTATTAGATTACTTGCCCCTACAGCAAAATTGGGTGTGCATTATCCTGTTTTTCTGCCGACCGAATGCGTCTATTCTATTTAAACAGCAGTCTAAAAAACAAGCATTTTGATACTTAGGCTACTGTTTAAGAATTTGAAGATGTGTATTTAATAAGTGTTGAAAGCCCAAAGGTTCCTTTCACAACAACATGTTACAGTGGTTCGAAGAATGTAGGTCAAAGGTAAGACTGTTACTTCCCTGGAATCTGATCTTGACGTACATTGTGAGAAAAACATCTAATTTTTTAGCTTCTCTAAAATCGCTAGACCGATGAGTCTAGAGCGTTGTGTTGCAGAAGACTTGTATTTTCAGTGAAATATACTCATTACGAATTTTCTTATCTTGCACACGTTTGGGATAAGCGTTATGTGACGTCATATTCGACGCAATTTCATGATTGAGGCGTACTCTGTGAAAAAGGGATTTAAATGCATCTGCAAAACGTATTGACTCATGGCACCGTACACAGGCCGCACAGGCTGACATGTGTCGAAACCTCTTGTTATTTGTAAATTTTCTGCATGTCTAAGGACCATTCTACCACCATGATGCCGTCGGTTGTTGGGCAATATGGATTTTATGGATCCATAATTATGTGAGGACTTGCTTATTAAAATGCATCACAGAGATAAATTAAACCCCTTTCTGCCAGATCATAGCTCATATATTTCTTTCAGAGAACTGAATAAAGTTTTATCAAGGGAAAGTACCGTGTGTTCGTATAAAATATTCTGAATTACGATACACGAGATTTCATAATGTGATAAAAAGGATCTGACATCCGTTAGCTTTTGAGATAAAGTCTTATTAAAGTCGTTCACAAAAATTGATAAAGGTTCCCTTAAATTAAATTTTTCAAGGCCCGTTTCATAAAATCGCATCTCAAATGCCATTTTATGTTAGATTCTATTTATATTCCTCAATAACAAACTTTTACAAGCTACTATGCTAATGTAGTCCTAGAAAGAAATTCAGTTGTAAAATCAAGTCAGTCTGTAACAATATGCCCGTTTATTAATGACGTAGTTATACAGAGGAATACACCTGTTCTATAAAAATGTATACCTTTGAGAGCTTTCTCGTGATGTTTTACAGCATGTAAATGAGAGACACCGTTCAAATGTCCATCATTTAGGCTTTACATGTAAGTACCACTGGGTTGGCCAAAACTGTAAATGTTGTATTAGATTTGTTCCTCGTATGTTGCCCTTTTATTAATCACTTATCGTAAACACATTCAGTGCCACTAGCGAAACAGAAGCTTTGCCAACGGCATAGATCAATATCAAACTGCACAGGATGTGCAGTCCGATCTTTTACCTATACCGTCCGCTCTATTTATTATAACTTATAAGATTAAAACCTTTCCGAATTTCAGTGGATTGTATTTTCAGCCGTCGAAAAGGTCTTATTATACTGCAAAGAAATTTCTCGTGATCCGATTGGATAATATGCCCCGAACATATATATCATGTACACTGGCAAAACCAACATAAAAGCAGCTTTCCTTTCGGGGTCCCCGTATACATGACTACACTATCAACACAACATCCAAAATGGCTGCGTCGATCAAGATTAACGTCAAATTTATGCGCCAAACTGCACGTTTTAGCACGTTTTACCATGGTTTAAGTGACCTCAGTTCCCAGTGACGTCAGTTTTCATTGAATTGGGGCACTCAGAAGGGAAATTTTACTTCGTCAGCGTACTCAATTTTTTAAAGACAAAAACAGGTAAAATTCGCTTAACACACGTTGGAATGGTAAAACTTTGCAGTATAATAAATTCGTTGTACGGTCAGGTGGCAGGGGACTTGAAAACTTGTTCACGGCTGTGGTGAATCATGTCGTCATGATTCACCACAGTTGTGAACAAGTTTCCAAGTCCCCTGCCACCTGACTGTACAACTAATAATGTTTATGTATTTAGCACTGAAGGATTTAAAGAAAGGGAAGAGCATTGCGTAATTACTACGAAATATATACAGGATAATTGTCTGTTTCGGTGTATGATCGAAATTTCTTTCATCGATTGACAAGCGAGGGCTATATTTTCACGAGTGGCGAAACCACGAGTGAAAATATGGCCTTTACTTTTCACGAGATCAAAGACATTTCGATCATACACTGAAACACAAAAAATATCCTATTTCTTTTATGCTCTTCAGTTTAATATTTCTTTGCAATTCTAATTTTGCTCATCGTGAAAAATATATGCGTTTTTCAAGCCAAATAGATCTATTCAATCCGATATGGACTAGCTGTAATAGTGACGTCATGAGTGATGTTGACCACGTCATAAAACGTGACGTTTACTCGCTAAAAATTCATTCATGTTCTATAAATATCCGTGGTAGGTAAAAAATAAAAGTTATAAAAAACCCTGATTATAAAATTTACGGGTGAATTACAAAAATATAATTCACTGTTAGATTTCTCTAAACTACTGAAAAGCATAAAAAAAAGAAATCTTACTTTTTACTTGTATTGGCACATGATCCGTGATTATGAGCATATCATGAAAACAAAAATTGAGTACCAAACTTGCACAGGGCTATCTTACCCATATATCAACATCCTGTGTTGTGGGCCCTGAAGCCCACAAATACTGGGCATCAATGTTAAAATTCCACTGGGTGCCAGCGTGGGTGGGCGGATTTGAGGTTGTGTCCTCATCCCCGTTAAAAGCGTATGAAACGATGTAGTTATTATTACCCTCCCAAACCTCTGAAATAAACAATGCAGTAGAAACATTTCAGTAATTTCTTTACAATTTGGACTGGAAAGTTAGTTATATATTATAGTATTCGGATTTGGCTTCAGTTCCAGAAAAGTGTTTAAAGCATGGACATACATGTAAATGAAAACAAAGTCAAACGATGGGGAAATACTTGTAATATTCAATTCAATTCTTTATAAGTAATTTAAGGCCTCTGGCTCAATATACAATACATTCAAACAATATAAAGAGCTCCATATAGAGGGAGTGATTTAGATTTCAAAATTGGAAATATTATTTATTCTCCACTAAACCCGATGTAATGGGTACTCATTAGAATCGTCTCATCGAGAAGATTCTAATGAGTACCCACAACATTAGGGTTTGGAAGAGAAACAATGGATCTAGAGTACCATCACTCCCTCTTATCTGGAGCTCTGATATATTTACAGAGTAACGTTCCCCGATGTTCATTAACCATTAAACAAAATTGACCGCCAAGAATGTTAGATAGAATATCATTTGCTATCTGTGAAACATTGCATAATAGACATAATACGACTCGAAAATGATCAATTCATTACAGGTCCTGAATCAAGTATTCAGATTGAGTTCAGACTTCCATATGTGTGGCCTATCTCTGTACCGTTCGCGAGGCGCAGGAATGAGTAACAGGAATAAGTAGCTAAGGAAACAAAGTGACCGAAATTAAAACCTATGTAAGTATAACCAAGTTAAAGTATCCGTATTTCCTCTCGGACAAAGGCCTTTTAAATAGGAGGGGATCAATGGAGTTTGCTCGCTATTATGGATTGCTCGTGTAGCGAGAGATTAGCCTATGCCCAAGGAAACTTCTGGCACAACATTTGAGAAATGAGAAATAGCACCATCTTTTTAATAATTGACAGCATTTATGTCGACCTCCGGCTTCTTTCCAGAGCTTGAATGAACTTAGTGTCATCTTTTTCCTTGTTGGCGAAAAATAAAAGCTTATATATATCTACGATGGGTAATGCTTTTTTGCTAAATAAATTTTGTTAAATAATCATGAATACGTCTGAAAAAAAAAAAAAGTATCGCAGAAGGAAAGGTTGACCGTTATAGAAAAATTCTCTTCTAGGTACTTTGGTTTTCCAAATTTTTTTTCAAGAAGGAAACGGTCTTTTGCAAACTTACCAAGAAAGTAATTTCTCATTGAGGAGATGCTGTAGTCGAAGTAGAAGAAAATGTTGAAAGCACCAGTAGGTAGAGTGTATATCTTGGTGTCTCTACCTGCAAAAAGTTGTTGAACGTGTGATTTTACAACCCTGAGAAAGATGACACTTGCGAACAAACTGTGAAACGAAGAATACCTGCATTTTCGTCCTTTTTCAAAATGTTTTCAAAAGCCTTCTTCCAAATGGTCTTTAAAAATCGGGATTGCTTGGTGAGAGGTTTAATTTACACTATCTAGTACCTGATTCGTAACTTACAAAATTTCTTCACTCCCGTTGGAACTGTCCCCTGAAAGGGCCTATTTAGGCATTTCACAATGAAACAAAATTTCGTGTAAAACACAAATAAATACAACTGAATGTTTGTTTCTCAACAAATACAAAAAAAGGGAATACATTCGGCAAAATAAAAATGCTAAACAGGGTTTCAATAATAGGGTGATAGGTTTGCACTCGGTAACTCTGTCTGTATCTATAAGACCAGTTATGACGTCATAGCACTAATTTGAATACGATCCCGTATAATCCTCGCGTATTATTTATTATCTATTTACCATTTAACAATGTTTAAACTAGTCCAAATTAAAAACATTTGCAGACAAAATATTAAATGTGATTCCTATGACTGAATTTGTTTATGAAAGGTTAGAAAACAGTGTGGGAAAAGGAGAAAATGCTGGTTTTCAGCATTTTCTCCTTTTCTCACTTTGTTTTCAAAAATCCACTTTCCCAGGGTCGTTAAAACTCGGACCCGTATGGTAAAGGGCTGAGTGAAATACCCACGATCCCTTGCGAAAGTCTAGTGCCAAATGTATACATATCCAATGATACTACTAATCAAGTAATCTTCTAAAGAGCTGTCAATATTTTTTTTCCCCTTCAACTTCTCTCTTATTTCTGGATTGTTCGCAATTTGCTACCATACCTTCCCGGTAGAATAAGCTTACTGATTGCGTCTGTGTAAATTCCATCCACAACAGAACACGTAGAGTTTGTTCCGCCACAGACACCACACCGGTCTCTTAGTTGTCCGGGAATACCGTCACATCCGGTTGTCTATAATGTACAAAGCCACAGTTAGTAATTCGGGAACAATTTTAGCATACATCCGAAAAAAAACCGTAGAAGTTACTGAATTATATGTATAGAATGTTGAATTTACTACTAGGATGACACATAAACCAGCTATGAAAATATGCTTGAATATCAGGCAAATCACAATCCTTCCATAATAAAAAGATCTTATCAACTTAGGTTTTAATGAAGAATTACAGAAATATTACACTTAGAACACTTTTATACACGTTATCTGTGTATGAGAGTACACAAGTACTTTTACAATCAATCTCAGTTAAAGAAGTACAGCCCGAGACTTACAGTAGCAGATAGTAAGTACACGTCCATCTTAGTATATACCGTTATATCAAAGGACATTGCACTTCGCAATATGGAAAATTCGATAAACTGAATGAATTAACATATGACAGGCAGATATGAGAGTCTCGTCTTTACGTTAATCCGACTGGAAGGGAAGGACATGAAAATCGATCTTCTTTTAAGTTTCGGCGAAATACCATCCTTCTATTTTACAAGATCCCATCGAGATATTACTTGCGAGTACCATAAACTTAGGTTTTAATAAAGAACAGCAGAAATATTACACTGAACACTTACGAGGTTTGTCCCAAAACTCCGTCACAAATTTTTATAAATGAGCAATTTTTAACATTGGGACTCTCTCTTTTACATATTTCATGTATGAAGATTGTATTTCACTATATATTATGTCTCCGATAAAAAAAGGTTAGATTTATCTTTACTTGTGGCATAGCATAAAAGTGGTATTAATGGATGCCGAACCAGGAAAAGGAGAGTGGAAATGACAGACCGATTTTTATGAATGAAGATGCGTGTAATTTAGTGACGAGATGCCTTTTCGCAGATCGGAAACTAACACTTAGCGAGATATCATCTTCAGCCGCCATTTGAAGGTCTTCCGTCCACAGAATATTTAAGTACACACTTAATATGTCACGAGATGGGTTCTGTCTGCGATCCAATAAAAACAGACGAGGGATCACACGTCGCTAGCGTTTCTTGATCGAGTTGCAGCAGACAACACCCTGTCCAATCGTATTATTAAAACGGATGAGACTTTGTTACACTACTATAAACCAGAAGGAAAGCGACAGTCTAGCACATGGAATACACCAAGGAACCCTCTGCCAAAGAAAGCATCCGCGGTGAGGTCCATGAGAAAGACGATGTTTGTCATTTTCATTGTCAGACGGAGAGTCCTTCGTGTCCATGCAGTTCCTCAAGGGCAGACTGTGAATGCTGCATACTATTCAAAGGTACTTATGTCTTTTCATATCATATCAAATTGTTTATTAGTTGTTTTATTCTGATACACAGGGAACAGTTTGTATTGAAATTTTGAGAATTCAATTTATTGATCTAATTAAGTCTTTACACGTCTCCAAACAAATCAACCGAAGATACGTGATGAATGCTGTCCGCACGGAGCGACAAGACCTGTGCAAAGAACCTGAGTCTATTGCGTGGGATCAAGGTAACGAACTGGCTCACACATTGTCCTCTACAAATACAGAGATTTAATTGTAGGGATTTCCAAAGATTAGATCATCTCCGATATTCCCCTGATTTGGCTCCTCTGAACTTTGCCTACTTTCTGCAGCTTAATGAGGAGTTACGAGGTCGCAAGTTCGGTTCCAGCGATGACCTGATGTCTGCTACACTTTCTGCTGACAGAGGTCGGAAAGAGATGAGATTTAAGATAGTTTTGGGTTAAACGACATCTCAAATGCGTTGGATTTCAAGGAGAATACTTTGAGAAAGGCACGTAAATTTAACACTGGCGTTGTAATTGACGCTCGACGTGCGTGGTTTTTATAGTATTTTTCCTACAGTTGTCTTATTTGTAAAGATTTTTGTTGGATTTTTCTATATAAACATGTATATTTAGATTACAAGCATTGAAAAAATATCTGTAAACTGCATATGTCGTGTTTTATTTTCTTTTCTTAATGAACTTGTCACATGGTTTTGGGACAACCCTCGTATATCCACCTTTATCTGTGTATCAGAGTACATAAATACTCTAACAATCAATCTCTTCTCAAGAAGTACAGACTAAGACCTACAGAAGCTGACAGCTACAACAGACTGAGACCAACAGTAGCTGACAGCAAGTATACATCGATCTTAATATACCCTTATAGCAAAGGACATTGCATGTCGGAGTATGCAAGACATTGATCATGATCACAAAATGGTTTTGCCAGATTGTACCACCAACATTTCTGTCTGTCATAATTATGATAATTTATCCTATTCATCAATTTCTTCATCCTTATAAATGAATACAACTCAATTAGTAAACGCAATTAAACGATATGATTTATCCCATCAAAAAATTACCAATATCATTTATGTCACATAAGTATTTGATACATACTTGTGCATATTTCTAAAGACACAAATTGACATACATGTATATATTTCTAATGTCACAAATCTAAAATCACATGTCATCTATTTCAGATACATTTTGTATTTATATGGTGGGGATGATGCAAGATTATGACAGAGACACAGGTAAAGAAGAAGATTTGTGATATCAATTATGCGAATCTTACAATGCAATATCCCTGCACACAATGGCTGCTTGTTCCAGTGGTACCTGGTAGATTATATTGTTCTGTGAATGTTTGGGTGGCGGGACTGCAAGGTGTGCCGTCCGGCATGAGGCCGAACCTTTGAAATGTTGGCATCGTGAATCCGGACTGGGTATCACACTTAACTTCACATTGCCCAAAGGCTGTGTTAAAGATATTAATATATACATATATTAGCTGCGCTCTGGCAAAAAGGAGCGTTTACAGCGTCATAATTCTTTGCATAATTTATGGATCCATAAAATACAGTTTGTCTAACAACCGACTAAATCATGAGGTAAACTGGTCCCTTGACATGCAGGAGATTTACCAACAGCAAAATGTTTCGACTGAGGTTAATTGCTGTATAAAAATTGTATCTGGTTTTCCAGTCTAAACCTTTTATAAAACGGTCTGTACATTCAACTACCCTGTGAAAATGAGGCAATCAAAACATTCTTAGAAAAGAAGAAAACGCTGGTAGCCAGCATTTCCTCATTTTCCGAAAAAGTTTTTATTCTTTCACAGGCAACTATCATTATTTTAACAACATTATATTTGTCGTCAGCAAAAGCTTACAATTTAGCCAAGCCTTAAATTTTGTCGTGCGTTAAAGAGTTGTTGTTTGTAGGAATATCTAGAAAAATCCTATATCGCTCATCGGATTTAATCTGTAATTAATTTTTAAAAAATCCAGTTTTCTTCAAAATCTAGGGTAGAATTTGAAAACATTCGTCTGAGATTTATTTGATGCTACACAAAAAATTATTACCGACCCTCCACGAGGATGAGGCTGATGGCATAAAACATGCGAGTAGGATTATCATTACCAATCAGGACATGGCTTAAACAAATTTAGCTACCGAAAATCAAATAATGACACTAAAAAGAAAATTTCATATCATAGGCTAAATGGTTCCGGACAATAGGATTTTTTTCCTTATCCCATTTTGCCCGGACTTCGTAGGTATTGTCATTTATCTTTTGAGGAAAACTAGATGATGTTACAAATAAGACAATCTGCGCTCAGTGGTTTTCGGTTACGAGCTTTTATCCTCTCTTTCTTTCTTCAAGTTTGTAACCGTATGTAACAAAGGCAGTTAGTGGTAATGGCCCATGCTTCATGCAAAAAGACACAGTTTTGAGCAAGTTCTGTTTTTAAGAGATCGACGATTTAATATTGCTAGCGTCCTCATGATTTTCATCAACAAGATATTTGACAGTTTCCCTTGATAACTCTGTCTCAAATGCATGACTGGTTGACCCCTTTGACATTTAAAAATGATCGTTTGTTAAGAAAAAAGATTATATCAGCTGTGCTCTAGAGAATGGGATGGGGGTAATATTATACTGCAAAGAAATTTCTCGTGATCCGATTGGATAATATGCCCCAAACATATATATCATGTACACTGGCAAAACCAACGTAAAAGCAGTTTCCCTTTCGGAAGCCCCGTACACATGACTACACTTTCAACGCAATATCCAAAATGGCGGCCTTGATCAAGATTAACATCAAGATTATGCACCAAACTGCACGTTTTACCAAGGTTTCAGTGACACGTTGGAATGGTAAAACTTTGCAGTATAATAAATCCGTTGTACGGTCAGGTGGCCTCGCCTTCGGCTCGGGGTGACATGATTCACCACAGCCGTGAACAAGTTTCCAAGTCCCCTGCCACCTGACCGTACAACTAATAATGCATCCTCATGATGCATCATACCAAGCACATCAAATACTTATGGATCCATGAATCCATTTGCTTACAACCAACTGAATCATGTGGTAGAGTGGTCCTTTGACATGCAGAGAATTGATCAATAGCATTTTTTACCAATATCAGCCTGCGCGGACTGGGTTGATACTTTTTGCAGCTGCACCACAAAACATGCCTCACACTTGATATCAACGAAATACTTTGACAGGTACAGAGAGTTAGGTAACCAAATATGCTGCTTGTAACTTTCTTCACTTACAATTGCCGTTCAGTTTGTCTCCTGTAGACTGGTACTCAGACGAGCTGAAATAACCATTAGCTAACAGACTGGTGCACGTTTCTCCAGCACGTTGTTGAATCAAAGTTGATTCAACGCTGCTATCTCCAGGACAAGCCTGTAAATACAGAGGAAACAGGCTGTTCCTTTGCTAGTACAATACACAGTGTCAGTCAGGTGACTGACTGATTAAGTGATTGAATACTGTTCATGCCGTTTTCAGCATCATCCCAGTCACGTCAAAGCGACAGCTCACTTATCTATGTGTGTTCCAGGTTTCACCAGTACAACGGCTAGTGTCTTTTCCAAGCAGATTTAAATGAAAATCCTAGGACCTCCAATGCGAATCAAATTCGGGGTTTCTAAGTTGCGAATCCTAGATTTTCACCACTGATTCATGCAGGATGAATGTTGGTTAATGTAACTGGTATTGTAATTACTACTTTAACTTATTCACAAAACAACACTGATTTATACAAATTGAAAGCATTTGCAAGCAGCTAATTAAGTACGGCTGAAATGATGAATGTCTCTTAAAGTAGAAATAATTCTGGGAAAACAGAAAGCCTACAGCCTTTTCAAAAGACTTCTTCCCTATGGTGGTTTAAATTCGGATTTGTTCTGTAAAGTGTAAAATATGTAACTATGGGATATTACATGGCTATATTTCGAAGACTAACAAAATATATACAATAAAGTTCTTTTGTGCTTAGGGACAAATAAAAATGTAATCGATATCTTCAAACACACACGTGATGGCAAATTGCACAGATTGAACGTAATAAGAAGCTCAAATGGTAAAACGGACTTGTCATAATCTGTTTCTGTATCAACAGGTAATAGAGGTATACCTAGCTAAATCCTATCAAACAGAATTATAACATTATCTTTGTATTAAATCTTTACACCAAGAGAGCAAAATTTTAGACTTTCCCAAATTGAAAGAATTTCAAGACGACACGTTAAGTGTGACTCAAAATCTAAGACTTGCCTTTGAAAGGGTAAACATCCTCGTGAGGAAGGGAAAATGCTGGTTACCAGCTTATTCTTCTTTCCTCAGGGTACTTTTAAAAGCCTTTTTTCTGTAGATCGTTAAAACTCAGGATTGTGTGGTACAGGGTAAGATTGGTATCTTTATCTCGATTTGATAAGTGTAAAAAGTATATTAACTTTTAGACTTAGGACAGGCGTTATGGAACGCCCTGTATAACTTCACTAGATCATATGTGTGATGTCTTTGTTTCTAAATAGGCCTGAGTGGCTAGGACTAAGCGACCGTGGTAATTTGTAAGAAAAGAACATTTGGAGCTAAAAACTGTCAAGCCTTGTAGATTGAAATCAATTTTTACATATAACCCCAATCCTGTATATACACCCTCCACCGAAATGATTACAAAGTATAAAAGCTGTTCTTGTCAATTATGTAACAAAAGATTGGACGGTGTAGATCTAGATTTAAGATTAAGATTCCCTGCAAATTAATTTAGATCCGCACTGTCAATAATAGTTCAGGGTTTTGTCTTTGGGTTTCTATAATTTAGAGAAAAAAAGCAGTTAAAAAAATACATACATTAGTATTGCACAAAGTAAGTTCATATTCATCCCCTGAACATGCTGGGCTATTTAGCGGCCTACAAAAGATACAAAGTTTAACTCATGTAAACATTGCTTGTATCAGAAAGTAGCTTATGGACTGGAAAGAAATATGTTCAATGTACTACCAAGATAAATAACTCTTAACCATAAAATGACGAGTTTTGACAACCCTGCAGAAAGAGCCTTTTTGAAACGTAGGAACAGGAGAAAATGCAGGTAACCAGCATTTCTACTTTTCCTGCAATGTTCTCTGCATTTTCAAAGCCAACATGCATAGTTTGAAATACATTTGATTTGTTGTCAGCAGTTTCTTTCAGTTCGAACCTTTCTAAAATCTTGTCGTCTGGTAAAATGTTAAACAATAATTAGAAAGGAAGAAAAAGTTCTTTTTTCAGTGTCTTTCAATGTACTATGAAATGTCGACAAATGATTATAATATCTTCTGGGAAGATAAAGCAAAGAGAAAGTTTTTTCTTTTTTTTTTAATACGGAAACCAATAAAGTTCTCTTTAAGACGTTAAACGTTTGCAGGTGCATTCGTTAATCCAAAAGGCATATTGTTAAATTCGTAAAATCCTTGAGGACCAGCTCAACGGCAATTTTCCACTTGTCAGACATCCTAATGCCGAACTTAAAAATCAAATGTTGAAAAGCAAGCAGCTGTAATGTATTCGCAATTTGAAGAATAACATATGCATCTTTAGTAATATGCCTATACAATTTAATGAACAACATTTTAAAAAAAAAGTTTCATTTCTTTTCCTTAGTATAATAACATTTGAAAAAAAAATATTGCATGAAAATACAACATTCCTTTAAATATTCTTAATTTCTTTTCCTGAAAGCCCTGGTTTCGTGCAAAATTTATCACATCTTTAAGAAGACAAATCAATCTTGTGCCATGTGTCGGTTCCATGGAAAAGGTTCAACTCCAAAGTATACCAATATTTGGAACTTTATATTTTTTTCTTCTGATGCAAGATCAGTGACTTCTAAATCATTGCTAAGCCACTGACCGTCTTTCACTGTGAGTGACACTGATCGTCCTGTTCTTTCTCTTTTCTGCGGACTGGGAGACCTTTATCTTTGTCCATAGAGTTATATCAACCAGAATGGTCTTTTGATATGCAAAAAAATTACTAAGGTAAAAAAGTGTTGACCAAAATCAGCCTGCACGGACGGTTGACATGAATAAATACTTTTGTAGATGCATTAAACCACTTAGAGCACGACTCTAATTTATTTTACATCTAAACCATCTTAAGTGCAATCGTATGAGCTGCAAACGCTTTACCACTAACCGCTGTCTTTACAAAGAAATATATAGATATGCATAGGGAAAAAGATTGAACTTACTTCGGATTATTACAAAATCGTTGTCTGTACTGGACCCCTGTGCCACAAGTTCTGCTACAAGACGTCTGTGAACCCCACTCAGACCAGCCCCCTGCAACAACCGTAATCAATGACGTATTTAAACCAGTCTCGGCCCACGTGATACACTGGTATGAGTTGCCACTTGGATATGTCCAACATACCTGAAATAGATAAGGACTTAGTACTGTACATCGGCAAAAAGATGGATTAGTCTTGAAATTACTTAATCTAAGCAACTCTTGGAAGACCTGGATACACGTATCAATAAAAAAAAAAAACATTTGATCTTTGTCATATGTGCAGTTACATGTACATATTCTTTCCGAACACCCATTATCCTTTCCACACAATGAATTAAAGGGATTCAGAGTTACCAAGTGTAAACACGAATAATCTTTGGTTAGGTCCCCGCTAGGTAGGGTGGTCTTGTGAAACTATCCCTGGACAAGGTAATATAGATCAGTTTGAAGGTATTGATATTTACGCCATAGTACAACTGAAACACTGTTGATTGCAGTTTGAAAGATCATTCAAACGAAATTTGTGATTTGTTCAACAGAGATCATGGGAAGCTTTGTAGTGCTACCTGTTCTGTGGCGCAATATCGCCCGTCTGTCGGCACCAACTCGTTCACCATAGTTCCATAGTTAGCAGCGCTAGTGTTCATTTGTATACATGAGTATAGGGAACACTCACCCTGAAAGTAAATGTCAGTAGAAATATTTACCAAAGAAAATACCTGATTTGATGCTCTCAAAACCGTTGATGCTTATGTAGCTTTACAAATGGTGTATTACATGAACAGACTGGACAGAATGGGAATGTCTACCGTAATCCAATATTTTTTTTTCCAAATCTGCAAAGACCGTTTGCCAAGTCGGTGACGTACAGGGCTTGAAACCGATGTGTCATTGGTTCGATGCCCAGCTCGCGTCGATTGTTTTCGAGGATTGCTGTTAGAGATTAAGACAGGATTGAATCAACTATCACCACTTGAAAATGGACCGGTCAATGGTCATCCCGAAAAACAGTAAGTGGTTTGGAAAGGATGTTGACCAAGGCAACCAGTAAAAAACTAAAGAAAAGCATGGACAGATACACTTGCCGCCGCCATAAAACAGAAATGATGCTTCTAAAAAGGTGCGAGAAACATCAAACAAACACATCATTCTAAACAACGATCAAAACGGTTCATCCTTTGTTGCAAAACTTAGTTTTCAGCACTCGAAAAAAAAAAAAGACGAAATAAATGCTCTGTACAAAAACATCCAATGCTTAACCCCTTCACAGCCAAGAGAGGACGTTTTAAACCCTTACAGCCTTCCCTAACGACAAAATTTCGGATTTTTTTTTTTTTTTTTTTTTTTTTTTTTTTTTTTTAATTTCAAAGTATTTGCAGACAACCAATTAAATGTTGCCTAAAAGGAAGTTGTAGAGTGAAGGAACAGAAAATATTGTGGGAAAAGGGGAAATGGAGGTTACCAGCATTTTTGTTAGGGATGTTCAAACTCGGGTAAAAGCATAAAAGAATGAAATTAACATTCTTAGATAACAAAACATATCAAAACATTGCGATTTCAAGAGTGTTGTTTTCCAGACTGTTTGAAAAAAATGATGGACATATAGATTTATGATCAGAAAGTGCGTTCTGTGAATCCTTGTTTTGATTTACACTGTCCGAAAAAAAGATAGTCTGTTATGGCGCCCGATAAAGGATAAATGAAACAACAGTTGACACCCCCGCCAAATAAACTCACCAGAGCAGCTGGGTAGTATCGAAAGCGATATCCGGGTCCTTGTTTAAATTCACAAATTTCGTCGTCTGTATAGATCATTCCTGAAGTACAAATGGGAAATAATAAGATTTCAGATTAGTATAGTTACACATGCACATGTATAGGTTCTGACGTATGTTGGCATTTGAGGCAAAATATTATTAAAGAAGTCTAGAAAAAATTATAGATAAAGGCGTGTTTATAAACACTTTTTCCTTCACGAGCTTTATCAAAGTTTACTTTACCCTAAAGCAGCGACTGTAAGATTCTTTCTATCACATATTTGTATCTCAAGAACTTGCGTTCATAACATGCGAACACAAAAGTCGACATGTACATTAGTTTTAAACTGTACAAGACAAAAAGAATAATAAAGCAACAGCAGCATACATATAACGACTTAACCTCTAATCTGAAGATTTAAAAAAAAAAAAAAATAAAACCCACATAATCAGGTTTGTCAATTTTGAATGTGAAATTATCAAGATTTCTCCGTGCAGGTCATTGATGTTTTAGAAATTAAGCGTATGATAGAGGTTTCAAATGACCTATGATGGAACTGCTTGCTTATCTCAAACGTCTGTCAGATACTGGAATTCGGAATGGCTATATATATATATATATATATATATATATATATATATATATATATATATATATACACACACTGAAAACAATGGTAGTCTATGATTAAAAAAAACCTGCTTCCGTAAATAGACCGAAGCCTATACAAGAGTTCCGTGTAATTTGATTCTACTACCAACAGCCCCTAACTAATTTATTTTGGAGAAGAAATATGAACTAATTGTTAAGGCACTTTTTTATGGTTCATGTTTTTTGGTAATTTCCCAGGAAACAATGGTGAGTTTTGTTGATTTGCTGTGTACTTCTAATGTAACTTAATGGCGGACACTTATGACACTAACGCAGAACGGATATATTTAGCGATCAGAAGATTAAAGATTAAAAAAAATGTTAATTTGAAAAATGGGTATTTGTCTTTTTTAGATTATTCACTGATTGTGATATTCTCTCAAATTTATTAAAAAAACACTATTCTGTAATAATTCTGGTCTATACCAACAAACTGTTTTCTCTGTGTAATGCGGTCTTGGGGGGGGGGGATACGCCTCGGGGAATGACAGAATGACAGAAAAGAACTGTAATGGGTTCGATTAAGTCCCAACAAAAAAGGGTTAGCATGGTTTCTTCCGGTGAAAGATCGAAATTTATTGCATCGCGTGAACATAATTCGATAATGTTTTAACTGATGGCTGCGTCACTCGTGAAAATATTATCGATGATGTTCACTTGATGAAATGGATTTCTATCTTTCACCGAATAAAAAAATACCCGCTATATAACTATTGTTTTTTTGTGTGTGGTCAGTGTAGATCGTGTATATGTTATGCGGCAAAATGTTAAAGCATATACTAACGCCTCAAAGGATGACAAAGCCCTTATTATGAAAATCTTACCTGGCCATAATGATTGGAGCGAGACAACTTCCGATGACGAAACATCAGTGGTAGTAAGACAGTTAGCCGTAGACCCGCTGTTATAGGATGATATATAAAAAAAAGAGTTCAATTTTAATTTATTATCACTTTAACCCTTTCAGCACCATAGGCGAAAACAGGGGACTTTTATGTCCTTCATATATCAAAATCAGACTTAACAAAATGTGCAGCCTAATTTTGGATCTATACCGTCCGCTTGTTTTTTCAAGCCTGTATCATAATATTCATGCTGGATTTCACTAGCCTGTATTTTCAACCGTCGAATGAGGCTGAATTTTTATATATGACGCTGAAAGGGTGAGCATGAAGCTTGTGCTCCTTGATAAAAAAAACAAACATTTTTCCATCAACGTGTAAAGACGACTCAAAGAGTGCCATGTCAAAGCTTTTTTGCCCATACGAATCTCACCCCACTTGAAACTGTAGATGGAAAAGTGGACTGCACGTTTTGTGCCATCTGATCTTCGTCAGCTGATGTCCTAAAAAGCGCAAAGAATCAGCAAAAATCCTGACAGTAAGAAATATTGTCACTATTACGGTATGATGACATATCCTACTCGCTAACTACTTTCTGATTTGATCAGTCAAAATGCTAAGTTACATCTGCAAGATATTAATCCATTTACAAAAAAAAAAAAAAAAATGTAACCAACTAAACCAGTATATGTATTTTATTCAAACTGTTAAAAATACCAATAATTTAAATAATTTATTGGTAAAATTTGATGTAAACCCCCCCCCCCAAAAAAAAAGTATGACGGAACAAGAGGACATCACGCGTGCCCTTCAGTCTAGCGATATCGGATTTTCTGACGCAGTTTGAAGCAAATCCAAGCCTCAGGAAAATCACAACAACATAATATTATATATTCATTGCACTGTGAAAACGTTATGTAATGTAGTTATACCTTAGTAATTGTGCCATAGACGATACACTGCAAGTACTCCATCCGGTTGGCTTACTTCCCATTAGGCCGTCATTTGGTGAAGGACAACCTTCGTCAATATCATGACTCATGTTCATGCTGTAAAGATGAAAACATACGAGCCAGTGAAACGGAGATTTAATGAATCTGCGAAAAGTATCGACCATATCAGCCTGCGCAGTCTGCGCAGTCTGACAAAGGTCGAGACTTATTTGCTATTAATTTTGTAAATTTTCTCCATGTTAAAGGACAACTCTACCACCTGACTCAGTCGATTGTTTGAATAATAAATGGATTTTATACATCCATAATTATAATGTATAATGAAAATTCATTAAACCCCCCTTTTTCCAGAGCACATAATTCATTTCACACCTATATTACAACAACCAATAAAATAAATTTAATATTACCACGTAAATAGAAAACATTTTAACTCATGATAGACTCTGTAGAGTCCATATACATTTAGAAACTTTTAAAACCTGTCCATAGTCCAATGGATTTCTCAGAACGAGGCTTGAGCCCCGATTATCCATTTTACACATGGACGAGTATTCTGCCGAAGTTTTTTGCAAGAAATTACAATTGTTAGCTTGAAGAATCTTTTTTTTCTAATAGAAATTAAATAGCTGACATATTAGTTGTTGTAAGTTAGTATTCAAGTGTGAAATGAAGACGTATTTTAACATACTTAGGTACAATACTGAATTCACTTGGATTCGAACGCTGCAGTACCAGTCTTTATTTTGGACTCAGCTTACAACTATAGAATTCGGTATGGTATCCAAAGATGTTACAATTCATATTCGTTCAGTCTTCATGCAATATCGTTATATACAATATCACATACATAACATGAATGGAAATACAAAACGTCAACCAAGGTTGACCTCGATTGAAATTCTTTGCTGCTGAAATTGAAAATTCTTTGCTACTGGTAAATTTTCTGCTAGCCCATGAACCATTTCAGGTCATAGTGTAGTTGGTTGTTAATGAATTTAGTTTTATGGATCCCTTTGCTAGGTATAATGCATTACCCAGGTGCATAAATCGCCTTTCGCCAGAGAGCCGCTCTATTCTAATTGATATTTAAATTTCCTTCTCCAATTTTCTATCATCTTTACAAAGTAAAAGCCTTTACGAAATCATTTCAAAGAAAAACGACTAGTGTTCTCTGCTGATGTTTTGTCAAAAACATAGATTTAACATCAAGACTTACACGTGTCCAAACTCGTGCGCGGGAATGGTAAACTCCGTGGCGCGGGTATATGAAGATACAGCGCACTTTAACCCGTCAATACACACTTTACCGGTAAACGCCTTACCGGCAACATCCGGGGAATCCACTCTGCAATAAGAGAGAACTAGTGATCCATACAGAGGTATAAAAAGCTAAATCCATGTAAATGTACACATGTTCAGTAAAAGAAAATCAACTTTCACGGATTTTTTAACCGAAATCTCTCTCTTAAAGGAAAGATCAGATACAGTGAGTACGATAATACATCTTTGGCTGACTGTCTGTCTGTCTGTCTCCCTCTCTCTCTCTCTCTCGGACGTGGATCACATAATATTAATGCCCCGATTCCCGTACTATGTTTTTAAGCAAAGATCAGACTACGTGTTATCTGTCGGCCCACACTGTCCTCTATAAGTTAAATACATTCCTGGCTTTAAAAAAGGCATACCCTGTGAATAGATGAATAGTGTCGTAGTTGGTGTAGTTTCCCTGACTCTGCGCCCCTGCACATACGGAGGATAGGGTGTTCTCTAATGTCCTGCTCACAGCGTACCAGCTCTGAAACAAATATAACAATTCATTTCATGTATAAGAAAGGTTGATAATACGTTGGAAATAATCAACTTAAGATTTCAGAGGAAAAAAAGCAAGGAGTTTTAACAGACAAAAAAACTTAAAACAATGGAAGATGTCATTGATAAAGTAGATAACACATACCATTGGTTAACCTTTGCAGCTAACAATTATTGAACTCCACAGTGTTTGATAGAGATGTGTTCATTGCGAAAATGTTAATTGTAATATACACCTCCGGTAAAACACCAAAATAGAAGATCTTACATGAGTTTATATGTATCACCATTGTTACCAAGCGGGTTGGCTAAAATTGCATGACGCAAGCATTAGCGAGTGTCAAATACATTTTAATCAACGAGTTTGGTAAAAAAATTATAGTACATAAACACGAATGTGAAATTCATTTTATCAAATAAAACGAATGACAGATAACAAACATTCTGCATGATCACGTTTTGCCTATGTACTGTTTACGGGTCTATGTTTGCACTTATAGTTCGGTTTCAAATGTGTACATACACAAGAAAATAGTTTTTTTCACATTTACACCGAATGAAGTATAAAACAGTTTCTAGAGGGGACGAATCCATCTTTTTCATCAATTGTGTTGATTTAAAAAAAAATCACTACATTTCCTATTTTTTATTACACATGAAAATTAATTAAAAAAAAAAAAAAAAAATCTGTTCACGCGTATACAGCTTAGCAACGATGACGTCCTTTTTCCGCCAAACGATGTAGTAGTACAAATGCTGACACGTGCTATTGTTGATTTCTCACGCGCTCATGACTGAAAATCGGGAACCATGACCCAAAAAAACGATAATTCACAAGCTTATTACCAAAAATAAATCATGGGTCTAATATATTACCGGGGGAGGTTTTATTTGATAAAGAAAAGTAATTTCTGGCAAAATGTAAAACAAGTGGAAAGGCCAATGTTTTGCAAAGTTGGGCATCAATAAGAAAGTCATAACGATAAGATTATATTTCTTATGAGTAGTCTATTAAGGTCGTTCATAAAGTTCATGAACACCGTCGATATCTCTAAAACAAATAACGGCGCTGCTATGAAATTTCACCATTGAGCAAAAATGATGTGAACCTTGCTCTGTGAAAAGGGGGGGGGGGGGTTAAGTGCATCTACAAAAAGTATCGACCCATGTCAGCCTGTGCAGTCAGCCTGACCTTTGTCGAAACTTTTTGCCTATTGATCAAGTTTCTGCATATCAAAGAAACATTCTACCTCCGGATTTAGTTGGTTGTGAAACAAAATAGATGTTATGGATCCATAAATTTTTGATGACTTGCTCGGTACAATACATCACGGAGAAGCAATAAGCCCACCCACCCCCTTTTTTTGGCAGAGCACGGCCCATATGAACTTGTCATGTATGCAGGTTTCTAACTGAACTATATTTGGAATGTGTAGGTAATAGATTACTATAGTAACGAGTAAGATATGCGGATGTATACATTACCGGGTCAGTCTCCCAAAATTCTATCCGTTTGACTTCAATATGCATGTCGTAACCAAGAACGTCAGATTTCGACCATTCGGCTTGCATCTGATAAAGAAGAAAAGAGTCTACTCATAGAATGTCAAATGTGTTTGGTTTGATATTTGATCTAGATATATAGGATCTGGCATGAGTTGGTCTTTGAGATAGAATTAATTAAATGAGTCTACTAATAAATGTTAAAAAGCTAGCCTTTGGTGAGCTTGATAACATTTTTTTTGTGTGGACGAATTTAAAATTTTACCTCGAAAGCCAATGAATGTAAGATTCTTTTTATCACACAACTGGATATTAAGAATTATAGTTCATGACGTATTAAAACATAGGCCTACTTTCAACCACATCACACCCCATTCTAGTGACAGATTTTTAATATCACACACAACCAGTTGATTATCTTCTATTTAACATACATGTACGTAGAGACCAACAGCTTGTATTTTTGATATATACTGTTTACATTTGAGAAAAAAAAAATCACTATTCTTCAAATGTAATTCCTCGAGTAATATACATCAAGTTGATCAAATGACGTCATCCATATTTTCAACACAGCGTAAACGAATGTACATAATTATATCGTATTTTTTTTTACATTGATGAAAGATAAAAATACGAGAGCGTTATAACGCTAAAATTATCAAGTTATGATTCAAATTCGCTATTTCAATACGCAACTGATCATGAATAACATGTAGAAGATATGTCTATTTTATGCTTTTCTGTAGTTTATCGAGAAATAATGGTGGATTATGGTTTTATACATCATGTTTACAACCAGTAAAAAAAGTACCGATTTCATATTTTCTAACTCTTCAATAGAAGGAAGAAACAGTAGTTCCCGCATACCAGTTACCTGGGTAAACAGCGCGTGGCATTCAAGCAGATGGAACAATGAGGTAATTTACGCACATTTACCCTACATTTCTGGCGCTTTTATGTAATAGTATAATAGGTTCTTATGTGGAGGGTGTTACGAGCCAAGCGTAACGAGAAAAAACAAACGACATGCCTTTCACAATTAACAATATTTATTAATGATTAAAGACAAAAGACTACAATAAGAGTTAAGTTTGAATGAAATTTTGACAATTTTTAATCTTAGAACAAGAAATAGAATAAGTCTCTCAAAATTAAGAATTATGTTTAGACTACAAAAAGTATGGAATTTCTGGTTCCTAAAACCTAAATTAACAATAGTTTTAACTTGCAGATAGATATGAGCAACCTGTTTAATAGAAAGATAATTCCAACTAACGGATGTATATTCCAAATTAAATCCAACACTTTCATTAATTCTGTATCCTCAAAGCCACAAGTCTAAATTCAAAATCCAAATCACCAAGTAAGTCACTCCTACTTATATCAGCTTGGAAAATTCTAGATTAGTCTTTTCTAGAAAGATGACAACAAGCTATTTATAGACATGGATTGATAATCAACTTGTTTACTAACAATCCTGTTTCTAAAAATAACCACTCTGAAAAACCAATGAATGTTCTTTATGTTTCTAGAAAATTCTGTATTCAGAGTGACAACGAAAACAGGTCACATGTATTTCCTATTACATAACACTTCCCCTCCTAAAGGAAAAGAAAGTTTTATGAAGTAAAACTTTCTTTTGTCTGAAGATAGAAAACATCATTACACATAAATGTACATAAAAATACACTATACATAAAGACAAATGTTAACTATTTAAAGTTAAACTCTAGACAAAGCATCAAGGGTAATATAGTCCATCAGGAGTTACAAATGCAGAGATCTCTTTAGCTCTTTCAGTGACAGGAATTTGCCAAAATCCTTTCAGAAGATCAAATTTGGTTACATATTTTGCATGACCAATATTGTCAATGCAGTCATCTACTCTTGGCACTGGAAATGAATCAGTCTTGGTCACAGTATTAACTTTTCTATAGTCAGTGCACATACGAAAATTTCCATCTGGCTTTGGTACAAGAATACAGGGAGAACTCCATTCACTTTGACTAGGTTCAATAAAGTCATTGTCCAAAAGATGCTCCAGTTTCTTGGGATGCATTCGATATGGATGTTGTTTCACTGGTTTTGAATTTTCAATGTCCACATCATGGTATATTGTATCTGTCCGTGTTGGAATGTCAGGGAACAGGTGCTCATATTCAGAAATTAACTTTTTTAATTCATCTTTTTGATTATTATCTAAGTGTGAAAGTTTTTTATCTAAATTTTTTAAAATGTCAGAATTCTGAAGTTTTGAACAAATAGGGTTTGACTTATCAAAGTTCATTTCTTCACAATTTATGTCTTCATGGTTAATGTGATTTTGATTTTGAGGGACTGAGGAAACTACATTTATTGGTGAAATATTTGAATTATCCCTATTAATATATTCTTTTAACATATTAATATGACATAATTGCTTTTGCTTTCGCCTGTCAGGTGTTGTTATCACATAATTTAAGTCACTGACCTTTTTCTCTACAGAATAAGGACCAAAATATCTTGCTTGTAGAGGCCTACCAGGAATTGGTAGAAGAGCTAAAACTTTATCTCCAGGTTTAAAATATCTTTCTTTATTATTCTTGTCATATCTTTCTTTCATTTTACATTGAATTTTCTTTAAATTTGATTTTGCAACCTCACAAGCTTTGAATAACCTGTTTCTAAAGTCAGATACATAGTGAAGTAAATTTAAAGGAGAATCTTCTTGAGAAAGAAATGTTTCTTTTTAAAAGTTTTAAAGGTCCACGAACTGTGCGACCAAAAACAAGCTCAAAGGGACTAAAACCAAGAGATTCCTGTACAGACTCCCTTACTGCAAAGAGTAAAAGATGTATACCTTCATCCCAATCCTTTTGTGTGTCAAAGCAATATGACCTTATCATATTTTTTAAGGTCTGATGTAACCGTTCAAGGGCACCATGACTTTCAGGGTGATTTGCAGATGACCTATATTGTTTAAATCCCAACTCGTGCATCACTTGTTGGAAAATGCCAGACATAAAATTTGACCCTTGATCAGATTGAACAGATTTAGGAAGTCCTACAAAAGTGAAAAATTCTGATGTATTATGTTTAGAATTTGTCTTACTTTCAGACGGGTTTTGTGAAATAGACTTTTTAATTTCATTTTTAAATAAATGACCCAACAAAGAATCAGATAAGTCAATATCAGACTGATTTTCAGTCAAAATGGCTTTCTTTGCCATAGCTCTAGTAACTGCACATGACGGGTAAAGGTTAGGAATTTTTTCCTCAATCAGATCGGGTGATTGATCCATGCAAGGTGTGTCAGTTACAAGTGGATTAACAATTACCTTATCTCCGGCTAAATTATTGCCTAATAACAAATGAACACCTTTAAAAGGTAAATTTTTTCTGACACCAACAGTCACTGGACCATTAATTAAGTCTGAAGACAAATAAATGTTATGAAGCGGAACATTAACAAATCCACATTCTACACCCTGAATAAGGACACTTGTCCCAGAAGAAGTCTTCTCAGAAAAAGGCAGGACATCTGCTAAAAAAAGAGATTGAGAAGCTCCAGTAAAATTTTAATAGAGGTAGACTGGGCAAAATCACTTTCTAGTGACACAAAACCATCTGATAAGAATGGGTCATAAATCTCCATAACAGTATCAATCTCAGGTACTTTGGCCTGGACAAAAGTTTGGTTTTTTAAAACATGACTAAGGTGTAGACTTCAATGAAGTAAAGCCCTTGGGCTTAAAGCTTTATTGTTTTTCCCGTTTTCTTTTTAAAACAGGACATTCAGAAATAATATGGCCTGGTTCTTTGCAATAATTACAAGTGGGTCGAGATAAGGGATTTTGTTTTTCCCGTTTTCTTTTTAAAACAGGACATTTAGAAATGATATGACCTAATTCTTTGCAATAATTACAAGTGGGTCGAGATAAGGGATTTTGACCTTTGGCTTCATAAGGAGATTTGGGTTTGGGACTATTCTGATTGGAATTGTCATTATGTTGACTAAAATTTGGATTAGGACCAGTAGATGAATAAAAAGATTTTCGAGGGTTTGATTTATTCATGAAAGAGACCTTATGCTTCAAGGCAAAGTTGTCTGCTAAGCAAGCTGCTTCATCTAAAGTTTCAACTTCTTTCTCGCCTAAGAAAGTTTTTATATCGAAATTAATGCACCTTTTAAGTTCTTCAACTAACAATAATTGTCTAAGTTTTCCATGATCAGAATTTATTTTCTTTGAATGGCACCACCTATCAAATAATTGTTCTTTAGTTCTAGCAAATTCAACATGGGTTTGACCATTTTCTTTTCTGCAGTTCCTAAATTTTTGTCTATATACTTCAGGTACCAATTCATAAGCCTGTAGAATTAATTCCTTAACATTATCACAATAAGAAAGCTGTTTATTACTTAGTTGAGAAAAAATATCACAAGCCTTTCCAGTTACAACACTTTGCAAGAGTAACGTCCAGTGTTCTTTTTGCCATTTCAAATTTTCAGCAAATCTTTCAAAATGTGAAAAGTATTTTTCAACTTCTTGTTCTTGAAATGGCGGAACAAGTCTGAGGTGTTTTGTTATGTCAAAGTCATTAATCACATGCAAAGATGTTTTTTCTTTATTTTCCATTTCTAATTCTTTCATTCTGATCTGAAATTGCCTATCCTTTTCTTTTTCTTCATCATGCATTTTTAATTCTTTTTCTTTCATTCTTTCTTCTTGCTCTAATTCTTTTTCTTTCATCCTTTCTTCTTTTTCTAACTGTAGTTTGAATTTTTCTAACTCAAGATTAATTCTAACGTCTGTCTGAGACACAAGAATGAGAGACAGAGCAGACGAGTCAAGTATTTCTTCCTCAACTAAAAACTGAAGAATATAATTCTTAATTTCATGCTTTAACATAGTACCTATAATGGCAATCAGTTTATAATGAGAAGTAAGATCTAATAAATCAGACTTTTTTGCCAAATTTAACAACTCCTGAGAAGGTTCAGCAATAAATTTTTCAAGATCAAAAGACATGATTGCTTTTTGTTGGTTCAGTAGAATAAAAATCAATTTTCTTTTTTTTTTTTTTTTTTTTTTATTATTATTCTTTTCTTTTTTATTATCTAATGAACTTTAATACTGTAACAAGTTCAAAATAATTTCAAAGTATATCCAAAATGATTAGATGATCTATCCCGGACGAACCCTCAATTTCTGTTACGAGCAAATTAACAATATTCATTAATGATTAAAGACAAAAGACTACAATAAGAGTTAAGTTTGAATGAAATTTTGACAATTTTTAATCTTAGAACAAGAAATAGAATAAGTCTCTCAAAATTAAGAATTATGTTTAGACTACAAAAAGTATGGAATTTCTGGTTCCTAAAACCTAAATTAACAATAGTTTTAACTTGCAGATAGATATGAGCAACCTGTTTAATAGAAAGATAATTCCAACTAACGGATGTATATTCCAAATTAAATCCAACACTTTCATTAATTCTGTATCCTCAAAGCCACAAGTCTAAATTCAAAATCCAAATCACCAAGTAAGTCACTCCTACTTATATCAGCTTGGAAAATTCTAGATTAGTCTTTTCTAGAAAGATGACAAGCTATTTATAGACATGGATTGATAAACAACTTGTTTACTAACAATCCTGTTTCTAAAAATAGCTACATTGAAAAACCAATGAATGTTCTTTATGTTTCTAGAAAATTCTGTATTCAGAGTGACAACGAAAACAGGTCGCATGTATATCCTATTACATAACAAGGGGAATTACCGAAACAACTGCACTGGATTTTGACGAAAGTCAAAACTAAAAAGGAGTTATAAGTATGAAATAAATAGGTTTTTTTTCGGTGGAAGATTGAAATTCACTTCATTGAGTGAACATCATAGGTAATATTTTCACGAGTGGCACAGCCACGAGTGAAAATATTACCGATGATGTTAACAAGATGAAATAAATTTCGATTTTTCACCGAAAAAGGGAAAAAAAATCTTCTCTATCTTTACCCCATTTAACTTTACAAGAAGTGTTTCGGTCATTTGAGTTTCAGTTGTGTATCCAAGATTCTTCAGTTTCGCCACGTAAGCTTCGTCCACGAAAACAACAGTCTCGGCCGTCAGAGTTGGGACGCTCCGCTTTGGTCGAGACTTGTCGAAGTTGTCATCAGAGTCTGAAATTTTATAAAACAACAGTTAAAGGACGATCAATGGGGTGTGAAAGTACAAAGGCATAGAAAGAACAGACCAAAAAAAAAAAACAAACAAATAACGTTGTATCATATGACACCTTATCGTTGTATCATATGCACAACTTATTTACCGTTGTCATTGTGAGTTTTCAAAGCGGAGTTGAGTGTTGTAAGATTCTAAAGCATTGTGTTCCGTCCCATTATAGATCTGCAGTTAATGTTTCAAATACAATTATTCGATAAAATAAAAGAATTTCATTTATTTTCCATTTGAGAAAGAATGTTATTGAATTCGGTCAGAAAAGAAAAAAAGAATGCTATAGAGCTCGCCAGAGGCTTGCTTTATAGAATTTTTCTAGACTCGTTTAAAATAAAATCTTATCTTAAACGCCAACTAATGTGAGGTCCTGATAGTGACTGCTGCCGTCGAAACTTTTTGTAACTGTCAGCATACCTAGTCAAAATGTTTGTCGTATACTTGCTTATTTACCCTTTATGACCCTTTATTTATATTTCGCATATTTTACATAAAAAATTTATCATTCTTTTCCATGTAACGTCTAAACGGGCCGCGTTCAATTCTGTGTAGCAAGTCCGATCTCTCTAAAACCTGTATTATTACGAAAACGAACTTTATTTCATGCTTTCCAGTAGGTTTTCGAGAAATAACGGTTAAATATTTTTCGATATTTCATGGTTACGACCAGTGAAAAATACCGATTTTTATACTCTAACTCTTCAATTGAAGGCGGAAACAGTTGTTCCCGCGCACTAGTTACCTACATGTAGGTAAAATGCGCGTGCCTCTCAACCAAATAGAAATTATGACGTAACTTACTCTACATTTCTCACGCTTGACGTAATATTGTAATCCATTGCTATGTGGAGGGGGTACGCTACGGGGAATAACCGAAAAGAACCGTACTGGATTTTGATGCAAGTTCCCCTAAAAAAGGGTTAAAAGCATGAAATAAATAGAATATTTGTTTATTTTTTTTTTCGGTGAAAGATCGAAATTTATTTCATCTCGTGAACATCATGGGTACTATTTTCACTCGTGGCTGCGCCACTCGTGAAATTTTTACCGATAATGTTCACTCGATGAAATAAATTTCGATCTTTCACCGTAAAAAACAAATATCCTCTATTCATTTGAAAATATTCAGCCGTTGTCTTAATAAATAATGGACAGGTTCATTCATAATTCAATCAAATCAATTTCACGTAGAATTACCTACAGAGCTACCATGGTTTTCAGTTAGGCAGACAGTTGCATAACCAACCAAAATTGACAACAGATTTTTTAACGAAATAAGTTTCAATAATCAAGTAAAACCGTGCCAAGCAAATTTAAAAAAAAAAAAAAGACAAAACACGATTCTGTAAGTTATATTTCCGCAATTATGAAGTTCATTTGGAACGATTGCATCTCTTTCATAACAAAACATAATGGTGTCGAATCATAGACATAGGCAAGTTTTGTACAAATATCCTTTTTGAATTAAGAAATCATTTATTAATCTTACTTCTGATGTATGATTTATTGAACAAGTTCAGTTAAGAATATCCAAATTTTCTGTTCAAACAGCGACAAAATTCGAAGTAGGAGTTTGCTAAAGGAACCTATGAAGGAACCGATAATACGCTTGGTACACGGTGAATGTCGAAAAAAAAATATGTACGTAGGGGCTTATGAATAAGCCTATATATCAGCAAACCCTGCTGTGAACAGAAAAGTAATCTTTATGTTGCAAAACGCAGGAAGCATGGACAACAATAACTACATGTACGTACTAGATTGTTCTTTCTCTTTGCCCTTTTTTTGTTCAGACATACGGTTTCTTGCGACTTTTAAGCCAGACTCGCGATCCTCAAATTTTATTCTGTCTTCTCGCTTTCCGATGATGATCTCGTGCTGTAGGTCCTCTGTTGTTGACTCCAGGGATTCGAACCAATATGTGACATCCTGCTCAGTGAATGCACCCTCCTGTGGAATATATCTTATACAAAGTTTAGGCATGTCCAAATTGAACACATTTGCAGACCACAACATACATGTGACTCAAAAGTTTTTTTTTTTTTTTTTGAAGGGGGGGAACAGAAAACATTGTGGGGGAAAAAGGTGAAAATACTGATTACTATCACTTTCTCCTTTTTCTACAGAACGTGTTTTGGCCGAGCTGAGGTTCGAAGTCACAATGCATGAAAGTCTAAACCGTCCGTTAAACGAGATTCAGCTAAACTGCTGGAATTCAGCTGCGGGGACTGACCCAAAGTTATCCATTTTCCCCTCTATTAGGCCTGGCGTTCATGTAAAATTGAAATCCACCGCATTACATCTAATAGAAGGGAACTAACTCAATTTAAGACCCGTTTACCATAAAATTAGTATTCTGAAAGAGTTATTTCCCTTACATTCAGTCATCCACTGTTCATTTTAAATACAGGAAGTTGAAACCGTTCTATGAAAAGGACAACTGTTAAACTCTTTACCATACAATTCCGACTTTCAACCATCTGGAGAATAAAGCTTCTTGAAAACATTGTGGGAAAAGCAGAAAATGCTTGTAACCAGCATTTTCTTCTTTTTCAACAATGTTTTCTAACGTTTCAAAGACAATTTCTATCGTTTGAGCCACATTTAAAATTGTCGTCTGTAAATGCTTTCAATTTTGACTAGTCCACATTTTTCTTCTGAGATAAAGGGTTAAGGATAATGTGTGACATGCAGCGCATACCCATAGTCTCAGAGTCGTGATGGATGTGGGAGAAGCGTACAAATAAAAAGAAAAACACACACATGCAGTCTGACCTTGGATCTTCTCCGCCCACCTGAGTTTCTGTGGGCTGTATTTTCGGCGGTCGGAATAGGTCGAATCTATACATTTGGCGCTAGCAGAGTTAAAGTGTATGCCGCAGCGTATACGAGGGCTGTTCGATATGTAATGTGTATTGTACCACAGCGCAATAACGCTTTCAACGATTTTCTGGATGATGATACGCTTGAATAGCTCCATTCAATACCTTTCCAACGGTATAAACACGAGCCTTTAGCTCCACATAGTTTTAAACTTACAGTCATTTCATTAGAGCTAGCCGTTGACCACTGTTGTAAAAATGGTAGGGAAACGGATTAAGAATATTGAAGAAATTAGAGCTTATATAAAAGTTCACACAAAACTCGGTCATTCGGTAATGCAGATTTTTACTGAATTGGGGGAAGTTCATGGGTCTGATAAGGTATCTTATGAGACAGTTCGTAGGTGGAGAAAGAAATTTCTGACAGGCAGAGAGTCCGTCAAAGATGCAGCAAAATCTGGCAGACCAGTGACTGTAACAGGCAAGGCAAATGTCTCAAAAGTCAGGGAAATAATTGAAAGTGATGGCAGATACACGATTCGTGACATTGCCAACGCTGTTGGCATATCGCTATCGCGGGTGCATTTCATTTTGAAGCGTATTTTGAAAGTACGAAAGATTTCTGCCATATGGATACCGCATATATTGACAGATGACCAAAAACGGGTACGAGTACAAACCGCTTAAAGCAATTGCTCAAAATGTTTCCCAAATTCAATCAAAGAGAATTTGCAAACACTGTTACTGGTGACGAAACATGGGTTCACTATTTCGAACCAGTAAGAAAAATTGGAAACAAAATATGGCTAACTAAACACGGTAGAAGGCCTGTATTTGCCAAAAGAAGCATAAGCACAAAGAAGGTCCTTTATTGCATATTCTTCTCATGTGATGGTATAGCCGTACAAATGCCGGTGCCGAAGGGCAAAATTGTTACAAGTCGGTATTACCGAGATGTTATACTAAAAAAGCTCAAGAAATATTATCTTAAATGACGCCCTGTGTCAGGATTTAGGCATGCTACTTCATGATAATGCTCCATCACATACATCTGAGCTTGTGAAGCAATTTTTAAAGTCGGAGAAGGTTACTGTCTTGCCACACCCACCATACTCTCCAGATCTAGCCCCATGCAACTTTTTCCTTTTTCCAAAACTTAAAAAGTTCTTATCTCGTCGTCGTTACAAGTCCCGACAAGCCCTTGGCTCAGCCATCAGTCAGCGCCTCAGAGGACTACCTAAATCAGCGTACCTTGACGCATTTCAGAAATGGATTCAGAGATTGAAATTATGTATTTCAAACCGCGGAGAATATTTTGAAGGGATGTAATGTTCATTTCACTATTTGAGTCGAATGCTTTTGAGATATCGTACAATACACATTACATATCGAACAACCCTCGTACATGTCACAGTTTCCATCCTTCGACTAGCCAGCCAGTATATTATGTACTGATTTTAACCGATTTCTAGCCTAATAGGGTTAACTGTTAGAGCGTTTAATTAATGAAAATGACATTTTGAAATAGATTAGAAAAATAGCTAATATATTGCTAATTCATTTTTTTTTTTAACTAATATATGGGAAAAAAAGCGGACAAAGTAGATGGAAGATTTGACTGCACGTTCTGTGCAGTCTAATCTTAGATCTACGCTTTCCGCAAAAATAAACAACAAACCGTCGCCTTACGATTTAACCTTTCATACTTACAAAATGATCGCATAATCCAACCGACGCAACCGAGCGGGGTTCGTTTCGGACATTTCCTGTGTAAAAACAGTTCGGAACCTCAGTGTGTGATGTGCGAACATAGTCTCTTTGTCTGAACACAATGGTTGATGTGCCGTCAAGTATCGGCCTAGCGGAGTGAAGTTCGAGCTCCATTTCTTTGTCAGCTGTCTGTATATGTAAGATGACGTCACCATCTAAATGGCTTGTGTCTCTTTTACGACGATTTAGTTCTTTGAAGTCAAGTCTACAGTTTTAAAAAAAATATATACTCATTAAAAATGTTTGAAAAATGGTTTGTTCAATTGGTTAATTGATATTACGTTGTCTACTTTGTCTATTTCCTTTAAAAGTCATGTATTTACATCATGGCAGCCAGTGTTATGTATTTATATCATGGCAGCCAGTGTTATGTATTTATATCATGGCAGCCAGTGTTATGTATTTACATCATGGCAGCCAGTGTTATGTATTTATATCATGGCAGCCAGTGTTATGTATTTATATCATGGCAGCCAGTGTTATGTATTTACATCATGGCAGCCAGTGTTATGTATTTATATCATGGCAGCCAGTGTTATGTATTTTACATCATGGCAGCCAGTGTGCATATTAAATGTTAATGGAGCTCCAATACCAACGCTATGCACAACGTTTAGTAGTATAGGCGTCGCTTTAAAGTCAAACAAAGATGATGTAATAGGATGAACTCGGTGACCTATAGGTTTCTATGTCCAAGTATGTAAAGTCGACTCTGTTAATTATTTGAATATCATGCTAGATACATACGATGACCTTGGTTTATAATGGTGCATGTGTCCGTTCTAAAGGAGTTGGCCATTCAAAATGGCTGATTTTATCTGAAAAGACCTAAAACCATGTAACATTTCGGTAAATATAGGATAGCCAATGATTATTAACAAAACTGCCGCAAAATATCCAATGTCATATCAGTTTGATTCCAAAAGGAAGCCTATGAAAATATATCGTTTTAAAATAAGTGGCTGCTTTTCTCACATTAACAGTCAAAACTGTTTTTAACAATTGTATAGAGTATGAATCATCTAATAGCCTCGTGTGATTTTCATTAAAACCTAGTGCGATCGCCACTGGTGGTGTTTATCAAGTAGGAGTTTTCCAGCTTAGTACTGGTTGAAGCTAAGAAATACATAAATGTGTATATATTTGGTATGATTGAAATTATGTTTCAATCGGAATGAAACTCATTTAACCGTTTGGCGTCTAAGCCCGACGGTGTAGATCAAGATCAGATTGCACAGAACATGCAGTCTAATCTTGGATCTACACTGTCCGATTAGGAGATAATATTCCCCCACGAAAAAAATTTGCAAGAGCAACGTTTGGGGTTATACTATCAGGTTGAATTGTTTTTTTTTTTTTTTTTAGAGGGATAAGAGTCAAACAAAGAAGCATGGAACATATATTGCACTTACTTAGTTTTGTACCCGTCTACCTCTCTGTAAAAATGAGATCTTGCTTTCTGGAAATTTTTAAATCCGTCTGAAATAAGAAAGGTACAATATCATAAAATTAGACCATATCATATGATTTGACTACGGAACTAGACTCGATCAAAACGCTCAATACGCGAGTTGGTAATATTGAAATAAAAATTGGGTAAGATGTTTATTTTCACCTAAGAACACGACTGTTATTCTAATCATTAACCGGAATCTAGAGCTGAAAACAGTTTAAATAGTTTTTGTAGAAAAAAGTTTTACTGCCTTTTGCGGATAGTGTAGACCAAGGTCTCACTGCACAGAAAGTAAAATCTGATCTTAGGCCAACACTGTTAACTTTTTTGTAGAATATACTGGCAAACATCTTTGAAGTTGCATTGTTGTGTTTCTTATTTGTGTTCCCTGATTGAAAAAGTTTACTGATCCGGGGTTATATATCGGTTTGAATTCTGGATGTGTAATGATCCGAAAATCCTGGCTACACCATTGCCACAGACACAGCTTAAAAATGCATTTAGTTGAAAATGCCTTAACTTTATCCCCGACAACGTTTGCCGGGCGATTTAAAGGCTCTCATGGAATAGAGATCCGTTCGTTTATTTAAAATCAAACTTGTTATATTCGTATTAATCCCCTTCAATATTGTTTCAGTTACGTCTTGGCAGCTTGTAAACGGGCCGAGGCGTTGCTACAGGTTTCTTTTTTCTCTCTCTCTCTAATATTTCACACAGGAGTTTTCCCCTGCAACTTGTTACTTTTTCACATAAACATGGTCGAAAAGATGTTCAGCCGCTACGGGGAATTTTATTATACTGCAAAGAAATTTCTCGTGATCTGATTGGATAATATACCCCGAACATATATATCATGTCCACTGGCAAAAACCCACGTAAAAGCAGTTTCCCTTTCGGGAGCCTCGTAGACATGACTACACTTTCAACACAACATCCAAATTGGCGGCGTCGATCAAGATTAACATCAAGATTATGCGCCAAGCTGCACGTTTTAGCACGTATATCCAAGGTTTCAGTGACGTCAGTTCCCAGTGACGTCAGTTTTCATTGAATTGGGGCACTAAGAAGGGTAATTCTACCTCGTCAGCGTACTCAATTTTTTTAAACCAAAAAACCAGGTAAATTTCGCTTAACACACGTTGGAATGGTAAAACTTCGCAGTATAATAAATTCGTTGTACGGTCAGGTGGCAGGGGTCTTGGAAACTTGTTCACGGCTGTGGAGAATAATGTCGCCACCTCGCCTTCGGCTCGGGGCGACATTATTCTCCACAGCCGTGAAGAAGTTTCCAAGTCCCCTGCCACCTGACCGTACAACTAATAAAGTCTATCGCATCGACTATCATCATTCCTTCAAAGACGTTTAGCCTGGCAGGGATTGGAGAATGACCACCGGGATACTAGTCCTGTACATTGTCCACTGTGCTACTCGGGCTAGACGATTCATTTATGGCTCCTTTGAGGCAAAGTCAGTTCATTTGCCACATTTATCTCAGGCCCACACGGAAATCAGGGCTTTGATAGGACGCTTTTCTTTATCGAAACTCTCCCGTATTTTTCTCAACTGAAATTTATTTCATTCTTATCACATCGCTAATAGAACCTTTCAAACAGATTTGATGACCAAAGTTACTATATCAAATTTTCAACCTCTGCAAACGTATTTACAAAAACATCTATATGGGCACGATACGGCTTGCAATACATGCCACTACGCTCAAAAGAAAGACCAACGAAAATAAGAATATGTATTTGAATTCGAACATAAAAGTTAGTTTTAAGTTTTCTTCAGAATTTCATGGATAAGGTATGCTAATTGATTGACTGTGTGGCGAAGAATCCTGAACCCTGGTAAAGATTTTTCATTACTGCAAATTAGTGCGCTTTACAATCGAAAGGAAGTCGATCGTTTAGCTTAATGAAGCGTGCGTAAATTCATACGATCAAAGCAGGTCGAACCGAACTGTTTCGAATAAGCGGACCGAACCTGAGAACCCGATTTTTTTACAGAGGAATGCGGGGTTTGAATGGTTATTTTCTGCACTTATTATAAATAATTAAAATTAGTTTTCAGTTTGATGCAATTGATGCAGCTTAAATTAGGCATTGAAATGTTTAACTCTTACGTTGTTAAGCGCGACTTACTGACCTTTTGCGGACAGTGTAGATCAAGATCAGACTGCACAGAACGTGCAGTCTGATCTTGGATCTACACTGTCTGATCAGAAGATATTTTTCTCCAAAAAATAAGGGTTTTTACTCAGTTGAACGCATAACTTATCTAGCAGGAGAAGGGTTAATTAAAGCACTCGAGAAAATGTACCAGTGGGACTTATGGAATTATTTATGAACTAATTACGGAGACACGATCACTGTTCATGTCTAAGACCCCAAATTAGCCCGTTGTCCAACATGTCCGTGTATTAACGACACTTGGGAGGAAGATTTTCTGACTACATTGAGGAAACAGAGGAAAATACTGGTAGCCAGCAAATTCCTCCTTGTCTCGCATTTTGTTACACTTTACATGAAAACACCCATTATTTGAGACTAGTCTAAGTTGTCAACCTCAAATTCTTTTGAAGTGGACCAGTCAGAATTGTGTCGTAAAGTGTTAGCATCTAAAGCCCTTTGTCTCCTCATGCAAACTGGGGGAAAGGGGGTGGGGAAAGAGGTGCTACTTTGTCTTTTTGCTCACTGTAGATCAACGCACTGTTTTGTAAAGTGGAAGCAACAGTAATTGTCCTTTCAAGGTCAGTTGGCATCAAAAGTAACAAATAGAAAAGTCTTTTAACATCTCGCTTTTCTGCTAGATCGCTAACTTTTCTTGTGTGACTGATTTATACAGCTTACTGATTTAAGTAGAACGGTGGCAGTTGCTTCCGAACTGTTTGTTGAGTAACAGTGAAGCTACAGTAGAAAGTACAATACTTATATAAATTTAATCCCTGGTATTTGCGAAACTGAAGAAACTCTGTATGCCTGTAGAAAAAGATAACATTTCATTCCGACCCGGATTTAAGGTGCAATCCTGTAATTTAACCCAACTTTAGAGAGAAAGCTGAACCAGACAGCCGATAGTTGAATGGAAAAGTACAAATGAGCTATGCTCTGTGAATAGGCGGCTTAATGCATGTGCAAAAAAGTATCGACCCAGTTCAGCCTGTGCAGTCCACGTAGGCTGATATGGACCAATGTTTCGTTGATACCGGTCAGTTTTCTGCATGCCTAAGAACAACTTTTCCTCATGATTCAATCGGCTATTTGACAAAATGGACTTGTTTCATCCATGATCATGTGATGAATTGCTTCGTATAATGCATCACGAATATGCATCAAGTACTCTTTTTCAAAAGTAAGGCTCAGGTATACGTGTATCTGAAAAGCTGACAAAATGTTAATCTATTTTCAAGTTGAAAACCATATCGCATAGCTAAAATCTTTTTATAGCTTTTTTTTATAATAATGATAAGGATTCATTTAAAGATACCCATTTACTCATTTTAAGCGAAATATAACCAATTCGTTAATATTTAATCAAACTATAGTCATTCTTGTGGCTACATGACAAATATTACACCTTGCAGTCGCCAGATTGCATAGATTACGACGAATAGAAAATGTACTTTTGGACTTAGCTCCTATCCACTCGTTCAATCAAGGATACCGCATGATGCTTGTCAAGTGACTGTGTACGACTTTCGCCTTGCATATTCATGTAGATGGCAAGAAAGTAGGGTCGACATACACTAAACAATTTTTCTGTCGCAACAATTACGTCACAAGAACCCAGCAGCAATTTACTCGATGATGTCGGGATTTTATATCGAGAATATAGTGGAATGATTTAAAGACAATGGAAATGTACATTTTGAATGTGCACATTAATATTTAGCGGTTTTTTTTTTTTTTTTTCTTTTAATTGCTGAAAGAAGGGGAAAAGACATGATCCTCCATATAGTCGAGTGTGCCATTTCCCGTGTTGAAACAACAAGTAGTCTAGCATTCCATTTTTAGATGGGGGTATACAAATGACTCTAGTAATACACTCTTCCATTTTTTTTTACCATTTTGACCAGACGAAATATTCTCCCGACCAAGATTCATTTCAAATAGCAAATTTGAAACTTCTTTTCATTCTTTGGGGGCCATAGATATTGCTAAGTTATTGATTTAAACACATTTAGACATTTGGCTAAAATGAGTAGATGGGGAACTTAAAGTAAAAATAAAAACTCGGACTGGTGTCTATCTTGTTCAGGACAGCAAAGCCGTATGAGTAAATGCAGGCTCAACGATAGAACATTTATTTTTTCACTTGTTCTAAAAATAAGATAAAGGGTTTGTTTTCTTTATTTTAGCACAAGTGGTTATCTAGTCCAAGGAGTGCAATGACTTTACCGAATTTGTTTAACGTTCAGGCAAGGAACAATTTGGAAATAATCAAAAGTCCCTCATCTAGTTCAGAAAAAAGAAGTTACTTTCAGCTCTGGTAACCATCCTATTAAATGGAGCATCTGTTTGAGTAATTTTGGAATAATGGATCATGCAAGGAATACTCTGGAAATTACTACAAATTATTCCGCATTGTAAACCTTAGGCTTATAAGCGTGACTCAATGACCTTTTGCGGACAAAACCTACAGCCTGACCTTGGATCTACACTGTCCGATGCATTTTTCTCCAGAAAATAACTTAGGAATAGCAACTTTCGGGATTACACTATCGTCTAAACAATTTCATTATCAATTAATATTTATAATTATCAATTAAAATTAATTTCAAATTTATCCAGCAGGTTCAGGGTTAACACGTCCATCCAGCTTATTCTTTGTTTCACAAACAAGGACAGTTTGGGCAAGTTTGATGCAGAGTCATACCAGAAATATTCGTCTTAAATAAGTTCCTTGCATCCTGATCTTTATCTTCGCTGTGCGTATTAGCAAAGAAATCATGGTTCAGCACCACAAAGGTGTAAAGAAGTAATGAAAGTCGCTCTTGAGAAGAGAGGGTTTAATACAACTCCCTGATGCATTATACCAAGCAAACCCTTATATGGTCTGCAACACGCGAAAAGAGGCATTCGGACATTTGCGTAAAGTGTCGTCTCGGATCAGTCAGCGCAGTCCGCCCAGGCTAATCCGAAACGACAATTTCCCTTTTTATGGAATTTTCTGTTTTGCGTAAGTCTGCTGTAACAAGATTTAATGTAGTCGTAAAGTGCCGTCTCGGATTAGCCTGCGCGGACTGCGCAGGCTGATCCGAGACGACACTTTACGCAAATGTCCGCATGCCTCTTTTCGCGTGTTGCTGGCCAATTATAAGCATGGATCCATAGATATGATTTTTCTAACAACCGACTAAATCGAGAAGTATACTGATCCTTTGATAGGCAGAAAAATTGACCAAAAACATAAAGTTTCGACCCAGGGCAGCCTGCGCGGACTGCGCAGGCTGACCTGGATCGAGACTTTTTTTCCAGATACAATAAACCCCCTTTTCACAAAGCATGACTCAGATATCTTAATTACCAATTTCTGAGCTGTGTTGAATAGTAAGAATGTCCGATATAAGTCTGGTAGGGGTCGCCTGGAAATAAAAAAAGTAGAAAAATGTTATTGATAACTAACGGGAAAAACAATGAAAACTTTGTATACGCTATCGTAAAATCGTCTTATTAATACTATCATTACCAAGGTTGTTGTTGTTGTTGACGTTGTCGAAGTAGTTGCTGATGTAGCTGCTGCTGCTAAAGCATTTGTTGTACTCGTTGTTCTTCTCATTGTTATTTCTTTGTAACTCTTTCGTACCAGACCACAAAACGCTTAGCATTGCCCATATTAACAACAAAATATATGTGTTTTAAATAATAGATATTGTCTTTGAAAGAGAAGAAAAGCTAAGCTTAAAGATACGTCTTTACAGCCAGAGAGAAAAAAGCTGTTAAAACTTGGTATTGTGTAGAATCTTGTCAGCTGTATAAACAGAAATAATCAATATATAAGGTGTATGGGATAAAGAAACTCCGAGGGATTTATCTCCTATTTAAAACCAAAATAAATCGTAGGGATGCCTTGGATAGCTTCCACAGAACGAAATGCATTTCCTATCCGTCGTAATCTGTGCAACCTTGCGACCATCAGGAACAACATTTGGCATGAAGCTACTAGAATGATTATAGTTTCATAAAATAAATGTGAAATTGATTAAAAAACTGGATTAAATCGAGTAAAAATGTATCTAATTGGCAAAAACTTAAAAGTCCAAAAGATAAATGTCTAATTGAATAATGAAAATCATGGATAGGAGACTTGGTCACTAATGCTAAGCCGGGAAATTGTTAATTTTCTCAATGCTAAATGCAAATGGATTTGATCTTTGATCTATATCTGCTTGTTTAATCCGGCCTATAAGTTAAGCAATGTCAAAGTTTCGTTGAACTGTATTTTCAGCAGTCAATAGAGGTCGAGTCCAGTATTTGACCCTAAAAGAGATTATATTTAAAGAAAAATTACTTTTACATTGAACAAAAATGGTACATATATCAATATAGGAAGAAAAAAATGCGTTTATGTGTTGTGAAAATAAAGTTGGAAGTGGAGTGACGATAGTTTTTCATCATAACTGTATGACAACCCTGCAGGAACATAAAAAATGACGATTCTGAAGCAATTAAATCTAGTAAAAATTACAGCATATTTTGTATCAATAGTTGACATGCTCGACCGAAAAACGAATAAAGATAAAAGGTATATATTTTGTATAAGCTCTAGATTATCTTGGCATCTTCTTATAAAACAAGTTAAAGGGGAATATGTTTTGAATCATTTGTCGATTAACATCGGTATAATCGACATAAAAATGAGTGTTTAAGGTATATTTTGTATTCAATGTTGACTGACCATGGAATGCTTGACCTACACAAGTAAAATATGAGATAAATGGTGTATCAATTACTGCTAACGTTTGCATGTTCGACTTAAAACAGGGAAATAGTGAAACATATTCTGTATACAGTTTTGCCTGCATAGGCTTGTTCGTCCTAAACGAATAGAGGTGAAACATATGTTGCATCAGGTGTTGGCTAACATTGAGATGCTTCACCTAAACAAGTAAAAGGCGAAATAAATTTTTAATCAATTGTTGGGTAACATTGGCATACTTGACCTAAACAAGTAAATGCTGAAATATATTTTGTATAAATTGTTGCTTACAATGGCTTGTTTGACCTAGACAAATAAAAGGAGAAACATATTTTACAACAGGTGTTGGCTAACAATTACATTATTTCAATTGTAGCTTACGTTGTCGTATTCGACCTAAGACAAGCGAATGATGATACATATTTCGTATTAATTTTAGCTAATGTTGGCATATTCGACCGAAACAAATCCATGGCGAAAGATATTTTGTATCAGTTGTTGACAAACATCGAAAAGTATGTCATTTGATGGGGCTGTTCAGATTTTTATGACCATACCTAATATAAAATCATCTAAGTTAGTAGGGCAATAGTATGCAAACCATTTAAGAAATAAGATGGAGAAGTGTAAGATTTTTTTTTTTTTTTTCTAAAAGTGACACGTCGCCTCTTACGGTATTCTTAGTTTCTCACCAGAATCTTGGAATGTCTGTTTGGGGTGTCACATGATCAATAACACGCGTCGATTTGAGGGATCGTTAGAAAAAATCAAAATATGTGATGTCATGAGAATAAACGTAACCGAATGCAAAACTACTATCATGAACATTTACATGCCAAAATTGCGACGTTTTACTGAAAGTAACCGTCGAGTTTCTTCAGTCCTGCAAAGAAATCTGTTTTAAGTAGTATGTTTCCGTATTTAACTCTTAGGCTGCTAAGCGTGACTCAAAGACCTTTTGCCCACAACGTCGATTAAGATCAGACTGCACAGAACGTGCAGTCTGTTCTTGGATTTACACTGTCCGAGAAGGACATATTTTTTTACCAAAAGTAACTTTGAGATAGCAAAACTTACCATCTTACTATGGGCTTGAAAGTTTCATTTCACTTATCTAGCGGGTTTAGGGTTAACACCAAATTCTAATTCACAGACAAAAATGTAAAAAGGCCCCTTTAACATGTAAGATTTCAAAATTAATTTTGTATCAAATGCTTAACAACTTTGTGAAGTTCGACCTAGGTTTCAGTACATATTAAGATCAAACAGGCTTCGACAGGTGTCCCTAATTTATAAAATCAAATAATTTTTCATTGAATATGATGATTTCATCAACCTTTACCCTGCGTAAAAAACATTTTGCGGAGAGTGTTGATCAAGATCAGACTGCAAAGAAAGAGTAGTCTGATATTTGATCTATCCCGCCAGTATATCTTATCTATAATCTAATCGAAAAACCTTTAAGTTGCAATGAAATCAGGTTCCACAGCCGTCAACAACAGTCGAAGAGGGGGAATAACATATCTTTTTTGCGACAAAATTCGAGCAAAGGGTATACTGAAAAAGACATTTTCTTTATTATTTATTTATCTTCGTCTTGACATTCGTTTTGTATAGGCGAGGTACTGCGTAAACTGCAACACTGTTCAAATCGTGAGAGCCACCCGTGCACTTTTTTTTCTTTAATTTGATTATCTTATTCAAATTTCAAAAAAAAAAAAACCATCATTCGTTTTGAATGGTTTTGTATCAAGCCTTTTTCGGTTGTCACTATTTGTCAACTTTACTGCTAGATAAGTTGATGTAACTTTCCAGCCAACAGAAAATAAAATGCAATCTCAAAGTTATTTTTGGTGAGAAAATTATCTCCTTATTGGACAGTGTAGATCCAAGATCAGACTGCAAGTTCTGTGCAGTCTGATCTTGATCTACACTGGCCGCCAAAGCGCCTTGAGTAGCTCTTAGTAGCCAAAAGAAAAAAAGTATTCGTTTGGAATAGTTTTGTATCAGCCCTTTTTTCGCTTGTCACTATTGACAAGCTTTCCTTGCAATTTACTTATTGACGTGAAATGTTTACAATCAGCTCATGAAGCCAATCCGAATACTCATTTTAAGCCTTCCCAAAATATTTCCGTCTTTTAACGGCCCTGAATATAAAAAGAAAATGGAAAAGGGAGAAAAATCATTCCTGAAACATCTAATTTTTCGGCTGCAAATACTTTCAATTTTGACCGGTCCGAAACGTTTTCTTTTTTGGTAAAGAGTTAAGTAAAGCCATTTTTCACAATTATCGTTCATCATGTTGCTTAAATTCTATATATAACTAAAGCCATGTTGACATGTCTATCCCTCCGAATCCTTGCTCAATAGAGGATGTGTGTCTTCTTGTAGGTTGGTTTAAAGGCTAAAACAGCTAGATATAAGAATTATTTTCTGGCAATACTATGCATGAAATCAGACAGAAAAAAATGAAAAACAACAAAGAGCAATAAATAGAAAAATAAGGTAGAGTTATCATTCTTGTATACTGCACTCCTCCTTAGAGACAACTATCTAGCTGTGAAGTGAATACAGCTTGAGTTATGCTACAAAGAAACCTTGAGACTCAAGCATTTACAAAGGGACATAACTCCAAAATTATGTTACTGTACTTGTCCTCAATAAAATCTGCCTACCCATGAATTCTCACATTGATACCATTTATAATTGTCGAGTTATGCCCCTGACAAATTCAAGTAAGAAAAAATAGCAAAGGTCAATAACTCCTTAACTATGCAACCAAAAGTTATGATTTTTGAGCAATGCACTTCTCCTCAAAGTGATCTCTTCAACTGTAAAGTGTCATGTTTACACCCCTAATCGTTTTCGAGTTATGCTTCAGACAAAATTTAAGTGAGAGAAATAAATATCAAAGGGCAATAACTCTTGAACTATAAGGCTGAAAGTTATGGTTCTTGTACACTGCACTTATCCTTACTGTCATCTATCAACCTGTGAAGTTTCATGTTTACATCTTATGCAGTTTTCGAGTTCTGATCTGGAAAAAATTAAAGTAAGGAAAAAACCAAAGGTCAATAACTCCTTAATTATGCAACCAAGAGTTATGATTCTTAAGCACTGCACTTCTCCTCAAAGTGATCTATGCAACTGTAAAGTATCATGTTTACACCCCTAATAGTTTTCGAGTTATGCTCCAGACGAAATTTAAGTGAGAAAAATATCAAAGGGCAATAACTCCTGAAACTATAAGGCTGAGAGTTATGGTTCTTGTACACTGCACTTATCCTTACTGTCATCTATCAACCTGTGAAGTTTCATGTTTACATCTTATGTAGTTTTCGAGTTCTGCTCTGGAAAAAATTAAAGTAAGAATGCAACCAAGAGTTATGGTTCTATGATACTTCATAGGTGCATAGATCACATTGAGGAGAACTGCAGTGTAGAAGAACCATAAGTTTCTGTACTATAATTTAGGAGTTACTGTCCTTGTTATTTTCATACTTAAAATTGTCCGGAGCTTAACTCGAAAATTACAGATGTCAATGTGAGACTTCAGAGGTAGGCAGATTTTATTGAGGAGAAGTGCAGTACTATGCTTTTGGAGTTATGTCCTTTCTTAATTTTTGAGTTTTAAGTTTTCTTTGGAGCATAACTCGAGCTGTATTAACTTCACAGCTGGATAGTTGTCTCTGTGGAGGAGTGCAGTACACAATAATGATAAGTCTACCTTCCATATTTTTTTTATTTATTGCTCTTTGTTGTTTTTAGACTTTTTTCCTGACTGATTTCATATGTGTTTACACTTGAAACCTATATAAGAAAAGTGTACCTTGTTGAAGTTTTATATTGTACTTTGTATTTAGCATTGCCAGAAAATTATTCTTAAACCTAGCTGTTCTAGCCTTTAAACCAACCTAGAAGAATACACACATCTTCTATTGAGCAAGCATTCGGCGGTGGATGGCCATGTCAACATGGATCTTGTTACAGTTGCAAAATCTGTATTTTGCTTTCTAAGTTTGGTTTTGACAAGTGTTTTTTATGAATTTAACAGGAGTTTATCATTTGTTGAATTGGTAAGAGAAAACGATAGTTTCAAATTGATTTCAGCTCGAAAATGTATCGCATTATTGAATCAAACATCGGTACGAAACAGGGTGATCCTTGCTTCACGGTAATTTCTTTTTTTTTTTTTTTTTTCTTCTTCTTCTTCTTCTTCTTCTTTTAATTTTATCATTTATCAGCGAGGTTGTTAGCGGTATGAATACTGGTAGTAATACTGATGGTATCTATTACAATACAGAATCTGAACTTTTCTTTTTTTCAGTTGCAGATGACACAGTGATTTTCTCTGAGACACCCGAGTCACTACAAATCCTGTTGAATGAAACACAATATTAATGTGAAACTTGGGATGTTAAAGTAAACACCTCAAAAACTAGTCTGATATTTGAGAATGGGCGCCAAACCAATTTCACGTTTTCCTACGACAGACAGAAAACAATTGCCGTCCTTACCTGAGTAAGCATCCCAAGGACTAGCGTTTGAAAAGAAACCCGACAAATAGACCCGCGCTCAAAAGATACTTTCAGAACAACGTTAGTTTACTTTAGGTAATTTATTTACAGTTTTTTTAATAACTTGATTTTAGCATAAAAAAATAAATGCCACTTACATGACACCGAAAAGATAGTGAAAAGATATAGAATCAATTCATAGCATATTTATTAGAAAAAATAAAACTTTACGTTTAAACTGGTACAAGTCTTTGTTGTTTATATGGGGATAAAGTGCATGGCCAGATGACGATCAGAAGGCTAATAATTGTGTTTAAATTTAGGTCAAAAGTTCTCATTTTGAATTATAATATTTTGACATATTTTTAACATTAAAATTAAATACTGACAAAATATTAAAGGAATTAATTGGGTTCGGCACATGAAAAACTCTGAACACAATGAAATTTAAACTTGGTCGAAAACAAATATCACTTTCTTCTCGTCTGTCCGAAATATGCTAATCTTAGAAAATAATATCTCACATATTGTTACTTCCGGTGGTCTACTGTAGAAAAATTAAAAGAAAAAAAAAAATAACAAAATACTTTAATTTTTTGAAATATACATATTTTGCGTTTGAATTGAGATCAGAATGGAAGTCGTCTTGTCTGTATCAAATTTTTATCAAATCTTGTTCATTATTCCTATGTTTTTATCTTTTATCAGTTAAAACCAGAAATTATACTTTGACTTTTCTTATAACTTCTCGGACAAGTCAACAGAAACGAATTTTTCAAGTTACTGAATTTGGACAATTACAAATATACTACCGTATGTGGCCGTTATATGAAAGTCAATCAAACAGTTTGCATTTCTTTTTCACTCTTAATAATATTTTTTTCTTTTCTTTTTTTCTTCTTCTTAATGCGCGTGCAAATTTTGTTTGTATTTAAATACTGCTAGCTAAAAGTTTTTATAACTTTATGCTGAATAAACTTAAAATGAGTCTAGCAAAAATTTCTGTGTGCCTTCAATTTCCCATTCTAACATGACACGTGAATTCGGCTCTATAAACACAGTGCAACGAAAGCGTGGTAAAATCTACGTTATTCTATGTAGAGTGACGTCATTCTAGTAAATAAGTAAAGACCCGTTTACACATTCACGATTTTCTCTACGATTCACCACGATTCACCCAGATTTCTCATGGTCAGAAAAATCGGGATGGATCGGGATGAATCGTGGCGAAAAGTAGAAATATTCAGTGTCACTACGATTCCAGTAAGAATGTCCACGATATTAGTACGGTGTCTGTAAGGTATCGCTACGAATCAATGACGATTCATGACGGCAACGCTACGGTCAATGAGGATTGACCACGGTGGCACAACGAATGCTCACGGTGCTTGTACGGTTCGATACGGTACTAGTACGATTCACGGCGGTAGCGACACGAGCTCCCACGACTGACCACGATTTAACGGTTTTCACGTGACAAGTTCTCAAAGTATGACATCAGAAAATCATTATCTCCTCAACTGTTGACGAGGTCAGACATGCCACCAAGAAAGAAGGCAACTGCGGCCAAGGGAAAAAAGTCACCTGACCCACCGGCAAGGGTTAGTCCTGACCCGCCGGCGAGGCTCAGTCTTGCCTACCGGCCTTGGTCGTGGCCAATCGTGGAGCTCCGTAGCGAAACCGTGGATGATTCGTAGGACAACCGTACACAATTCGTGGTGAATCGTGAGAATTCGTGGTGTCAAAGATTCCACGACTGGCTACGATCTCTCACGAATAGCCGCGAATATAGCTACGGTGTCAGTACGAATAAGCACGATTCCGCTACGGTTGCGCTACGAATTAGGCCACGCCCAATAACCACCACGATTCGCCACGAATGTTTTAAACAGTTTAAAACTTCCGTAGCGCTACCGTGGAGTTTCCCGAATCATCACGATTCATCAAGATTCACCACGATTCACCACGGTTCTACTACGAATCACCACGGTACACGACGATTTTACAAATCGTGGCGAATCGTAGCGGCACCGTAGCCAAAAATCGTGAATGTGTAAACAGGCCTTAAGTAAGTGAGTTATTCAATGGACTATAATCTTCATCCGCGTTTTTACTCTAAGTATGAACTTGTTTTCCTTTGATTAAGAGTTGGTCATGTTAGAATCGAAATAATCTTCTTTCTATCGTGGTTTATCGTTCAATAAACCACGTTGTGAGTTATGAGGCGCAATAAATAACCCACTCGGGCTATCGCCCTTTTGGATTATTTATTGTGCCTCATAACTCACAAACATGGTTTATTGAACGATAAACCACGATAGAAAGAAGATTATTTCTTAATTAAAGCATTTCCTATTGCGCGGACTGTACAGGCTGACATGGGTCAATACTTTTTGCAGATGCATTTAACTCCCTTTTCACAGAGCATGGCTTATATACATACATGTACAAACCCTACACAATGTATGAATATGGATTGAGACATTTGTCTTATTCTCCTTTAACTCTTTAAATTCAAGCTGGCAGCAAGCTGACAGATTCAAGCCAGCGAGTTGCAGTAGTTTCCATTTTCACGCTCAATTAGATCATGCGTCAAATATTTCAAGGTTTTTAGGTGAAAGGACAATGATTTACGACCTTCAATGACAAGAAGAATGTAGAAACCTTTGAATGTGAATAACGATTTACATTTACATTATTATAAAAATTCATCATTGTACTCAGATGAATGTGCAACTTTTAGCCAATTTACATTTTACTTTGATCTTTTGTGTGAGGGATACTCGTTTTGAAGCACTTTCATTTCATAATTACCATTTTTCTCCATGTGGAAGCTTTCTCAATTCAGCGGTGCTCTGGCAAAGGAGGGTTAAAACATCTTTGTAAAGAATTATATAAGGCCAGGCATTACAAAATTGTTAATCCGTAACTTCCATTTTGTCAAACACCCAATTGAATCATAGAGTAAAATGGTCCTTGGGCATGCAGAAATTTTACAACAGCAAAAAGTTTCGATCCATGTCAGCCTGTGCGGACTGCGCAGGCTGACATGAGTCGATACTTTTTGCAGGTGCTTAAAACCCCTTTCTCCCAGAGCATGACTCAATTCTTGTTCGGTATGTAGAGTGCAGTGAAATTTTTGGAGATTGCATTCATTTCTACTGTTCAAGGTTATCTGACGAGGCAACTGACTTTGACCCTAGATCAATTATCAAGACATAGAGAAGCCGTGATCTGGCAAAAGGGGGCTTAATGCATCTCCGCGATGCATGATACCATGCAAGTCATCATATAAATATTGATCCACGATAGCCACTTTTCTACACGACCCATTTAATGAAGAGGTAGACTGGTCGTTGAATATACACAAAATTGACCAATAGCGAAATTTTTCGGCCCTGTTTGCAGTTCGCGCAGGCTGACCTGAATCGATACTTTTCGCAGATGCATTAAGTCCCTTTTTCACATAGCCTGGCTCATATACTATATATGTTTTTCTTTTTCTTCTTCTTCTTCTTCTTATTATTATTATTATTTTCTTTTTTAATTATTATTATATTTGCAGGTTGTATAGAAATAGCAGTGTTTCAAAAAGTAAACTTCTGGTGAGAGAGAAAACATTATTTCTAAAACCGAAAAGACCATAACTTCGGGGACAATTGTTTCTTCAAATAATGAAACTAGCCGATATATAGAGAGCAGTAGACAGAACAGCGAGTATCTTCAACAAACCACAACAACAAGGGAGTGTAGAATGATTTTTCATTGTTCAAAAAAAAACAACTAATTTTGTCATTTTGCGTTAAACAAGATTTTATTTCTAAACAGAAAATATATCTCGTCATCATTTTGGTCACTATTGTCTACATATTTCTTTGTAGATAATTAATAATGAGTAGTACCACTGTTCTTACATGTATTCTATTTGGATAAACCTCTAAGTATTAAATCCATTCATTTCAAATGGTAGATGAGTATGATTTTTTTCCATGCTTTTTTTTTTTAATGCATATTAAAGAAACTTTTTTACGTTAGGTATGTTCAAATTAACGCTATAGATGGTAGCTAGTTGTTATTTAAACTATATATATATATATATATATATATATATATATATATATATATATATATATATATATGTGTGTGTGTGTGTGTGTGTGTGTGTGTGTGTGTGTGTGTGTGTGTGTGTGTGTGTGTTTTCACTGTTTTCCTTTTTTTTTTTACTTCAACTTCAAATACTTCTTAAAGCAGCATTAAAACCATTTTCTTTTCTATTTATTTTATTTGCATTTGTATGACGAAAAGGTACGGAATTACGACGCAAATTTACCTATTTTCTATTCCATTTAGACGATACATTTGAAGTATAAGTCTGATTAAAATTATATTCTTTTCTGTGGAAAACTTTGGTCCAAACGATCTTTTGAATGAAAACCCATTCTTCGTTTATTTAGCACAACACGAATTATTCACTATCATACCGTTTGAGTGCCCTCTAAGATAGTTCTTTTAAATGTCATATCCTAATTGTATTAAATATTATAGATGTTTGTAATTATCGTCAGATAATTCAAGAAACTTACGTAATTTCAAAAAAGAAATTAAAGTTATATTTTATTCAAAAATAATGAAAAAAGGAACGTTTGAATCTGACCTTGTTTACTTTGAACAATGAACCTGTTAAACCTCGTTGAAAAGTGAATGGATAAATTTGATTTTAATAAACAAATGTAAATATATACTGTAATTACGTATAGAAATGGGAGTAGGATACTACACTGATAGCTGTTATTATCTAACGGATAAAACGAATGCTATCTTATAAATCTTTGAATGAACTGCAAACAATGAACTGCAAACAATATTAAAATTATGCAAGTGTAAATAAACAAATGAAGAAAACGAGTACAGAATTAAATCCATGCCCTGGCAAAAATGAGCTTAATACATGGCCTTAATCCATTATACCAAGCAAGTCATCACAGGGTTATGGATCTACGTAATACAGTTTCTCTAACATCCAAATAAATCCGAAGTCCTTGGACATGCAGAAAATTCACAGTAAATTATATCCTCATGGTTCAATATTAGTTATTTTCATGAATATTGGAGAGCTCTCAATGGCCGATTTCTTTTTTAATTGCTCCATGAAAAAAAAAATTGCTGAAGCTGCTTTTGCTGTCATACTAATGCAAACAAACATGTATATGAGGTTTCGTAACTTTATATATATTCATTCCTTATTTTATACCGAGTCCAAAGTTCAAATGCTAGCTAAGTTTATTTTCTCTGAATATCATCAAATGAAAAAAAAAGAATATCCAACAAATTCATTGTCAGTTTACTGGGTACGAATTATCATTTTCAGCTTACTTCCTGGCAATAGAGCTACTAACTCTGCAATCTTCTATGCTATGATGACGTCGTGAATTACACATTTTTGACGTCATGAACGAGCCGTTGTCCCGTGCTATGAAATACCAGTGAAATGCGCATTAAAAAGAAGAAACTTCAATATTGGATTTACAAGAAAAAAAAAAAAATGCTGTTACTGACGTTATCATTTATGTGCGTATTTGTTGTCTGTGATATTGAATTATAAGGAATGAAGATATTTTTTGTCGTTGTCTCATAGAGGAATGAAAAAAAAAAACCTAATCACACCTTGCGTTTTATACAGTGTATTATTCCAGCGGTTTCATACAAAAGTGTGACTGGGTTTTTTTTTTCATACCTCCATGAAAAAAAGAAAATTCTCTTCATTCCTTATAATTTAATATTACAGACAACATACACCCACGGAAATCATTCAAACTGCATTCATTTTCTTTATTTTTAAATCTAACGTTGGAGTTTCTAAAGCCCCTTCCACTCATATTTGTATGGCGCAAGAATACAATAGGGAAGCAGTTTTCAGATCCCCAATACTGAAAATTAACCAACAGAACGAAAGTAAACGAGCAGTGTGTAGGACCCGCAAAAGTAACCTTCAGCGAAAGGAGTTCCGGCATAAGGTGATTTTTTTTTTCATGGAGCTATGAAAAAAAAATTTTCAGCCAATCAGAACTCGCCAATGTTCATGAAAACAACTGATATTAAATGATTCACATATATCTTCCTCAGAGTATTAAAATGGTTTTAACAACGGTATCTGAAGTATCTTTGAGCACTACAAAGAAAACGATGCAATTATCATTGGCAATTAGCAATTAGCAACCCCCAGATCACGAGTCAGATACGCTACCCGCTAAGCTACCCGGCCGAGCTTTTGTATTTTTGAAGACTTTCTGACTTGAAAATACTACAAAATATCAGAATTTGAATACAAAAAATTAAATAAGCAATAATAATAGTTATAATAATCATTACTACTACTATTATTATCATAGTTATTACTACTGGTAGAAGAAGTAGTAGTACTAGTAGCAGTAGTAGTAAAGTAAGTAGTATAGTAATAGTAGTTGTTGTAATGGTGGTGGTAGTAGTAGGAGCAGCAGCAACAGTAGTTGTTGTATAAAAAAATGTCGCTAGCAGCATGATTTCCAAACGTGGTTAAAACTCACAAGATTGTTTGGGTAAACGTTAAAATCTTACAAAAAAACCCACATAAAAGAACCCACGTCTTTACTATACAGAGGTTAAGGTGTCACCTCAATATCAGCTGTAGATGGTTATCTTTTTGACAAGTTTACATGATTTAAAGCGATATACGTAATCGCTCTAATCATCATTAAATGCATAAAAACGGATTTTTTTTTATTTTTTAAAGCTGCTTTTGTTACTAGAAAGACGTCCATAACGCCCGAGGCTTTGTAATAGATTGATTTTTGTATACTTATCGACTTCAGTGGAATCCGATAGGGCAAACACCTGAGAAGTATGTTATGTATATTACGGGAAATAGTGCAAGTAAAGAATAAAACAAATCCTTAGTTACGCTTAGTTCTTTATGGTACTCTGTGTCTAGCACCGTCACACGCAACCTAGGTTTAAAGTTTCATTCGAAACACTATTCAAGAAATAATTTTCTTTAAATCGTGTTTTATCGATCTATAATCCACGGTTGTGAGTTATGAGGTGCAATGAATAAACCACTCGCCCGAGTGGTTTATTCATCTCTCCTTATAACTCATAACTGTGGTCTATTGAACGATAAAACACGATAGAAAGCAGATTTTTTCGATTCTTACACGACCAACTCTTGATCAAAGGAAAACAAGTTCATACTTAGTACACATAAACGGATGCGGATTAATTCTCTTTTATAAACCTTGGCTGTTCCACTTACTAACCAAAACAAGCCCCCACTGTCCATTGCTGCCAAACATATGTAAATAAGAAAGACAAATGGATGAGAAAATCCTTTAGCGGTAGTTCCTAGATGGACTATGTAGCTCTTAAGGTACTTTTATATTTTGCGCTTGAATTTTGCTAAATGTTTGTGAGAATGCTATGTGATCTTTTTAAGGGCATATGCCACAGTTTTCATGCTTATCTTGCTTATCTTTTTGCAAGTATTTCTTTTCCATTAATTTTTGTAACTCTATTATATTCCTTTAGATTTCTATGAAAGTGTTGTACCGTGGTATATTTTTTTATCTGTAATACATGTATTTCGGTGACGCTTAAAAAAACGTGTAAAATGTAGATCACAGACGCAAAAAAAAATCGGGGTTTTACAAATGATTGGGATACCAAATCACGCCAAAATAGACTTCTTTTTCTTAATATAAATGGAGGTAATTCATTTTGTCAAAAACTATCAAAAATGCACTGTACATGTTAATATACTTGATTTTTTTTTTTTTTTTTTTTTTTAATGTTTTTACAACATATTAAAAGTACTATTTCTGTGCAAAATTAAAAAAAAAAAATTCAGAGAAGCAATAAGAAAAAAGTTTTTGTTGATTTCTAATTCTTACTTTGATCTGTCAAGTGTCTTGATTCTTTTGATTGATCCTTTAGTCTATTGGCAGACATCTTATTTCTTTGAATAAATATCTATTTGAGCAGTGTTTATTACTTTTAAAAATTTTCCTAAGTTTAAAATCGGAGCCAACTTCCTGTAATTCTGACAAGAACTATCTTTTTTGAAGAACTGTATCTTTGTAGTTTGCAATGCAACATATGGTTTTCTTTTCGTTATTTTACTCTACATACATTATATTACCATCTGAGCAAATTGAAAAAAAAAATATCCGAAGGAAAAAAGGTGGCATATGTCCTTAATAAGCATTGATCGCATTTAAATAAGTTTGTATATTGCAGAAAAATAAATAGAGCTTATTTCATCAGCTTGTGGTTAATATGGGGAAATATGTGCCGAAAAAGGGAAAGGTATGCGAAAATAACGAGTGCCGTAAGGCACTAGTTATTTTCGCGGACCTTTCCCTTTTGAGGCAAACATTTCCCCATATTAACCACAAGCTGATGAAATAAATTATATATTATATTTCCTCTGATTATTTTGTCAATGAATGCCACTTTTAAAACTTAAAAACCTAAAAAAGTAGTTCCAGATTTTCGGCAGGAGGAAAATATTCACTGTGACGGGTAAATAATTCCCCCCAGCTTAAATTACGACATTTCTTTACCCATAACATTTCTAAAAATAGACACATGAAATATGATATATAGATAAAAGGATCCCTGTAAAATACCTTGCCATAACGTTTCCAAACATTTTAATATGCTTTTTAGTAATTATATTTTATTTCATGCTTTCCGGTAGGATATCGAGAAATAGCAGTGAAAATATTTTTCGATATTACACGGGTACGACCAGTGAAAATACCGATTTTCATGTTCTTGTTGCCTAGGTAAATTGCGCGTGCCTCACAACCAGATGGAAATATGACGTCATTTACCTTACATTTCTCGCGCTTGACGTAATATTGTAATGCGTTGCTATGCCGGAGGGGTACGCCACGGGGAATAACGGAAAAGAACTGTACTGGATTTTGATAAATCTCCTCCCAGAAAGGGTTCTTGATGAAATAAATAGAATATTTGTTTTTTTCGGTGAAAGATCGAAATTTATTTCATCGAGTGAACACCATCGGTAATATTTTCCTCTATATCTTTATTTATTCATTTTCTGAATTAAGAATTTCCTAAAAAAATATCAACTTTTATAACCCCCAAATACTATTTGATCAAAATTTGGTAAACCCCTTTAAGACTGAAAAATAACCATTTCATTTGTTCAGCTCTTCATGTTAATATACATTTCTATTCGATTTACAATAGCAATTATAATTGATATATTTTAATTCAAAACGATTTCAAATCCATATTTCAAATTTTGAAGTAATCGGGCTTATCTCAGAGCAATATCATTTGTCGCTCAATCACTTCGATTCAAATTTTAATCTTTAATATGTCATCGAAAAATTATCTTTTTTCTTCAAGTATGACATTAATTGAATTACGTCAAAATGTATCGAGGTACATACGACTGTGACAGTACAATTTCGAAAATTTAGATTTAGAATCTTAGTGTGTTTAAAAACTTCACTTAACCGTTTTAACGTTATCGGCAAATGCACTGAACTTTTTCTGATCGCACAGATCATGATTAGACTGCAAAGAACGTGCCATCTGATATTAGATCTATAACATGCATTTGTTTTGTCAAGCGTATATGATAAACGCCTCTGAGTTCCTGTTGATTGTAATTTCAGGCGTCGAAAGAGATGGAGTTTATATATGTTGGAATGAAAGAGTAGAGTAAACGTATTTATTCTTAGGTCCATTTTTGTTCTTTTAACCAATAGGCGTTTTGAAAGGCAGAATAGGACAAGATAAGATTGAGCGAAATATACATTCTGTTCTTAAGTCTTCCTAATTTGATATTGTTGAGAAATTATCATAGTGAATAAGCATTGAAATTGTAATGATTGGGCTAGATATCTAGATCTTTCAGAGCAAAATATATGTGCCATGCTGTGTGAAAAAGGGGTTTAATGCATCTGCAAAAAGTATCGACCCAGGTCAGCCTGCGCAGTAGGCGCAAGCTGACCTGGGCCTAAACTTTTCGCTATCAGTCAACTTTCTGTATGTTCAAGGACCAGTCTACCTCGTCACTAAGTCCGTTGTTTGAAAAAGTGGTTATTTCGGATCGATAATTATTTGATGACTTGTCCGGTGTCATGTATCATGAACATACATTAAGCCCCCTTTTGCCAGAGGATGGCTCATATAAACTAGACCTCTTCTGACAGCTTAAAATACAACCAACGAAACTCGGATTTTTTTTTTTCAAAATTTACCGACTTGATTAGCAAGCGGACGATATATGCCCCATATCAGCCTGAAACGTTCTGTGCAGCTTGGTGTTGATCTATGCTGTCAGAAAAACCTCCTGTTTCCAACTATGAGGTTGAAAGGGTTTAGATATATTACGGCTAAAGAATTAAAGACCAGGGTCCGTAATCACCGACCATTCTTAAAAACATTCTTTGTCTAATAATGGATTTTGGTGAAAGTAACAACTTCTGATTGGCTAAACCATTTGGTTTAGCCAATCAGAAGTTTTGTTGCTTTTAAATGTAGAAAATCTTGAAGACTTGGATAAAAAACTTTCTTAACAATGGTTGGTGATCATGGACCCTGGTCTCCCGTCTATTTGTACAATGTCTTGAATAGGCCTTTTGATGTTATTTGTGTTCTTTAAATGTTTATCTGTTTTTGCTTCAGAATACAAAAGACAATGACAAGCTATTTTTCTAATGATAGTTGGTAGAAGAAGCCATTTTGCCAGTCTGATTGACTGATTGATTGATGGAAGGATGGATGGATGGATGGATCGATCGATCGCTCGGTCGATCGATCGATTGATTGATTGGGTTTATTAATCGGATTGACTGGTATTGAATTATTTTTTGACTGAATTGATTGATTGGTTGAAAGATTGGTTGAACTTATTTATTTAACTATTGACCGACTGAATTGATTGGTTGTCTGGGTTTACTGACTGGTTTATTGATCGAATTAAATTAAATTGTTGATTGACTGAGTTGAATGAATGATTGATTGATTGATTCGCTGAATTGGTTGACTGAAATGGTTTACTGAACTGGTTGACTGAATCGATTGATTGATTGATTGATTTTTGCCGATTTCAACATTATTCCAGTTATGTCACAACCGCTAGTGCACCTATCCATGTTTTCTTTGATTTCTTTCTAACAATACTTTTACATAAAATTCTTACTAAGCCAATGGCAGCTTTCCGACGAAGACCATCGTAAAACTTCAATTAGCAGAGAGAGAGAAATGAATCCTGTCCCAATGGCTTTCAGCAATCTTTGTAAAAAAAAATTGCAGAGCTCGGGATTCGAGCCTACGACACTCTGATTTCAACTCCTGTTGGTTAACGACTGAGCCACCGGGCTCGGTAAGAGCTGGCTGAGAGCGTCCATTTCATTTACTTATTTAACACTGCAAGTGTAAGAAACTTTATACTCTCAACAGCAATAAAACCTGTACAAGGACTAATGTTTTATGGCTATATTGCGTGACAATGCTGAGTTTTACATAGTTTTTTTGATCATTTAAATTTTCTGCTCTTAGTAAATTGAAATCAGTGGGTGACAAAAGTCATGATCAAAGAAAATAATGTGTCTGATTTTTTTTCCTTCACATTTTGTGAACACAATAAGGTGTTTGCTCTTTTCACATTTTGCAAAGACGAAACATTTTTTTTTTTTTGCTTGAAGAACTGAATGATCAGTTACGCCGCTTTTAAGATTATTTCAATCACATCAAACGGACGAAATTGAACTGATTGAATGGTGTTATACAGCGCTTTCAACATTATTTTAGTTATATCACGGTGACAGCTTACATATTCATGTATTTCCTGGTTTCGACAGTACTAGGCTAGGGCTCTAAATATTTGTCCAAGGAACGGACGAAATACTTAATTGACAAAAAATTACTACAGGCTATAGTTATATACCTATGAGCCATGCCCTGTGAAAAGGGGACGTAAAGCTTCTATAAAAAGCGTCAACCCATGTCAGCCTGCGCAGTCCGCGCAGGCTGACATGGGTTGAAACTCTTTGTATTAGGAACTTTTTCGCATGTCCAAGGACGATGCTACCTCATGATTCAATCATTTGCTAGAGAAAATTGATTTTCCCTTGACCCTTTGCTTGATATAATGCATCAAGAAGATGCATCTAACCCTCCTTTTTCAAGAGCGCCTCATTTATAAGGATTATAAAATTTCATACTAACTATGATGTTACTGTGTTCTTGCAGAAAATGGTAAATATCAAAATAGTTTAATATGCCGCTAAAAAATAAGTTTAAAGGTGCACCTTTACTCGTTTTCTTCCATTTTTTTAACCAACTTTATCTTTATTTAATGAAACTATAATCATTATCGTACCTTCATGCCAAATATTGCCCCTGACAGTTGCAAGGTTGCACAGATTACGACGGATAGAAAATGGATTCCATTCTCTGGAGGCTATCCCTAGACATTACAACCACAGTTTCCGGTTTAAATCGAAGACAAATCCCTTTCGTTTCTTTATCCCATAAACCTTATATCGATTTTTCATCTACGTTTACACAGGTAACTAGATTCTACTCACTGTAAAGTTTTAACACCTTTTGTTTACTCTGGCTGTAAAGATGTATCTTTAAAGGTCAATAAGTTTATATATTGCTGGAAAATAAGCATAAGAGGCAGTTTGCAGCCTTGGAAGCATTGCTGGAGAATAAGTAGTCACTTATACCAAGTAATTAATCCTCGCCCAATAAAGCTCATTGCGACAGCTCACTTATTCATGTGACCTGGGTACGCTGGGGAATATTGATGTTTTAAATATTGACAAGTCTAACAAGTTATCTGTTAGGATTTAAACCTTTCAGGGTCAGGGGCGAAAACAGGGGCACTTGTGGACAGTATAGATCCATGATCAGACTGCACGGAAAGTGCAGTCTGATCTTGGATCTATACTGTCCGCTTTTGTAGTCAAGCCTATATGATAAAAACCTCTCTGAGTTTCAGTGGACTGTTCTTTTAGTCGTACAAAAATTTCGAGTTAAGGCCCCTAACTCATCGGTAAACATCGACGTTTTCGTCACAGTAAAGGCTATTCGGCCAATCTCGGCAGCTTCCGTCTTTTAATATGAGAAGTAGAGACCGTAGACTCACTAAATTATCGGTAAATATCGTGTAACATCGATGTTTTCGTAAAGGCTATTCGACCAATATCGGCAGCTTCAGTCTTGTAAAATGAGAGTTAGGGGCCGTAGACCTTAATATGAGCCAGATTTGGGAAAAGTGGATCTTCAATGCATCTTCGTAATCCATTAAACCAAGCAAGTCGTTACTTAATTATTAATTCATAGAATTATTCTCATTTAATAAAAAAAAGAAAAATAAAATACTGAATCATTAGGTAGAATGGTAAATGAAGATGCAGAAAATTGACCAACAGCAAAACGTATCGGAGCGGAATGCGCAAGCTGACCTGAATCAATACTTTTTGCAGGTGCATTAAACCCCCTTTTCACAGAGCACGGCTCATTTGGTTGACGCTGAAGGAGTTACGGAAAGGCTAATCAAAAATGTATGAGCACTTCGTGACCATATGCACATGTGTGCATCCTTTAGATGCATCTTTAATTGATTTTACCCTTCGCCTAAACTTTAGCTATACGATTTGAAAACATTTTGTAGACAACACATCAAACTGTGGCTACATATAATGGAATCTGTCTTTGAAAAGGTGAAAAACATTCTTGGAGAAAAAGGAGAAAATGCTGGGTGCTGGGTACCAGCATTTCTCCCTTTTCCCCCCGCCATGTTTTAAAAAGAGTTCATCCTCAAGGTCGTGAAAAATTTGAGGTCATTTAGTAAAGGGCTAGAAACTGCATTTCGAGTATTCCTTTCCGATAATCAGCGTTCAAACTGAACCAGTATGTACAAACGGTAATTCAGGACAATTAGTTTAATATAGTATGGTTTTAACTTAAAGATATTTTACATCGACTGAGAAACAAGTTCTTGCAACTTATATTAAATATTCTCGATCCTGGAAACTACGCCAGTACTCCTGCCGCACCCGTTTCCGGAAATCGAACTCTGAGACCTTATGGTTACGAGACCGATACTGCACCTAATAACTAAGGTCACCACAAGACAACACAGATAGAGAATGAATACCATTTCTATTCAACTTGCTCAAAATTTAGAAAACTAGAAAAGTAATACATTAAAAAGTGCTATCATACTTGGCATACTCAGCATTATTTTAGAAAGTTGTTTGTTCAACTTCTAACGATTTTATTATAAATTTGGTTAAATATGTGTATATCTACTTTGCAAATACATCCATATTATACACCATGACCAGCATGCACGGATCCACATGCGTAGTAGACAAACCCTGTAGCTTTATATTGAATTGATGAATTATTAATGGGTAATTACATAAATTTTTTAAACCATATATATTCATGTATTGTTTATGTATTGCAATAATTGGTCTTTGTAAGGCATGTCTCTATTAACTAATTGAAATTGCTTGCTTTATCATAGGCCATTGAAACTCTATTTGTCTATCACGGGATACCGATTTTTTCCGGACACCGTTACTATAAATAGCATATTGGCGACTACCTCTATATCGTATATAGTAAGACAATATAGTTATAGTAAGTGGTGTCCGTGGTTGTGAGGTAGAGCGTCGGCCTCGTAACCAAAAGTTCCGAGTTCGAGACGTGGGAGCGGGTGTCAATTTTTGGATTTTTCATTGGGCCCACACATTCGGTGCGAGTACTGGTGTAGTTCCCAGGAAGTAGAATCGAGAGAGATTAGTATAAGTTGTAAGAACTTGTTTCTTAATCGATGTACAATAAATATGTTTAAACTAAACTAAATTAGTAAGACAATGTGTCCAAAGAAATAGAAGAAAAATTAACCCCTTTCCCCCTTTCAGAAAAAAATACTAGTAATTCACCGAAAACGGAAAAAAAAAAAAACTGGGTTAAAAATGATTTTGTGTGTGTGTGTGTGTGTGTGTGTGTGTGTGTACCCTGACAATCAAAAGTGCCAAACGGCTTTTGTGATCAAGCAATAGGGCTGATCTCAAAAAAATTAAGAAACTTCCACATTTTCCAGATCTCCATGCGCTGACGTCACACAATATATTAACCTGCAGCAAATTATAATTTAACTATTTTCAAACAAAGATATGAAATTGTTTTGATTATGTATTGGTAGAATTATTAAAATAACATTTCGTCTGTTATAGTTTGTCTTTTTATATGATACATTATCACGAATTTCATCTTCCATTTCGATTTTTTTTTAAAAAACGTAATTACCATTTATTGGTTATAACCTTTGGTGTGTCTTTTGACAGTAAATTCACGTGAGTTTAGCAAATTTTGACATAATTATGGATCCATGTAATCTATTTTGTCTAACAACCGACTGAATCATTATGTATAATGGTCCTTGGACATGCAGAAAATTGATCAATAGCAAAAGGTTACGATCCAGGTTATCCTGCGCGGGCTGTGCAGACTAATCTGGGTCGACACGTTTTGCCTATGCATAAAACTCCCTCTTTACGGAGCATGGCTAAAATATATGTGATACCGAAATTCGTTTCCTTCTTTGTAAAGGAAAGAAAAAATCGATAGGATGATTTACTGACGGATTGATTGAGTGACGGATTGAATTAACTAACAGATCGACTGAAAGATTGATTGATTGATTGATTGATGGACGGATGGATGGATGGACCAATCGACCGATCGACCGACCGACTGCTTGTTGTTGTTGCTGTTTCACCCCGCTTGTATCATTATTTCAGTCATATCACTGCTGCACCTTACAAAACAATATTTGTTCAAGGTTTTACCCGTACTATGGCAGGTCTTGCCCAAAGACACTCCGACAAAAAGCCAAGGACCGAGAGTTCTGATTTGACCCGGGGTCTGCAGACTGTGACTCCGATATTTTTACCTCTGAGCCACACAGTTGTCACTATGGTAATATTAACGAACTCATGAATGAATATACCCTTATCCTGTTAAATACTGTATACGTGGATTTATATGCGTGTCGAAAAATTTGCGATTTACCGATTACGGACATTTTGCGTACGGAAATGCTTGCGAATACAAGAAACTGGTTATTTGTTGGTATACTTGTGGTAAAATACGCAAGCAGAAAAGTTCGGGAATTTTTCAAATTCGCGAAATCCCAAAAATTTCCACATCGCAAAAATTTCCACTTATCCAGTAAGTGAAATTAAACTTTCAAACCGACAGTGAATACACCAATTCTGCTATTTCAAAGATAGTTTTGGGAGAAAGATATCTCCCTATCGGACAGTGTAGATCCAAGATCAGACTGCACGTTCTGTGCAGTCTGATCTCGATCTACACTGTCCGCAAAAGGTCAGCAGTCTAAGGGTTATCTTATTTAACGTTGGACAAACGTTTGACAATGTAAACAATATTAACAATAATACGAACTTTGAAGTGCGAAATGACATAAACTGAAATGCGATATACTACATACATAAACGTGCCATGCCCAAGTAAACATGTATAGTTAAAGGTCGATATTTTGTAAGTTGTACGTCAGTTATGCTCTGTGAACAACGGATATAATGCTTCTGCCAAATGTATCGACCCATGTCAGCCTCCACAGTCTAAAACGGGTCAAAACTTTTTTTTTTCTAATTTTAAAATGTTGGTATGTCAAAAGGTCATTCAACATCATGAATCATTCAGTTGTTGAACAAAATTGATTTTATGGATCCATAATTTCTTGATCACTTGCCGTGTATAATGCATCATGGAGATGCATAAAGCTCCATTTTCTAAGACCGCCACTCATGTATAAACCTATTCATATATACACACAAACAAAGAATCGAAAAATTATCTAAGAACGAGTATTATGCTTTTCGGAATTATTGTATATATACAATTACAAATGAAGTTTATCGTTTATTGTTCATAAGATGGATTTATGGAGGATCTTTTATATTTTTTTCGGTGAAAGACCGAAATTGATTTCATTCACTGAATGCCATCGGTAATATTTTCACCAATTCAGTCGATGAAATAAATTCGACCTTTAACCAAAAAAAAAGTCTACTTATTTCATGCTTCTAACCCCCCCTTTTTTTTGGGGGGGGGGGATAGGTGGGCTTTCGTTAAAGTCCTGTGCAGGTGTTTTCGGTAATTCCCCGCGGTGTACCCCTCACATAACAACGCATTACAATACTACGTAAAACGCGAGAAATGTAGGGTAAATATGCGTAAATTACGTCATATTTCCCACTGGTTGAATGACACGTGATGTTAACCTCGGTAACTAGTGCGAACTACTGTTTTCGCCTGCAATTGAAGAGTTAGAAAATATGAAATCGGTATTTTTCACTGGTCGTAACCATGAAGTATCAAACCATAGTCCAACATTATTTCTCGATAAACTACTGAAAAGCATGAAATAAAATTTTATGTTACATAATTGTAACGGAAAAAAATATCTAATTTCTTTAATCCAAACCAAGTGACACAATATCGTCGTTAAACTATACCCGTTCTTCGTTCTGGATAGTTTGTAGTTTTTGAAGTAGTTGTAGACGATAAACTGAATATTACTCTGATGATGGGATCTGTCTTTAAAAGAGTTGAAAACATTTTGAAGAAAGCAGAAAAATGCTTGTCACGAGCATTTTCTGCTTTCTCACGTTTTCAAAAGCCTTCTTCCTCAGGGTTTTTAAAACTCAAGACCGTTGGGTAAGAGGTTACAGTATATTTACGTCTCAGTACCCGTGCGTCATCTTTACCTTGGTATAGTTTTCAAAAAAAAATAAAATTGCGATGTTGACGAAATCAATTGGTTGTTTTTGCCAAAAGAAATCGGACAGTGTGTATTCCAGATCAGACTGCACGTTGTGTGCAGTCTGATCTTAATCTATACTGTCCGAAAATAATTGTTATTAAAAGGGTCTAGTTATAATTCGTCATTAATTCGGCATCAAACGAAAATACATTTAGTAATTAAATTTGGCAGGCCTGATAGTAGATCTACGAACTCGGGGACGAATGGTACTCATTGTTAAATTTATTAATAGAACTTGTCTAACTTTGCGCTATATTGTTTTTATCGCTTACCCTGCTTCTTCATGTTTGCTCCGCGAAGGTGAATGCAGTAGCTTTTGACCTACTTTTTGGTATTGATTAAAAAAAACCCTAATACATAGAAATTTGTGATTGGTAAAAAAATGTAGGCATGTTTATTTTAAAGGCCTGTGCCTATTTGCTGGCAAATTTAAGCCGTCTACTTTTTTTCAAGATATTTTTGTCTGTATGGTGTAAAGAGTATGGTGTGAATAGACGGGGATCTTTGGTATGAAGTAAGCTCTTTCCGAACAAATTCCTTTGATTGGTCAGTTTCTTGGAGATAGTTTAGACTTTATCTATAGTAATCAAATCAATACCGTCTGGCTAACATTCAGTTTAAAGATATTTAATTCCATATGATAAAGTCAGAATGTTTCTTGCGGCTCAAGATCCTTTAAATAACAAAAAAGGGTAGCCAAAGTGTACAAATCGGAGTGGAGGATAAAAAATCAGCACTGTTCATTGTGCACAGCACCACAATTCACAGGAAAGTTTTGTCCGTCAATAGTTTTTGAAAAAAAAAATCAAATGATTTGCTTTAACAGCCATATATCAAAACATATAGAAATTCGGAATCTTTCATAATTACAGTTGAGACATACTCTGTGAAAAGGGGGCTTAATGCATCTGCAAAAAATATCGACCAAGGTCAGCCTGCGCAGTCCGCGTAGTCTGACCTGGGTCGAAACTTTTTGCTATTGGTCATCTTTTCTGCATATCATAGGACCATTCTACTTCATGATTCAGTCGGTTGTTAGACAGAATGGATTTTATGGATTCGTAATTAATACTTGTTTGGTATAATGCATCACAGAGATGCATTAAGTCCCCTTTTCCCAGAGCATGGCCCAATTCTTTTGATAATTCAAAAAGTTTCGACATAGGTCAGCCTGCGCGGACTGCGCAGGCTGACCTATATCGATACTTTTTGCAGATACAGTAAGCCCCCTTTTTTAAGAGCATGGCTCATACGGTTCAAATAATTCAACTTTACTTTGAAAGAGTAAAAAACATCATCAGAAACAAAGAAAAACATTTATCATTTTTTAAAGGCTTCCTTCTCAGGAAAATTGGTGATAGTCAGTGCGAATTAATTCATTCCCCTTTCGCCCCGGAAAATGTCGTTTATCTTCAGGTGGGAAAGCAACCTTTGGGAGATAACGTTGTGCGAGTTAGTGATTAAAAAAAATCCAGGAGAGCATAGATAGGTGTGGTGAGCGCTGTGATTTAACTGGAATTACGTATGTTGAAACGGCGTTAAACATCAAAAACACAAATGAATATCGTAAATTGATTTTTACTTGTATCATTTTAATTAAAACTATTCTCGGAAAGAGCATCCGTCAAAACACAGCGCAAATGGAAAAATTCAATTACACGCATGTCAAGGTAGGAAATGAGATGCAGAGAATTTCCGTTATGAAATAATGAACGCATAATATATGAGTTATGAACACGGTTGACTTGCCACCATAATGATGCTGAGGTGAATTAAACATAACTGTAATTATCCAATAAACAGAATTGAATAATGTGAAAACTCACGCTTGCTTAGTCACGTATTTTATACTTATTTTTTTCTCAGTGTAGCTGTATAAGCTTGTTTTTGACCTGCTAACTTGTGTCAGTCTCGAATGTATAAACAGTAATTTGTGATTGGTCAAAAATGTTGACATAATTATATATTCTGCGTGTTCTTTTTGCAGGCCTGTTAGCGGATTCATTCATGACACCAATATACAAGGGTTGTTACGGTTAACGACACCTTGTGGTGCTTGCGAACACCTTAGTAAAATTTGACTGGGGATAATCCTTTTCTTGTACTAAATGGTAAACAATCATAAAAATACTTACTCCTTTATGACGAATTATGATAATTCATGTAACCAAATTCACATCTGCCGGTATACCTTTAAATTGTTTTAAATTATCAAGTTGTAAGCGACCTGCTGCTGACAATGTCAAGGCTACATAAGGTCACAGGCATCTCTCAGAAAGCATTTTATGACTGTAACCCGTCTCTAAACATCGTTTAAGATGCGGAATACAGTTCTAAAATACTGAATGTGTCTCTTAAAAAAAGTCTCAGTACGATTATCCAAATTCCCCTACTCTGAAGAGAAAATTAACCAAAATTACCCTCCTGTGAAGAGCAAACAGAAACCCCTCGTAGTCACGAACGAGTACAGTATATTGTGTTAATTTTTTTTTTATTTCATGCTTTTCGGTAGTTTACGAGAAATAACGGTGAAATATTTTTCGATATTTCATGGTTAAGACCAGTGAAAAATACTGATTTTATTTTCGTACTCTTCAATTGAAGGTGGAAACAGTAGTTCCCTTGCACTACTTACCTAGGTAAAATGCGCGTGCCACTCAACCAGATGGAAATAAGACGTAATTTACCCAACATTTCTCTCGCTTTACGTAATATTGTAATGCGTTCTTATGCGGAGGGGGTACGCCACGGGGAATTACCGAAAAGAACTGTACTGGATTTTGATGTAAGTCCCCCCCCCCCCCGAAAAAAAATAAGGGTTAGAAGCATGAAATAAAGAGAATATTTGGTTTTTTTTTTCGGTGAAAGATCGAAATTTATTTCATCGAGTGAACATCATCGGTAATATTTTCACCAGTTGCGCGGTCAATGTGGGAAAAGGAAAAAATGATGGTGACCACGATGTTTTCAAAAGCCTTCTTTCTCAGGGTTGTTAAAAGTCGCAATTGTGTGGTAAAGGCGCAGCCACGAGTGATAATATTACCGATGATGTTCACTCGATGAAATAAATTTCGATCTTTCACCGAAAAAAAAAAAACCCAACAAATATCCTATATGTATAATGCTCGTATATCTTTTATTGTAAAGATCGGAGCTCAATATAGTATTTTGACTTAAATCAAATTGGTAATATTTTATAAATCACCTTATAAACCATAACAGTATACATAAAGTCTACATGTAGTTTTAAGGACAAGGCACCCTAATGGGATTCTTGTAACATCGCCTTTCATCGCCGAAAAAACTTACGGATTCGGCTTAAACTCGGGTAATCCCGTAATCGATCGGCCGATAACACGTTGAATCTCCGCAGCTATTACGGATTACCCGAGTCTTAGCCGAATCCCTACGATTGTGGCGATGAATGGCGATGGTACACGAATCCCATTAGGGTGCCCTATCCTTAAGACACACCATCTTTAGCGGTAACCGCTCTTTTTTTCCAAACAATGAGTTGGATTAACATGTAAACTCGTAAATCCTATCTAACCGAAAATTTCACTTTTTAACCCGTATGCTGCTAAGTACGACTCAAGGACCTTTTTGTGGACAGTGTAAATCAAGATCAGACTGCACGGAATGTGCAGTCTGATCTTGGATCTGCACTGTCCGATAATGTGATATTTTTCTTTAAAAAAATCTTTTGAAATAGCAAAGTTTGGGGTTTTACCTTCGGCATGAAAGTTTAACTTCACTTATTTAGCAGGTTACAGGGTAAACACGGCAATAACTTCAGGACAAACAACGTCTACGAGGCCCGGTGGCTCAATCGGTAGCGTACAGGACTTGAGAAAAGGGGGCCGCTGGTTCGTTTCGCGAGGATTGATGATAGTCATTGCGTCAGGATTCATTCCTCTCTCAGCGCTGACTATTGTTTCGACGATGGTTAAATAGGAAAGTAGCAGGTGGCTTGGAAAGAATATTGCGTGGAGTACTGGTAAAAAAAAATCCAGGAAAGCATGGATAGGTGCACTGTCCACCGCGGTATAACTTAAATAATGTTAACCTTTATGTTGCTAAGCGCGACTCAAGGACCTCTTGCCAACAGTGTAGATATCCCCCCTCAAAAAAAAATATCCTTTGAAATAGCGAAATTTAGGTTTTTACCATCGACATGAAAGTTTCATTTAGCAGTTTACGGGTTAAACACGGCGTTTACTTCAAATCAAACAAACAAACAAAAACCGAACTCATGACCCGTACAGGTGTTGCGCTTTGCCATAGAGGTATCGGTTTTCAGCCTTTAAGATTAATTACAAAAGTCTAACTAAAAATGGCTTTTTCAATTTAACTTTTTTTCAAACGACAAAATTTTAGACTCGTCCAAATCCAAAGCACTTGCAGATGATAGCTTAAAGGTCGCCCTAGGGAGGAAATTCGTTCTTGGTTGGATAGAAAACATTGTGGGAAAAGGAGAAAATGCTGGTTACCAGCATTTTCTCCTTTTCCCACGTATGTTTTCGAAAGCCTTCTTCCTCAGGGTGGTTAAAACCGGAAGTGTGTAGTAAAAGGTAAACCCCTTTTCTAAACAATGACGTGTTTAATTAAACTCGGAAAAGAGAGCTTTGAAAAAACATTGCGGGAAAAGTAGAAAATTCTGGTAACACGGAGTTACTCCTATACCCCGACCAGTTTCTCCCATAATAGTGACTCATCCTATTCTTTAACCTGTTACCACACCATCCCAAGTTAAAACGACCCTGACGCAGAACGCTTTTGAAAACATCGTGGGAAAAGAAGAATATGATAGTCAATATTTACTGGTAACCAGAATTGTGTCCTTTTCCCTCAATGTTTCCAATGGCTTCTTTCTTAGGTTAGTTAAAACACGGAATTGTGTGTAAAGGTTAACACGTCGTTTTCAACATTATTTCATTAATGCCGCGGCAGCTACTGCATCTATTATTGTTTTCCTGGATTTTCGTCAACCAGTATACTGCACAATATTCACCCCTGGCTGCTTTCCCACATAACTGTCGTCGAAACAATGACCAGGTGAAAATTTTGTCCCATACCAGAAAGTTAATTGAGCTAAAAGGGTTTAATGTGCATTTAACTCTTTGCCAAACGACAAAAAATGTAGACTTCTCCAAATTGAAAGCATTTGCAGACGACAATTTAAATATGACTCAAATGATGGAATTTGTCTTTAATAGGGTGGAAAACATTGTGGGAAAAGGAGAAAATGCATTTTCTCCTTTTCCCACAATGTTTTCAAAAGGCCTCTTTCTCATGATCTTAAACCCCTGACATGCGTAGTAAAGATTAACGCGCGTTACATGACTAATTAATTTTCTGCCAGACGACAAAATTTGAGTATTGTCCAAATTGAAAGCATTTGCAGACGACAAAATAAAGGTGAGTCAAAAACTGCAATTTGTTTTCGGAAGAGTACATAACACTGTTGGAAAAAAATGACGAAAATGTTCAGTACCACCATTTTCTACTTTTTTCCACAATGTTTTTAAACATCTTTTTCTGTAGGGTTGTTAAAACTCAGGACCGCGTGCTAAGGACTTAACCTCGAGAAACAAATTTGCAGCAGAAGGATTAAAGAGCAAAAAGTCCACCTTTGCAAAACAGAATATCATCATCAGTTAACGTTTCATGCATAGATACAAATGAAAACATTATGACAAAGTGAAAAATTGCTCGTAACGAGCAATTTCACCATTAGCACAATGTTTTAAAACAAGATAGCCATGATGGCCCTGTATCGCTCAACTGGCTAATAAGTAAAAATCCTACGCACCAAACATTACAGTATTTAGCCAATTGGTTTCGAATTAGAAGGCATACAAAATTTCTCTAATTATATATACTTGAATCCTGGTAGATGTCCACAAGATAAAGCCCCATATCAAATAATACAAGTCTAGAATGTATGGTTATAAACAAAAAGTTTCCTCAATAAAAGACCCTGTAAACATGAAACCCCTGAGACAGGGCTAAATTTGGTAGCCCTAGTTTTTATGGTTAGTAACAATAAGATTTCTTAATTTTCACGACATAAGCCCATGTAAAACTTGTGACCCCTGAGGCAGGGCCAAACTTGACCACAGGGCTATAATCTGGGGCGTCTTGGTAGAGGCCTACTAGATAAAGCTACATGCAAAATTGTGTAGCCTTAGGCCTCATGGCTAGGTACAGAAAGATTTCTACAGATTTCACTATATAAGCCCATGTAAAGCTTGTGAACCCCGGGGTGGGGCCAATTTTGGCCCGAGGGCTATAATTTGAAGAAACTTGGTAAAGGTCTATCAGATAAAGCTACATGCAAAATTTGGTAGCCCTAGGCTTTATGGTTTCAGACAGGAAGATTTTCAATATTTTTCAGTTTTGTTTGCATAGCAACCAGAGTTTTTCAAAGAATCAAATTCTTTCAAGACAGTCTAAAGAGGACCATGGCAGGATCATTTCTGTGAAGTTTCATCAAAATTGGACGGGTAGTTTCAGAGCAGATGTTTGAAATAAAAGTTAACACACGGTCGGACGCACGCACGACGGACACCCGGCTGGCTGGCCTTCCGCCAGTACAGCTAAAAAGGTTGTCTGGTTCGAGATTCAAAACAAAGTCTTTTACACGTGTAAATGAGCTTAAATGATCCAGATCGAGTCGATGTACCCGAGGTATATGGCAATTAGCAATTGACCGGGTCACCATTGAAATAAACACCGAATTATAGACAATATACTGTTTGTTTATGTAGATACGAGTAACTTAAGATAAGATAGACATCTATATAGTTAAGATAGGATAGACATCTTGATATCTCTAAAAACCTTTTGACTGCTAACTGTGGGCGCTTTTACGGACGGTGTAGATTCAAGATCAGACTGCACAGAACGTGCAGTCTGATCTTGGATCTACACTGTCCGTTACGGTGATTTTTCCCGGCAAATAAAAAAAGCTTTGAATTCATAATATTGTGTTTTTATTACAGGGTAGAACTTTGGATCTGATTTATGTAGTGGTTTAAGCGTATTTGTGTGTCTTTGTTTTAAATCATTGTATTGTACAATAAAATTTCGATAAGACGTAAATTACAAGATGGCGGTTGAATGGTGTTTGTTTTTCGGCTCCAAAACTGAAAAACAGATCGCCGTCATGGCGAAAGGGGCCAGGCGCGGACGTTCTCGGGTCCATCAGTTCTAAATAAGATCCCCAAACCCAAGGAAAACAACAACAAATTGGGGTGCTTTTTCTTTGGATGATTAATTAGGGAAATATATTTCGAATTGCTGATAAATGCTGAATCTAGTCATATTGACTGAATGATTAACTGAATGATTAATTGGTTGAATATGTGATTGATTGATTGATTGATTGATTGATCGATTGATTGATCGATCGATTGATTGATTGATTGATTGATTGATTGATTGATTGATTGATTGATTGATTGATTGATTGATTGATCGATCGATCGATCGATCGATTGATCGATCGATTGATTTGTTGATTTACCGACCGACCGATTGTTTGACTGACCGGTGTTAAGCAGCTTTTTAACATTTTTCAGACATATCACGACGACTGCTCACAAATACATACATATCCCCGGGTTCATCAGTGGCAGACTAGGGCTCTGAAATTTCTTGTCAAAGGACACTCCCTGGAGGAATGAACTCTTGGCCTCGGAACTGCGAATCCAATACCTCCACAACTGAGCAAAACGTGATGAAACCTGCCCTTCCCAACAACACTGACACACACAGACACACAAACACACTTCAAAATATACATGTACCACTTAAAGCAACAATTAAGAGACACGCGAACAGGAAACGCAAATCTGAAGTCAACTGTTCAACACATTTTCTAAGAGGTTTTCTTCAACAATAATTTTGTACTTTTAGATCCTAAATGGCCTGCAACACGCGAAAAGGGGCATTCGGACATTTGCGTAAAGTGTCATCTCGGATCAGCCTGTGCAGTCTGCGCAGGCTAATCCGAAACGACACTTTCCGTTTCTATGGAATTTTCTGTTTTGCGTAAGTCTACTGTAACAAAAAATCTATAGTAGTCATAAAGTACCGGCTCGGATTAGCCTACGCGGACTGCGCAGGCTGATCCGAGACGACACTTTATGCAAATGTCCGAATGCCTCTTTTCGCGTTCTGCAAGCCATATCATGTTTTACTGTCGTATTTCTTGAGCTTTGCATTTAGTTCGACAGTTTGGTTTCAAGAGCAAAATGTTAAAAGATTCTAACCAGGTTGAATATACGCCTGTTTTTCCGAAGAATTTGCTCAAATAGACATAATATTTGAAAGGAAAGTGCAGCAGCAGCAGCTGTTGTGTATGTACAATCGAAAAAATTGAATTAAAGAAGATGAGGAGAGAGGAATAAGAGGAGAAAAGGAAAGAAATGGACAAGGAAGGAGAAAACGACGACAATGACGACGAGGAGGAAGAAAAAGAACAACAACAATCAATCAATCAATCAATACTACTACCACTACTACTACTACGACAACAACAAGAAGAAGAAGAAAATAAAAAGACTGGTTGACTGAATGGTGTTTTACGCCGTTTTCAACACTATATCAGTCATATCGTCGCAACAGCTCACACATTCATGTATTTCCTGGGTTTTACCAGTACTAGGCTAGATCTCTGAAGTGCTTTAGCCAAGGACACTCCCGAAAAAAGCCCAGTAGATCCAGTGGGGCTCGAACTCGGGGCCTCAAGGTCATGAGTCGCATACTTTACCATTGAGCTACGCACGACCCCCAGAAAAGAAGAAGAAGAAGAAGCAAAAGGAGAAGGAGGAGGAGGAGGAAGGAAAAGAACAAAGAGGAGTATGAATTAGTAGTAGTAGTAGTAGCAGAAGTACCAGTTGTATTCGAAGCAGTATCAACAGAACAGGGTTCCTACGTGGCTCAGTGGTAAAATGTGGGACTTGTAACCTGGAGGCCCCGGATTCGCGCCTCACTGACTCCACTGGGTTTTTCGTGGGAGTGTGCTTGGGCAAGACATTTCAAAGCCCTAGCCTAGTACTGGTAAAACCCAGTAAATACACGAATATTTGAGGCTGTTGCTGTGATATGAGATAATGTTGAAAGTGGCGTAAAAGATTCAATCAATCAATCAGTATTTCATGGATCATTGCTTAAGCTTTCCAGCACCATAGGTGAATACAGGGACTCTTGCAGATGACATAGATCAAGATAGGACTGCACAGAAAAAGCAGTCTGATCTTGGTTATAAATATGTGAGCTGTCCCCGTGATATGACTGAAATAATATTGAAAGCGGCACCATTCAATCAATCAATTAACAGAACAGAACAGAACAGATTTTATTTTGACTTGTACAAAATACATCGTCAGTTGCACATACAGTATACCAAACAACGTTTACATAGAGAATAAATCATGACGTTACAGAGAAAGAAATGTAGGAAGAAATAAGTTTAAAATACTTTAAGTATAAATTAACAAGTTGTAGAGAGTAAATATTTAACTCTTTAATAGCCATATTAGTAATAGAAGTAACAAAAAACAAAGATATACGAACCCCAGTAACAGCAAGTATCACCACCAGTATACAAGTGCATCTACAGCCCGTCTGTACTCCACTCATGTTTATAACTCTGTCGAAAAGAAACAAGGAAATCCGGTGAAGAATATTTCCCAATTTACGCAGACGGTTCAAAGATAACTTCCTCCCTATATGTATAAACCCTTTACCACATAATCCTGACTTTCAACGAACATTTTCAAAACATAGTGGGAAAAGGAGAAAATGCTGGTAACCAGCATTTTCTCCTTTTCCCACAATGCTTTTTTTTTTTTCAAATCCAAAGCCAGATCTCATAAATTTGATCCACATTTAATCTGCCGTCTGCAAATGGTGTCAATTAGGACTAGTCTAACTTTTTTTGTCACAACAACAGACGACAAATTAAATGTAGTTCAAATGATGAATAATGTCCTTGATATGACAAAAAACATTGAAGAAACAGGAGAAAATGTTGCGGACAGTGTAGATCAAGATCAGACTGCAGGGAACGTGCATCCTGATCTTGGATCTACGCT